>CM064545.1:31167533-31401205 GCA_032716605.1 Paralithodes platypus
TTGATTAGATGACCTCTCAATCTTCTTTAATAAAATATAGATTATTATTAGGTTCAGGGATATTTCGTAGCGAGGTTGGACTATCTATTATGATCTGTGCCCCATGAATATTCTTTACTTAAACATTAGGCTACCATAGCGCGGTTGGGAATATGAACATGATTAGATTAATATCCAGTATTCGAGAATGGATAATAAGTCATAGGCGTGTGCATAAACCCTTAACCGTCCTAGTGGTGTAATGGTTAGAGTGTTTACAAATCTGTGTGTGATAACCCAGGTTCGAATCCCGGTGAATCACAATTATATGCTTTCATTAATTTCATTGGAGGTGTTTGGTGTTGTGGTGAAATTAATAAAATATAGATTTTTAGTGAATATATATGTTGTATATTTAGTCTTTCGTACTCACTATGGCTTATTTCTCAACGATGATGTTAGCTTAATTGCCCTACGCTACTCCGACTGGGATCTTTCAACGTCCTTACTCAAATTAGGGAACCAAAACTGTTTGAGGCCTTAAGGGGGGTCACAGGCTTTTTCTATCTTTCTCTCCTTTTCTCTTTCCCTTGTTTGTATCCATTCGGCCCACTTCAGCCAACTGTTTTAAGACGTTTATCCCCATCCAGGTGTCGATTTCTTCCTGGCGAGCGATAGCGAGCCAGCATTGTATGGAGAAATTCGGCTTCGCCGGAGACATTTTTCTATCGAAAAATGTACAAATTTAACTTGCTTTCAAAACAAAATTATATATATGCTGGCTCGCTACCGCTCGCCAGGAAAATATTGACACCTGGACGGGGGTAAACGTCTTAAAACAGTAGGCTGAATGGGGCCGAATGGATACAAGCCAAAGAGAGAGGGAGAGAAAGAGAAAAAAAAGCGAGGTGGGCTCCCTTAACCACATTTATAAATAGTGAGACTATAACACTCGTATTAATTAGGAGTGTCATAGTAATTTTCGTTAAATGAATCCTAATCTTCTGTTAGCCTTCTTTGCAGCTACTATGCAGTCATTAAGGGGAGGTGTTTAGTTTGTTCCCTAGACCTCCATCAAACTTAAAATAACACCCCCTTGACCCCCTTTCAAGATAAATTTGTAAATTTTTCGGTAGAATAATGTCTCGGCCGAAGGCCGGTTCCTCCTTAATTACAGGCTCGCTATCGCTCATCAGGAACAAATGACACCTAAATAACACGAACGGTCTTAAAATTGACATAAATGGTGCGAAAGTTCTTGAAATAGCCAAACTAATGGAGCGAAAGTCTTAAAATCTCAATAGCAATGGGCCTAAACATAAGTGAGAAAGGGGTAAAGAAAAAAACTCCTCAAGTGGAAATCTCCCCTGAAAGGTGGGTTAGTTTCAGATAATAGTATCCCAGGTCTTTAATTAGTGCTCAAGGTTTTATTGGATGGCCTTTCATTTCATATTCATCGTTTCTTTGTATATTACCGATTTGCAATAGCATAAATTTGCCAACATTGAAATCCCCATACCATTCATAGTAGCACGCAACAATTTGGTTGTCTCGACTATTGTATTTAGATCAGACGGCGTAGAGCTGTGTTGTGTAGCAAACTTGGAGATCGTGGCATTTAACCCTACAGCAATATCTTTTATGTCCATTAAGTGAATAATTACGTTTTTTGAGACCATCAACGATTGGATTCAAGGTTTTTAGTTAATTTACCTAGAAGATAAAGCGTGTTCATCGTTCATTAAGAAGCTTGAGAGATACTTGGGTTTGTTTGTGTAACTGAGCAAATATAAGCATAATTCTACTGAATAAATAAGAACAAACTAAATACATATGACGAAGCATTGACTTTTATAATATCAATGATATATATATATATATATATATATATATATATATATATATATATATATATTTGTGTGTGTGTGTGTGTGTGTTTACATATCAAAAATCCCTCTTATCTCTTACCACCAAGCTCCTGCCTTCTGCCAACGAACCTAAAAACAAATATCCCTCCCTCCCCTCCTATTCCCTTCCCATCCCTACCACTACATTAACCACATGAGGATTATGGCACATTTGGGCAGTTTATTGTGTCTGTCCTTAAGTTATTTTATTCAGCTTAGGAAGGATGTGTGGGAGTCAGGGGTACTGCCTAAAATCGTGTCATGATAGCCAAAGTATACTGTCAGAATGCGTCATAATCCTCAAGGGGTAAGCACCACCAAGAACACATATTTTATCTCCCTCCCTCTCCCTTGAGTAAACCCCCCTCCCCCACTCCCTCAACTCCCACCTCAACCATCACCATCACCACTACCACAACCACTACGAAGAATAAATTTCCCTCCCTTCCCTTCTCCCACCACCACACTACCAACATCACCACCAATGTCACCCCCATCACCACCACTATCGTGACCAATAATCAAGGTCATCACCACCATCATCACTATCACCATCTCCACCACTATCACTACCAACAACACCACCACCACCACACTACCTTACTCCACCAACCAACTCACAACCACCCTAACCTTAACCACCACACTACCCAACATCACCACCATCACAACACTAACTTACTCCACCAACACCACCACCACCACCACACTAACTTACTCCGTCAACACCACCACCACCACAACAAACACCACCACAAACCAAGACCATTTGACCTTCTCAGAGTACCCAGCAGCTAACATACCAAGGGCGGAGGAGGAGGGGGAGGAGTAGGGGTGGAGAGAGTGGTGGTGGTGCTTCAGGAGGAGAGAGAAGGCCCTCCCACTTGATCACTACTGAGAACCAGGCTAACTAAACTTTGACAGGCATAACTCCACCCCCTTCTCCCTCATGTTTAGCCCCAATAGCACCACCACAATCACCACCATACCAAGGGCAAAGGAGGGGGAGGGGTGGTGCTTCAGGAAGAGAGAGAAGCCCCCCCCCCCCCCCTTGATCACTCCGGAGAACCAGGCTAACTAAACTTTGACAGGCATTACTTCACCCCCTTCTCCCTCATGTTTAGCCCCAATAGCACCACCACCACCAACACCAACCCCACCACCACCATACCAAGGGCGGAGGAGGGGTGGAGAGAGTAGTGGTGGTGCTTCAAGAGGAGAGAAGGCTAAACTGTGACAGGCATAACTCCACCCCCTTCTCCCTCATGTTTAGCCCCAATAGTTTTAACATTTTAAGACGTTTAATCTATTAGTTTGGCGATTTTAAGACCATTCATGCCATTTAGGTGTTGATTTCTCCCTGGCGAGCGATAGCGAGCCTGTAATATAGGAATCGGGCTTTGACCGGGTAATTTTTCTACTGAAAAATTTACAAATTTATCTTGAAGGGGGATCTTAGTAGCCTAGCAATTTGTTTAAGTTTGATGGAGGTCTAGGAAGCAAACAGAAAAACTCCCCTTAATGAACAGGAGATGGACGATGATCGACATTTTAAGCCCTTGTAGATGAAGTTAACCCCTTCAGTATGCCATGGCGTCACTCTGCTTTGATTATGGCTCACATAGACGATTTAACGCAGCTTAAGAAGGATCTCTGGATAATAAAAGGAGAACCCTGCTAAACTCTGACAGGCATAGTATAACTCCTGAAGGTCGAGAAACATGATAGGCACTCCACGGCAGCCCTCGGGTACGCCATGGAGGGTTTGGTTCAAGGGCGAGGACCACCTTACCCTTAACCTCTTCTGTACCGGTGACGATTTTTAGCTTTATTTTTGGCTGCTATTAGACGATTTTATTCAGTTTCAAAAGGGCCTCCAGCAAGTGACTGGCTTCGAAGTATCTCACTTGACCCTCTTTACTATCAAGAACCTTCTTAAACTGCTCAAAATCGTCTATATATATAGATAGAATAAATGAGAAAAACGTCACCGGTACAGAAAGGGTTAATGATCATGATATGGATGACGACCAACGTTTTGAGCCCTTCTGCTTTGATTCTGGCTAATAAAGACAATTTAACTAGGCTTACGATGTATCTCTGTGATTAAAACGAGCAAAAAGGGTCTCATAATATGACTCCAACAATATCTTGTAAAGCTGAATAAAGTGTTTTATTAATAGCCAGAATAAAATCAAAGAATAATCCCTTGTACAATACGCTGACGTGAAGGCCAACACGAATACAGTAGTATATGACGTCTAAGCATATATAATTCGAGATGACACTGGTAATATAAACAGCATTGTTATAAATTTATTGTTACAACATTAATCTTTACGTTATCCTAATAAAGGCCTTTGTTTATATGATGAGTACGTATCAGAGCGAAAAGTGAATGGCATGAAATATGGTAACTGAAATTATAGAAATTAATGGAGAACGTTTGAAAAGGAGGATACCATACCTTTGATCTTGCTAGAAATATACTTAGACAAATAGACAGAGTGGGTGAATAAAGTACTCCTCCTCATATGGTGTGTACTTTCATCTTGACAAACTTGGAAGGCCTTCACTACAGAGTATACAGAGGGGAGGTGTGGTGGAGTGGTCATGCCACTGGATTGGTAATCCAATGGACCCGGGTTCAAATCCCGATATGTCAATGGGAAGATATTATTGGGATTGAATTTGTGCTGTACCTAGTATCAGTGCATTACCACAAAGCCCACCGAAATGCCAAAAAAATACCCTCATTGTTCCCTGATTAAATAACACTGTATGAATATTCCCATATTCAAAATATGTTACAGGGGGACAATGCCTAGTGAGTTCACTGCTCAATAGGTGGCGTTCTGAGAGTGAGGGTCTGAGCCTGGAGGGTGAGACGGTGAAGCACTTGAGCGAAGCAACCAGCCGCTTCAGAGATGGAGCTGCTTTGAGCCATGATGGATGCTTCACATGTCTCACTCCCCAGGCTGGAACAAGACCTCACGGGCTTCACCGTGTTGAGTGGTGGAATGTACAGGCTCTCAGCCTATGCCCGAGAGGGAGTAGTTGGAATATAGAAAAAAAAAAAAAAAAAAAATCATGAAACACCTTTGTTGTGTATTTATAACATGCATGTGAGGGGATGCCAAGAGTTTCGGAGTCTGATGTATGAATGGTGATTGTATGGTGTATTGCCTGTTTGTGGGAGGAAGCGTTCTTCTTTTACTGACTTCTTTGTGTCTGTTCTTACTTTCTTTATTCATTTGATTGCTGTTTTATGAATTCCTGGATTGGCTACTGGATGGCTGATTGTAAATAATTATAGACCCCCATTAAACTTAATTATATATAACAAAGTATTAGCAGCTAGACTATATTGATGATGTGAGCTATCTGGAGTTTCCGTCAGAACATCAACAAGTGTGATCAGTAGAGCACATATCTTCGCCATCCGTGCACACCAGAGCATTGTGTAATAAACAAAAATCGCCGCGTCTACGACCGCTTGGTTCGTGGCCAATATAGACAGAGCTGAGAGGCCGACTTAGTTCGATCGACATCGGTCAATTGCCGACTTGCGAGTTTCGTTCTATAGCCTAAGGAAGTTGGAGCTGTAGACATCCCTATTTAGCAGAATTGCCAGATAAAATACGGTCCTCGTACATTTATATATACATTAACCCCAATTCAACATACCTTTTATCTAGCAGAAACCCACATTATTATTGCATTTGTTTAATATCGATGTTTACGGATCCAACTTCCTTATAACATGAAACTTGCAAGTGGTCAATTGACTATTCTGATATGCGGCCGTGATGGTTAGTGGCCGTTTGGTCAATAGTTGATAATGAACCTAGCTGTTTTATTTAGGTTAGATGGGATGTCTTAGTTATATATGATATATCATTATGATCTGTGGCCATTTTCATCCATAGTTGTTTTGGTTCACGTCCGTTTCATTCTACGGCCGATATGGACAGAGCTAAGCAGTCTTTAGTATCCAGTTATCCAGTTCGAAACTATTTTGGAGATGAAAAGTTTTTATAGGTGAATTTGTAGGATGTGTTGTGAGTGTGGCATATGGGTGTGTGTGTGAGTGTGGAGTTGTAAGGTTATCCCGTCTCCGTATCCTAAGAGCCTCCCTGCCGCGGACCTTAAGTGGACTCGAACCCCTTCAAGTACCCAGAGCCTCCCGACCCGGCCTTAACCCTTTCTGTACCAGGGTGAAGATATTTTCCATTTTATTCTGGCTATCATTAGACGATTTTACTCACTTCAGGAAGGATTCATGATAGTCAACGAATTAAAGGAGATATACTACACCTCTCTGATTACTAGACGTCCTTCCTAAGCTTCATAAAATCGTCTAATAATAGCCAGCATATAAGGAATAATGGCGTCACCCATACTGAAGTGGTTAATCCTTTTTTGTTCAACTACATTTGGACGAGTTTATGCAGCTTAGGAAATATATATGGTAGCTAAAACGATTAATTGAGTTTAGTCTGTAGCCTTGGAATTGATTGACGTCCTTCCTAAGCTGAATCAAAATTGTCAAATGTCGTCACCGGTACTGAATGGGTTAACACTATTTGCATCATCCCTGTTATACTCCATAAGTTTGGAGATTTTAAGACTTTTCACCGTATTAGTTTGGCGATTATAAAACACTTCACCCCATTCAGGTGGCAAGCTTGCAATTCAGGAGAAACATATTTCTATAAAAAGCACAAATAACATTTAGCGTGATGGAGGTCCGGAGGACTTTTTTTGTTTTGTGTAGTTTGAATGGGGCCTGGGACGTTTTTTTTTTTTTTTTTTTAAGTCCAAGGGGAAAAATAAACATAAATAACTCGGAAATAGCAAAAACAACCAAAACTCTCATATATAATTAAATACAACCATAATAATCTCAAACACGTCGCACCAGATATGTTAAACCCCTCCTCTCTCTCTCTCTCTCTCTCTCTCTCTCTCTCTCTCTCTCTCTCTCTCTCTCTCTCTCTCTCTCTCTCTCTTGGGTTTTTATCCTTTTCAGCCTTTGAGGACGCCTTTTAGCTTAACTTTGGGTAACATCAGACGATTTTATCAGGTCTAAAAGCCTTCTCGGAATCAAACCAATAAATTATATTACTATTAACTCTCTGACTCCCACAATTCCTTCCTAATCTGAGTAAAATCGTCTACTAGAAGCCAGAATTCGAGGAAGAAACGCTATCACAATCCTTCCTAATCTGAGAAAAATCGCCTATTCATAACCAGAAGTAAATAAAGAAATGTGTCCGCGCATCTTAAAAGGGTTAAATATGAGGTGAAATATAAACTAGAGGGCGAAGAAAGGGCCGAAGGATATTTAGGATAAAACTGACCACTCCACGTCCATCACAGAGTGGAGATCTGCTAAGGAGAACTCGATTCCTCTCCCGGCCTGAGTCTTGCGTTTCCTCTCGGCTTTCGTTCGCCATTTCCTCTGCAATGCATTTATATTTATCGACTCTAGTACCTCACCCCGTTTCCCAGATGCCATATAGGGAATATTTGTCAAGGAATATCTGTGGCTATGCGGGGAAATGGCTTCGTGTATCAGTTTGTAGGGAAGCGATACGAGAAACCGTAGCGGAAATTGTGAGCCCCCGACGAATCATTGTGAAACTCTACTGCCGCTGTCACCGGTGAGGTACGCCGAAGTTGCCGACATTTCAGCCCTCACTATTACCGGGGAATATCTCTGATTTCACCTCTTCACCGATCGCCTTGTTTAACCTCCATTTATCATGTTTAAACCCTTTCGGTATATCGAGACGCTTTTTGGTCTTTTATTCTGGCTATTATTAAGCATGCTTAACCCTTTCAGCATAATGAGACGCATTCTTTCCTTGTATGCTGGCTTTTATTAGACACGTTTAAGGGGAGATGGTTCACTTTTTGGTCGATGTTTGCATGTATTCATTATTTTTCTAGTTTCCTCCCTAGACCTCCATCAAATTAAAATAAAAACACATCCATTAGATTCCCCTTCTAAATTAATTTGTACATTTTTCGGTAGAAAATGTTTCTCTAAACACATATTTGGTGATCCTCTATGCAAAGGTATATACAGTATATGTATTTATTGAGTTATTTATTTTTATCGTTTATATATTATATTGTATTTATTTATTTATTTATATATATATTTATTTATTTTTCTGCTAGCCAGAATACAAGTAAGAATGGCCCCATCGTTTGCCTTGGCCTTGGGTGTGGTGGAAGCTGATATCCTTGGCCAGAGGGATCGGACAACTCAACCAGGGGAGTAGTTGATTATATTCTAGAAAACTGACACACTGTTATTACTCATTATCTTTTGCCCGAACTTTCAGAATACTGTACATTTGTTTGCTGATAATTTCCATAGGTATGGTGTGAGAGACACCGGCCTACTCCTAAGTAACAGGCTCGCTATCGCTCGCCAAGAAAAAAAAAAGACACCTAAATGGCACAGAAGATCTTAAAGTCGCTAAACTAATGGGGCTAAACGCGGAGGTCCTGAAAATAATAACTCCCCTTAGCCTAACCTAACCTTACCTTAGAATATTGGTGAGTTTCTAATAGTCGAGAGCTACGGGTTAGTGGTTGTGTTTCGAACTTTTGTTGTTATCCATTCAGTACCGGCGCCGTTCTTTTAACCCCTTATGTACCGGCCACGTCTTTATAATTTGTCTCCAGCTATATTTAGACGATTTTATGCAGTTTAAGAAGGATCTGTGGTAGTAAAAAGGGTTAAGTAAGATCGCTCGAAGCCTATAAATTACTGGAGGCACTTTTCGAACTGAATAATATCGTCTAATAGTAGCCAGAATAATTTTAAAAGGACGCCTCGGTAATGAAGGGGTTAACTATATTCTGGCTACTATTTGACGATGTTATTCAGTTTAAAGGGGTCCTCCAGCAATAGACAGGCTTCGAAATATCTCGCTTAAGGGGAGATCTCCACTTGAGGGATTTTTGTCTTGACCCCTTTCTCCCTCATGTTTAGCCCCATTGCTTTTGATATTATAAAACGTTTGCCCCATTAGTTTAGCGATTTTAAGAACTTTCACCCCATATTAAGACCTCTCGTGCAATTCAGGTGTCGATTTTATCCTGGCGAGCGACAGCGAGCCTGTAATTTAAGAGGAACCGGCTTTCAGCCGGGACATTTTTCTACCGAAAAATGTACAAATTTATCTTGAAAGGGGCTCATGGGGGTGTAATTTTAAGATTGATAGAATTCTAGGGAACGAACTAAAAACCTCCCCTTAACCCCTGTTTACTACCATAGATCCTTCTTAAGCTGCATAAAACCATTACATATAGCTAGAATATAATTTAATCAGACGTCGCCGGTACAGTATGGGTTAAGCTCTAGGAACACATTTGGTATTTAATTATGAATGTCTTTAACCCTTTGAAGATTATGACGCATTTTGACAGTTGATTCTGGCTATCATTACACGATTTTACACAGTTTAGGAAGGGTATGTGGGAATTATAAAGTTAAAGACTATCTCAATCAACCCTCTAACTTCCATATACCCTTCCTAGTCTGAATAAAATCGTCTAATTACAACCAGAAAACAGAAAAGCAATGCATAACGGAGTCGTGAAAGGATTAATGCATCCCAAATTAGTAAAGGTTTTAAAAATGCGTTCAAAAGATATGACCAAATATGTGTACTAAATTTATAACAACCATTTGTTCTATAATGTCCACACAACTTCTGCGGTGTGGTTAAGGGGAGATTCGTATGTATTTGTTAATTTATATATTTGTTTAATACTATTATTTTCCTCCCAAGACCTCCATCAAACTTTTTAAAAATACCTTCAAGACCCTCCTTCGAAATGAATGTGTATATTTTTCGGTAGAAAAATTTCCCGGCCAAAGGCGGGTTCCTCCTAAATTACAGGCTTGGTATCACTCACAAAGAAAAAAAAAGACACCTAAATGACACAAAAGGTCTTGAATTCACCAAGCTAATGGGGCGAACGTTTTAACATCTCAAAAATAATGGGGCTAAGCATGAGAGGTCCAGAAAAACCAAACCTCCCTTAAGTTGTCCGGTCAACGTGGAAATTGTCCACCGGTTAACCCTTCCAATACCATGACGCATAATTTTGGAAGAACCGGCCTTCGGCCGGGACATTTTGCTACCAAAAAAAGGTACACATTTATCTAGAAGGGGGATCTAATGGATGTGTTTTAAAGTTTGATGGGGGTCTAGGGAGGAAACTATAAAAAAATATAAATAATAATATACGAAATAATCAATCCAAAAATAAACCTTTCCTCCTTAAATGGCCTTTCAATGGTGAGTGACATCGTTTAATGTTAGCCAGAATAGAGTGTAAATGTGTCATACTAGACTGAAAAGGTTAAGTTATCCGGGCTAGAGATGCTGCAGTACGTGAGATCGGTCATCTTTTTTCTCTGGAGGCCATATTGGTGCCGTCATTATCAAACTGCGGGGTGATACTTAATTTTGGATCATGGAGAATAGTGGACCATAGATCAAACTATATATCATGTACGGTCGCGCTAATAAGTCATGTCCCAGCTGTCATTACGTTTGGCTCGCTCTGTGCTGTATTAATGTCTGCCAGATGTTGAATAGGGCGAGTAAGTGTAGGAACATGTTTGTATATTTCACTCGATATGAAGAAATGAAGCTTAGATATTGCCAATACTAATTATTGATCAAAACATACTTAGTGCCGAGACGATCACTTATTAGCGCGATTGTACAGTCGCGCTAATAAGTGATGGCTCGGCACCCAGTATATGTTGATCAATAATTGGTATCAGTAATATTTTAAGCTTCATTTCTTCATATCGAGTGAAATATACCAACATGTTCCTACACTTACCCACCCTATTTAACATCTGACACACATTAATACAGCACAGAGCGAGCCAAACGTAATGACAGCTGGGACATGACTTATTAGCGCGATTGTACCAGTCTTGTCGAAAGGTGATCATGAGCGAGGACATACTTGAGTGTAAAGAGAGGCACCAGTGGCACCAACATGGCGTCGGTTGGCCCCTCTCTCTGTGTTACTATAGGGCCCGCAGTCCTCCTGGTCAGCCTGGGGAGATGGGTTGTTTTTCTAGTCCTCTTTCTCTCTCGTGTTAAGCCCCATTTGTTTTGAGATTACAAGACGTTCGGTCCATTAGTTTGACGATTTTAACACCTTTCGCCCCATTTCATTGACAATTTTAAGACCTTTCGTGCCATTTAGGTGTCTATTTTTTCCTGGCGAGCGATAGCGAGCCTGTAATTTTAAGAGGAAATGGCCTTTGGCCGGGACATTTTTCTACCGAAAAATGTACAAATTTATCTTGAAGGGGGGTATAGGGGGTGGTTTTTAAGCTTGGTGGAGGTCTAGCAAGGAAACTAAGAAAATAAAGAAATATATTAATTAATAGACACCCCCCAAAAAAAACACAAAAAAAACACACACACAAAAACACGACCCACCCTTCCATAAATTGCTCCGGTTTGACACTCTAGGCTAATATCGTCAGTAGCACCAACATGGCGGCGGTTGGTTGGCCTCTCTCTGTTACTATAGGGCGTGTAGTAGTCCTCCTGGTCAGCCTGGGGCCCTCCTCCTCCTCCTCCGCCTCTTCCTCCTCCTCCTCCTCCTCCTCCTCCTCCTCCTCCTCCTCCTCCGCCTCCTCCTCTTCCTCCTCCTCCTCCGCAAGATGATCCAGCACTACAAAAACAAGTTAAGGAATATCATCATCTCAGGCATTCTCCCCAAGATCGACGCACCTGACAAATTCTACGACAAGGCCTTCAGCACAAATAGCCGACTAAAATATTTGTGTCTGAAGGAAGAAGTTGAATTCATCAACCTCTGGGATAATTTCTATAACCAGCCTATTCTGTTCCGCAAGGATGGCACTCATCTAAACCCTGTGGGTTCAGCACGCATGGGTCGTCTCCTACACGAAGCAGTCCGCAGCCATGGATCAAAAAACGCCATCCGAGAAGAAGCAGCAGTGACATAAATCATCCAACGCCAAGCAAAAAACAGAGGCAACCGAGGACCACCAGCGATAAGGACCGAAGACAGCGAGGACCGAGGACAGCCATGAACATACATGTAGATCCGACAAGAACCAACAATATTATTAAAGAGCGTTCCGTTCCGTGAGTTCTAAAATAACAAAATTAAAGGTTTGCTATGCAAACGCTCGTAGCATACGCAATAAATTTTCAGATTTAGAGGAGCTAGTGTTTACAGAAAATTATGATGTGATTGGCATAACAGAATCTTGGCTCAATACAGAAGATAGAGACTTTTTAGCAGAGTATTCGCTTCCCGGTTATGTAATGTTTGAGAAAGGCCGAATAAATCGAAATGGAGGTGGCGTTTTACTTTATATCAAAGAAAGTCTTAACCCTACCCTCTTGTCAAAACCTCAAATTGTGAACGTCGACACATCTTTTGTGCTAATAAAGAATAATAAAGGTACAAAAATAATACTTGCGTTAATATACAGACCTTCAGCTCAATCAGTGCAAACTGACCTCGAGAAATTTACGAACAAATTGCAGATGTAAGTAACTCACAAGATACCGTAATTTTTGGCGACTTTAATTTACCTGTGACCAAGTGGGGCAATACTCTTACTTCACACTCCGGACATGACTTGTATACGAACTTGCAAGAGAGTTCGCTTTATCAATTTGTTCGAACACCGACCCCCGTGGTAATAACGTTCTTGACATTGTACTTGCAACAAAAGAAGAATTAATAGAGAATTTGAATGTTGGTGATGAATTCAGTAACAGCGACCATCGTACGATAACTTTCACTTCAAAGTTTACTAGTAACGAACCAAATAGTAGCATCGAAAAAGTCGCTAATTTCAAGAAAGCAAACTTTCATAAACTTAGAGCTATGTTTAAAGAAACTGACGGAGCTTTTTAATTAACAATAACGACATAAATACATCTTGGAAGTTATTCGAAACCACTTACCTAAAAGCAGTGCAAGACTGCATACCATCGAAAATACGGCGTCCAGGCCATAATAATAAGCCCAAATGGTGGAATAAAGATATTTCAAACTGCCTGCTTGCTAAAACATTTGCTAATGATAGATTAAAATCCTCACAAAATGACGAAGAACGGGTGAAATTTGTAGAGCTACGACGCAAAGCCAAAAAGTTAATTAAGCAAAGTAAAAAGACCCTAGAGTTACATATTGCGAATCAAAGTAAAACAAACCCGAAAGAATTCTATAGTTATATCAGAAAGAAAAAAGTAGTTACTTCAACTGTTGGACCGTTAGTCGATGAAAATGGAGAATACACCAAAGACGAAGTACAAATGAGTAATGCCCTCAATACCTTCTTTGCATCAGTTTTTACAACAGAAGACCTCAGTGATATCCCTACACCATCGCCGATTCAGATTGATAATTCAGATGTTCTATGCAATATCACCGTTACAGAGAGAGAAGTATTGAATTGTTTAGATAAACTCAAGGTAAATAAAACGCCAGGACCTGATACAATCTCGCCTAGAGTTCTAAAGGAAGCTAAGGATGAGCTCTCCAAACCACTGACATTACTATTCAATAAATCCTTGCAGTCTGGAACCATGCCTGATCAGTGGAAGATAGCCAACGTAACACCGATATTAAAAAAAGGCAGCAAATCCCTACCCAGTAACTATCGTCCAATTAGCTTAACCTCAGTTGTATGTAAAATGCTAGAAACGGTCATAAGAGACAGACTCGTAAATCACTTGGAGGAAAATATCATACCGTACTTAAAGATACTCAACACGGCTTTCGTAAAAAACGTTCCTGTTTAACAAACCTCTTAGACTTCTTCCACGATATCCTCAACCTCTACGATGAGAGTAAAGCTGTAGATATTATATACCTTGATTTTCAAAAGGCCTTTGAC
The DNA here is from genome assembly GCA_032716605.1 of Paralithodes platypus. NCBI lineage: Eukaryota > Metazoa > Arthropoda > Malacostraca > Decapoda > Lithodidae > Paralithodes > Paralithodes platypus. Next base: position 31,181,364 of record CM064545.1, read on the forward strand.
AAAGTTCCCCACAAACGTTTACTGCTAAAACTAAAAGCGCATGGAATACAAGACGGTGTGTTGAAATGGATAGAAAATTGGCTCAGCGACAGAAAGCAAAGAGTAGTCATAAACGGTAAGGCATCTAAATGGACCAATGTAATCCCCAGGGATCCCCAGGGATCGGTATTAGGACCAATTCTCTTTCTAATTTACATCAACGACATAGATGAGGGTCTCACCTGTACAATCTCAAAATTTGCTGACGATACAAAAATTGCAAATAGCGTACTCTCAAAAGAACAAGTTGACGATATGCAACACAATCTAGATAAATTGTCACATTGGGCCCAAATTTGGCAAATGAGTTTCAATGCGGATAAATGTAAAGTACTACATATCGGATACCTAAATGAGAAAGCAAACTATTCGATGAATGGCACTCAGCTTAAGAGTAAACAGAGAAACCGATCTGGGAGTAACAATATCGAGTAACCTAAAACCGAGTCAACAATGTTCAGAAGTTGTTAAGAAGGCAAACAAAATAATTGGCCTTATAGGCAGGTCATTTGAGCATAAATCCAAAGACGTTATCCTAACCCTTTACAATTCCTTAGTCCGCCCTCTTCTGGAATACTGCGTTCAATGCTGGTGCCCTTATTACCCAAAAGACATAAACAAGCTAGAACGAGTTCAACGTAGAGTTACCAAAATGATACCTAGCCTAAAGAACAAACCTTACGAAGAGCGTCTTAGAGAATTAAATCTATTTCCTTTAACCCAGCGCAGATTAAGAGGTGACCTAATTCAAGTGTTCAAAATCATCAAAGGCATCGACAATATGAACTGTAGTAAGTACTTCACTATCGACCAATCTAATTACACGCGGGGAAACGGTTGCAAAATTATTGGTAAATCTTTTAACTCACACGAATCTAAGAATTTCTTCTTCAATCGAGTTGTCAACTTGTGGAATGGGCTTCCCCGAGACGTTATAGACTGCAGCAGCACCGTTGATTCATTTAAACTCCGCCTAGACAAATATCTCGCATCAAACCCGCGACTGACTGCGTTTGTAAATGAATAACTTTATTTTATCCTCCCCTCAGTTACTAACCCATATGTCCCCTACTAACTTCCTAGTCCTGCCACGGACATTAGTTCCAGGGCAGTAGTTCCCTTTCCAATGTTCCCTTACCCACTCTAAACCACTGTTTGGACATTTGACCCTCAGTGTTTTGGAGGACAAGCAGCCTAGAAGGGTCACTAGATGTGTTGTTGCTTGATTTCCTTTGTACTCCTGGTGATGGATCTAGGAATAATGGGTGGACGTTGTACCAATTCATCAAGAGGCCCACCTTGCTTTTTTTGTTTTATCTTTCTCTCCCTCTCTCTTTGGCTTATATCCATTCGGCCCCATTCAGCCTGTTTTAAGACGTTTAACCCCATGCAGATGTCAATATTTTCCTGGTGAGCGGTAGCGAGCCAGCATATATATATTTTTGTTTTGACAGCAGGCTAAATTTGTACATTTTTCGTTTATTCCCATCCAGGTATCGATTTCTTCCTGGCGAGCGATAGCGAGCCAGCATTGTATGGAGAAATCCGGCTTCGCCGGAGAAATTTTTCTATCGAAAAATGTACAAATTTAACTTGCTATCAACATAAACATATATATGCTGGCTCGCTACCGCTCGCCAGGAAAATATTGACACCTGGATGGAGTAAACGTCTTAACTCTCTCACGTTCTTGACGCAATTTTGAGCCTATTAGGGATACTTTATAACCTTTGCTACCATCAGGGGTATTTAGAAACCTTTAGTTAGTTACTTTAACCTCTGCAGTTGTCTTTGAGTTAGCTGTGGGCAGAAAACTAATTTTGGAGAGGTAATTATAAGAGTGAGAGAACTCTATTTATTATCGCTAATCTGGCAACCTCTGCGTCATATGGTCGTGAGAGGGTTAAAACAGTAGGCTGAATAGGGCCGAATGGGTACAAGCCAAAGAGAGAAGCAGAGAAAAAGAAAACAAAGCAAGGAGGGCTCCCTTAACACGTTCGGCCCGATAAGGAGGCTTTATAATAATGTAGTCTGGCTTACTGCAGGACTCTATTTTGTTCGGCTTAGGAAGGACCTCGTATTTAGCTAAATGTTGTTTGTGATTATTGATGGCTGAGGGGCTATCATAATGCTACTAGCGGTTTTTTTTTTTTTTTCCGGAGCCATTCGACGGGCCGTTTGCATAACATACTTAGTTTGCGAACGGCTCCACTCTTCCCAAATCGCTTAAGGGGGGTGACCTGCTTTTTGTTATTTATGTCCTTTTCTCTCTTTCTCTGGCTTGTATCCATTCGGCCCCATTCAGCCAACTATTTTAAGACGTTTATCCCCATCTAGGTGTCGATTTCTTCCTGGCGAGCGATAGCGAGCCAGCATTATATGAAGAAATCCGGAGACATTTTTCTATCGAAAAATGTACAAATTTAGCCTGCTGTCAAACAAAACTAAAAAATATACTGGCTCGCTACCGCTCACCAGTAAGAAGTTGACACGTGGATGGGGATAAACATCTTAAAACAGTAGGCTGAATGGGGCCAAATGAATACAAGCCAGAGAAAGATAGAAAAGGAGAGAACAAAAACAGGTCACCCCCCTTAAGGCGTCTACTACCGCAGCTAAACAGACGATCGAAGGTCGTCAATAGGAAAGCAACAAATAAGCAATATATGTGAGAATCCAGCTATAAAATAAGCAATATATGTGAGAATCCAGCTATAAAATAAGCAATATATGTGAGAATCCAGCTATAAAATAAGCAATATATGTGAGAATCCAGCTATAAAATAAGCAATATATGTGAGAATCCAGCTATAAAATAAGCAATATATGTGAGAATCCAGCTATAAAATAAGCAATATATGTGAGAATCCAGCTATAAAATAAGCAATATATGTGAGAATCCAGCTATAAAATAAGCAATATATGTGAGAATCCAGCTATAAAATAAGCAATATATGTGAGAATCCAGCTATAAAATAAGCAATATATGTGAGAATCCAGCTATAAAATAAGCAATATATGTGAGAATCCAGCTATAAAATAAGCAATATATGTGAGAATCCAGCTATAAAATAAGCAATATATGTGAGAATCCAGCTATAAAATAAGCAATATATGTGAGAATCCAGCTATAAAATAAGCAATATATGTGAGAATCCAGCTATAAATAAGCAATATATGTGAGAATCCAGCTATAAAATAAGCAATATATGTGAGAATCCAGCTATAAAATAAGCAATATATGTGAGAATCCAGCTATAAAATAAGCAATATATGTGAGAATCCAGCTATAAAATAAGCAATATATGTGAGAATCCAGCTATAAAATAAGCAATTTATGTGAGAATCCAGCTATAAAATAAGCAATATATGTGAGAATCCAGCTATAAAATAAGCAATTTATGTGAGAATCCAGCTATAAAATAAGCAATTTATGTGAGAATCCAGCTATAAAATAAGCAATATATGTGACAATCCAGCTATAAAATGAGCAATATATGTGAGAAGCCAGCTATAAAATAAGCAATATATGTGACAATCCAGCTCCGGCTCTGGTTCCCCTTCTCATGTTTAGCCACAAATTTGTTTAGTTTTTAAGACATTCGCCCCATTAGTTTGGCGATCTTAAGACCCTTCGTGCCATTAAGGTGTCGATTTGTTTTTGCTGGGAGCGACAACAAGCCTGCCCTTTCTACCAAAATATGCACAACATTATCTCGAAGGGGGATCTTGAGGGTATTTAATAAAAGCTTAGTCTAGGGAGGAAAATAATAGAACAAAAAAATATTGATAATAATAATACTATATAATACTATATATATACTGTATATATATATATATATATATATATATATATATATATATATATATATAAACAAATACAAAATATTTGCCCGTTAAAGAAACCAGTCTGATACGGTCTTTAGTGTTGTAAGGATTTTAGATAGTTGGTTACTGCTTGCCTAGTTGACAACTTGCAAGTTTACGGCTATTAGGAAGTTGGAGCCGTAAACATCGATATGAAATTTAATACAATAACAACATAGGTTTCTTAGGAATAAACAGTATGATGAAATGGGTTTTATGTATTTTTGAATGTACTACAACTGCATTTTAGCTGGTAATTATGCTAAATATCGGTGTTTGCAGCTCCAACTTATGTATTGAACGAAACTTGCAAGTGATCAATTGCCATGTCATAATCCTCTGTCTAATAGCATTATCACACACGTGTTTTCCCTGCACTTAATTTAATAACTGATCTAGGAATGATTGAAATACACTTTTACTGTATAAGCAATCTATCACCAATGACAATCTACCTCAAGTCTAGTTACCAATACCAGTGCAATTATTATAATAATAATAATAATAATAATTATTATTATTATTATTATTATTATTATTAGTAGTAGTAGTAATAGTAATAGTAGTAATAGTTGTAGGTCTGCACCACAACCAGTGACGGTGGCAGAAGTAGACTACGAGGCAGCAGTGGCAGAGGGTCGCATTGGAAGGAGACTGGATTGAAGTTGCATGGTGTAGAATAGTAGTATCTGATGCTTGTGAAATTTAGTATGTGTACAATATTAAATATAAGGTAGTGGTGGTGGTGATGGTGGAGGTGGTGATGGTAGTAGTAGTAACATGAAATGTATGAAAAATATTAAATAAAAAAAAACAAAAAAAAATTGTAGTAGTAGTAGTAGTAGTACTAGTAGTTAAAGTAGTAGTAGTAGTTCAATTCAATTGTCTTTATTTCATAATATATACAACATGTATATTCATGTACATATTACATATCCATTACAATAATTTAGAAAAGTAAAATAGCTGAAAAGGTATTCATGGCGGTATTCATAATCCACATGAATTCCTACAACTCTTGTTTATTTACAGTATAGCCTATAATCAAATATATATTTTATTATATCATCTTTACCAACCGCATTTAATTATGAATAATTATATGGCATCCTAGATAGACCGAGGAAGCATCACCTTGTATTTGGATCATAAGACACGGGAGCCCGTCGTTCTTCGTGTCGCTGAACCCATAGGATTCTAGAGTAGATTGTGTTAAGATCATACTTCCATACATCAATATTATATGTCTTATGAAATAGATTTTCAACATTGTTTATAAAAAGTCCAGACTGCAAGTATTGCCAATTAGTATTAATTATAAGATTATTAGACTTGGCTATTCTGTGAAAATATCTTGCCTGAATAAGAGCAACGTGATGCTTCGGCAGTAATTGCTCACATGACTCTGCCACCTCATGGTTACTGGTATAGAAAGGTACACCAAGGATCCGCTTCATTGACTTGTTGATAACTAAGGCAAAAGTTTTGAAGATACCTGTAGAAAAAGTCTTACAATTGTTCCAGAGTGGAAGTCCAAAGTCGGCTTACAATACGCATTGTATAAAAATAAAAGTGTTTTCTTATCAACATATGAAACATTTCTAATTACTGTATTAAAACTTGAATATATTATGTTCAGCCTTAAATCAACATCATCATTGTCATGTAGAGAAGAAGAGATCACATGGCCCAGATATTTAAACTATTTTACTAGGTCTAGTTCATCATGATGTAATTTTATAGTATTACCCGAAGATTGGTTTCCTTTCCTTTTGAATTTCATGCATTTTGTCTTGTTTTTATTAATAACCAAACCATGTTTTTCTAATTCAATTTTCAATTTAATATACAAGTTTTCCATATCATCATGTTCGTGAGCAATAAGACCTATATCGTCGGCATAGGCCAAAATATTAATTTTTGTTATTCCCAGTTGACACCCTTGATTCATATTATTTGTAGTTTTAGTAGTAGTAGTAGTAGTAGTAGTAGTAGTAGTATCTTATTTAAAACTACTGTAGGCCAAAGTATTTTTCAGGATGCGCTATAAACTGCCTCATTAACACTAAAGGAAATTTCAACGACCGAGTAGAAAGTAATCCACTTCTCCCTAATTTGCTCTCTCTCTCTCTCTCTCTCTCTCTCTCTCTCTCTCTCTCTCTCTCTCTCTCTCTTAAAAAAAGACATAGAGAAACTAGAATCCGTTCAGCGTAGAGCAACAAAGTTAATCCCTTCCCTTAGAAATAAGCCATACAATGAGAGATTAAGAGAACTCGACCTGTTTTCGCTTAAGAAACGGAGAATAAGGGGACAGCTGATAGAGTGTTTTAAGATACTAAAAGGCTTTAGTAACGTAAATTCTAATAATCTATTTAAGATAGCCAAAGAAGGTTCCACAAGAGGAAACAAATTAAAACTAACAGGCAGGAAAGCGAACCTAGACATAACTAAAAATTTCTTCACCCACAGTATTATTAATGAGTGGAATAAGCTCCCTAATGAAGTTATTGACAGTGACTCGATATACACATTTAAAAAAAGGTTAGACACATATCACAGAAAAGTTGGTCTGCAGTAGAAGCTGATCACTGATAAGAGAACCTGGCGGAAATGAAAACATTTTCAGTTGGAAAAGGGAAAAAAACAAAATAAAAAAAAAAGTGAAGGTGTGCATGCCTTTTCCTTTCCATTTCTAACTATACTATAAATTCCTTCAGGCGATTTCCAAGCCCTGCAAGGTTATTCACTTCTAACTATTTTCATGTACGGCATATTGCCGGAGGGAGCGGAGGGTGGGGAGAGAGCCTTCATCTTTGCTATCCTTTCCTTCCACTTTCTCTTAGGGTTGCTATCTCTATTAGGATTAAGTCCTGGTCACCTCGTAGGGATCGTAAGATCTGTGTGGCCAGTGTATCTATGTAAATCTATGTAAATCTCTCTCAGTGGGGAAGTATAACAGATGTTTTGGGAACAAAAAGGTGAAATTGAAATATATATATATATACAGGTATATATATATATATATAGGCTATATATATATAAGAGAGAGAGAGAGAGAGAGAGAGAGAGAGGGGGGGGGGGGAGGTAAATAATACAAGCCAGATATGATCTCAACGACCTTGCAGCCCATTCCAGGGGGATACCCTAAAGATAAACGAAATGTGCTTCGTGTGTTGCAATACAGGCAATACCAAGTGTGAAAGTAATTATGTACTAGAATATTAACCCCTTCTGTACCAGTGACGTCTTGTTTACTTTATTCTGGCTACTATTAGACGATTTTATTACGTTTAACAAGGGCCACCAGCACTTAACAGGCTTCGAATTATCTCACTTAACCATTTTTACTACCACAGATCCTCCCTAAACTTCACAAAATCGTCTAAATATAGCTATAATGAACTTAAAAATACGTCACCGGTATGGAAGGGGTTAAAGTGTTTAGTGAAGTATTATGTACAGCCTGTAGAGAGAGAGAGAGAGTAGGTAGGTAGGTAGGTAGGTAGCCATGTATTATAACACAGTAATGGGGTGTTCCTGCCACTTATCCTCCTGCTGAACAAGACCCCCGGACCCTCCCCTCTCACTCTATCCTCCCTCCCCCCCTCCCCCTCCCCTTCTCTACCCCTTCCCTCCCCTTATCTCACCCCTCCCTCATCCCGCCTTCCCACCTTCCATCTCCCACTCACACTATTTTCAATACCCCTCTCCCCCTTCCTTCAGTCCCTTCCTTTTCTCCTCTTCCTCCCTCCCCCCTTCCCTTCCCCCCTCCCTCCCTCCCCTCCTTCTCCCACTCACACTATCTTCAATATTCCTGGCCCTTTCTCTCCCCCTCCCCCTCCCTTCCCCCAGTCCTTCCTCTTTCTCCTCCTCCTCCCTCTCCTCTCTCCCTCCCCTCCCTCTTACACTATCGTAAATACCTTATCTCCCACCTCCCTCCTTCCCCTTTCCCTCCCTTCCCCCACCCCTCCCTCTCCTCCCTCTCACGCCATCATCAATACCCCCGGACCCTACCCTCCCCCTTCCTTTCCCCTTCCCCCCCCCCCCTCCCTCCCCCCCCTTCCTCCTGTCCTCCCCTTTCCTCCTGTCCTCCCCTTTCCTACGCCCCTACTCCTTCATATTCTCTATCCCCCTCCCCTCCCCCTTCTCTCCCTACTCCCCTCTCCATTCCACATCCCCCCTCCCCCCCTTCTCCTCCCTTTCAACTCTCGTTCATCAATATCCCCCCCGCCCCCATCATCAATATACCCCAGCAACAATAGGCTTAATGGCTCTGGGAATTTAATAGGTCCTTCCGTAAGTGTGTAAAGTCGTTTGCCGTTGGCTCCGGTGTTGTGGTAGTGGTAATTACAACGGAGAATGATCCTATTGGTAATTTTAAATCTGTATTACATAAAGTTGATATTGCCCCGCGTTCTAAGTCACATACTATCGTGTTGATCTGGAACTCTCTCCCGCATTCTATCTTTCCCTCAATCTGTGACTTAAACTGCTACAAACTCCGTGTGTCCAGACATTAAGCCATTAAGCTGGGGGTCTTGCAGGATATATATTAGATAACGTGAATATAAGAAACTCAGATAATGAAAACAAGTTGGGTGTCATCGTCAACTGTTATTTGAAACCTAGAAAGCAATGCATTAGTGCTTGAAATAAGGCAAATAGAGTTATCGGATTTATATCTAGAAGTGTGATTAATAGAACAGCAGACGTAATCTTAAAACTTTATCTAGCGTTAGTAAGACCACATAATTTATGGATTACGCTGTCCAATGTTGGTGTGCCTATTACAGAATGGACATACATTGCTTTGAGAGGGTGCAACGAAGAAAGAAAAAAAATATCCATTATATTAGAAAACTTCCATATGAAGAATGGTTGAAGAAATTATGCTTATATTCGTTAGAGAGACGCAGAGTTAGAGGGGATATGATAGAGGTGTTCAAGTGGGTTAGTGGGATTAATAAAGGGGACATGAAAGATGTACTGAAACTCAGTGATGACGAAAGAACTCGAACAAATGGTTTCAAATTAGATCATTTTCGTTTCAGAAAAGATATAGGCAAATATTGGTTCGGTAACAGAGTTGTAGATAGGTGGAGCCTATACCGAGTGCTATAGTGGGATCAAGAACGATAGAGAGCTTTAAGATAAAATTAGATAGGCATATGAACGATATCAGTTGGGTGTGAGGGGGATCTGCCTTGTGTGGGCCAATCGGGTCTCTGCACTCCTGTTTTCTTATGTTGACCTCTGACCATTTTGGTGAGGTCAGTCCTTATACTATTATAGTATTAGTGATTTGGGCCTATAATTGGGCCTTATAATTAGGATTGGGTGGGAGAGGGATCTGCCTTGTGTGGGCCGATCGGCTTTATGCAGACTCCCATTTTCTTATGTTATGTTCTTACTATGAGTCTAACGTACCTTGAATTTTCTCTCTATCATTCTTTCAACTTTGGGGGAAGGGGAAGGGGTCACTTGTTACAGGTAGTTCTGCCTTTGTCTCCTTCATACCCATTGGAAAGAAAATTGAATACAAATGTAAATAAATATATTATATAAACAAATGAATAAGGAGAGAAGGCAAGAACGAAGGAAGGAAAGAAGTGAAGACAGAAAAAAGGAATGTAGATAAATATATAAATATATGTTATTTTATAGACTGGTAAAGTAATGAGGAAGAAAGAAAATAATGGATAAATAAATATATCTGATATTCTATAGACTTTAATAATATATTAGAAAGATAAAAACATGAAAATAGATAAAACAAAAATATATACTGCATGTTATGCTATAGACTGATTAATGATAAGTAAGACAGATGAAAACAATGAAAATAAATACAAAAATAGATATATTGTATGTTATTCTATAGACTAATTAATAATAAGTAAGACAGATAAAAAGGAAAATAGATACACAAATAAATATACTGTAAGTTATTCTATAGCCTGTTTAATAATTGTAAGACATATAAAACAAATAGATACAAAAATTAATATAATGTATGTTATTCTATAGATTGTTAAATAATGTTGTGCCACTCTTCCAGGTATGCGGGAGGTGCTGGGTTACCTGAGCCGGGGTTAATGACAGGTAGGTGGCCATCCGTACACCTTCATTGGCAAAACAAAATAATAATAATAAATAAATAAATAAATAAATACATAAATACAATATAAGAAATGGCGCGTTCAGACGTAACAAAAATGGTATAATTGTGTTCAGACGTAACAAAAATGGTATAATTGTGTTCAGACGTAACAAAAATGGTATAATTGTGTTCAGACGTAACAAAAATTATACGATACATATACAATAATGTTCCATATGTTTTTGTGTGTTTTTTTTTCTATTTTTCTTTTCTTTTTTGTATGATGATCGTTACATTTGTGTGTTGGTTTTAAGTTTGCTCCCTATACCTCCATCAAGCTTAAAAAAAACAAAAACCCAAGACCACAACCCCGCCTCTGAGATGAATGTGTACATTTGTCAGTAGAAAAATGTCACAGCTTGCTATCACTCGCCACGACACTGAAAGGGCACGAAAAGTAGTTAAGCTGATAAGGAATGGGACGAAATGTCTTACAATCAACAGGTTATTGGTGCAAACTTCTTAAGATTTCAAAACTAATGGAGCAAAACATGAAGGAGAAGGGAATACACAGACTTTAACCCATTGGCTGCGGCCATGTTTGGGCTATTTAGGGCATATTCAGGCACTCCTGAATGATAAATCAAGCATCTGCATTAAATGAAGTGTATTCTGCCGAAAACTAGGCGAGAATAGCTTCAACATGACCCCAGAACGGGCCCCGTACGTGGTCTGGTTCACCCGCAGTGGTGCCAGTGAAACGTGGGAAACCCGCTATTATGTAACACTCGCTCGCTTGGCTACACTGTTGGGAGACACAGAGAGAGACCCGCGCGAGACACAGTCAACCTCAGTGAGCCGCTCGGTGCTCTGAGGGTCGGAGGTGGGCCCCTCACGCTCCCGCCCACTGACACTCGATTTTTACGGTTTTTACAGGCTTTTAAAGCCTGGAAATTGCTGTAACTTGCCAGAACGTTCCAGAACGTCACCCGCAGCGAAAAGGTTACAGGGTTTATTTTTGGACCTCCTCCCTCGTGTTTAGCCTCAATGGTTTTTAGATTTTAAGATGTTCGCCCCATTAGCTTGGTGATTAACCCCTTCTGTACCGGCGACGTCTTCTTAATTTATTCCGGCGAAAATTATACTATTTTATTCAGCTTAAGAAGGACGTCTATCCATTAATAGGCTTCATACTATCTCCATTCTTCCTTTTAGCTCCCATGTCTCCATCTTAAGCTTCATTAAATCGTCTAAATGTAGCTGAAATCAAATATAAAAGATATCACCGGTACAGAAGGGGTTAAGAAACCTATTGCCCCAAGTATTTGTCCATATTAAGATCTTTCATGCCATTTCTTTTTCGATTTGTTTTGCCCTGGCGAACTATAGCGAGCCTAGTATTTTGGATGAACCGGCATTTTGGCCGGGATATTTTTCTACCGAAAAATCTACACATTTATCTTGAAGAAGGGTCATGAACGGGTGTTTTTTAAGCTTGATGGAGGTCTAGTGAGGACACTAATAAAAAAATAAAAAAAATACATAATGAGCAAATAAATACGCCCATCCCTGCGTGTGTTTGTCTGTATATGTACTGTATGTGTTTGTGTGGCCTTGTGGTAAAGTATCTCTCACTCTCAATCACTCTTACTCTATCTATCTATCTATTTATCTATATCTATCTCTCTTTATATCTATCTATCTATATATATATGTCTGTCTGTCTATCATTTTATCTCTTGCACACCATTTTCCTGCCTCCTCCCCGTCACCGCCTCCTTCAGAGTAGGGTGGGTGGAGCATGGAGCCTAATAACAGCCTAGCCGGCCATCCCGTGGAAGTTAAGTATAGGGTGGTTCGCTGGGCCCCTAACCACTACCACCAATCCACTACCACACACCTTCTGCCATGTTATACACGTCTTTCATTTTAGGTTCGAGTCAACATCAATATATTATTTTCAGTAGGGAAGGGTTTATTCTGTATTCAGTAAATAATATATAACTAGAGTTCTTGATAATTGGAAGATAAATTAAATATAGGGTGTAATTCAAGGGGTTGTATACAGGACTGACAATGCTTAGAAAGGGGAGAAATTTACTGATAATTTTCAAGAAAGACTTTGGTGTGTGTGTGTGTGTGTGTGTGTGTTGATGTGTTTCTGAAGTGTGAGTTAAGTATAGGTTAGGTCCCTCCGCCTAAACCCATACCTCCATCACTACCACACCTTCATCCATGTTACCTGTCGGGGTTTTCAGCTTCTACTGTCTTATTTGTAGGGTTTACTGTCTTATTTGTCAGCCTGTTCTGTCTTATTTGTCAGCCTGTTCTGTCTTATTTGTCAGCCTTTACTGTCTTATTTGTCAGCCTGTTCTGTCTTATTGTGACCTGTTCTGTCTCCTTTATTGTCTTATTTGTCAGCCTTTACTGTTTTATTTGTCAGCCTGTTCTGTCTTATTTGTCAGCCTGTTCTGTCTTATTTGTTGGCCTTTATTGTCTTATTTGTCAGCCTTTACTGTTTTATTTGTCAGCCTTTACTGTTTTATTTGTCAGCCTGTTGTCTTATTTGTCAGCCTGTTCTGTCTCATTTGTCAGTCTGCTGTGTCTTATTTGTCAGCCTGTTTTGTCTTATTTGTCGGCATTTTCTGTCTTATTTGTCAGCCTGTTCTGTCTTATTTGTCAGCCTTTACTGTCTTATTTGTCAGCCTGTTCTTTCTTATTTATCAGCCTGTTCTGTTTTATTTGTCAGCATTTTCTGTCTTATTTGTTGGCATTGACTGTCTTATTTGTTTGCCTTTACTGTCTTATTTGTCTGCCTTTTCTGTCTTATTTGTCAGCCTTTTCTGTTTTATTTGTCAGCATTTTATGTCTTATTTGTCAGCATTTTCTGTCTTATTACTGTCTTATTTGTCAGCCTTTTCTGTCTTATTTGTCAGCCTTTACTGTCTTATTTGTCAGCCTGTTCTTTCTTATTTGTCAGCCTGTTTTCTTATTAGTCAGCCTGTTCTGTCTTATTTGTCAGCCTTTACTGTCTTATTTGTCAGCCTTTTCTGTCTTATTTGTCAGCCTTTACTGTGTTATTTGTCAGCCTGTGCTTTCTTAGTTGTCAGCCTGTTTTCTTATTAGTCAGCCTGTTCTGTCTTATTCGTTGGCATTCATTGTTTTCTTTGTCAGTCCGTTCTGTCATATTTGTCAGCATTTTCTGTCTTATTTGTCAGCCCGTTCTGTCATATTTCCACCCTGCTATGTCTTATTTGTCAGCCTGCGTCATCTACTGCACACTTCCATTGTCTCACTTCTCAAAATGATCAGCAATTTTGTTCAGCCTGTGGTACATAGTTGATTTTAGTTTCAGAACATAATTAGCTGCAACATAAAAACTGCAATATATTATTTATTTTAGTTTTTCTTTTTTGTTCTGCCAAGTATGTAACTGTACACCCAACCTGTATCACTCACACGATTCTGTATTTCCCGTTTGTAACAACACTCCATTGTTCTTGAGGTGACCACAGTACTTGGCCTCCTAAGCCACTTGCATATATATAGCCATGTTGCCAATCCAGTACTTGCCTCTCTCTCTCTCTCTCTCTCTCTCTCTCTCTCTCTCTCTCTCTCTCTCTCTCTCTCTCTCTCTCTCTCTCTCTCTCTCTCTCTCTCTCTCTCTCTCTCTCTCTCTCTCTCTCTCTCTCTCTCTCTCTCTCTCTCTCTCTCTCTCTCTCTCTCCCCCACATGAGGGTTGCGCTGCGTTATGACAATTCACTCTGGCTATCATTGGACGATGTAATACAGCTTATGAAGGATGTGTGGACATTAAAAGTGTAAACACTATCTTAATTAACCCTATGATTTTCATATACACTTCTTAATCTGAATAAATTGTCTATTAATAGCCAGGAAACATAACAAAATGCGCCATCGTATCTTGAAATAGTAAATATATCCTCAGTGTTTGTAAATTTCATTAATCGATTTTAGGAGTATAGTTGGTTGTTGGAAGGAACATAATAATTAAAATAATTGTTGCGACAATAAACAAAAGAAAACTGTTGTTGAGTGAACAATAATGACATAATTTAAGCTACTGTGTGTGTGTGTGTGTGTGTGTGTGTGTGTGTGTGTGTGTGTGTGTGTGTGTGTGTCTGGATGGATGTGTGTGTGTATGTGGATGGATGCATGTGTGTGTGAGTGTATGTAAGTGTATATGTGTGTGTGTAAGTCTATGTGTGTGTGTAAGTCTATGTGTGTGTAAGAAAGTCCAACCTATTCCTGATTTCCATACGTGTGATTATGGCTTTTAATTTGCTTCTATTACCAGCCTCACCCCACGAAGACCACCCTCCCCATCCCCCCACCCCAAACCCCCCACCCCCCACCCCTAAGCCCCACCTCCCCCAACAATAACCACCTGCCAATCACCAGGCAACCACAGACAGGGCCCCCAATCAACATCACCCCCCCCCCCCCCTTCCCCAACCCCCCTCCCCCTCAATCAAGCACACGCAAGAGAGATCACCAGGAAAACAAATCGGCTACATGGTTTAGTAGGAGAAGATAGACACACCTTGACGGACCCCCCCCCCCCCCCCCCCCCACCCCCCACACACACACACACACACACACACACACACACACACACACACACACACACACACACTTAGGTGAGTACACATACACACACACACACGTATGCATAATATACACTCACTCTCACTCACTCTCTCTCGATCAGTGGTTCTCAACTGGTGGTCCATGGTGACTTTTTTGGTGGTCCACAGGACGTTCACTATGTTTGGTAATAAACTGAAGATTGGTGCATATATAATTACATTTATTGAAAATTAAGTACGAAAATGTGTATCAAAATATATAATTGACCATTAATTTTATTGTATTATTCCTATTTAAGAAATATATTGGCGATCTTCAGGATGCAGCTGTAAAGACGTTGGCATCAACCTGAGCACCTGAACACCATGTTCAAAGGATTGGTGAAGGTGGTTAATTACATCAAATCGTCAGCAGTGAACACCAGGCTGTTCAGAAAATTATGCCAGGACGTACTGTAGGTTCCAACTTTGAGGTGTTGCTGTTCGACACTGGTGTACGGTGGTTGTAAGCAGGGAAAGTAGTCAACATTGAACCGAGAGAAGAATTGGATTCATTTCTCCAGTCTCAAGGGAAAAGGGATATTAAAAATATGCTAACACAGTCAGAATTGGAACTTGCATACCTCTGTTGATATTTTTGGAATATTGAGCAAACTGAATCTTCCGCTGCAAGGAAAAGGTGAAAATCTGTCCTCTCACCAAGGCATCATCAAGACTTTTCTTGAGAAATTAGAACTCTGGATCGAACGAGTCAAAGGCAACAATTTGGTTAAATTTCCATGTGTGAATGCCATGCTCGGGGAAAAGAAAGCCATTCAGATACAAATTCTCGAGCATTTACGAAAGCTGCAGGATGAATTTCAGAAATAGACCTACTTTCCGGAGGTGGACATAACAAGGTATGGGTTATCTTTCATCAGGAATCCATTCACAACAGATGTTCATAGTGTTCCAGAGGATCTTTAGGAGGAATTCTTGGGTCTGAAAAATGCTCAAGATGTGTACCAGCGTTCTGACATGGACATTTTTTTGGCCAGTCTGATTGGTACTTACCCAAATCTGTCAACACATGGAGTCAAATGTTTGTTGTCTATGCTTCATTTAACATTACTCAAAAATGAAATGGTCCACAATATTTGTTGTATTGGGCTGGTGGTCCGTGGCCTGAAACGAGTTGAGAACCACTGCTCTAGATATAGGTAGTGGTAGATATAGGTAGAGGTAGATATAGGTAGTGGTAGATATAGGTAGAGGTAGATATAGGTAGAGGTAGATATAGGTAGTGGTAGATATAGGTAGTGGTAGATATAGGTAGTGGTAGATTTAGGTAGAGGTAGGTATAGACATTCATAGTTAGATAAATATTTGGTTGAAATAAGCCCCATAGTCTTATATATTAACAACATACTCCCGTAAATTTTGATAAGCGAAATATATATAAATTAATTAATACTTTCAATGATAATGGCGTGTTATATCAGGTTCTTCACAAATCAACACTCGCTAACTTAGTGTTCCGTTCGATAGAGAAAGGACAACACCCTTCAAGTATGCTAAGAAACAAACACACACACACTCTCATACACACTCCCTTTTCGTATGGTTAATAACAGTGAGAAACACGCCTTCCCATATGCTTGAGAACACACACACACACATGCATGCACACATACTTCCTGTGTGCTTAAGAACACACACTCACACATACACATAAACACACCATTCTCATATGCTTAGGAACATGCGCACACACACACACACACACACACACACACACTTCCCATATGCTTAAGTACACAACGCAGAAAGACATATACCGGTACATAATTTGTCCATATCCATAAGAACACACGCACACATACACCCAATCTGCCCATATCCTTAAGAACACACACACACACACACACACACACACACACACACACACACACACACACACACACACAGACAGCGCCGCATTCCGAGCCAGTGGGTTTTTAAAGTATTTGGCCGTCATAATTCTACTCGTTGCCAGGTGTCGCTACCGGGCCCAACCAACAGAGCACAGGGGGAATATTGATGCACTTTTAAAAACAATTACTCGCTGTGTTTTGGGGTGGGGGTTTCAGGGGGGTGGGGGGACATCAATCTGGGGGGATTAGAGGGAGGGAGTTATCTAGGTAGGGCCGGGGGAAGAGGGGGAGGGGAATTGTCTGGGTAGAGCTGGGGGAAGAGGGGGAGGGGGATTGTCTAGGTAGGGCTGGGGGAAGGGGTATGGGGTAGGGGGAGGAGGAGGAGGTCTGTTGGGGGTAAGGCAGGTAGGGGGGATTATATTTATGAGTTAAGTGAGAGCAATGAACGGGCACACGTCATAGAGGTTGCTGCTGTGGTTGTGGTTGTGTTGTGGTGGTAGGTGTGGTGGTGGTAGAGGTTTGTGGGAGTCATTGTGGTGGTGGTAGTGTTGCTTATTGCTTATTATCACTGTTAACGATATTTACCCTACCACTACCACAGCCTACCCTACCCTATCTTACCATGACCTTCTCTACCACCACCACTACTACAGCTAACCCTACTACCTCGTTGCTGCTACACTACCACCATTACCACCACTTACACCACTATAATAGCCTCCCCTTGAGCAACATCATGACATCATCACCACTTCCACCACCACACTATTCAACCACCACCAATCACTACCACCACTCTCATCACCACACTACCATCGCCTTGACCATCACCACTATCAACACCAACATCGCCACTACCACCACCACTGTTCCATCACCACTACCACACTATCAATACACCACAAACATCACCACCACCATACCACTCCCACCACCACCACCTATTTACACCACAACTATCACACTGTCGCACCACCGCCATCATACCACACTACACTACCGCCACCACCAACACCACACTGTCATACCACCACCACACCATTCCCAACACCACTACTACTACTATAACCACCACAAGGCCACACCATCACCACCTCCACCTCACTACCACCACATTTTAAGGGGTAATCAAATGAATACTTATTTCGGGCAATATTTTTAGGCAACTCAACTTATCAGATTGTGGATTTGTTCGTCCACATCGACTACAAGAGGATAGATCAGATATACTTTTTAGCTTATTTGACTATGAGATAATTTTCTTAAGATGAATAATGTCGTCTGATTTTAGCCTATTAGAAGTCTTATGGGTCATTTACTTTCGAACATATTTACGAATAATTAATTAATTACGAAACTGCATTTCAAAGCACATTTTCCTAATTTTGCAGTTTATGAGCATTTCAATTATTTTAAATAATTACAGGAGATGAAGTAAAAGTATTTGCTATTAATATAGTAATACTGTATATTTATTGGACATCCGAATTGTTTTTGTAGAAGCAATCCTGAAAAGGTCTGGCTGAAAAAAATGGCCTTGCGACTTCGTTGTTTCACAGGGGTTAATTATGCCACCGTGCTACCACCACACTATCATCATACAGGCCCTATACCTTACCTTTAACACTATATTGTCACCATACCTTACACTACCACCACCACCGCACTGTCACCGTACCTTACACTACCACCACCACCACACTGTCACCATACCTTACACTACCACCACCACCACACTGTTACCATACCTTACACTACCAAAACCACCACACTGTCACCATACCTTACACTACCACCACCACCACACTGTTACCATACCTTACACTACCACCACCACCGCACTGTCACCGTACCTTACACTACCACCACCACCACACTGTCACCATACCTTACACTACCACCACCACCACACTGTTACCATACCTTACACTACCACCACCACCACACTGTCACCATACCTTACACTACCACCACCACCACACTGTTACCATACCTTACACTACCACCACCACCACCACCACACTGTTACCATACCTTACACTACCACCACCACCACACTGTTACCATGCCTTACACTACCACCACCACCACCACCACCACACTGTTACCATACCTTACACTACCACCACCACCACACTGTTACCATACCTTACACTACCACCACCACCACACTGTTACCATACCTTACACTACCACCACCACCACCACACTGTTACCATACCTTACACTACCACCACCACCACCACACTGTTACCATACCTTACACTACCACCACCACCACCACACTGTTACCATACCTTACACTACCACCACCACCACCACACTGTTACCATACCTTACACTACCACCACCACCACACTGTTACCATACCTTACACTACCACCACCACCACCACACTGTTACCATACCTTACACTACCACCACCACCACCACCACCACCACCACACTGTTACCATACCTTACACTACCACCACCACCACCACAGTCACCATACCTTACACTACCACCACCACCACACTGTTACCATACCTTACACTACCACCACCACCACACTGTTACCATACCTTACACTACCACCACCACCACACTGTTACCATACTACCACCACCACCACCACACTTACATACCTACACTACCACCACCACCACACTGTTACCATACCTTACACTACCACCACCACCACCACCACCACACTGTTACCATACCTTACACTACCACCACACTGTTACCATACCTTACACTACCACCACCACCACACTGTTACCATACCTTACACTACCACCACCACCACACTGTTACCATACCTTACACTACCACCACACTGTTACCATACCTTACACTACCACCACACTGTTACCATACCTTACACTACCACCACCACACTGTTACCTTACCTTACACTACCACCACACTGTTACCATACCTTACACTACCACCACCACCACCACACTGTTACCTTACCTTACACTACCACCACCACCACCACACTGTCACCATACCTTACACTACCACCACCACCACACTGTCACCATACCTTACACTACCACCACCACACTATCACCATACCTTACACTACCACCACCACCACCACACTGTCACCATACCTTATACTACCACCACCACCACCACACTGTTACCATACCTTACACTACCACCACCACCACCACACTGTCACCATACCTTACACTACCACCACCACCACACTGTTACCATACCTTACACTATCACCACCACCACCACACTGTCACCATACCTTACACTACCACCACCACCACACTGTTACCATAGCTTACACTACCACCACCACCACACTGTCACCATACCTTACTCTAACCACTCCTCTCCCTGACCTGTACGTAGAGTCCCGCCACCACAGGTTTCCGGATTTACACCAGTGAGGAACGGTGCACGGCCAACGCAGAAAAGGTCTCGTCTACCAGTCACAATGTCAAACAGATTTGAAATATTGGTAGAGATGGAACACGAACCAGGAGAGACCAGGCTCGTTGGGGATTCCATCCTACGAGGACAGGTCGAAGAGTTCTGCGACAGAGTCCCAAATCAACGAAAAAGATTTTGCATCCCAGGAGCTGGACTGGACGAGATTGTGGAAGCCTTCGAAGATACCACAAAGGATGCAAATGAAAATACCCTTTTTGTCATCCATGCTGGTTCAAATGACGTCATGCGCACCAGATCCGAAGAGTTGATGGAGAAATATCGCAAGATGATCCAGCACTACAAAAACAAGTCAAGGAATATCATCATCTCAGGCATTCTCCCCAAGATCGACGCACCTGACAAATTCTACGACAAGGCCTTCAGCACAAATAGCCGACTAAAATATTTGTGTCTGAGGGAAGAAGTTGAATTCATCAACCTCTGAGACAACTTCTACAACCAGCCTATTCTGTTCCGCAAGGATGGCACTCGTCTAAACCCTGTGGGTTCAGCACGCATGGGTCGTCTCCTACACGAAGCAGTCCGCAGCCATGGATCAAAAAACGCCATCCGAGAAGAAGCAGCAGTGACATAAATCATCCAACGCCAAGAAAAAAAACAGAGGCAACCGAGGACCACCAGCGATAAGGACCGAAGACAGCGAGGACCGAGGACAGCCATGAACATAAATGTAGATCCGACAAGAACCAAAAATATTATTAAAGAGCGTTCCGTGAGTTCTAAAATAACAAATTTAAAGGTTTTCTATGCAAACGCTCGTAGCATACGCAATACATTTTCAGATTTAGAGGAGCTAGTGTTTACAGAAAATTATGATGTGATTGGCAAAACAGAATCTTGGCTCAATACAGAAGATAGAGACTTTTTAGCAGAGTATTCACTTCCCGGTTATGTAATGTTTGAGAAAAGCCGAATAAATCGAAATGGAGGTGGCGTTTTACTTTATATCAAAGAAAGTCTTAACCCTACCCTCTTGTCAAAACCTCAAATTGTGAACATCGACGCATCTTTTGTGCTAATAAAGAATAATAAAGGTACAAAAATAATACTTGCATTAATATACAGACCTCCAGCTCAATCAGTTCAAACTGACCGAGAAATTTATGAACAAATTGCAGATGTAAGTAACTCACAAGATACCGTAATTTTTGGTGACTTTAATTTACCTGTGACCAAGTGGGGCGATACTCTTACTTCACACTCCGGACATGACTTGTATACAAACTTGCAAGAGAGTTCGCTTTATCAATTTGTTCGAACGCCGACCCGTGGTAATAACGTTCTTGACATTGTACTTGCAACAAAAGAAGAATTAATAGATAATTTGAATTTTGGTGATGAATTCAGTAACAGCGACCATCGTACGATAACTTTCACTTTAAAGTTTACTAGTAACGAACCAAATAGTAGCATCGAAAAAGTCCCTAATTTCAAGAAAGCAAACTTCCATAAACTTAGAGCTATGTTTAAAGAAACTGACTGGAGCTTTTTAATTCACAATAAGGACATAAATACATCTTGGAAGTTATTCGAAGCCACTTACCTAAAAGCAGTGCAAGACTGCATACCATCGAAAATACGGCGTCCAGGCCATAATAATAAGCCCAAATGGTGGAATAAAGATATTTCAAACTGCCTGCTTGCTAAAAAATTTGCAAATGATAGATTAAAATCCTCACAAAATGACGAATAACGGCTGAAATTTGTAGAGCTACGACGTAAAGCCAAAAAGTTAATTAAGCAAAGTAAAAAGACCTTAGAGTTACATATTGCGAATCAAAGTAAAACAAACCCGAAAGAATTCTATAGTTATATCAGAAAGAAAAAAGTAGTTACTTCAACTGTTGGACCGTTAGTTGATGAAAATGGAGAATACACCAAAGACGAAGTACAAATGAGTAATGCCATCAATACCTTCTTTGCATCAGTGTTTACAACAGAAGACCTCAGTGATATCCCTACACCATCGCCGATTCAGATTGATAATTCAGATGTTCTAAGCAATATCACCGTTACAGAGAGAGAAGTATTGAATTGTTTAGATAAACTCAAGGTAAATAAAACGCCTGGACCTGATACAATCTCGGCTAGAGTTCTAAAGGAAGCTAAGGATGAGCTCTCCAAACCACTGACATTACTATTCAATAAATCCTTGCAGTCTGGAACTATGCCCGATCAGTGGAAGCTAGCCAACGTAACACCGATATTCAAAAAAGGCAGCAAATCCCTACCCAGTAACTATCGTCCAATTAGCTTAACCTCAGTTGTATGTAAAATGCTAGAAACGGTCATAAGAGACAGACTCGTAAATCACTTAGAGGAAAATAACATACTTAAAGATACTCAATACGGCTTTCGCAAAAAAACGTTCCTGTTTAACAAACCTCTTAGACTTCTTCCACGATATCCTCAACCTCTACGATGAGAGTAAAGCTGTAGATATTATATACCTTGATTTTCAAAAGGCCTTTGACAAAGTTCCCCACAAACGTTTACTGCTAAAACTAAAAGCGCATGGAATACAAGATGGTGTGTTGAAATGGATAGAAAATTGGCTCAGCGACAGAAAGCAAAGAGTAGTCATAAACGGTAAGGCATCTAAATGGACCAATGTAAGTAGCGGGGTACCCCAGGGATCGGTACTAGGACCAATTCTCTTTCTAATTTACATCAACGACATAGATGAGGGTCTCACCTGTACAATCTCAAAATTTGCTGACGATACAAAAATTGCAAATAGCGTACTCTCAAAAGAACAAGTTGACAATATGCAACACAATCTAGATAAATTGTCATGTTGGGCCCAAATTTGGCAAATGAGTTTCAATGCGGATAAATTTAAAGTACTACATATCGGATACCTAAATGAGAAAGCAAACTATTCGATGAATGGCACTCAGCTTAATAATGTAAGCAGAGAAACCGATCTGGGAGTAACAATATCGAGTAACCTAAAACCGAGTCAACAATGTTCAGAAGTTGTTAAGAAGGCAAACAAAATAATTGGCTTTATAGGCAGGTCATTTGAGCATAAATCCAAAGAAGTTATCCTAACCCTTTACAATTCCTTAGTCCGCCCTCTTCTGGAATACTGCGTTCAATCCTGGTGCCCTTATTACCAAAAAGATATAAACAAGCTAGAACGAGTTCAACGTAGAGTTACCAAAATGATACCTAGCCTAAAGAACAAACCATACGAAGAGCGTCTTAGAGAATTAAATCTATTTCCTTTAACCCAGCGCAGATTAAGAGGTGACTTAATTCAAGTGTTCAAAATCATCAAAGGCATCGACAATATGAACTGTAGTAAGTACTTCACTATCGACCAATCTAATTACACGCGGGGAAACGGTTGCAAAATTATTGGTAAATCTTTTAACTCACACGAATCTAAGAATTTCTTCTTCAATCGAGTT
The DNA here is from genome assembly GCA_032716605.1 of Paralithodes platypus. NCBI lineage: Eukaryota > Metazoa > Arthropoda > Malacostraca > Decapoda > Lithodidae > Paralithodes > Paralithodes platypus. Next base: position 31,204,750 of record CM064545.1, read on the forward strand.
GTCAACTTGTGGAATGGGCTTCCCCGAAACGGTATAGACTGCATCACCGTTGATTCATTTAAACTCCGCCTAGAGAAATATCTCGCATCAAACCCGCGACTGACTGCGTTTGTAAATGAATAAATTATTTTATCCCCCCCCCTCAGTTACTAACCCATCTGTCCCCTACTAACTTCCTAATCCTGCCACGGACATTAGTTCCAGGGCAGTAATTCCCTTTCCAATGTTCCCTTACCCACTCTAAACCACTGTTTGGACACTTGATCCTCAGTGTTTTGGAGGACAAGCAACCTAGAAGGGTCACTAGATCTGTTGTTGCTTGATTTTCTTTGTACTATTTGTACTCTTTGTACTACCACCACCACCACACTACCACCACCACCACAGTCACTACCACATAAAACCACACACACTACCACTACAACACACCACCCACACCTACCACTACACTACACCACCACACTACCATACCTTACACTACCACTACACCCACTTTACCATACCTTACACTACCACCACCACCACACTGTCACATACCTACACTACCACCACACCACCACTTACCATACCTTACACTACCACCACCACCACCACACTGTTACCATACCTTACACTACCACCACCACACTGTTACCATACCTTACACTACCACTACCACCACCACACTGTTACCATACCTTACACTACTACCACCACCACACACACCAACTACACTACCACCCCCACCACACTGTCACCACCTTATACACCACCACCAAACACTGTACCATACCTTACACTACCACCACCACCACACTTTCACCATACCATACAGTACCACCAACCACACTACCACCCTTAAACTACCACCACCACCACACTGTCACCATACCATACAGTACCACCACCACACTGTTACCATACCTTACACTACCACCACCACCACCACACTGTTACCATACCTTACACTACCACCACCACCACCACACTGTCACCACTACCACCACCACCACCACACTGTCACCATACCTTACACTACCACTACCACCACCACCACACTGTTACCATACCTTACACTACTACCACCACCACCACAGTTACCATACCTTACACTACCACCACCACACTGTTACCATACCTTATACTACCACCACCACCACCACACTGTTACCATACCTTACACTACCACCACCACCACACTGTTACCAAACCTTACGCTACCACCACCACCAACACCACACTGTTACCATACCTTACACTACCACCACCACCACACTGTCACCATACCTTACACTACCACCACCACCACACTGTTACCATACCTTACACTACCACCACCACCACCACCACACTGTTACCATACCTTACACTACCACCACCACCACACTGTTACCATACCTTACACTACCACCACCACCACATGACCATACCTTACACTACCACCACCACCACACTGTTACCATACCTTACACTACCACCACCACACTGTCACCCTACCTTACATTACCACCACCACCACACTGTTACCATACCTATACCACCACACCACACTACATACCACACTACCACCACCACACTGTCACCATACCTTACACTACCACCACCACCACCACACTGTCACCATACCTTACACTACCACCACCACCATCACCACACTGTCACCATACCTACAACACCACACTACCATACCTACACTACCACCACCACCACACTACCATACCTTACACTACCACCACCACCACACTTACCATACCTTACACTACCACCACCACACCTACCCATACCTTACACTACCACCACCACCACCACACTACAGAACCACTACCACCACCACCACCACACTTTACCATACCTTACACCACCACCACCACCACCACACTGTCACCATACCTTACACTACCACACACCACACTCACCATACCTTACACTACCACCACCACACTATCACCATACCTTACATACCACCACCACCACACTGTCACCATACCTTATACTACCACCACCACCACACTGTTACCATACCTTACACTACCACCACCACACTGTCACCATTCCTTACACTACCACCACCACCACACTGTTACCATACCTTACACTACCACCACCACCACCACCACACTGTCACCATACCTTACACTACCACCACTACACTGTTACCATACCATACACTACCACCACCACCACCACACTGTCACCATACCTTACACTACCACCACCACCACACTGTTACCATACCTTACACTACTACCACCACCACCACACTGTTACCATACCTTACACTACCACCACCACCACACTGTCACCATTCCTTACACTACCACCACCACACTGTCACCATACCTTACACTACCACCACCACCACACTGTTACCATACCTTACACTACCACCACCACCACCACAGTCACCATACCTTACACTACCACTACCACCACCACCACCATACTGTCACCATAACTTACACTACCACCACCACCACACTGTTACCATACCTTACACTACCACCACCACCACCACACTGTCACCATACCTTACACTACCACCACCACCACACTGTTACCATACCTTACACTACTACCACCACCACCACACTGTCACCATACCTTACACTACCACCACACTGTTACCATACCTTACACTACCACCACCACCACCACACTGTTACCATACCTTACACTACCACCACCACCACACTGTTACCATACCTTACACTACCACTACCACCACCACACTGTTACCATACCTTACACTACTACCACCACCCACACTCACCATACCTTACACCACCACCACCACACTTACCATACTACCACCACCACCACCACACTGTTACCATACCTTACTCTACCACCACCACCACACTGTTACCATACCTTACACTACCACCACCACCACCACACTGTTACCATACCTTACACTACCACCCCCACCACACTGTCACCATACCTTACACTACCACCACCACCACACTGTCACCATACCTTACACTACCACCACCACACTGTTACCATACCTCACACTACCACCACCACCACCACACTTTCACCATACCATACAGTACCACCACCACACTGTTACCATACCTTAAACTACCACCACCACCACACTGTCACCATACCATACATTACCACCACCACACTGTTACCATACCATACACTACCACCACCACCACCACACTGTTACCATACCTTACACTACCACTACCACCACCACCACACTGTTACCATACCTTACACTACCACTACCACCACCACCACACTGTTACCATACCTTACACTACTACCACCACCACCACAGTTACCATACCTTACACCACCACCACCACCACCACCACACTGTTACCATACCTTATACTACCACCACCACCACCACACTGTTACCATACCTTTCACTACCACCACCACCACACTGTTACCATACCTTACACTACCACCACCACCACCACACTGTCACCATACCTTACACTACCACCACCGCCACACTGTTACCATACCTTACACTACTACCACCACCACCACACTGTTACCATACCTTACACTACCACCACCACCACCACCACACTGTTGCCATACCTTACACTACCACCACCACCACACTGTCACCATACCTTACACTACCACCACCACCACACTGTTACCATACCTTACACTACCACCACCACCACCACACTGTTACCATACCTTACACTACCACCACCACCACCACACTGTTACCATACCTTACACTACCACCACCACCACCACACTGTCACCATACCTTACACTACCACCACCACCACACTGTTACCATACCTTACACTACCACCACCACCACACTGTCACCATACCTTACACTACCACCACCACCTCACTGTTACCATACCTTACACTACCACCACCACCACCACAGTCACCATACCTTACACTACCACCACCACCACCACACTGTCACCATACCTTACACTACACCACCACCACTTACCATACCTTACACTACCACCACCACCACACTGTTACCATACCTTACACTACCACCACCACCACACCGTTACCATACCTTACACTACCACCACCACCTCACTGTTACCATACCTTACACTACCACCACCACCACCACACGGTTACCATACCTTACACTACCACCCCCACCACATTGTCACCATACCTTACACTACCACCACCACCTCACTGTTACCATACCTTACACTACCACCACCACACGGTTACCATACCTTTCACTACCACCACCACCACCACCACACTGTTACCATACCTTACACTACCACCACCACAGTCACCATACCTTACACTACCACCACCACCACCACACTGTCACCATACCTTACACTATCACCACCACACTGTCACCATACCTTACACTACCACCACCACACTGTCACCATACCTTACACTACCACCACCACCACCATCACCACACTGTCACCATACCTTACACTACCACCACCACTACAGTGTCACCATACCTTACACTACCACCACCACCACAATGTTACCATACCTTACACTACCACCACCACCACCACCACACTGTCACCCTACCTTACACTACCACCACCACCACAGTCTCACCATACCTTACACTACCACCACCACCGCACTGTCACCATACCTAACACTACCACCACCACCACCATCACCACATTGTCACCATACCTTACACTACCACCACCACCACACTGTCACCATACCTTACACTACCACCACCACCACACTGTTACCATACCTTACACTACCACCACCACCACCACCACACTGTTACCATATCTTACACTACCACCACCACCACACTGTCACCATACCTTACACTACCACCACCACCGTAAAGAGGTGGCCCGGGCTTGTATTCTTAAGAGGAAGTTGGTGTTTTGTTTCTGGGCCTCCTTCCTGTTAGTTTTCAGATTTTATGACGTTCGCTCCATTAGTTTGGCGATTTCACCACCTTGTGTGCCATTTAGTGTTTTTCTTCTTCTTTGCGAGCGATAGGGAGCCTGTAATTTAGAAAGAACCGACATAAACAAAAATCTGGAAGTGTGATCTAGGGAGTATTTTATTTAGGCTTGATAGAGGTCTTGGGAGTAAACTAAAGACCATTTAACAAATAATATGTAAAATAAATAATAATACAAATCTCCCTTAAACCATTCTTTCCTTTCCCAGCGCCGTTAACGCTTTCAGTATTTGTGGACACATTTTTACACTTTGTTCTGGTTGTTTTTAGCAGATTGTATGCAGTTTGGGAAGGATCTCTTGGAATCGAAGGAGTAAAACCTATCATAATTAACTCTTTAGACTAAATGTAAATTACTTAGCATTTAGTTTCCTGTAGGTCCTCCCTTAACTGCAGAAAATTGTCTAATAATATCCAAAATACTATGAAAAATGCGTCCTAGAATACTGAAAAGGTTAAACAACTCTGTCCTTGCGCAGCGCCTTGAATGGACAAAATCACTTGACAAATGTCCCTACCTTTAGAAATCGTTATTTAGCTCAAAAGTAATCTACTGTACATATATGTACAGCAAGTTTAGAATAATGACCTAACCCCATGTATTTGCCAATGTTAAGACCTTTTGTGCCATTTTGATGTCGACTTTTTCCTGACGAGCGATAGCAAGCCATTACATTTAGGAGGAACCGGCCTTCGGCCGGAACATTTTTCTACCGAAAAATTTACAAATTGATCTTGGAAGGGAGTCTAGGGTGTATTATATTAAGCTTTATGTAAAAAGATACATAAATTATCAAATAAATACGCTCATGCTCCTTAAATGAATGGATTATTGAATCTAGAATAGCTGCTTACCATCATAACGCTTTTAAACATATAGGAAGGGCAATTTGGGATTCAATGTTTTTTTTTCATCTTGCCTGGTACCGATTCCGACTCTCAATTTCACCCCATATTCGTTGATTTTGCCTTCAGCTACCGGATTTTCGTACGATCGTCACCAACTGCAGGCTTCCTCTTATCATTGGAGTGAATTAATGGTCCAGCCCTAGCAGATCCCATGTTCTTATATCTTTTGTCCGAATTGATGGTTAGATATAGACCTTAACGGACATTCACAAAATCTTGTCAGGCCCCATCATTATCCTTTAAAATTTTTACTGCTTCTACCTCTTGATCTTGGATGACGCTATTGAGCAAATGTACGTTTTTTAATGAGGTCAACAAGTATCTGTGCTACTTTTTAATCCACTTATTTAATATTTTTTCACCAACCAACTTTACTTCTAAACTCAATTAATGAAATCAACAAATATATGTGGCACTCCAAGGACTCGAACACAATATCCGTGAGTGCGTTCTCTCCCATTGATCTGTGTGATTGACAAAATCGTACAGTATATTGGCGAATGAAAGTGCTAGTCCGGTAGCCATGGCGCTGCACCTTGTTTTGTCGATAAAGTTTTTTTTTTTGCTGTTTCTTGTAGCTTGGGGGTACCTCTTCAAAATACAGGAGGGTGCCCAGTGGACACCCTTGGGCATTTTGAGATATTAACCCCATAAACACCAAAATCACAAAAGAAACGTGATTTATTATCAAGTCCGTCACCAGAGATGTCAGGGAGACAGTGGTCAACAAAAATCATCATCTCCTCCTGTCAACCAAACTACCATCCCAGAAAGTTGTCCTGTCATCCATTGAAAAAAAAAAACAGCTGAACAAATTACTGTGTGAGGAACTGAGCAAAGACAGGTTATTTCATCTACGGAGCACAAAGAAGCACAAGTTGGTGGTGACAGGTGAGGACCCATGTCCCATCGAGATCAGGATGGAAGAAAGACGGGACAGATATGATCTAGAAAATCAGCAGGAAGAAGCTGACACCATCATCGTCCAACAAGTCCTGAGGTGTGCTGGAGAAGCCCATCACATCACTGTGGTTTCTGATGACACAGATGTGTTTGTCCTCCTCCTTCACCATTACCATCAGACAGGACTGGATGTACCACTAATCATGGATTCCCCCCGCAAGGACAGAACAATAGTGGACATCAAGTCAACACTGGCCAAGCAGACACAAATTGTGGAACACCTTTTACCAGCCCATGCCATATCAGGATGTGACACTGTAGCATCGTACTATGGGTTGGGAAAAGGCTCTGTCATCAAAGCCCTTAAAGCTGGTTATGACCTATCAGCCATTGGCAACATGGATGCACCATTCCAGCAAGTCCTTGAACAAGCCACTGCCTTCATCTCAGCCTGTTATGGCATAACAGAGAGCACTGACATGTCCCACACAAGGCTACTTGTCTGGGGAAAAAAGAATGGGAAAGGACATATGTCTGCACCAAATCTGGCTGCTCTACCACCAACAAAGGAAGCATTCCTTGAAAATGTTAAGAGGGCCCACTTCCAAGCGTACTTGTGGCGAAATCTCGATGTGAATCAGCTACCAGCACTGGACCCAGAGGTATTTGGATGGGAAAAAGACACCTGTAACAGGGCACTGATCCCAATCCACCTACCAGAAGATGCCAAACTTGTATTGTATTGTTTTGTAGATGTTTAGGTGACAATCACCACGGTCGACCTACAGGAAACTAAATGCTAAGTAATTTACATTTACTCTAAAGAGTTAATTATGATAGGTTTTACTCCTTCGATTCCAAGAGATCCTTCCCAAACTGCATACAATCTGCTAAAAACAACCAGAACAAAGTGTAAAAATGTGTCCACAAATACTGAAAGCGTTAACGGCGCTGGGAAAGGAAAGAATGGTTTAAGGGAGATTTGTATTATTATTTATTTTACATATTATTTGTTAAATGGTCTTTAGTTTACTCCCAAGACCTCTATCAAGCCTAAATAAAATACTCCCTAGATCACACTTCCAGATTTTTGTTTATGTCGGTTCTTTCTAAATTACAGGCTCCCTATCGCTCGCAAAGAAGAAAAAAAAAGACACTAAATGGCACACAAGGTGGTGAAATCGCCAAACTAATGGAGCGAACGTCATAAAATCTGAAAACTAACAGGAAGGAGGCCCAGAAACAAAACACCAACTTCCTCTTAAGAATACAAGCCCGGGCCACCTCTTTACAATCGTTCGCTCGCTAACTACGGGCTCCCGGGCTCGTTAAATTATAGTGCAGGCTAAATGGGTAATTGAGGGGGTGGGCGTGGATGGGCGGGGTTAACAGGTGGGTTGAGGGCGGGGGTAGGTGATTACAGAGTGGAAGGTGGTGTTTAGGGAGAGGGGCGGCGGGTGTTTGTGTGTGTGTGTGTGTGTGTGTGTGTGTTTGTGTTTGGGAAGGTGTAAGAGAGGTGGGTTATTAATATGTTGTGTGTGTGTGTGTAAGAGAGAGAGAGAGAGAGAGAGAGAGCGCGCGCGCGAGAGAGAGAGAGAGGTGGTGTTGTTTAGGAGGGGCGCGTGTGTGTTTGGAAGGTGTAATAGAGATGGGATATGAATATGTTGGAGGTGTGTGTGTGTGTGTGTAGGTATTAGAGAGCAGTAGTGGTGTTTAGGATTAGTATGTTGAATAGTCATACGCGTATTATATACAGTATACATAATGAGAGTCGAAAGAATGTTTAGAAGACGCATGTGTTTATTTCATATAGCTATAAATTTATATATTTTTTAGTCTAATAGAGATATAGTAATTATGAGATGTATGTGAGAGTGGGTGTGTTTACAATATGCTGGAGGCTAAGGCGGGGCTATTATTAAAGAAGAGAGGTGGTGTTTTAGGAGAGGTGCGTGTGTGTTTGGGTGGTTTGAGGTGTGATGGAGATGATATATTAATATTTAGAGTGTGTGTGTGTGTGTGTGTGTGTGTGTGTGTGTGTGTGTGTGTGTGTGTGTGTGTGTGTGTGTGTGTTTAGTTAAAGGCATCGAAAACATGAACTGTAATAAATATTTTACGATTTACCGATCACACTACACGCGGGGAAATGGCTGCAAATTAATTGGTAAATCATTCAACTCTAACGAATCAAAGAATGTCGTCTTCTTCAATCGAGTTGTCAACTTGTGGAATGGGCTTCCCCGAGATGTCATAGACTGCAATACCGTTGATTCCTTCAAAGTTCGCCTAGACAAACACCTTGCCCTGAACCCAAGGTTGACTGCATTTGTAATTGAATAAATATTTTCTTTATAGGATTTTTTCAATAACCTAATAGATCTTAATATAATTTCCCCTGCCACGAACTAAGCCCCAGGGCAGCACTTCCTTCTCATATCTTTCCCACATTCTCTCCGAAATACTGTTGCAACACTTGGAACAGCAGTGTTTTGGAGGGCAAGTAACCTCGAGGGGTCGCATGACCTGATGTTGCTTGTTTTCCTTTGTACTCCTTTGTATGGTTAGCCCCATTAGTTTTCAGATTTTATGACGTTCACACCATTAGTTTGTCGAGTTTAATACCTTTCGTCCCATTTCTATATCAATATCAAGACCTTTCGTGCCATTTAGGTGTATATTTTTTCCTGGCGAGCGATAGCGAGCCTGTAATATTAAGAGAAACATTTTTCTATCGAAAAATGTACAAATTTATCTTGAAGGAGGGTCTAGGGAGTGTTTTTTTAAAGCTTGATGGAGGTCTAGCAAGGAAGCTAAAACAAATAAAAAAATAATATATAAATATATAGACCCACAGCAATAACCACTGTCCCCTTAATGTGCCCTGGTAATATGTTCAGTGTGTTCGCTAAGGCCGATATCTAACCAACAATCAAACGAATCGGACACACAAAATGCGAACATGTGCTACGTGTGAGCTCAACCATTGCTTAACCCTCTCAAGATCAGATTACGCATTTCCTTTCTGTTTTCTGGCTATTATTAGACGATTTCATTTAGTTTAGAAAGTCAGGGATTAATTGAGTGTCTTTACCCATATATTTCCCACAGATTCTTCTTAAACTGTATATAATCGTCTAATGATAGCCAGAATAAACATATACTACCCACAGATCCCTCCTACGCTGCATAAAATCGTCTAGTGATAGCTAGAATATGCTATCAAAATGCGTGATAATCTTGAAAGGGTTAAGACTACGCGAAGTGTTGGTTGCTGATAAGGGGGGTGGAGATAGTACTTACCCTTATAATCCCCACAGATCCTTCCTAAACTGTATAAAATCGTCTAGAGATAGCCAGAAGAAACTGTCAAACGCGTCACGATCTCGAAAGGGTTAAGACTACGTAAGGTGTTGGTGGCTGATAGGGGGTAGAGGTGCGTGCGCAGGCCAAACGATAGGTTAACCCTTTCAGTACCGGTGACATCCTTTCCATTACTTTCTAGCAACGAGTGGACGGTTTTATTGAGCTTAGGAAGGATGTTTGCCCGTTCAAAGATTACAGACTATCTCAATTAATCCATATCGTCTAAATGCAGCTAAAATAAACCCCAAATGAGGTCGCCAGTACTGTAAGGGTTGCGGCCGAGTCTTCTGTACCCCTGAGGCTGGGCATTACCATAACAATCTGCCAGGCCTTTCCGACAACCCACGCGGGGATGTTATGAGTTGTCCTCGTTAATGGCTCATGTTTCCCCGTTAGTTTGGTTATTATAAGACGTTTCGCCCCCATTCAGATGTCGATTATATACTGGTGAGCGATAGCGAGCCTGCAATTAGAGAGAAACCGGCCCTCGACCACAACAATTCTCTACCGATAATTGTTCAAATTTAAATTTATTTTGTACTTTATATTTTGTTTAGCTTAAATGAGATATACTGTAGGTTACCTCTTAGCCCATTCTGTACTGTACCGGTGGCGTCCTTTTCATAAATTTCTGGCAACTATTAGACGATGTGATTCAGAGTAGGAAGGATCTATGGTAGCTAGAAGGATAAACTGAGATAGTGTGTAGCCATTTAATTGTTAGAGGTCCATCCTAAGCTGAATACAATCATCTTATAGTTGCCAAAACATAAATAAAAGAACGTCACCGGTACTGAATGGGGTACATATATTATCCAAACCTGGTCCAGCACAAGACACTATCCCATACAAAAAGCTAAGGTAAGTATGTCAGCTTTGGCTATATGGACACGCGACCTGTCTCCCTGAATTTGACACTGCTTTTGAGGTGATTTGATTTGATTATAACCCTTGTTCATATCACATTGTTGTGCCAACAGTGATGTATGGGGCTGAGACATGGGCTCTGAAGAAAAAGGAGAAAAGAGGGCTGGATGTGATGGAGATGAGCTGCTTGAGGAGTATGTGTGGAGTTACTCGTAGAGACAGATTGAGGAATGAAGAGATACGTAGGAGAGTGGGGCAGCAGGAACATTTGTCAGCCAGAGTGGACAGAAGGGTGCTGAGCTGGTATGGTCATGTTGAACGAATGGGAGATGAAAGGCTTACAAAGAGAATATGTGAGTCAGGTACAAGGGGAGATAGAAGGACAGGAAGACCCCCATTGAGATGGAGAGACTGTGTAAGTAAGGCTTTGGATGATAGAGGAATGACTATAGATCAGGCAGGGGAAGTGGTGGTGGACAGGAGTGAATGGAGAATGCTTGTGAATAGTTGAGTGAACACGTGGTCATTTGGAGTAAGGGGTCGGGCGCAAGTTGGACTAGATAATAGTCCATCAGGCGCCTGGCCCGGGGAGACGATTAATATGAAGGGTGTGCCTGGAAGTGTGGTGGGAGGGCTTGTGGCTTTGGCTCCGCTGCATGTCTGCCTGCCGAGATCGGAACCTCTCCGGGTGGTCAGGGGCCGGGGGAGTGCTGGAGCGACCTTGGTAACCCTGGTCTCTGGGTCTTCTCCTGGGTGACCTGGATGTGTGTGAGTTTGTGTTTTTTATCAGTGTTTATTTTTTGTTTTATGTTGTTTTTGTGTTTTCCCTGTTTTTGCTCTGTCTTGAGTCGGCTACCCCCAAAATGGGGATTGGGCCTGAGCATATAGATAGATAGATAGATAACCCTGATTGAAGGAGACAATGGAGAAGACCACATGACTCATGGCTGAACAAAAGTTGACCATATACAGGTATATCAGGAACTGTTTAGGATGGACCGAGTGAAGGCCTGGGACCTCGTACGGATAGACCTCAGGGAGTGGAGTCGGAGGGTGAGTGCAACCAAAGTATATACACTATATATATACACTATACTTAGAGTGCAACCACGGCCCATTGACTGAATATCTCGGAACTTATAGACCAATTTTCGGATGTGCCATTATCGCTCATAACAACACTCAGGTCTAGACATGGTTATTGTGTTGCATTTGAAGACCATTTTGTAACATGTAATTTTCTTCTTCATTTATACTGATTCGTAACTGATCTATTCAAATGTATTACTGTTAAATGACATATTGATTGCCTTATCACACGTGTACAGAGTGGATGGATCGGAAAGTAATTCCTACACCTTTGCTGGGAACACACACACACACACACACACACACACACACACACACACACACACACACACACACACACACACACACACACTGTTTGTGGTTCGAGCCCGGCTGAGAGTATCAGGTAGGATAAGAGAAGAGCATATATGCATGTAATGTGCATATATTTATGTACACACACACACACACACACACACACACACACACACACACACACACACACACTGTTTGTGGTTCGAGCCCGGCTGAGAGTATCAGGTAGGATAAGAGAAGAGCATATATGCATGTAATGTGCATATATTTATGTATATGTATGTCTGTGTGTACGTGCTGTCAATGGTTCGAGCCCGGTTGAGAATATAAGGTATATAATATATATATGTACTGTACGTGTATTTATATTTATATGGTCATATGCACATATGTATGTAAATATACGTACATATGAGCGAGAACATATTGCTCACTAGCGCAACTTCTGATTATAAATCTATGCATAAGCATTATTATTAAGTGTTCGCGTATCTTCATCCATGTATTTCCACCCTTAACAATAGAACGCCCAGCTCTTCCATATTTCGCCTTCTGTCACACACACACACACACACACACAACACACACACACACACACACACACACACACACACACACCTGCACTACCGAGGATTAACCTCCCATTGTAGTACCCGCACCCTCTTTACCTCACTTACCAAAACAGTTTCTGTATGTATGTATGTCTGTGTGCATACGTGAGCGTTTGTGTATACGGACATGTGCACACTTACTGCATGTTCTTATGTTCCTATATATGTATGTATATGTATGTGCGCACGTACGTGTATATACGTATGTTCTGTATATGAGTAAGTTAATAAATGTGTTAATGTACTGTATATCACTTACTCTCATGGTTATTTTATGATAATTTGTATTCTGCACATGCATCATTATTGTATTTATTTATTTTGTTTGTAAACTAAGCTTACCATCCTCATATCTGTACATCTCATGTTCATCCACTAAATTGTAAAATGTGTATTTTCAGCTCATGAGGCTGCCATTCTTTAATAAACCGTTTATTATTATTATTATTATTACACACACACACACACACACACACACACACACACACACACACACACACCTCCCTACGTGAACATATTGTATCCCATTATAATGTAACGAGGACAGCATTATACCTTACTCTGGTTTATAAACCTGGTGGAAATTTAACTCCTTTAGCAGCTTATGTATCGATATATTATACATACATACATAATTTCAGAGACCGAGTGGTCCACACGAGGTGCAGTTTTAGTCTCACGTCATGATTGGGCGATCCAGGCAGCCCTATTGAGGGCTGCCCCACTAATCAGGGTTTTAGTTTTTAGAGCAATCATAAGACCTGGTCCCACGTCTACCTAGGTCTACCATCAGTGTAGCTCTCTCCACGTTCACGAACTTGCATATTTACACCCAAATTAGATCATCCATTCTCTCCACATGCCCAAAAATTATTTGAGATAATTTATAACACGAGGGAGAATGTATATACATATATATATATATATATATATATATATATATATATATATATATATATACATATATATATATATATATATATATATGTGTGTTTGCGTGTGTGTGTTTATGTGAGTGCATGTGTACGCATCTCTTCGTTGATAACTCCTAATACTCAACTGCCTCCTCAACACCTCATTAAATATCCTATCTTGCAGTTTGGCTCCACAAAACCATATCACCATTCTCATTACGTTACGTTCCATTCTTCTGATATACTTCACTCTAACTGGTATCGAGAGTTAATAGGATAATACGAAGCTTCTATGCCTCTCTATCTTATTAATGCAAAAATGTCATAATTAACAACACGTTCGTCAATAAAAACTTATAATAGATGAGAATTTAAGATGAGAACAACTCAATTTCTCAGCACCTTAATAAAAACGGACAATATCAGATAAGAAGAGAAAAACAAATAGTGTATTAAGTCCCATCCTGCTTTTACTGTAAGGTATAATCGATCATTAAGTAGATGTATGCAGAAACCTCTCTCTCTCTCTCTCTCTCTCTCTCTCTCTCTCTCTCTCTCTCTCTCTCTCTCTCTCTCTCTCTCTCTCTCTCTCTCTCTCTCTCTCTCTCTCTCTCTCTCTCTCTCTCTCTCTCTCTCTCTCTCTCTCTCTCTCTCTCTGTGTCTATCTGACTGTGTATATCTCACCCCCTCTATTTCTCACACACTCTCTCTCGCTGACAGCCGTACTAATTACCGAGTCATTTAGTCTTGCCCTGATCAACCGCCTGCTTCATTATTATTCAGACCCGTTGACGCTGATTACTGCTGGGCGGGTCGGGGGGGGGGGGGGGGGAGTGTGTGTGTGTGAGAGAGAGAGAGAGAGAACACACAAGAAGGTATGTTTGTGTGTTTATGTATATATGTGTGCGTGTGTGCAGAGTTGGAGGAAGCAGCCTGTATAATGTAGCAATTATATGTAAGACCAGTTTATCTGTTGAGAAATTAAGAACTGAGGATAAAATAATGTCTTTCAAATGAGACAAGTTTCGTTTGTTTAACACATACACAGTATATATATAAATTATATAGTACAAGTCAAAGGTTAGGAGAGAGAGAGAGATATTTACATATATAGATTTACATAGATACACTGGCCACACAGACCTTACGATCCAAACGAGGTGGTCAGGACTTAATTCTAGTAGAGATGGCATATCCGATAGAAAAGGAAAGTTGAAGGAAAGGATAGAAAAGAAGAAGGCTCTCTCCCCACCCTCCGTCCCTCCGGCAATTACCGTACATGAAAAAGTTGGAAGTGATTAACCTTGCTGGGCTTCGAAATCCCCAGAAGGAATTTACAGGAAAGATTGGAAAAAAAGAAAGGGAAAACAAGAGAGAGAGAGAGCACTATCTGAGCGACTGGAGTGAGCGGTGGGTGTTTTTGTGTGTTGTAAGTACGAGTGTCCGATACGATAATGACCTTACCTAGATCACCTCATTATACCCAGTGAGAGAGAGAGAGAGAGAGAGAGAGAGAGAGAGAGAGAGAGAGAGAGAGCGAGCGAGCACTAGCAGAGCGACTGGAGTGAGCGGTGGGTGTTTTTGTGTGTTGTAAGTATGAGTGTCCGATACGATAATGACCTTACCTAGATCACCTCATTATACCCAGTGGGGGGGGGGAGAGAGAGAGAGAGAGTGTGTGTGTGTGTGTGAGCGAATTAAAAATATCTTTTGACTGACCGACATTGACCCACCGAATGTACGTGTAAAGTTTGGTTAAAATCCATCGAACGATCTAGGAGGAGTTTCAGACAGATAGACATTTTAATACCACTATACAGGGGGGGTGGGGGGGGGGGGGGGGAAATACCACTGCGTTCATTCAAGGTTGGGCAGAAATCGTAACCCCTAATCTCTCATAACTCAAAAAGGACTACGAGTAATCGAGCTAACATTTCTATCAAATAGGAATACTTGGCTAGAATGAACGGACTATAATGATCGTGATGGTGATTCTGGTAGTAGTAGTGATGATGGTGATTCTGGTAGTAGTAGTGATGATGGTGATTATGGTAGTAGTAGTGATGATGGTGATTATGGTAGTAGTTGTGATGGTGGTGATTCTGGTAGTAGTAGTGATGATGGTGATTATGGTAGTAGTAGTGATGATGGTGATTATGGTAGTAGTAGTGATGATGGTGATTATGGTAGTAGTTGTGATGATGGTGATTATGGTAGTAGTTGTGATGGTGGTGATTATGGTAGTAGTAGTGATGGTGGTGATTATGGTAGGAGTAGTGATGATGGTGATTATGGTAGTAGTTGTGATGATGGTGATTATGGTAGTAGTTGTGATGATGGTGATTATGGTAGTAGTTGTGATGATGGTGATTATAGTAGTAGTTGTGATGATGGTGATTATGGTAGTAGTTGTGATGATGGTGATTATGGTAGTAGTTGTGATGGTGGTGCAGTGATTGTGGTATCTATCTAGTGTAGAGTTTGGCACCGATGGCCGCACCGACTTCCTTCAAACTATAATATGTCCACCCAGATCCCCTTCAAGCTAAATGTATACTTTTTTCCAATAAAAAGGTGGATTTCTTCTAAGTTACAGGCTCGTTATCGCTCGCTCAGACATAAATCAACATCTGATTAGGTGCTTGTGTCTTATTATCGCCAAACTAATGAAGCTAAACAGGGAGGGCCAAAAATACCAAAATAGAGTTAAAGAAACCCCCCAAACCACAAGCGAGCGAAGTCAAGTGAGTGAGTGTGTGCGTGTTAGCTTATAGTCCCTTTAGTGTCAGGTGTCAAGGCGTTATCGGGGTTTGTCATCACCAGTGTCACACCCGAGCGACTCTTCCCACAATGATTCGTCTCTCTGGGTTCAATCGGGTTCTGTTGTCCGGTCCTGCCTCCTTAAGGGGGTAGGTAGTACTCGCTTTTTCTGGACCCCCTTCTCACTCCTGTTTAGCATATTAGTTTGGAGGTTTTATGACGTTCGTTCCGTTAGTTTAGCGATTTTGAGACCTTTCGCCTAATGTTTCTGTTAATATTAAAACCTTTCGTGTCCTTTAGGTGTCGATTTATCCCTGGCGAGCGTTAGCGAGTCTCTAATTTTAGAAGGAATCGGCCTTCGGCCGGGAAATTTTACTACCGAAAAATGTACAAATTTATCTTAAAAGAGGGTCTAGGGGGTGTTTTTCTAAGCTTGATGAAGGTCTAGCGAGGAAACTAAAAGATGAATTAATAGATATATATATATAGACCAAAAACCAAGCACTACCCCCTTAATTGCTGCATTGGTTATATCCGTGTGTTGTTGTTTCTCCAGCTGACGATAACTGGTCATATATTCGCCTTGATTATTCCTTTAACCCGTACAATATCGGTGACGTCTTTTCTATTATATTCTAGCTATATTTAAACTCTTCTGTGCAACCTTAGAAGGATCTGTGGTAGTAAAAAGGGTTAAGTGAGATAGTTTGAAACCTGTTAATTGCTGGAGGCCCCTTATAAGCTGAATGTATTAGTCTAACAGTAGCTAGAATTAAATTACGGGGAGACTGACCGTTTGTTTGGTCTATTAATTCATTTATTCATATATGTGTTTAGTTTCCTCCCTAGACCTCCATCAAGCTTAGACAAACACCCGCTAGACGGGGGGTCTAGATCAATTTGTACATTTTTCGGTAGGGAATGTCCCGGCCAAAGGCCGGTTCTTCTTAAAATTGCAGGCTCGCTATCGCTCCCGAGGAAAAAATGGACACCTAAATGGCTTGAAAGGTCTTAAAATTGACAACGAAATGGGGCGAAAGGTGTTAAAATCGCCAAACTAATGGGCCGAACGTCTTATAATCTCAAAACTAGTGGGGCTAAACATTAGGGAGAAAGGGGTCCAGAAAAACGGTCTGCCTCCCCTTAAAAAGACGTCGCCGATACAGAAGGGGATAACGAAATATATTGCTGACTATGAACACTTTGTCAATAATATGATAAGAGAGATAGAGATATAGGGAGTTTCACATCATTATTTTGTCATCTAGTAATGTTTGTCTAAAAGTTGTGTGTGTGTGTGTGTGTGTGTGTGTGTGTGGGGGGGGGGGGGGGGGGGTTGGGGGGCATTATTGTGGATACCCGCAATTGCTCCTGTGCGCTTTGGTATGCGGGGGTTGTGTAGGGCAAACGGATGGGTTAAGGGGGAATGGGCCGGTTTTCTGGACCAATTTCTCCCTCGTGTTTAGCCCCATTAGTTTTTAGATGTTAAGATGTTTCCCCCTTTATTTAGTCGATTATAAGACCTTTCGTCCCATTTCTTCGTCAATATTTAGACCTTTCGTGCTATTTAGGTGTCGATTTTATCCCTGGCGAACGATAGTGAGCCTGTAATGTTGGAAGAATCGGCCTTCGGCCGGGACATTTTTCTATCAAAAAATTTACAAATTAATCTAGAAGGGGATCTAATGGGTGTTTTTTGTTTTTTTTTAAATTTGATGGAGGTCTAGGGAGGAAACTAGAAACATAATGAATACATGCAAAAATCGCTCAAAAAGTGAACCATCTCCCCTTAATGGGTAGGAAGAGGGTCAAGACCAGGATGTGGTGTAGTGCGCTCATATCACAACCAAGATAAGAGATATTTGTATTTATTAGCACGGGAGTGCTGGAGGGACTTTGGTGACCCTGGTCTCTGGGTCTTCTGGATGACCTAGATGTGTGCGAATTTGTATTTTGTTTTTGTGTGTTCATTGTTTTCTGTTATGTTTTGTGTTGTCCATATTCTTGCTCTGTCTTGAGTCGGCCCCCCCCACCTCCCCCTCCCCCAAAAAACAACAACAACATCAACAACAACAACAACAACAACTAAAAAAAAAAAAAAAAAAGGAAAAGTGGGGGGGTTTGGGCCTCAGTATATAGATAGATAGATAGATAGATAGATAGACCCCTGTGTATCAGGCTGGGTATTTCACCGAAGTTGGCCAAAAGTGTATCGTTTTCATTCCGGTGCCATGTGAAAAGGTATAGGCGAAGTTTCATCTTGAGGGGTGATCGTTGTTTTTTCTGCCCCCCCCTTCTCCCTCATATTTATGCCCATTAGTTTTCAGATTTTAAGACGTTTGGCCCAATAGTTTTTGCGATTTTAAGATATGTTGCCCTATTTCTTTGTCAATATTTAGACCTTTCGTGTCATTTAGGTGTCGATTTTTTTTTCCTGGCGAGCGATGGCGAGCCTGTAATTAAGGTTTATGAAGCGTTTTGGCAGTAGATTCTGGCTATCATTAGACTATTTTATGTACATTAGGAAGGTTATATGACAGTCAGAGGGTTGATTGACTCCGTCTTTACTCTTTTAATTCAACAGATCCTTCCTAAGCTGTATAAAATCGTCTAATAACAGCCAGAATAATCTGTCAAAACGCGTCATGATACCTAAAATACTACAACACACCGCAACAACATCGACAATAAAAACTACTTCTACTACAACTTCTGTAATCAAACACAATTTACACCCCCCCCCCCCCCCCACAGTCATAACATCAAAGTACAATCACATTACAACTCTACAATCAATACACCACAATTTATTCAATCATATCACAACAACAATACAATCACTGCTACAACAGATGAACAAAACAACTTTAATAACGTATACAAATAAAACTTAATAATGCTCAGGCTTTTCATCTCAACTAGTTTTCCGTTTTATTTATCACGTCTGTCATCGAACAAGCCGTCTGTAGTAATATTAAAACAATAACAACAATAGCAACGACGACGACAGCAATAAAAACAATACCACCACCAACAAGAACAACAACAACAAGAACAAGACCACACTTACAACACATCACAAACACCCCACACACCCCACACATCAACCTGGGTGGTGACTTCAACGCCAAGACGTCGGCCTGGTTTGTCGACAACCCCGACACAGACAGAGGGCTGGTACTACAAAACCAACCCGATAACCTCATCATCCTTAACGACATCCATCAACATACCCATATTCCTCACCAAGCCCTCTATAACCCATCATCTCCAGACATCACCTTTTGCTCCCCAGAACTCGCCCCCACAACATCCTGGAGGGTGGTCAGAACCTTAGGCTCTGACCACCTCCCGATCATTATCACCACCAAAACCAGACTCACCCCAGCTAGCCACAAACACACATACACCAATTATAAAAGAGCTAACTGGGAAGCATTCACAAATGAGACCGAACAACACTTCACAACTCTAAACAGTACACCCATCACTAACATCAACAATGCTGTACACATACTCAATAAAACTATCCAAAACGCTGACAAGAAACACATTCCAAGAGGTAACAGAAAAACACACAACCCCAACTTCACACCAGAAATTCAAAACCTCATCAGACAACGCGACATACTGAAACACTCCCCAGCACCCCACACACAAGACATCACACAACAAATTCAAGCACTCAACACCCAAACTAACAACAACATACAAGAACAACAAAAACTAAATTGGAATAACTTCCTACAAACACTTGATCACAAAACAAACCCCAAAAAACTCTACAAAACACTAAACAGCATCACACTTTCCAACAGCAACACAACACAATCACATGCTGCAATCACAACAACAGACTCTACTCCTTCATGTAAACAACAAGCAAACACTTTCATCAATCACTTCTCACATGTCAGCCACCTAAAACCTCACAAAGACGACCTACGTGTCATCCGACGTAAGAGACAATTCCCCACAGACCCTGACTATACACCCTTCACCAATCACCAGACAAAGCATATCATCAACAATCTCAAGCACTCACCCGCCTGTGGCCTAGACAACATAAGCAACATACACCTCAGACACCTGGGACCACAAGGCATACAAGCACTCACTAACATATCAAACTACAGCTATTCACACAACACAATACCAGACATTTGGAAGCATGGTATCATCATCACATTCCCCAAACCCAACAAAGACCCCACGCTACCCTCCTCGCACCGCCCCATCACACTCCTTTGCTCCCCCTCCAAAGTCATGGAACGCCTAGTATTACAACTAATTACACCTGACCTACCCCTAGCTCCAACACAACATGGCTTTAGGCCACTGCACTCCACAAACACTCTTCTCACAGACCTTACACAAAGAGCTTTCGACGGCATCAACTCAGCTAGACCACCACACAGATCACTATTAGCCACACTCGACATTAGTAAAGCCTTCGATGCCATCCCCCGCCACAACCTAACAAACAAAATCTACAACACAAACATGCACAACAACACAAAAAGGTGGCTGGCCAACTTCCTTGCAGGCAGATGTGCACACGCATCTTTTGCCGGTCAGTCATCTAAAATCAGAAACTTTCCAAACGGAGTCCCACAAGGATCCGTCCTATCGCCCGCACTCTTCAATCTGTACATGCACGATATAACTACACCCAATACGCCCCAAATAAACTTCCTCTCTCCCTCCCTGCCCACCCCGAACCAACTTCCAGAAGCACATCCATACTCATATCTCTCACCGATCCATCCACTCACTCACAGACAACACGCAGCTGCATGCACGACCTCCCGAAATCCATCCTTCCGAATCCTCCCTTCCTCGCGAGGACAGAGTCCACCTGGCCAGGCTGAGATACGGACACCATCCAGCTCTCCTGAGCTATCAGAAGAGACTGGATGACTCCGTTGTCGACGCCTGCCCGGGATGTAACACAGCACCCCATACCATTAAACACATCATGGAAGACTGCATTTCATACAACCACTTACGCCAACAACACAATCTACACTCAATGAGAGCTCTGTGGGAAAGCCCGATCGTGGCCATGGCCTTTCTCAGGGACTCGGGGCTGTTCGGCCAGGCAGCTTAGGGAACAACAACAACAACAACAACAAGACCAAGAAGAACAACAACAACACAACCACCACCAACAACAACAACAAGAAGCATACCAACACCAATCACCCTACAATACAAACCATTTATACCAAAATCACCCCTCCCCCCCCCCCCCCCCCCCGTCCCCCCTACAATCACACCAAACCATCGCTATTCCCTAAAGAGGTGTTTACAGACGGCTCGACCGATGACAGACATGATAAGGCAAACGGAACATTAATTGAGGTGAAGAGTACCGGTAACTGGCGGGGACTTTTAAAACCTTCAGCATAGGTTTTTAGTTTATTGTTTGTTCGTTACTGACGTTTATATGTGTTGTTGTTGCTATTATTATTATTATTATTATTAGTAGTAGTAGTAGTAGTAGTAGTAGTAGTAGTAGTAGTAGTTATAATGCTAGAGTTAGTAGAGCTTTGGGTGGGAGTAGATATCTACCACATCGTTTTGACTAACTTTTAGTCAATAAACTTATCAAATCAAATCAAAGTAGTAGTAATAGTAGTAGTAGTAGTAATAATAGTAGTAGTAGTAATCAATCAATCAATCGATCAGTCTTTATTTCATAATATACATAAATTTACATATATTACATATGGAGGGGAATCAGTCAGAATAGAGTAATAAAAATATGGTATAATTATTTACAAATCGACTATAAAAATAATAAAAAACAATAAAAATAATACCCGCTGTATATCCGGCGGGCATTAATATCAAGCTCATTGGCACACTCGACCAAAAAACAATCCTCACACCGGCGAGCCACAAAAAATCCAGTGTGAACGGAATGAATCGGGGGAAACACACGTCTGTGAGGCACCACCACAAGACTTCGACCCACCTCCAGAATGTTCAGAGCGCCAGTGCAAAGACCGCTTCTCGGTCGAGTGTACATCTCTGGCACAAATTCATACTGTTCTATTATTAAACAGCAGAAGTGTAAGCATTTACAAGTTACAGCAAAATGTCATTATGCTATCCCATGAACTTAGGCAAGTATCTTACTTACACGCACATTGTAACATTTGACATCTATTGCGCGTGGATAGATCATAATATGTTAGCCCATATCAAACAATTACAAACCTGTCTACCTGATTATAATATCACTGGGATTCTTCGTTCTTCATGGTTTTGGATCCAATTTATCCTAGAAATAATAATATCTAATTCTTCAAACGCAATGCTCACATTATAATCTTCCCTCATCAATTTGAGTACAAAACTATAAAAGTAACCTGTTTTTAAAAGTGGCATACTGCTTCTTATTATGTAGTTGGCAGATGTTTCAAGTCTTTTTGCGTACCGACATTGTATCAGTGTTACTTGATGGTTCAATAATAACAGGTTACATGCATTGGCTGATTCATGGCTGCTAGCATAAACAGGTGCACCCAGCATATTTTTCATGGCTTTACTATATGCTATATTAAAAGTTTTGAACATACATGATTTTTTGGTTTTAGAATGGTTCCATAGAGATAATCCGAAATCAGGCTTACAATATGAATTAAACAAGAAAATAAGAGTATCTAAATCTACGTAAGTAAAATCCCTCTTGACACTGTTAAAACTTGCATACAAATTATTAAGTCTATATTTTATGTCCTCGGTATCTTCAAAATTACTGCTTACGAAGTGACCTAAATATTTAAAAGAGGTTACTACATCCAAGGTATCGCCATTCATTGTAATAACATCAATAGGATTAGTGATTTTTTGTTTTTTTATCAAATATAAAGCATTTTGTCTTTGTCTTATTAATGAAAAGTTTATGGTTGTTTACCAATTCACAGAATTTATTATAGAGAATATTCATATCAGTTTTTGATCCAGCGATAAGTGCAATATCGTCTGCATAAGCAAGTATAATATATATATATATTATTAAACCTATTAATGCCCAGTGTGCAGCCAATATCCATGTTACATATTTCATTGATAATTTCATTGACATATATGTTAAAAAGGAAAGGGGATAGAATACCTCCCTGTCTAATTCCTTTCTCTAGGTAACGATAGGATCCTCTATAATCCTTCCAAGATACATTAACAAGCTGATTTCGGAGATAATGCATAAGTATATAGACTATATCAGAAGGAATTCCTAGTTTCATTAGTTTTGAACCTAGAATGAAATGATCTACACTATCAAATGCTTTTGAAAAATCTATAAAAGTTACTATTCCTGATTTACTCATCTTTGAATACCTATGCATTATCTCTTTCAGTGTGAAACCGCAATCAGTAGTGGACATACCCTTCCGGAATCCAAACTGCCTATGGTTAAGCTGTATTTTGTCTTCTAGGATATTTAAAAGTTATTTCAAATATTTTGAGCAAGCAAGAAGATTGCATTATGGGTCTATAATTGTCCGATTGAGTTACGTTACTTTTTTTATTTTTAATGATTGGTGTCATAGTTCCTTTTAATAATTCATGAGGCAGATAACAATGGCTGAAACAAATATTAAAGAAATACATTAACTTAATCAAGACACGTTCGGAGGCATTTTTAAGAAATAGAGCATGTATACCATCATGACCTACACCGGATTTCAATTGACTAATCATCTTTAGTAATAGTAGTAGTTATAGTAGTAGTGAGTAGTTGTGGTAGATGTTGTTGTTGTTGTATTACAGACCGCTTGCCAGATGACCTACGTAATATTAATTGGGGTGAGAAGTAAAGGGACCTTTTCAGATTTGTACTACTATGTTTTCGCTGTCTAATGTAATTTAATAGTAATTTGCATATATTTATATGCTTGCGTATATATTTTTTATGTGTATATTTATATATTATATTTCATGTATTCAGGCAATTTTACCCAGCTTATGGGGGACTAACAGGAAAATCCAAAATTGTATAGGCAATTGACCACTTGCGAGTTTCAGGCTATAAGGAAGTTGGATTTTTTACATTGATGTTTAGCAGAATTACCAGCTAAAATGCAGTTGTAGTACATTTATAAATACACACAACTAAATTCAACATACGTTTTATCCATTAGGAATAGTAATATAGCTGATAGTGTTAGTTTAAGTGATATTTCAAAGTGATTAATTGCTCTCTCAAATGTAATAATCGATATTGAACCTTTGTTATATGTATTTCCTCTACTGATATTAAACCATATATACTCATCAAAATACTTCTCAAAAGTAATTCTGAAAATACTTCTAAAAAATATTCCTACAACATTCTTTTCAAAAAACATATTCTTGACAATTTTTCCAAATAATACTGCAAATAATAAGTCTGAAAATAATACTGCAAATAATAAGTCTGAAAATGAAAGTCCACAAAGAAATGTCCCTAAAAAATGTAAAACATATAAAATGTTTACAATATCTAAAAATACTCCTCAAATAATACTCGTAAATCAATACTCCTCAAAAATATTCCTTATATAATCTTCCATATATTGCTATATAGATAAACTCGGTTATGTCACGCATTCCTCTTTCATTAACCCTTTGAAGATTATTAAGAAACGCAGATCCCTCTCACATCAACCCCAATTACAAGGCCTAATTATAGGCCCAGCTCACTAATACCATGAGGACCGACCTCACCAAATCGGTCAGAGGTCAGAAAACGAGGGTCTGCAGAGCGCCGATTGGCCAACACCCGGCAGATCCCCCTCACACCCATCCCATCGTCTATATGCCTATCTAATTTTATCTTAAAGCTCTCTATCATTCTTGATCCACTATAGCACTTGGTAGCCTATTCCACCTATCTACAAATCTGTTACCAAACCAATATTGCCTATATCTTCTCTGAAACGAAATATATCTAATTTTAAACCATTTGTTCGAGTTCTTTCGCAATCACTGAACTTTAGTAGATCTTTCATGTCCCCTTTATTAATCTCACTAACCCACTTGAACACTTCTATCATATCCCCTCTAAATCTGCGTCTCTCTAACGAATGTAAGCCTAATTTCTTCATATGGAAAATTTCTAATATTATGGATCATTTTTGTCATTCTACGTTGTATACTCTCCAGGGAATCCACGTCCATTCTGTAATAAGGACACCAAAATTGAACAGCATAACCCATATTGGGTCTCACTAATGACAAGTAAAGTTTTAAGATAACATCAGAAGTTCTGTTACTTACACTCCTAGAGATGAACCCGAGAATCCTGTTTGCCTTGTTACGAACGCGTATACACTGTTTTCTTGATTTCAAATAATTGTTAGCAAACACACCTACTGTAGATCTTTCTCAGTCATAGTTTTCTAATTCCATAATAGCTATTATGACGCATTATGATAGTATATTCTGGCTAGCATTAGAGGATTATATATAGTTTAAGAAGGATCTGTGGAAATGATGAGGTTAATCACTATCTCAACTAACCCTCTGACTGCCATAATTATACCCTTCCTAATCTGAATAGCATCGTCTAATAATAGCCAGAAAACAAAAGAAGTGCGTAGTTGGATCTTGAGAGGGTTAATTTTCACTCATATTCCTAGTTTCTGTTCTATGTGGGGCAGGCAAAACCCTAACTTAACCCTCTCTGTATTCGAGGACGTGGTTATTCCTTTTATTTTGGTTATCATTAGACAATTTCCTTCAGTGGATATTTGGAAGTCAGAGGGTTGAATTGTTTATACCCCCTTGCTTCTTAGAGATCCTTCCTATTCTGCATAAATCGTTTAATGATAGCCAGATTATAATGAAGAAACGTGCCATCGTATCCTGAAGGGGTTAATGTATGGATGACTGTTTTATTTATTCAGTACGTAGAGTGTATACATATTATTTATTCACTACGTAGAGTGTATACATATTTATTCAGTACGTAGAGTGTATACATATTATTTATTCAGTACGTAGAGTGTATACATATTATTTATTCAGTACGTAGAGTGTATATATATTATTTATTCAGTACGTAGAGTGTATATATATTATTTATTCAGTACGTAGAGTGTATATATATTATTTATTCAGTACGTAGAGTGTATACATATTATTCACGTTTTATTTCTTTTGCTTGCAAAATTGTTCTTCAATTAGATATGCCATGCATTTTATATGTTGTGTTTATGTATACATTTATTGTATATCATATTCATGCTTTATTCATATTATGTGTATTAATGTTCAAATCTTGTATGCATATAATATAGAGTTATTTAGTACATTTTCATATTGATTACTAATTTTGCAATCATTACATCGATGTTACAATTATTTACCTTAGTAGCGCAGTATTCGGGATTTATCAGTTAGTAAATTCGTGTTGTTTGTTTATCGCACCCCCAAACTTTTTTTGCGGTTTATTTCTACCACAGACGAAAAAACAACAACATCTGCCTATTGGTTCTGTCTCTTAAATGACCTGACCTGACCTGACCCCCACGTGCCCCTCACACCTTCCCTGACCCCACTCTTCACACCTCATTAGTCTCACCCCTTTGACTCAGAAATCCTGGTCACCCTTTTCATTGGACTCCATGTTGGATCATTTTTGGTCGATTTTGTTAATGTATTTATTATTTTTCTAGTTGCCTGCCTAAACCTCAATCAAACTTAAAAAAAATATACAACCCCAGGATCTCCCTTCAAGATATATTTGTACATTTTTCGGTAGAAAAATTTCCCGGACGAAGACCGATTTCTCCTAAATTACAGGCTCGCCAGGAAATAATCGACACCTAAATGACACCAATTAAAAATAAAAGGGGGCGAAAGTCTTAAAATCGCCAAACTAATGGGCCGAACGTCTTAAAATCTGAAAACTAATGGGGCTAAACATGAGGGAGAAAGGTGTAAAAAAAAAAACGACCCATTTCTCCTTAATGATCAAATATCGGGTTATTATTTTATTTCTGATCATGTAAACAAAATCATTCAAAGACCAAACTATATTTCCTGTACTATGGTCCGTTCATTCTAGGTTGGGCAAAAATCGTAACCTCTAACCTCTGTAACTAAAAAAGGGCTAGAGCGAATGAGCTGTCCATTTATACACATATTCCCTAGCCAAGTGTTCCTATTTGGTAGACATATTATCTCGATTTACTCTAGTTCTTTTGAGTTATGAGAGGTTATATTAGGGGTTACGATTTCTGCCCAACCTAGAATGAACGGACTATAGTTTTACCGAATGTTTATTTATGGTATGGACATAATTGAGTGTAAACAGAGGCTTATAACACCAGTGGTACCAAGAAGGCGGAGGTTGGCCGATCTCTGTTACAATAGGGTCTCTACTCTGACCCAGGGATACCAAAGACAAATAACAAAATACCGCTACTCTGGTCTTCATAATTCGCTAGATAGTCATGAATTCTGAATAGCCCTAGAAAATATGGCACAATCTGTTAGGATATCGCTAGAATAATGGTAAAATATCTAGAATATCACTAGAATAAAGGTAAAATCTCATGAATATAGTTTTTAAAGGGTTCAAATCTTCAATGTACAGGTAGAATTAGTTTCGCTAGATGTTACAAATTGCCGCTAGATATAAGTAAATATATATCTAAGTCTGGCGACGAAGTAGGTAAATGGCAACACCTCTTTGACCCGAGCCTCCAATTTGACCTCAGCTGACCTTCTATCTCTATTGACCAACGCTAATCGATTTTAACCCTATCTTAGCCTTGGGTGGTCTTTTTTAAACCCAGAGTTTGACGATTAATTTCATAAGTTTGGGGGTCATGGCGTTTCGCCCCATTTAGTTTTTTTTTTAGGTATTCAAGCATTTATTTTATTTTATTAATTTTATTTTTATCTTTATTTTTTATTTTTATTTTTTTGGGGGATGAACGAACTTTTTCGAGCCTTTTTCATTTCTAGACAAATCTTGTTATCATATACACTTCAAATATAATTGTGTTTAGGTTCTAGAGAGGTGGATAACATGCAATCATATATTATTCAAATTTGTATTTAATTGTGTGTTTATGCATATATTTATTTATGTATTTATTTATTCTTATTCTCCTCCCTACGCCTTCATCAAGTTTAGAAACATTCTCCAACCTAATGGAACGAAATAGGGGAGGTTAATAAAGGACTCCATGCGGGCAATAGGGTTAATCCAATACTCCTCAGTATCTACACACCACCACCACCACCACCACCACCACCACCCCCACCACCACCACCACCCCCCCCACCACCCCCACCCCCACCCCCCCCCCCAACCCCACCACCACCACCACCCCCACCACCACCACCACCCCCACCACCACCACCACCACCACCACCACCACCACCACCCACCACCACCACCACCACCACCACCCCCACCACCCCCACTCGCATAGTTTTACACGGACAAAGAGTGTACAAGCGACCCCTCCAAAATTACCATAAACCTTCTTTTGCATAAATATATTCAACATTTGGGTGATAGGCACGTCTGGTTGTCAGGGTGAGAGAGATGGGTATACAGGCCTTGGCAGGAAATGGGCAGGGGGTACTGATAAGGGGTGGTGGGTAGGTAGGTAGGTAGGTAGATAGGTAGGATGGTTGGTTGATTGGTTAGTTGGTTGGATGGTTGGTAGTTAGGAAAGTTGTGTGGTTGGGTAGTAGGTTGGTTCTGTGATTGGTAGATAGGTTGGTAGGTGTATTAGTGATTTTGGTTGTTGGGTGATTGGCACGTCTGGTTGTCAGGGTGAGAGAGATGGGTGTACAGGACTTGGCAGGGAATGGGCAGGGGGTACTGATAAGGATTGGTAGGGTGGTACGTAAGTAGGATGGTTGGTTGGTGAATAGGTTGGTTAGTTGGTAGGTTGGTTGGTTGGTTGGTTGGTTGGTAGGTGAGTTGGTAGGTTTGGTAAGTTAGTAGGTAGGAAGGGTGGTTGGTTGGTAGTTCTTTTTTGTCTTGATTCTCTCTCTCTCTCGCTCTCGCTCTCTCTCTCTCTCTCTCTCTCTCTCTCTCTCTCTCTCTCTCTCTCTCGCTCTCTCTCTCTCTCTCTCTCTCTCTCTCTCTCTCTCTCTCTCTCTCTCTCTCTCTCTCTCTCTCTCTCTCTCTCTCTCTCTCTCTCTCTCTCTCTCTCTCTCTCTCTGTAAACATTTAACTATCTTACTATACATTTAGTCACTCCGATAATAGGTTTTCGCAACCAATTTCGACAATCCAAAGTTGATAAACGTTTCTAACTGAATCTCCTGTTGATTCAAGTAAATAGGAACAATATAAAAATCACACGAGAAACGTCTGTCAACCATCTGGACTGTCGAAATGTCTTTCAATAACATCATGTGGAAGTGACCATAAGGATAATGATGCACGCATTGCCTAAATAAGTAAAAAATACAGTTTGCAACGCTTTTATGATAAAATACAGTTTGCAACGCTTTTATGATAAAATACAGTTTGCAACGCTTTTATGATAAAATACAGTTTGCAACGCTTTTATGATAAAATACAGTTTGCAACGCTTTTATGATAAAATACAGTTTGCAACGCTTTTATGATAAAATACAGTTTTTGCAAACGCTTTTATGATAAATACAGTTGCAACGCTTTTATGATAAAAATACAGGTTTGCAACGCTTTTATGATAAATACAGTTTGCAACGATTTTATGATAAAATACAGTTGCAGTTTGAAAAAACGCTTTTATGATAAAATACAGTTTGCAACGCTTTTATGATAAAATACAGTTTGCAACGCTTTTATGATAAAATACAGTTTGCAACGCTTTTATGATAAATACAGTTTGCAACGCTTTTATGATAAAATACAGTTTGCAACGCTTTTTATGATAAAATACAGTTTGCAACGCTTTTATGATAAAATACAGTTTGCAACGCTTTTATGATAAAATACAGTTTGCAACGCTTTTATGATAAAATACAGTTTGCAACGCTTTTATGATAAAATACAGTTTGCAACGCTTTTATGATAAAATACAGTTTGCAACGCTTTTATGATAAAATACAGTTTGCAACGCTTTTATGATAAAATACAGTTTGCAACGCTTTTATGATAAAATGAAATGTATTTCCGTTTATAATTATCGTTACCACCGGACGACTTTAGGTCCAGGAATCCAACTATTTAAAAATATAGCCATGTGATGGCAGCTATAGTATAGTAAAAACACAATGCATATATATATATATATATATATATATATATATATATATATATATATATATATATATATATATATATATATATAAACTTTGGTACCTATTATATAACAACGTTAAATTCCATATTATGATATTCATGTTTTTGTTTTGTTTTTCTTACAGATCGGCGTGGGATATTCTAAACCAGCTGATACCCCCATAGGCTCGTGGATCTAACAGGTATGTTAAGACAGTAATGGCTACCTATTCTTGTTGAACCATACATATACAGTATATATATATAGATAGATAGTTAGTGAGAGAGAGAGTGAGTGAGTGAGTGAGTGAGTGAGTGTGAGTGTGTGTGCAGTAGAAGTTAACCAGAGATCCAAGATAAGGTGGCTGTGACGGTAGGTGGTTGGTTGGTTGTTTTTTGGGATCACACAACCTCATTAATTTGCCCAATTAAGTGGAGGCAGACCATTTTTCTGGACCCCGTTTTCCCTAATGTTTAGCCCCACTAGTTTTGAGATTATAAGACGTTCGGCCTATTAGTTTGACGATTTTAACATCTTTCGCCCCATTTCATTGTCAATTGTAAGATCTTTCGTGCCATTTAGGTGTCGATTATTTCCTGGCGAGCGATAGCGAGCCTGAAATTTTACGAGGAAGCGGCCTTCGGCCGGGACAATTTTCTACCGAAAAATTTACAAATTTATCTTGAAGGGGGGTCTAGGGGGTGTTTTTCTAAGTTTGATGGAGGTCTAGGGAGGAAACTAAAAACAAATATATGAATAATTGAATTAATAGACCAAACAAACAGCCACTGTCCCCTTAACTGGAGGGGACAGTGGGTGGCTAGTATAATGGTTGTTTTGGTGGATTGTTGTTGTTGTTGCTATACCCTGTTCCAAATTGGTAGTCCGGGAATCGTGAACCCTAATCCCTCTAACTCAAAAAAGGCTAGAGCAAAAGGGCTGTAAATGTCCATACTTATTCCCTGGTTGACCCTTCCCAATTAGTAGAAATATTTGCTCGATTACTCTAGTCGTTTGTGAGTTATAGAGTTTAATGCTCAATCGCTTGTGTATACTTACTTGAAAAAGGGTATAGTGATGATTTGGTTGGTTTGTTTGTTGTAGTTGTTCCTATTAAACGTTTGTTTAATGATGTTGGTGCAGCTACTGTCTTTGCTGTGTTGTAGCCTTTAAAGGGGGTCACCGGCATTTTTTTATCTTTCTCTCCTTTTCTCTCTTTCCCTGGCTTGTATCCATTCGGCCCCATTCAGCCAACTGTTTTAAGACGTTTATCCCCATCCAGGTGTCGATTTCTTCCTGGCGAGCAATAGCGAGCCAGCATTGTATGGAGAAATCCGGCTTCGCCGGAGACATTTTTCTATCGAAAAACGTACAAACTTAGCTTGCTGTCAAAACAAAAATATATATATGCTGGCTCGCTACCGCTCGCCAGGAAAATATTGACACCTGGATGGGGGTAAACGTCTTAAAACAGTAGGCTGAATAGGGCCGAATAGATACAAGCCAAAGAGAGAGGGAGAGCAAGAGAAAAAACAGCTAGGTGGGCTCCCTTAATGTTCTTGTTTTGTGTTGGAGCATTTGATGTGTGGTACTGATTAGATTGTCGTTAGTGGCGTTGTTGTTGTTGTTGGTGGTGTTGTTGGTGTTGGTGGTAGTGTTTTTGTCTTTCTTTCTTGTTCTTTCTGTTTTATTTTTATTTTTATTTTGTATTTTTATATTTTAGATGTGTGTGAATTTTGTGTTTTGTCTGTTCGTTGTTCTGTCTTGTGTGGTGTGTTTTCCCTGTTCTTGCTCTGTCTTGAGTCGGCCACCCCCAAGAAAAAAAATATAGTAAAATAGAAAACAAAAATCGGAAAAGTATGGATTGGGCCTGAGCATATACATACATACACATACATACATACACATACATACATACACATACATACATACATATACATACATACATATTTCCTTGGTAATACTCTAGTTAATGCGAGGGTGGAATTACGTAAGAGCTTTTTCCGAAACTTTTTAATCTTCAATTTAATTTCTGGAAGCATTATGAGATGGTTTGCCAAATGTATCGGCAGCTAGTTTAGGTAAACTCTTATCTTAAAATTTGGATAATAAAGATATATTAACATTGACAAACTAGTGGGGCAAGCATCTTAAAATCTGAAAACTAATGGGGTTAAACATGGGGGAGAAGGGGATCTAGATAAACGACCCATCTCCCCTTAATGATCTTGCTGTGGTTGTTGTTGTTGTTGTTGCTGTTGCTGCTGTTATTACTTAAATTTGTGTTGTTCCTACTGTTGTTGTTGTTGGTGTTTGTTTTTTTTGTTTTTTGTTTGCAGTGTTGCTATATTGTGGTTATTGTATTTGCTGGTGCTGCGATTTTTTTGTTTTTTAATTATTATTATTTGTTTATTTATTTATTTATTTATTTTTTGCTTCTCTGTATGTTGTGTCTATGATTTTTTGCTGTTGATGTTGCTATATTTAAGGGGAGATGGGTCGTTTTTCTGGCCCCCCTTCTTCCTCGTGTTTAGACCCATTAGTGTTTAGATTTTAAGACGCTTAGCCCATTAGTTTGGCGATGTTAACACATTTCGACCCATTTCGTTGTCAATTATAAGACCCTTCATGCCACTAAGTGTCGTTTTTATTCTTGGCGAGCCTATAATTCAAATAGGAATCGGCCTTTGGCTGGGACATTTTTCTACCGAAAAAATTACAAATTTATCTTGAAGGGGGGGTCTAGGGGATGTTTTTTCTAAGCCTGATGGAGGTCTAGCGAGGAAACTAAAAAATAAGTAAATAAATTAATTTATAGAAGAAAAATAAATAACAGCCACTAGCCCCTTAATGCTCTTGTTGTGTTTAATGTATGTTGCTTTATGTGTTGTTGTTTTGCTTTTGTTGTTGTTGTTGGTGCCGCTGTTTGTTTGGTTACTGTCGTAGTTTCTTTTCCTGCTGATGTGTGTCGTATTGATTTTCCATATTTGTATCTTTATTGCTTCTGCTGATGATATTAATGTTGGTGGTGTTGCAGTATTTTAGCTTAAGTGCATCAAATACCTTGTTGTTGTTCCAAAGATCACAGAATACCTCTCTCTCTCTCTCTCTCTCTCTCTCTCTCTCTCTCTCTCTCTCTCTCTCTCTCTCTCTCTCTCTCTCTCTCTCTCTCTCTCTCTCTCTCTCTCTCTCTCTCTCTCTCTCAATAACCCAATGCGAACATAATTATCATCGTTATGAAACTGGTCTAAAACATTTCAACCCTTTTATTCTGAATTCCGCCGCTCTCATTAGCCATATCCAGCTATAGGCCTATTTAGGGGAGATGGGTCGTTTTTCTGGGCCCTCTTCTCCCTCGTGGTTAGCCCCATTAGTTTTCAGCTTTTATGACGTTCGGTCCATTAGTTTGGCGATTTTAAGACCTTTCCCCACATTTCTTTGTTAATATTAAGACGTTTTGCGTCATTTAGGTGTAAATTTGTTCCTGGCGAGCAATAGCGAGCCTGTAATTTAAGAGAAACCGGCCTTCGGTCGGGTCATTTTTCTACCGAAAAATGTACAAATATATCTTGAAGGGGGGTCCTGTGGTTGTTATATTATTATTATTATCATTATTATTATTTTTTTTTTTTTTTTTTTTTTTTGTGTTAAAGTTTGATGGAGGTCTAGGGAGGAAACTAAAAAAATAATTTATAGGTAAAAAAACAAAACATCTACCAAAAAGTGAACCATCTCCACTTAATATACCATCAAAATAATGTGTAAATTGGTTTCAGCTACACACCTGTCAAAGCTAAGGCTGAGTTTTGCTTACCTGTATGAAGGCTGTACATTTCCTGTATTGTATTTCATGTTTTCTCTTCCTGATTTGTAAAAACCTCTGTTGACAGTTTGAGGGAGGTGACCTGCTTTTTTTCTCCTTTTCTCTCTTTCTCTGGCGTGTATCCATTCGGCCTCATACATCCTACTGTTTTAAGACTTGTATCCCCATTCAGGTGTCGATTTTTTCCTGGCGAGCGATTCATTAGTTTAATTGATTTCATTAGTTTGGTTTATTTGTAAGTTAATTGCTGGGTTAGTGATAATATGAATGTATTGATGGCACCCTACAGAAACAGGGCAGTCATGTTGTTGTTTTATTGTTATATTGTTTTGTCTTTCTGTTTTTATTTTGTTTTAACATAGTTCAGTGAGAGCTTGTAGGTATTCTGATGGATGTTGCTTATCGATGAAGCTATTTCAAGTGACCCAATGATATCAACTTCTCGAAATGCCTTAGCTTTCCTAAATAGCCAGCAAAGTGATTCCACGCCGCCATAATCGTCATTAAACAGGTCCCACCCATGCCAGAATTTAAGGGGAGGTTATTCTATTTTCTAGTTTTATTTTCTTCTTATTTTATATTTTGTTCTAGTTTGCTCCCTAGACCTTTAGCAAGCTTATAAAAACACCCTCAAGACCTCCCTTCAAGAAATATGTGTATATTTTTTGGTAGAAAAATGTGCCGGCTAAAGCCGATGCCTTCTAAATTACAGGCTCGCTATTGCTCGCCTTGAAGAAATCGACACCTCAATGGCACAACAGGTGTTAGTATTGGCAAAGAAAATGGGTCGAAAGTGCTTAAAATCGCCAAACTAATGGGGTGAACGTCTTAAAATCTCATAACTAATGGTACTAAGCATGAGGGAGAAAGGGGTCCAGAAAAAAAACAAATACGGCCTCCCCTTAAGGTCACAATCGCCGCCCACCACTATTGATAAATGGTGCTAAAAAGATGCATAGAGGGTCTCGGAGTGGGACGGACACCAAGTTGAGTGGTCAATCCTGCAAGTCCTTGAATAAACTGGCACAGGTTGTCCTTTTCATGGGGTACAGGTCCGCTTGGGGGCGTTTTGTGTATGGCCACCCTCATAAAGAGGAGTAAGGGAAGTTCTGGCTAAAATACAAATAGGGTTAAGTGCCTCCAGCAATTAATAGCCTTCGAACTATCTCACTTAACCATCTTTACTGCTACAGATCACATCCCTTCTTAATTAAACTGCACACAATCGTCTATATATAGCTAGAATAAAATTAAAAAGACGTCATCGGTACAGCAGGGGTTAAGCAGAAATATTGTGTGGCATTTTGTATATTGTAGCAACCACTAGATCTCATCGCCTATATATTTATACATGTAAGCAATTAGTAGTAGTAGTAGTAGTAGTAGTAGTAGTATCACATTTATTGTTATTGTTAACATTTTATTACCAGTATTGTTATTATTACTATATATAATAATACTAATTATTATTATTATTATTATTAGTAGTAGTAGTAGTAGTAGTGGTAGTAGTAGTAGTAGTAGAAGAATTCTCTTTCCTCCATTTCATTTGTACAACCGTTGTTGTTGTGGTGTTGAACTGTGGCGCACCCTATCACCCCATCCATCTTGTAGTTCCGGTGATGTCATGTACACCCCTTACCCCCTCCCTCCCTCACCCCAACCAATCCCATTATACCCTCTTGATCGCCCACCTATTTTTCCCTTCCCTTACGCCCACCAAATCCAACCTCCCTCACCACCACTACTCCCCCACCCTCACCCCTACCTTCTCCTCCCTCCCTCACCCCCACCTACTCCTCCACCCCCACCTACTCCTCCCTCCCTCACCTTCACCTACTCCCTTCCTCAACCCCACCAAATCCTCTCTCCCTCACCCCACCTACTCTCCTCCCTCACCCCCACCTACTCCTTCCTCCCTCACTCCCACCTACTCTCCTCCCTCACCCCCACCTACTCCTTCCTCCCTCACTCCCACCTTCCTCCTCCTCCTTCACCGCCACCTTCCTCCTCCTCCTTCACCGCCACCTTCCTCCTCCTCCTTCACCGCCACCTAATCCCCCCTCCCTTACCCCCACCTACTCCCTCCCTCACCCCACCAACTCCTCACTCCCTCACCCCCACCAACTCCCCCCTCCCTCACCACCACCCCCACTCACCCCAACCAAGTCATCCACTGTTTGCTGCCCACTTGTTTCTCTCCCCTCTTACCCCCACATCCCATTAAGCCCTCTTACTCCCCCCACCCTTAATACCTTGCCCTCCACCCTTTACCGCCACTCCCATTAAACCCTCTTACTCCTCTCCTTCACCCCAACCCTTTAAAACCTTGCCTTCCACCCTTGCTCCATCCCTCAGCCACTTTGTTCTTTCCCTTACCCCCACCATCTTTACAACCCTCACACTAACTCTGCACAGTGCATGCTTCCCCTACACCCTTGATCCCTCCTTACAATCAATCAGTGGGGCATACGTCGCGACAGTGCGTAGCTACACTCACCTTCAGACTCCACTCCGGGGGATCCCCCCCTGTGAGAGACCCCAGGACCATATCAAGTATCCTACTGCAATATTGGTCGACTTGCCTCAGCCATGAGTTCCGTGATCTTCCCCTAGGCCTCCTCCACTCATGGTTGTCCTCTGTACGGACCACCTGGTTAGCAGGGTCAGCTTTAGTGAGGCAAACCAAACATATAGCTGAAGTTGGCGTTCACAGACCATGCAACTATCTTGTATCAGTTTCACAGAGTAGTCGCTGGTTTGAGATGTAGTCATGCCAGCGATAGCCCATAATACTGTGAAGAAATTTGGTACCAAATGAGTTGATGCGTCTCTTGAACTCTGTTAAGTGCCCAGGTCTCACATCCATATAACAAGACAAGGAGCACCATTAGACACTGTAGCCCGACTCACCACTTTCATGGATCACGCTACCAAGATAAGTAAATTTATCCAAGATCTTTAAGTCCCCACCACATGGATGAACAGATTGCGCTGCATCGTTCAATAAGTCATCAAATGCTTGGACGTTGGTCTTAGTCCAAGAGACCTTTATACTCAACAGCTCCGACTCCTTATCTAGTTAGTGTCTGGAGGGCCAATCTGAGAAAATTCAATGTCTCTCCTAGGATCACTACATCATCTGTCAAATCAAGATCAGTGAACTTCAATTTGCTGACCTCTGCCCAGCTGTCTGGCCCAGTAACCAGTCCATACAAGTGTTGAAAAGTGTAGGTGCTACAACGCACCCCTGTCTCACGCCTGACCTCACAAAGAAGATGGAGGATGCTCCCCCACCACAGTTGACGGCACTCTCTGTTCCTGTATAAAGTCCAGACATCAGGTCAATAATCGCCGCGGGGATCCTATGTATCCGTAGTAGCTCCCAGAGCATTTCTCAGTGCATTGAGTATAAATGCCTTCTTGAGATCAACATAAACTGTAAGCAGCCCTTTTTTACATTCAAGTCGACATTCCACAAGAACACGGAGCGCAAGTATCCGGTCAATTGTTGACGTCTTGGGTGTACATCTACTGTAGATTGCTCAGGTCTCTGCTCTTTTAGCAGGTGGCATCAGTTTTGCATCAGTAGAATATGAGCAAAGAAATTGCCTGGCACACTGAGCAGTGCGATACCATGGTAGCTATTGCAGTCCTGCCAGTCCCCTTTCCCTTTCCGGATATGGGTGACAAGACCCCTTTTCCAGTCAAGAGGATTGGTACATGTCTGCCATACAGCACTCATGACCGTATGTAACCCGTGGACCATGGACTCACCCTCAGCTTTCAATAGTTCCCCAGGAATGCCAACAATTCTAGGAGCCATCCCACCTTACCTCGACAAGAAAGGGAGGGTCTTCACTAATTGAAGGATGATCAGGCACTGGTGGTTGGACATCCACTGGATGAATCTGTCTGTTGGGGGAACTAGCCATGTATAACTGCTCAAAGCACTCAATCTAGTGGGCTCTTAACTCATCATCTCCCAATGCGAGTTGGCCATCCGCCATCCGAACTGAACTAATTTGGGGGGTTTGCTTTGAGAGGAGTTTTTTCAGGGCTCGGTAAGCAGGGCGAAGGTCATTAGCAGATAAATGCCCCTTGACCTTCACAGTGATTCCCCTGACACACCTCTCTTTGTCTCTCCTCGCCTTAACTCACACACCTTATTAATAGCCTTACCTACCTTTATAACCTAACAAACCTTAATAACCTAACATTTCTTAACTTAATAATCTAACATACCTTAACCTAACTTATCTTAATAACCTAATATAACTAAATAACCTAATATAACTAAATAACCTAACAAACCTAACTTACCTTAATAATCTAACTTAGCTTAATAACCTAATTTAGCTTAATAACCTAATTTAGCTTAATAACCTAATTTAGCTTAATAACCTAACTTACCTTAATAACCTAACTTAACTTAATAGCCTAGCATATTTTAGTAACCTAACTTAATTATATATCTTAGCTTATCTTGATAACCTAAATTATCTTAACCTAACATACCTTCATTATTAAATTTCTAAGGTAATCCTAAGTTGACCTAACTTAACTAAACCTAACTTAAACTAACAAAACTTAACCTAACTTAACCTAACATAACTTAATCCAACATTAATTTACATAACTTAATTCAGCCTAACTCAAAATCCTAACTTAACCTAACCCAACTTAACCTAACAAGCTGACCGAACTTCGAACCTAAGCTAACCTAACCTAACTGTATTGGTTGAGATGGCACTGGTTGAGAGCTACTGGTTGAGTTATCCGGTCACCGCTACATAAACTAGAGACCCTGTAGGAACAGAGATCGGTCAACCTTCGCCATATTGGTACCACTGGTATCCTTAGCCTCTCTCTACACTCAAATATATCCATACCTATATTAAGGGGAGATGGGTCGTTTTTCTAGATCCCTTCTCCCTCGTGCTTAACCCCATTATTTTTCATAATTTAAGATGTTTGTCCCATTAGTTTGTCGATTGTAAGACCTTTCGCCTCATTTCTTTGTCAATAGTAAGACCTTTCGTGCTATTTAGGTGTTGATTGTTTTCCTGGCGAACGATAGTGAGCTTGTAATTTTGGAAGAACCGGCCTTTGGCCGGTACATTTTTCAGTAGAAAAATGTAAAAATTTATCTAGAAGGGGGATCTATTGAATTGTTGTTCAAAGTTTAATGGAGGTCTAGGGAGAAAACTATTTATTAAAAGATACATAAATGAGCAAGTAAATAAGCCCATCCCCCTTAAGCATTCGGAAATACTGATACGGATTATATAGTTTGGTCTTTGGATCTAAATTTTAAACGATCAAAAAAGAAATATCACCCGCTTTTCGATAATTTGGGTACTATAATGGCGTCTAAATAAATAAGATGGCCGCTCTCTCTCTCTCGCTCTCGCTCTCGCTCTCTCTCTCTCTCTCTCTCTCTCTCTCTCTCTCTCTCTCTCTCTCTCTCTCTCTCTCTCTCTCTCTCTCTCTCACACACACACAATTATCTCTACTCACAGATGGCACACACGATTATTATTTTTTGTTTATGAAAGAAATAGGTAATGTGTAAAAATGAATGTAAACATCACTAATAAATGTTGCGAAACCCATTAGGCAGAATTTATAG
Organism: Paralithodes platypus; assembly: GCA_032716605.1. Classification (NCBI taxonomy): domain Eukaryota; kingdom Metazoa; phylum Arthropoda; class Malacostraca; order Decapoda; family Lithodidae; genus Paralithodes; species Paralithodes platypus. The sequence continues at coordinate 31,245,076 of CM064545.1, forward strand.
CCCTATAAATTATATACATTACACATAATAGTACAACGGTGAGTATATTCTTAAAGGCTCACTGACATCGCCGGGGTGACTATGTGATATATGTCTCACTTAAAACTTACTGAAAAGATATATATATATTTTTTTTTCTCGAAAACCGTTCCTTAAAATCTACATTGATATACTGTTGTATACAGGGTGTATGATGCTGCCTTTGTGTCATTGTGAGAGGCTTTATATGTCTCACTTAGAATCTTGCTGAAAACAAACTCATCGATAAAACAGCTCGTTATAAACTACAATGCATTATTATAGTGTTTTGTATGACGCTTCCTTTTTGCATTATGTAGTATGTCTCACTTAAAAACTTGCCGAAAAAGCAGCTCATTAAAAAAATACTTATAGTATTTAGTATAATTATGCCTTTTTGCATTGCATACAGTCTACCAATAGACGATTTGATGTAGGAAATCTGAATAAAACAAAATGTTCCTTGAAGGAACAAGTCCTTCAAAATTACATTGTTATATTGTTTAGTACGATGCTGTAATTTTTCGGTCATAATTAGACAGTTTTTATAATAGAGGAAGTTTAAGTAAAACTAATTAAATAAATACATTGATATATAGAATAATTCGAGATAGAAAAATCACCTATAATATTTAATTATTAGTGAGGATTTTGCTTTCTTTTTATTTTTTAGTTTTTTTTTCTATTTCTTAGTTAGTCCCGTAGGCTAACAAAAACGCCTTCCCAGACGTGCTTCAAACTAAAAAATAAAATGCCACCCAGGCCCCTTCAATCTGTTTTTTTTTTTCTTTCTTTTTTTTTCCCCCCCGATAGAAAATATCCCGGTCGAAGGGCGATTTCTTCTATGTTACAGGCTCGTTATCGCTCGCCCAGAAAAAAACCAGATGACACCTGAATGGGGTGAAGCGTCTTATCGCCAAACTAATGGGGTGAAACGTCTTATAATCTGCAAACTATTGGGGAAAAACCGGGGAAATCCAAAAAAAAAGACCCCCTCGAACCAAACAGGGTTAATTCAGTATCACAAGAGCACTTTTCCCTTAACATTAAACCCTTTCAGTACCGGTTACGTATTTATATTGTATTTCAGCAACATTGAGACGATTTTATGAAGCTTAGGGATGTTATTTGTTTGATCGTATCGGTCTGTGTTAAATATTATCTCTCTCTCTCTCTCTCTCTCTCTCTCTCTCTCTCTCTCTCTCTCTCTCTCTCTCTCTCTCTCTCTCATGTATGTATATACAGTATATATATATATATACATAGAGAGAGATGGGCCATATATTTTTTGGTCTATTAATTAATTTATTCCTTTATTTTTAGTTTCCTCGCTAGACCTACATCAAGTTTAGAAAAACACCCCCTAGACTCCCTTCAAGATAAATGCGTATATTTTTCAGTAGAAAAATTTTCCGGCCAAAGGCCGGTTCCTCTTAAAATTTCAGGCTCGCTTTCGCTCGACAGGAATAAATCGCCACCTAAATGGCACGAAAGGTCTTAAAATTGACAACAAAATGGGGTGAAAGGTGTTAAAATCGCCAAACCAATGGGGCTAAATACGAGGGAGAAGGGGGCCAGAAAATGAGGAAATTGTACATAATTATATACTCATGTAAGGGAATATTGATTATAAACCCCTCCAATACAATGATAGAAAGGTATGTCACTCTTGGTTCGACTAAGGTCAGCCTATAGACCAGCAGACGTTTAAGGGGAGCTTTTGGGGTTTCTTTTTCTGGACCTCTCTTACCCTCATGCTTATCCCCATTATTTATGATAATTCAAGAAGTTCGCCCAATTTGTTTGGTGAGTTTAAGACTTTTTGCCCTATTTATTTGCCAAGATTAAGATCATTTAAGTGTCGAATGTTTCTTGGCGAGCGATAGCAAGCCTGTAATTTTGGAGGGACCCAGCCGAAAAATTTACAAATTTATCTCAAATGGGGGTCTTGCGAGTGTTTATTTAAGTTTGATATAGTTCTAGGGAGAAAAAAAAAAAAAAAAAAAAAATATATATATATATATATATATATATATATACCGGTATATATATATATATATATACTTTAGTCCGTGCTGGAGCCAGTCGTGTTTGTGATTGACGCCTAGTCCACAACAAATGCAATCCACCTAAACCATACCACACCACTGTCACTACTACTGTCTTCTGTTTCACCTCCTGTACCTTGTCCTTATCCAAACCCTGAGGCAGATCCCACTAACCTTTATCACCTTCTGTTTATGGAATGGGTGTCGGAGAACTTTAAAAGAAATGAGATGAGATGGGAAAATACAAACGAAAGTGAATTGGGCATACGAATAAACGAGAGAGTGTGTGTGTGTGTGTGTGTGTGTGTGTGTGTGTGTGTGTGTGTGTGTGTGTGTGTGTGTGTGAGAGAGAGAGAGAGTGTGAGAAAGCAGAACATAAAAGAGATGAGAAGAGAGAAGAGAGGTAGTAAAGGGGGAAACATATACTGTACAACGAGAGAGAGAGAGAGAGAGAGAGAGAGAGAGAGAGAGAGAGAGAGAGAGAGAGAGAGAGAGAGAGAGAGAGAGAGAGAGAGAGAGAGAGATAACAAGGACCTACCCAGCAGGACGTCAGGAGCCTGCTGTGAAGGGCACGAAGGAGAAGGGGGGGGGGGGGGGGGGGCGGGCGTGGATAGGGCAGGGTAGGCCATGGGAAGGTCAAATAGGCTGAGTTAGGGTAGGTAGGTAGGTTGTGTATATAAGGTAGGTCATGTGAAGGTCAAGTAGGCTGAGTTAGGGTAGGTAGGGTGTGTATGTAAGGTAGGGTAGGCCATAAGAAGGTAAAGTAGGCTGAGTTAGGATAGGTAGGTAGGCTGTGTGTATAAGGTAGAATTAAGGTAGGCTGTGGATAAATAAGGTAGGATAAAGGTAGCATAGAGTAGGCCAAGAGAAGGTCAAGTAGGCTGAGTTAGGGTAAGTAGGTAGGCTGTATATTATGTAAGGTAGGATTCAGGTAGGGTAGGGTAGGCCATGAGAATGTCAAGAAGGCTGTGTTACGGTAGGCAGGTAGGCTAAAAAGAAAGTGGAAGATATTTATATGTAGTCTGATAATAAACAAGAGAAACACATTAATGGTAGGTTGAAAGGGTTAAGTGATAAAAAACTGCCATGGTAGGTTGAGAAGAGGTTTAAGGGGAGGTTTTTAGTATGTTTCCTAGACTTCCATCAAGCTTGAAATTACACCCCCTTGACCCCCTTTCAAGATAAATTTGTACATTTTTCGGTAGAAAAATGTCCCGGCCAAAGGCCGGTTCCTCTTAAATTACAGGCTCGCTATTGCTCGCCTGGAAAAAATCGACACCTAAATGGCATGAAAGGTCTTAAAAGTTACATAAATGGGGCAAAAGTTCTTAAAATCGCCAAACTAATGTGGCGAACGTGTTAAAATCTCAAAATCAATGGGGCTAAACATGAGGGAGAACTCCTCAAGTGGAAATCTCCCCTTAAATGTATGAGTATAAAAGCTCTCAAGATGAAAGCTTTAAATGTATGTGTATGTATATTTAAATAGAAGTGCTTTAAATGTATGTGTATAATAGCTTTAAATGTATGTGTATAATGGCTTTACAAATATAAGCTTTAAATATTTTATGTGTATATAGCTTTTGAAGAGAGGTGCTTTAATAAATTATGTGTAACACAGCTGTAAAGAGGAGAGCTTTACATGTATGTACAGTATAGCTTTTGAAAAGAAGAGCTTTAAATGTATGAGTATAATAGCTTTAAAGAGAAGCGCTGTAAATTAATGTGTATAATAGTTTTAAATATAACTGCTTTAAATGTATGTGTATAAAATCTTTACAGATAAGTGTTTTAAATGTATGTGTGTAATAACTTTAAAACGAGTTTTAAATATGTGTATAATAGCTTTAAAACGAGTTTTAAATATATGTGTATAATAGTTTTAAAACGAGTTTTAAATATATGTGTATAATAGCTTTAAAACGAGTTTTAAATATATGTGTATAATAGTTTTAAAACGAGTTTTAAATATATGTGTATAGTTTTAAAACGAGTTTTAAATATATGTGTATAATAGCTTTAAAACGAGTTTTAAATATATGTGTATAATAGTTTTAAAACGAGTTTTAAACGTATGTGTATAATAGCTTTAAAAAGAAGAGTTTTGAATGTATGTGTATAAAAGCTTTACAGATAAGTGTTTTAAATATATGTGTATAATAACTTTAAAACGAGTTTTAAATATATGTGTATAATAGCTTTAAAACGAGTTTTAAATATATGTGTATAATAGCTTTAAAACGAGTTTTAAACGTATGTGTATAATAGCTTTAAAAAGAAGAGTTTTGAATGCATGTGTATAATAGCTTTAAAGAGAAGAGCTTAAACTGTATTTGCATAATAGCTTTAAAGAGAAGAGCTTAAACTGTATTTGCATAATAGCTTTAAAGAGAAGATTTTTAAATGTATGTGTAGCCTACAGTAGTTTTAAAGAGAAGAGCTATAAATATTAGTTTGAATAGATGCTAAATCATAAAGGAGGGAGTCTGATTTAGGATAAAGAGGTAGACTAAGATGATATGGCAATGTTCAGTATGTAATATTTGGCAGAAGTTAAGTAATAGGTTGAATAAGGCTGGTAGGTCTAGTATCTTATTATAAGTACCCCTCAAAATTGAACAAATGTGCTCTATATTATATTCGGTGAAATAGGATGTTTACACTAGGGAGAGTTAATTGAAAGTATTGGGAAAATGTCACCATAGCCAAATTATTAACCCTTTTAATACACCGTGATGCTGTCTTTCTATCTATTCTGGCTCCCACTAGACGATTTTATTCATATTAGGAATGGTAGGAAGTCTCTCACAGATCCTTCGTAAGCTAAACAAATGTCGTCTAATGATAGCCAGGATAAATGAAAGAGGCACCATGGTATACAAAGAGGGTTGAGTGCAAGTGAATGGACAAAGGCGATACAATATGACACAACACATTAATATATATCAACAAAACAAATCCCGTTCAAACAGGCTAAACAGTAATTTGTCGTTTATTTAATACAGATGAATACTGGTGAGCTGTACGCTTTAGTTTAGTTGGGAGAGAGGAACCAACCCGTCCGACATTATCATTATATATTTAGTTTAGTTACTTCTGAAAATTAAGAAAACGAGATCCATTCACTTGTGCTTAGAAGACTGCGTACTATAATTATATAATGTATTTTGTTGGAAATAAGCTTTGGACAGTCACCCTTTAAGCTTGAGGACATTGAATGAACTTATCAGCTTCGTGAGTGCCATATCCTGGGACCTGTGGTAGGACATTCCTCCAGAGAGTCTCCATTATCTGTCTGTTAATCCCAAATATATGAATAACCCGAACCATTGCCAATACGGAACCCTGCGCATCCAGCTATGTTCCATATTACGTGTTGTCTTAACCCCTTCCCCACCATTGCGTAATTTTCATATTCTGGTTTCCATTAGACGATTTTATTTAGCTTATCATCAACCTATACGACTCAAATGGGTAAATACGATCTCAATAAACCCTCTTTGTAACCTACGGACTTCTTAAACTGCATAAAATCATCCAATTTTAGCCAGAATCAAAGGTAATAAGGTGTCATGGTGCTGAAGGGGTTAAAATGGGAAGCGACTCACCAATACTTTCCTCCTTTGACAATAACAACAGGGAAGCAGATAGCATGCCCCCTCTCCCGTGTTCCTAATTCCTGTCCTATTACCTTTAAACACACACGCACGCACGCACACACACACACACACACACACACACACACACACACACACACACGCACGCGCACACACACACACACACACACACACACACGCACACACACACACACACACACACACACACACACACACACACACACACACACACACACACACCATAAATAGCCTAGGGAAGACGGGTGAGGGCTGGTCCTCTCCAGAGTGAGGTTTGGCATCCTCTACTCTACCTTAGCCGTTTTTGTCTGTCTCTTTTCCTGTACTACTTTTCCTTCTAGGTGCTGGCAAGATCGCCCGATTGGGTGGCACTGCAAGGGAGGCTGCGGACGGTGGGGGCATTGGCATGGGGGTGCAAGCCTGTTGGCTGATGATCCTCTCAGGAACAGATCTGATTTCACCCCCCCACCCCCCCAGCATCTGGCGCGGCTTCGGTCAACCATACTCGGGACTGCTCGGCCAGACAGCCTGGGGAACAACAACAACAATCCAGGTAAGAGAAGGGAAGAGCGCACCCCTATATCCATATCTCAAAACTAGAAAAAGGGAGAACGCCCCCCCTCCCCATACTTAGACTACTGCCCCCCTAGTCGTGCCAGTACCAGCAGGGGGGAGGGGGCCAGCGGGGGGCGGGGGAAAGTGTCTGCTAGAAAGTGTACCCAGCCCCAGGAAGTCACGAAGAGGGAATACTGAGGGGTTCATTAGTTCACTTAGATGTCCTCTCTCTCTCTCTCTCTCTCTCTATCACTCTTCCTCTCTCTCTCTCTTCCTCTCTCTCTCTCTCTATCACTCTTCCTCTCTCTCTCTCTCTCTCTCTCTCTCTCTCTCTCTCTCTCTCTCTCTCTCTCTCTCTCTCTCTCTCTCTCTCTTTATATATCTATGTATCTCTCTCTCTCCTTTTTTGTTTCTCTTTGTAATGTCATCCGCATAAATTATTTATAACCCTATACTACGACAGAGGGATCTTTATTTAATCATCATTATCCTACTTTTTATTATGTCATTCATGCATATTTTTTGTTTTAAACCCAAATTTAAGATGTGTGATATTGATATTGTTTTCTATATACAAATGTTCGTATTGTGTCTCATATCATTCGTACTTTACACTCAGAATGTCTGCTAGAAAGTGTTTGTTTTATTAATTATAATAGCATTCATATATTTTAAGAAGCACCATATTATGTCAAGACAGGTGGGTCATATATTTTGTATCTAAAAATCTGGTATTATGTTTATAATATCATACGTAATGTTTGGGGGGTCGTAATAAAAATCTGGTATTATGTTTATAATATCATACGTAATGTTTGGGGGGTCGTAATAAAAATCTGGTATTATGTTTATAATATCATACGTAATGTTTGGGGGGTCGTAATATAAATCTGGTATTATGTTTATAATATCATACGTAATGTTTGGGGGGTCGTAATATAAATCTGGTATTATGTTTATAATATCATACGTAATGTTTGGGGGGTCGTAATATAAATCTGGTATTATGTTTATAATATCATACGTAATGTTTGGGGGGTCGTAATTTAAATTCTAGCATTGTTTTTTGTATTTATTTGTTATTATTATTATTTTTTTTTTTATCAATTACAGTATTCGTATAATTTCATGAACACCATATTACTTTGAGGCAGGTGGGGGAAGGGGATGGGGGAGTATTTTATCTTTAAGGGAAGATGGGTCGTGTTTCTGGTCCCTCGTTTCCCTCATGTTTAGCCCCATTAGTTTTCAGATTTTAATACTTTCGCCCCATTAGATAGTCGATTTTAAAACCTTTCGTCCCATTTCTATATCAATATGAAGACCTTTCGTGTCATTTAGGTGTCCGCGAGCCTGGGACGTATTTCTATCGAAAAATGTACCCATTTATCTTGAGGGAGGGTCTTTGGAGTGTTTTTTTAGCTTGATGAAGGTCTAGCGAGGAAACTCAAAAATTAATATATAAATAATTAGACCAAAATTATATCCACTGTCACCTTAACAGTTTGGTATTGTGTCTATTATATACTTCGTATGCTTTGCTACGATACATAGCCTAAGTGCGGGCGAACATTGGTTAAACCCTTCAGCAAGATGACGATAGTTTCATCATATTCTGGTTACCATTAGACGATTTTCTTTAGCTTAACCCTCTCCGACATATGACGCGATTTTGAGGCTATTGGGGATACTTTAAAGCCTTTGTTACCATCAGGGGTATGTAGAAACCTTTAGTTTAGTTACTTCAACCTCTGCAGTTGTCTTTGAGTTAGCTGTGGGCAGAAAACTAATTTTGGAGAGGTAATTATAAGAGTGAGAGAACACTATTTCTTATTGCTAATCTGGCAACCTCTGCGTCATAAATGCGTGAAAGGGTTAATACGTACTCTAGGACTCAAAGCGGTAAATACGAACCCTCTGAATAACATAGGCCATTTCTTAACCCTCTCACGTTCTTGACGCGATTTTGAGCCTATTAGGGATACTTTAAAGCCTTTGTTACCATCAGGGGTATTTAGAAACCTTTAGTTTAGTTACTTTAACCTCTGAAGTTGTCTTTGAGTTAGCTGTGGGCAGAAAACTAATTTTGGAGAGGTAATTATAAGAGTGAGAGAACTCTATTTATTATTGCTAATCTGGCAACCTCTGCGTCATAAAAACGTGAAAGGGTTAAGCTGCATAAAATCGTCTAATTTTAGCCTGAATCACAGGTAAAATGGCGTCATCGTGCTGAAGGGGTTAAATATTAATATCCCATATTTTATATTAACTGTCGTTCATATTATTTATTAAGACCGCTACTCCAGAGGAAAGTCACGACAGGCTACACCAAGGGACCACTATTATATGACTTTATTTGTATTAATTATTATTATTATTATTATTAATAATTATTCTGTTTTTTTTTTAAATATCGTATGTATATTTTAATGAGACCCCAAATTTGCGCCCAATGGATTATTATTTTATTTTTTATTTTTTAGTAGTTTATTATTTTATCAATTATAGCATTCGTATATTTTATTAAGCACTACAGCATATTGTTTTAGGCAGGGGAATCACTATTGTATGTAAACTAGCGTAGTATGGCATCCATTATAGATTATGTATATTGTATTAAAGATTCTAATACAATACCAATGTACGATATTTTCTGTCTAGCATTCTAGCATAGTATCATTTATATATAAGTGTTGTATAATTTATTATGAATCCTGATTTTATCCTATTTGATCCGAGGGAGATCTGTTTGGACCTCCCCTTTTTCGCTCCTTTATTATGGAGATTTTTAGATGTTTCCCCTTTATTTTGGTGATTATAAGACGTTTCTCCCATTCATGTGTCCATTATTTGTCTGGGCGAGCGAGAGCGAGCCCTCATGAGTCCCTCATGAGCAAATGAAAGAACACCTTTTCTACAATCTAGTGGTACAACCAATGTAATTTTGCCAGTCCTACCGGGTTTCTTAGATTTGATACACTTACGATACAAAAGGCCATCATGGTTTACATAACAAAAGCTAGTTCCATCCTTAGTATCTACCTTTTCACCTGACAGAACCTTATTTCTAATAGGAACCAAGCTAGAGCATTTCTGTTGCAACTCCGCAAACTGACTAGGCGTGACATTTAAGGGCTCAATAGCCGGGACTACAAGAGGATGAAATTTCTTATTCCTGGAGGACCTAGTTTGCACAGCTAGTATATTCACATTAACACACCCTGGGCTTACTTGAGAGCAAGATAAGTTGTTTAGTAGAGGGTCAGAGAGGTTAGTAGAGGCTTCCGCTTCAGTAAGGGGAGTTTGGCAAATGGAAGAGTTAATAAGGGAATTCTCGGTGGACACCTTAGGGGTGTCAACAATATCAGGGACAATGGAAGAGCTAGTAAGGGAATTCTCGGTGGACACCATAGGGGTGTCAACAATATCAGGGACAATGGAAGAGCTAGTAAGGGAATTCTCAGTGGACACCATAGGGGTGTCAATAATATCAGGGTGGCGAGCCCCAGGAACATTTCCAATCATAACACTGCACAATTTGATGGGTGCACGGATCACATCAGCCCAACCCTCATAGTAAGGGCAACGGAGCAAACACTTTACCTGGTAAGAAATTGGCCGAGACAATTTTCTATAACAATATGTATGAATTTAGCTTGAATGGGTTCTGGGTATGCATTTTTTAGTTTGAAAGAAATCGGGGGAAGCATTTGTGTTAGCCTAGGGGACCAACTAAAATACATTGCTTGAAAATGGCAAAAACAAGCAAAATCTTCAATAATGATTACACAAAATATGCAAATAACCCACAAGATCAGATAGTGTTAAATCATGAAGAAATCTCACCACCACCACCACCACCACAACAACAACAACAACAACAACAACAACAACAACTATAAATACAACTACAACATAGAAACAACCACTCTAACCTCAACATCACAAGAAATACCATCACAAAAACTACAACCACAGAAACAAACACTGTAACTAGCCTCAACATCACAAGAAACACCATCACCTCAACAACAACAACAACCACTTAAACAACCACTCTAACCTCAACATCACAAGAAACACCCATCACCACAACAACAACAGGAACGTTTACTCTAACCACAATATCACATGAGCCACCATCACGACAACAACAACATCAATTACAACCACAGGAACGTCTACTCTAACCACAACATCACAAGACCCACCACCACCACACCAACAACAACAACATCATCAACAACAAAAATAACCAGATCCATAACCCCACAAACAACCACATTATCCCCCCTGAGTATGACAAGAGCCACCACCACCACTACAACAACAACACCAACAACCAGAACCAAACAACCTGAGTATGACAAGAGCCACCACCACTACAACAACAACAACAACACCAACAACCAGAACCAAACAACCTGAGTATGACAAAAACAACAACAACAACAACCAGAGCCATAACCACACAAACAACCACTCCATCCTACCTGAGTTTGACAGGAGACACCACCACCACCACCACCACCACCACCACCACCACCACCACCACCACAACAACAACAACAACCAGAGCCATAACCACAACAACAACCCCTCCATCCCACCTGAGTATGACAAGAACCACCACCACCACCACCACCACCACACAAGTCCTTCATTCAGACCTACTCTTTGGACGCCCGTGGGACAGGGGGGGTCCTTAAATCAGTCTCCTGATGCCCCGATAGTATTATGAGGGCGCGGGCGGCCGGCTGAGGGATGGATGCCTGAGGTAGGGGGGGCAGGTGTGGGAGAGGTCAAACAGGGCACGGCAGGGTAGGTTACTGTAGGACATGATCGGGTAGGGCAGGGGGGGAGAGGTCAAACAGGGCACGGCAGGGTAGGTTACTGTAGGACATGATTGGGTAGGGTAGGGTGGAACAGGCCAGGCAGGGTAAGGCAGAGTAGGTTAATGTAGGACATGGTAGGGTAGGGGGGGAAGGACAGGCAGGGCTAGGACATGATTAGGGTAGGACATTGTGGTAGGCTTGACTAGAATAGGGCAGCGTTGGGTAGTTCATGGCAGGGTAGGTTATAGTATGGGTAGGCTACTGAAGGGTAGGTTACTGTAAGGCAGGGGTTGCTAGGGTGAAGTAAGAGAGAGAGACCCCTTGTTAATCTATATCTGTAGTTATATTTTTGTTATTGAATTGACTCATCCTGGGTTTTTTTTTTTTTTTTTTAGGATATATATACTGTATATCCATATATATATTGGTTATCAAAGCTGAGTGCTGCCCATTGACCTGCAGCAGCCTAGCGTACCCTGGCATAGGTCACGATTATACACTTTAATACCCACCCTAAACATGGGGACGGGAGAGAGAGAGAGAGAGACCAAATAACTGAGCATAGAGTATTTGAAAACAATTGCAGAGGTTGACGTATGCTAACTATTTACATTAACCCTTTCACTATAAAGACTCCTTTTATGTACTCTCCTATTGGATGACCTAATTTAGAAAGGACCCATGGAAGCCAGTATAATAATTGTGATAGTTTCGACCCTTTGATATCGGGAGAATATCGTTTAATGTTAGCCAGAATTGAACTCAAGCACTACCTTTAACTGTAATTAGAGTGGTGATGGGCTGGTCTATCAGAGTGAGAGTTGAGCGTTCTCTGCCATACCCATAGCTTACTCCGACTGTTCCTTTTACTTATATGTTTTCTAGATCTCATGTGGCGGCGTCTCTTTCGTGGATTGACCTCCCTACTGCCAACCTAGACTGGCAGCCAAAGCGTCACATTTTTCCTTTGCCTCTCAACTTTCCCTTCATAATTGCTGAGGGGCACAGGGCCTTGGGTGGGGCTTTGGTTTCCCGGGCGTTTCCACACCCTCCTCAGATCCTCGCCTTACAGTGGCTTTGGTCACCTAGGCTTTAGTGGTAAGCAGGGAGGGTTCTGTGGGGACGCTCGGTTATGGCCTTGGCCTTGCTCGGGACCTTTGGGCTGCTCGGCCAGACAGCCTGGGGAACAGCAACCACAAAAACTAATTAGACAACTGCCAAACCAGTATTGTTAAAACATCCATACTGTAAACAATGGTGATCGGTAATAATGGCACAGGTAAAAATAGCACAGTTAAATTGCACAGTAAAATGGCACATTAAAAATGGCACAGGTAAATATGGCACACGTGGAAAAATAGGGAAAAATGGCACAACTTAATTTTGTTTTATTGAAAATGAATATACAATTAATAATCGTGTAGGAACATTGTTCATACATGAGAACACTGTTTTATAGCAACTTTAAAACAAAAAACATCTTAACACTAGAATCTTATGCTGTGACCAGGTCCACGTAAATCTTCCTTCTGTATAGTTTATGCATAAATGATTTAGTCTTTGTTGCAAATCCACATATATTTTCTTTGTTTTCTTCCTGGGTGGCTCTCCAACGGAGTCTCTACCTATCACTGCAATCACAACAGCCTCTTCCTTCTGAATGGTTCTGATAAGTTTCCGGATAAATGGGTGGTGATATCCAACAAGATGGTAACATTTGTTTTTCCAGCCTTCACACAGGTTGGAAGCAAATCTTATGTTTTCCTTTATTTGCTAACTATGCTTTCCATAATGGTGTGTTGGTAGGGCCACTGATAACGATGGTGTGTACTTGACTGATACAATGGCTTAGCTGTGTGTAAGAATTAATTTTCGATAGTACCATGTTCATAAAGTTTCACAAAGGTTCATAAAGATTTTACTACTTTCAGAAGTTTCGATTACCCAGATTCATTGACTGTGTGTTAGGATTAATTTTCGATAGTACCATGTTAGATGGTTGTGTGGTTCATAAAGGTTCACAAAGATTCATAAAGATTTTACTACTTTCAGAAGTTTTTATTACACAGATTAAATACATTTGGTTTTAGTTGTGCCATGTTTTCCTATTTTTCCACTCGTGCCATATTTACCTGTGCCATTTTTACTGTGTCATTTTTACCTGTGCCATTTTTACTGTGCCATTTTTACCTGTTCCATTATTACCTAAATTTGTAAAAAATGTGTGTTAAAATGAAAAAAAAACAAAAATGCTAACCATAAGAAGTGGGTCATTTGTTTTTATATGCTAATGTGAACACGTAAACATTAGAAACATTTATTGTGTGTATAATATACAATCACTCCAAAACTCATACGATAAGGCCATAACACGCCTATTTTCTGATATACCAACTATTTCTGATTGGGGCAGAGAAAATCTTGTTACTTTCAATGTTTCCTAAACCCCATTTCTCCATCTGTCTACCCGTCACAATCTTCCACACGTCCATCTCTAACTCTAACTCTGCATTATTCTACCGATATTTTCACAGCAATTGTTCCGAGGAACTTGCTTCAATTGTGCCGCCTCTCCACATCTTTCCCCGTAGAACTAGGGCAGCTGAGAGCGCCCATGAATTTACACTTTCTCCTCCACAATGCAGAACTTCTGCTTATCAAAATTCATTTATCCCTAGAACTACTACTCTTTGGAATTCACTTCCCTCGAATTGCTTTCCACAAACTTACAATCTACAAATGTTTAAATCCAGTTGTTACAAACATTTTATGAATGGAGGATGCCTTTAGGCACATGGACCTTTTTGTTTTATCTGTGTTTTTCCTTCCTCCGTTCATTGTCTCTTAAAAAAAAAACAAAAAAAAAACACGCAAATCAACCCTTCATATTCTCTCAGTAATTTTGGTGTTTCTTTTTCTCCTGACCTTTCTTGGAAATATCATATCACCACTCTTTGCTAAATCAGCTTACTGGAAGTTAGGTGTGCTCAACCGTCTCCGTGGATTCCTCACCCCTACACAGCTTCTTGCTATGTACAGTGGCACAGTGCACCCATGTTTCGAGTCATGTTCGCATGTGTGGAGAGGTTCCACCCATACCGCACTTCAAGAAAGGGTAGAGTCCGAAGCATTTTGGCTCATCAACTCTCCTCCTCTTATTTATTCCCTACAATCTCTCACTACACGCTGCAATGTTACATCTCTCTCATTCTTCTATCTATTAATACAATCAGTTTTCATCAGTAATCTTTCAGTGTATACCTCCTCCCTTACAGAGAGCTGGGGGCACCCGTCTTTCAACACATTCCCACCCCTATCCTGTCCAACTCTCTAACCCAAGATTGAAATGATTTTCCCAGTCTTTCTTCTACTCAACAAGTAACTTTATACCTCAATCTGTCTTTCCCTCATCCTATGACTTAGACTGCTTCAAGCTCCGTATGTCCAGACAGACTCTAACGTACCTTGAATTTGGCTCGCAATCACTCTTTTAACATTGGGGGAGACACTTGTTACAGGCAGCATTGCCATTTGTCTCCGTCATACAAATCTAAAAGATAATTCTAATAAAATTAAATAATAATAACTATCCCAACCAACCAACCCTCTGACTCCCAAAAATTCTTCCAAATCTGAATAAGATCGTCTATTTGTAGCACAATAAAAAGGACGAAATGCATCGTCGTATCCTAAAGGGGTTAAGAAAACTGGCCTGAATCTGATATATATATATATATACTTACATGACTTCATTGGGTTGGTCCCCGGATACTTGACATCATATACGACACTCTGAGCTCATTAGGGCAAAACTAGACCACGCCATTCTGGTCTAGTTATCGAATTTAAGGGGGGTGACCTGCTTTTTGTTCTGTCCTTTTCTATCTTGCTCTGGCTTGTATCCATTTGGCCCCATTCACCCTACTGTTTTAAGACGTTTATTCCCATCCAGGTGTCAATTATTTACTGGTGAGCGGTAGCGAGCCAGCATATTTTTTATTTTTGTTTGACAGCAGGCTAAATTTGTAAATTTTTCGATAGAAAAATTTCTCCGGCGAAGCCGGATTTCTTCATATAATACTGGCTCGCCAGGAAGAAATCGACACCTAGATGGGGATAAACGTCTTAAAATAGTTGGCTGAATGGGGCCGAATGGATAAAAGCCAGAGAAAGAGAGAAAAGGACAGAAATAACAAAAAGCAGGTCACCCCCCTTAAAGGTGTGCATTTGATAGATTCGATAAGTGCGCGGAATTTAGATGTGAGTATCCTGGGTTCGAGTCCTTGGAGTGCCACATGTATTTGTTGATTTAATTAATTGAGTTTGGAGGTGAAGTTGGTTGGTGGAAAAAAAACAAAAAGAAGAAAAAAAAAAACAATAGAAGTTGGTTACCGGAATTTTCTCCAGACACCGTACTCTGGATATTATTATCATTATTATACTGACCTTGATTGTCCAGGATATTTGTAGTTACTTAAAGTTAATATTACTACGGTAGTACTTTGCTGTCTTAAGGGGGTAGTGCTTGTTTTGGTGTCTATATATTTATGTACTTATTTATGTTTGAGTTTCCTCGCTAGACCTCCATCAAGCTTAGAAAAACATCCCCCTAGTTCACCTTTCTAGATAAATGTGTACATTTTTCGGTAGAAAAATGTCCCAGCCGAAGGCCGGTTCCTTCTAAAATTAGAGGCTCGCTATCGCTCGCCAGGAAAAAATCGATACCTAAAGGGCACGAAAAGTCTTAATATTGACCAACAAAAATGAGACGAAATGTCTCAAAATCGCCAAACTAAAGAAACGAACGTCTTAAAACTTCAAAACTAATATGCTAAACATGAGGGAGAAGGGGGTCCATCAAAAGCTAATACTACCCCCTTAATGCCGTTATTTAGAGGTATATTACAGATAAGGAACCATAATTACGTCATATTTTTTTTTTTTTTTTTTTTTTTTTTTTTTTTTTTTTACTGTTAATGTTACGGGCATTTGTTTACAATGTATATTCCTGTCGCTCTTTCTTGCCCATTACTAAGATTACATTCATTCATTAGAAATACGAATATGTAGATGAGATTTAATAGAGGTGTTTAACCCATCCAGTACCAGGGATGTCCTTGTTATCTAATTCTGGGAACTATTAGACGATTTTATTCAGCTTAGGAAGGACCTCTAGCAATGGTAAAGCTTTAAACTATCTCAACCAACCCTTTTAACTATCACAGATCCTTCCCAAGCTGCATAATATCGTCTAAATACAGTTAGAGTAAAATATAACACGTCGCTGGTACTCAAAGAGTAAGTGATTGAAGGGTATCAATAATACGGACATTGAAGGGTATCAATAATACGGACATTCGCGAAGTATTAAAGCTGAATGATTGCCAAATAGAATGTACAAATGGCTTCAAATGAGATAAATTTTGCTTTAGAATGTATAGAGGTAATCATTTGTTTGGAAATAGGTTCGTGCATATGTGGCATAGAATGACAAGAAGTTAAATCAGCTTAGAAACGGTGGAAAGTTTCAAACGTATTTTGGATAGTCATATGAATGAAATTGGTTGGGTGTGAAAGGGATCTGCCACGTATGGACCGGTGTTATGTTCTTAACCCCTTCAGTATACGATGGTGGCATTCTGTTTTGAGTATGGCTCACATTTGACGATTTAATAGAGCTTATATGAAGGATCTTTTGTTAAAATAACCTTAAATATCTCTTTACCTTCCATAGGTGCTCCCAAACTTTAAAACAAGTGTCAATAAATAGCCAGAATAATACATTAAAGGCGCCAACGTATTATGAATGGGTTTACCCTATTTGGACCGAGAGATGTCTTTTTGGATGTACCCTGTTTCCCTCTATTAGTTTGGAGATTGTAAAACGTTTCACTCCATTAGTTTGGTGATCATAACACGCTTCTTCCCATTCAGGTGTCGATTATCTTCTGGGCAAGCGATAGCGAGCCTGTAACTTAGAAAGAAGCAATCGGCCTTCGACCGGAAGATTTTTCTATTGATAATGTACAAATTTATCTTGAAGGGGGTCTGGGTGGGCATTTTATTAGCTTGAAGGAAGCCTGAGAAGGCGTTTTTGTTAGCCCAGGGGAAAAACACTAAAATGCATTGCTCGAAAGGGACAAAAACAAGATAATCCTCAATAATACAGTAGTTGAACAAATTATCATAATCACCAACAAGACCTCGGTTAGATAGTGTTAATAACTTCCCCTTGCATCACCCCTTCTCGCAGAGTTTACATAGACAAAGAGTATACTGTACAAGCGACCCCCCAGATGACGTAGGAGCAGATAGTGTTAATCCTTCCAGTACCGGCGACGTCTTTTTCATTGGATTTAAGTTATATTTATGAGGCTTAAGAAGAATATGTGGTAACTAAAAGGATCAATTTATATAGTTTGTAGCCTTTATATTTGTAGACGTCCTTTCTAAGTTGAATGAAATAGTGTAATAGTTTTCATAATATGATGAAAAGGACGTCATCGGTACTGAATGGGTTGAAATAATATAATATGAACAAGGCCTTCCACGAACTATTGGCTTTGATTGTACAGTCAGTCATAAACATTTGTGAACCTCACCTATTTCCTAGTAGGGAAGGTTATCTCTGGAAAATAATTTATGAATATACTGTTCGGTACATCAATTCCAGAATTATATATACTGTTTATTGAAAAGCAAGTTCCACCCCCAAAAAAATTGAATGTACACAATGTACAGTCGCTCTAATAAGTCATACCCAGCTGTCATTACGTTTGGCTTGCTCTGTGCTGTAGTAATGTTTGTCAGATGTTGAATAGGGTGGGTAAGTGTAGGAACATATTTGTATATATCACTCAAAAATAAGTAATCATGTGTAAATATTGCTGATACCAATTATTGATCAAAATATAATTGCTAGCAAGACATCACTTATTAGGCCGACTGTACATGTTTTCGTGGAATACTGTACTGGAGTCAGCCGTACCCGAGTCAGCATAAAATCCGAGCCTGGACTTTAATGACACAGGCAGATAATGAAGGAATTTATTTTTATCACCACACTCCCCTAGCAACAACACGGTTATCAGAATCAATAATGAGGCAACATGTATGCGAGAATGGGCTTTCAGTTGGGCTTTGACGAGGCTTGGCTCTAACTGAGAGAGAGGGGGAGAGGGAGAGAGAGAGATAATAATATGATTTAATAAAACTGCAGACACAGATATAGTAAGCGAATTTCAGTAGATGTAAAAACAAGTTAGTGAAAATAGGAAGAAAATGGAATTACGTAGACCTAAGCAAATAGGACGCTTGGGGACAATTTAGTCGGCCCTGGTGGTTGTCTCCATTGTCGGTGGTCCCGCGGCCTCTCCCCCTGGCTTCATCCCCTTCCTTCATTCTGTCCTTCTTTTCCATCTGTTCATCCGTTTGTACCAGCTTCTACACCCTGTGCCATATTTGTTCCTCTCTGGTTGGTGGGGTCCTGAGCCTCCCTTGACCTGTGACCCGTGGCTTGTCCGCTGGAGGGACGTGGCCCCCACGTTGGTCGGCAATAGGCCCGGTTTAATATTCAGCTTTCTTTGGGGTTCCTTCGTGGGCCCCACCTACCTCATCGGTGCCCTGGGCCGCCTTCAGCTACTAAGGGTTATGTTAGTTCAAGCATCCTTATTGCTTCACTTCGCCATGTGTCAATGTTCATCCTTTCACCTTCCCATTCCATCCTTTGTGTCTTGGCACTGTTGCTGCCCTTGTGCGGCCCCTCCTGGATCCCCGAAGTTTGGGCCTCCTTCCCGAGAGGCCTCTGTGACTTGACTCACACTGTGACAGGGTTTATTGGGCTTGCCCACATAGCCCTTCAATCAAGAATCAAGATGAAGACTTAAGCAAGTATACGGAATACACAGACTCTGTAGTTCTTGCAAGGCAATCAGGACTTAATTCTAGAATTTCTATAATACTACTGAGTACAACAACAGGGTAGCAAAGAAGAAGCTCCCTAACAAAGAAGAGAGAGAGAGTGAGAGTGAGAGAGTTCCTAATGTGGGTGAGTATCCCTAAGATGCAGCAACTGAGGATTAACATGGTAGTAACGAGCTTTAACCAGAATCATTATACCCAGACCAAACTGGTACCTATATACGTTTTGGGGCTGTTTACAGTTTTTTATCTGATGCATAAGTTATGAAATTATGGAGTTTTATGGAGTATTCGTGCTGACCAAATAGGAAGCAAAAGTATAAAAGTAAAGGTTTTATTGATAAATATGAGGACTTTAATCATACAATTATTATTTTAGTTCAATTTAATTCAAATGAATCCGATTAATGGCAATGCTGATGTTTAATTCAATAGCAATAAATAATTTAGTAAAATTTTATTTTTGATAGATTAATATAATGACGCATTTTGCTCAACTAAATCATTAACTTTATAACATTGAAGACTTACGGCTGAATTAATTTAGATAAATAAGTAAATAAAAAAATAAATAAATACGTTTTGACAACATTAAATTATTTTGGTATGTAACAGTATATCAACAAATACATTCGTTAACCCGTTCAAGATCCGATTAAGCATATATTTTCTGTTTTCTGGCTATCATTAGACGATTATATTCAGATTAATATGGGTATATCAAAGTTAGAGGGTAAATTGAGATAGATAGTTTTTTACCCTTATAATTAACACAGATCCCTCCTAAGCTGTGTTAAATCGTCAAATGATATCTAAAACAAACTGTTAGGGTTGGATGGGCGTATTTTTGTCCTCATTGTTAATATCTTTGTATTATTATTATTATTATTATTTTTTGCTAATGTCCTCCCTAGACCTCCAAACTTTAAAAAACATCAATCAGATCCCCCTTCTAGATTAATTTGTAAATTTTTCGGTAGAAAAATGTCCCGGCTGAAGGCCGATTCCTCCAAAATTATAGGCTCACTATCGTTCGCCAGGAAAAAAATCGACACCTAAATAGCAGGAAAAGTCTTACTAATGACAAAGCAATGGGGGCCAAAGGTATTAAAATCGACAAACTAATGGGCCGAACGTCTGAAAATCTAAAAACTAGTGGGGCTAAACACGAGGAGGAGGATATGGGACCAGCCAAACGACCCACCACCCCTTAAAATGCGTGGCTATCTTGTAAGGGTTAATTTGATAAACACGGTCAACGCCACCAAAACGTACCTTCTTATCTCCAACAGCCTTATTAACCCTATATGGTGTCCGGGCGGGTCTATTTGGAGTCTCCCGGTAATTACTCCAGTACTTTGTTTGAAGATTGTACTAAAAGGTCAATCTTATTAGTTTGGGGGAGTGCCACATGTATTTGTTGATTGCATTAAGGGGGGATTTCCACTTGAGGGATTTTTATTCTTGACTCCTTTCTCCCTCATGTTTAGCCCCATTGTTTTTCTAATTTTAAGACGTTCGCCCCATTATTTTGACGATTTTAAGAACCTTCGACCCATTTCTGTCAATTTTAAGACCTTTCGTGCCATTTAGGTGTCGATTTTATCCTGGCGAGCGATAGCGAGACTGTAATTTAAGAGGAACCGGCTTTCAGCCGGGACATTTTTCTACCGAAAAATGTACACATTTATCTTGAAAGGGGCTCAAAGGGGTGTAATCTTAAGCTTGATGGATATCTAGAGACCAAACTAAAAACCTCCCCTTAATTGAGTTTAGAAGTATAGTTGGTTGGTGAAAACATATGAACAAATAAAAGACGCTTCAACCCAATAAGATTTCGATATTCCTGGGCGAGCGATAGCGAACCTGCAATTTGAGAGAAACTGGCCTTCGGCCGAGACATTTTTCTACCGAAAAATGTACACATTTAGATTGAAGGGATTCTGGGGAACGTGTATTGGTTTGAATGGAGACTGGAGAGGCGATTGTCTAGTCTAGGGAGTAAACTATAAAATACATTGTTCGGGAATTGCAAAGCCAATTAAAACCCTCAATAGCATGTAAAAAAAATATCATAATAACCCCCAAGCCACAGTATCTCCAACAACTGTAATAGCTCCGACAACTCCATCAATCAATCAACTCCTCTACCAACGCCCTCAACTCCCAATAACTTCATCAATTCCGAACACTTGAGTCAATTCCGAACACTTGAGTCAATTCCACCGATTCAGTTTCAACATTTCACTAAACTTAAAGGTGGTATCACACGAGGGCTTTTATCGTGTTTATTGTCAATTTACAATAGTTCACATTTATTTGACAGCATCTCTGGTATCTGTTGCACTGGTTTCGAACATAAGACTGAAGAGAGATGAATCCAAGTGGCAGAATTGTTTATAAAGTTTGCCTTATAAGTTGTCAGCTCAGTGTTGCACGTATAAGTTGATGGGAAATATCCATTTGTACAATCCCCAGACATAATATTATATTTACAGCAAAGAAGATTTTACGTAATATATTAATATAATTATAAGCACATGCAACATTTTAAGATTGTCTATAAGTAAGCAGGAGATAAATAATCATGAACATATATTATGATACGTTCTGAAATTCAAGAAATTATAGAAACTCAGATTTAATAACAAAATAAAATAAAAACTGCATGCCATATAAGGAAAACTATAAACTTAAAAACATCTGTAGCCCAACGTGGGGCTCGAACCCACGACCCCGAGATTAAGAGTCTCGTGCTCTACCGACTGAGCTAGCCGGGCTGTTGAGAAGAGGGACTATGGTGGCTTTGTTGTTAGTGAGTTGGGTCTATTGATGTTATAGTGAGTTGGGCCTAAAATTATACCTTATAATTAGGGTTGGGTGTGAGAGGGATCTGCCTTGAGTAAGCCATTCGGCTTACTGCAGACTCCCATTTTCTTATGTTATCGTGTTCATCCCAAGCTACTCACCCCCACCCCCACTCCACCTACTATGAAGAAAAATGAGAAAAACATGGCATAAAGGGAAATAATTAAGCAAAGGGCATAAATCATATATAGAAAGGGAGAAAAAATCGTGGTCTGAATAGGTGTCCTCCCGTGGCTAATGTCCTAATTCACCCCTACCTGGTCCATGGTGTGTTGTTTATAGGGAGAGTTTGGTCACCTGGGATATTTGGTGGGAGTCGGAAAATATCATCTCTATCTATCTATCCCTCTCTCTCTCTCTCTCTCTCTCTCTCTCTCTCTCTCTCTCTATATATATATATATATATATATATATATATATATATATATATATATATATATATATACTGTATATATATATATGTATAAGTAGGCAGTATGTTTTCATTAAGGCAAAATTTATTAAAGACCAAGGCATATTTGTTTTTTACTAACTTTTTACTTGTTTTTCAATATTTCTCACTGTATGTCTGATTTCATCATTCAAATGATATATTAAGTTTCCAAAGTTCATTATTATTTTCAATTTGGTGTTGAATAATACGTCAACTTTAATTTTGTTTGTCCTATTATTTATTCACTAAACGTTTCGTGCTCTCTTTGCACATCTTCAGTAGATTTGTATCTAAAAGTAAAACATGAATTACTATATGTTATATATACAGTATATATATATATATATATATATATATATATATATATATATATATATATATATATATATATATATATAAAGTTAGGTTCGTTCAAGTGAATTTGGAAGTGGCAAGGTTAAGCTATGTATGGTTTGAATATATTTATAATTTGAATAGGTTAGAATTAGGTTAGGTTGTATGGATAGGTCAGCATATTTGTTATTAGATTTTGGTTATTGCAATTTATATTTTGGTAGGTTAGGTGAAGTAAAATATTTACAATAAATATACACTATTGTTTATATACTTTGAGGTGAAATAATAAATATATTATAATACAAATAAGTTATTTCCGTTTCTGTTCAAGAGAATTGTATCTAAATTATTTTGGTATACCATGCCCGTTTATTTTGTTATATTCTGGTTGTTATGAGACGATCATATTAGGGCCTACCCGTATTTGAGCCGAGGGTGGCTTTCTTGGACCTCCCCTGTTTCGCTTCATTAGTGTGGATATTTTAAGACGCTTCACTCCAGTAGTTTGGCAATAATAAGATGCTTCATCCAATTCAGGTGTCGATTTTCTGAACGAGCGATAGCGAGCCTGTATCATAAAAGAAATATGCCTTCGGTTGGGACATTTTTCTATCAAAAAATGCACAAATTTAGCTTGAAAGGGAGCCTGAGAGTGTGACGCTTTCATACCTTGGAGGGTGGTGTGGGGAGGCGGGTTTTCTATGTATAGCCTGATGGGGTCTAGGGAGGCAAACTAAACAAAAACGCTCGAAATAAAAAATCCCACAATAATATATTTTAACCCTTTGAAGAATGTTGCACCTTATGACTGTCTAATCTGGCTATCAGTAGACGATTATAAACAGTTTAGGAAGGATACGTGGAAATGATAAAGGTAAAGACTATCTCAATTAACCCTCTGATTGCCATACACCCTTACTACTCTGAATAAAATCGTCTCATAATAGCCAGAAAGCAGACTAGAAATGCGTAATCGGACATTGAAAGAGTACACACAATAACTCTCCAAAACGTCAGATCAGCTAGTGTTAAACATATCCACACCAGTCTCATTCACCTTGATGATAAGCTGACCAAGTTGAAATACTGTATAGGCTCGTTTCTTACCCTACTGTAAATGGTTGGCTATATTCTCCCCACAGACGATGTATCCTTTTTCTCCGACCGAGGTCATGGTCAATTATTACATTCACACCAGGTCAGGGTCACCTGGGGTCATAGGCTGTGCCCCCCTCCCCCCCTTTCTTTCTCTCGATCTGTCTTTATATATAGCGTATTATATATATATATATACCTATACCGGTATATATAGTGATAGGCATATTACGAAAACAACAAAATCATAATAAATACGTACCTACACAAATAAACACGCAATACAATAATGACAATTACGCAAATAAAAAATAACACACAAGCACAAATTAACAATATACAGTATACAGTAAATGAATGATTCTTCCAAGGGGTGCAGTGGGCCTGGGAGTGAACTGAACCCGTCAAACCGAATCCGATTGGAGGCTGGGACTTAATAGTGGGGGGGATTATGTATGGGCTTAATATACAGTAGACTGCAATGGGCTTAATGGAGAGAGAGAGAGAGAGAGAGTGTGTGTGTGTGTGTGTGTGTGTGTGTGTGTGTGTGTGTGTGTGTGTGTGTGTGTGTGTGTGTGTGTGTGTGTGTGTGTGTGTGTGTGTGTGGTTGGGGATGGGGGTTGTGAAGAATGGGAAAGGGGTGGGACCTTCTATTTAAAGTATTAGATCGAGAGAGAGAGGGGGGGGGGGAGTGTGTGTGTGCGCGTGTGAGGTAGTCCCTAATAAGCCTTAAATCGCATTAATTAATAGCATTTGCTAATAAATTAAAGATAAGGGCACTAAACCAGAAGGCTCTCTCCTCACCCACCAGAGACTTGATTTGACCAAGTAACCTTTATTTACCGCCGTACAGAGTGGATGCAGGCAGATAATACTGTACATTTCCATACTATAAGTGTGTGTGATACGATAATTCAGTTACAAATGAGCATAGAATTTCAATGTCTTGGCCATTATGCTAATTTTGCGTATAACATCAGCACAGGCTTAGCAGTTTCTTGAGATAAGACCACGAAAGACCTCGTTCACAGGAGAGAGAGAGAGAGAGAGAGAGAGAGAGAAAGTTTGTGTGTGTGTGTGTGTGAGAGAGAGAGAGAGAGAGAGAGAGAGAGAGAGAGAGAGAGAGAGAGAGAGAGAGAGAGAGAGAGAATAATCCTCAGCGCAATAGCCTTCACCCCCCATAATGGCCACTAAATGGTTTCCTAAAGACCTACTAATCTCTACTGATAAACTGATTCAGATCCGACCTCTTATGTGTTATTATGGTATTTTGTTAAATAATTATTGAGGATTTTGCTCGCTTTTGCTATTTTTTTGCAATGTATTTTAGCTTGTTCCCTAGGCTAACAAATACGCCTTCGCAGATTTCCTTTAAACTAAATATATAATGCCCACCCAGACCCTCTACTCTCCTTAGGGGTATTTTTAAGAACTTAATTATCTCTAGTCTCTAGTTGAATTGAATCTCCTTATTCATGCTCTATCTGATATTTGGTTTTTCGGAGGTTAGTTTAATCAGTTCGAGGCTTCAAAATTTATGTAAAATAATGAACGCGACTGTACATATGAAGATTGGAGTATGCATAGAGAATAAGAGATGATGATGAGTATGTGAGAGCCCTGTGATCTTGAGAACACTGGGATATAGGAGTATGCTGACTTATGTAGGGGATAAGTATGGGATATAGGGAGTGGGTGGCCTGGTATGGGATTATGTTGGAGTTATGGGGATTTGTATAGGGGATATGAGGAATGGGTGGGATGGTATGGGATTATGTTGGAGTTATGTGGATTGTTTTAGGGATATTTAGTAGATATGAGGAATGGGTGGGATGGTATCGGAGTGTGTTGGGATTATGCTGGAGTATGTAGGGTATGAGTATGGGATATTGGGGGGTATATGTATGGGTATGAGGAGGAGATGGGATGGTATGGGAGTATGTTGGAGTTATGTGAATTGTTTTAGGAATATGTAGGATATATGAGAAGTGTGTGGGATGGTAGGGAAGTGTGTTGGGATTATGTTGATGTATGTAGGGGATAAGTGTGGGTATGAGGAGTGGGTGGGATGGTATGGGAGTGTATTGGGATTATTTTATGTGTGTAGGGGATATGTGTGGGATAGGAGGAATGGATGGAATTATGGAGAATAGTATGAGAGGAATACTATGAGGGGTGGAGGGAATGATATAATACTATGAGGGGTGGAGGGAATGATATAATACTATGAGGGGTGGAGGGAATGATATAATACTATGAGGGGTGGAGGGAATGATATAATACTATGAGGGGTGGAGGGAATGATATAATACTATGAGGGGTGGAGGGAATGATATAATACTATGAGGGGTGGAGGGAATGATATAATACTATGAGGGGTGGAGGGAATGATATAATTAGTGTATATAGTGGTATGGGAGGTCTGGTATGGGAAGTATGATATGAGGGGGCTAGGAGGGAGGGGGGTATAGTGGTATGGGAGGTGATGGTATAGTGGTATGTGAGGTCTGGTATGTAAGGTATGATATGAGAGAGGGAGGGGGTGTTATAGTGGTATGGGAGGTATGATATAAGGGGGTAGGAGGGAGGGAGGGTATGGTATAGTGGTATGGGAGGTATGATATGAGGGGGCTAGGAGGGAGGAGGGAGGGGGTGGTATAGTGGTATGGGAGGTATGGTATGAGGGGGCTAGGAGGGAGGGAGGGGTGGTATAGTGGTATGGAAGGTCTGGTATGGGAGGTATGATAGGGAGCTATGAGGGAGGGAGGGAGGGGGTGGTATAGTGGTATGGAAGGTCTGGTATGGGAGGTATGATATGAGGGGGCTAGGAGGGAGGGGGTGGTATAGGGGTATGGAAGGAATGGTATGGGAGGTATGATAGGAGGGCTAGGAGGGAGGGAGGGAGGGGTGGTATAGTGGTATGGGAGGTATGATATGAGGGGGTGGTATAGTGGTATAGAAGGACTGGTATGGGAGGTATGATATGAGGGGGCTAGGAGGGAGGGGGGGAGTGGTATAGTGGTATGGGAGGTATGATATGAGGGGGCTAGGAGGGAGGGGGTGGTATAGTGGTATGGGAGGTATGGTATGAGGGAGCTAGGAGGGAGGGAGGGAGGGGGTGGTATAGTGGTATGGGAGGTATGATATGAGTGGGCTAGGAGGGAGGGAGGGAGGGGGTGGTATAGTGGTATGGGAGGTATGATATGAGTGGGCTAGGAGGGAGGGGGTGGTATAGTGGTATGGAAGGTCTGGCATGGGAGGTATGGTATGAGGGAGCTAGGAGGGAGGGAGGGGGGGTGGTATAGTGGTATGGGAGGACTGGTATGGGAAGTATGATATGAGGGGGATAGGGGGGGGGGGGGGGTAACAGTTGTCTGGGCCTCTTTGATGCGCCCGACCACTGCTGATAAATTAAGTGTTGTATTTAATGAGACCTGCGCGCGCGCGCTCTCTCTCTCTCTCTCTCTCTCTTAATTAAAGTAAATATATTGTTGATATAACTAATATATATACCGTAATACATAGTAATACACATATAATGCATATGTATTTATTTGTATATAGCTGATTTGATCTGAACGTTAATCTAAATGGATATAATTATTTGCATAAAGAAAATCGCAATAGCTCACGAACATTTGTCAGTAGCTGTACATTTTTTTATTTGTCTAAGTTACAGGCTCACTATCGCTCGTCCAAAAAAAATGACACCTGAAATTGGGTGGAGCGTCTTCTTATCGCCAAATTAATGGGATGAAACGTCTTGAAAATTCCAAAGTAATGGAAGGAAACAGGGGTGGTCCAAAATGACTCCCCTCTGACAAATAGGGTTAACTACTACACGACAAAATTATTTAACTTCTAATTCAACTCTTCTATGTTTATTTACATATATGAAATAAGGGAGAGGAACACGCATATATATATATATATATATATATATATATATATATATATATATATATTACACTGACGCCAAAAACTACTGGTTCACCTTCCGGATTGCCCACAAGCTAATATATATATATATATATATATATATATATATATATATATATATATATATATATATATATATATATATATATATAATATACCTATATATATATATATATATATATATATATATATACAGTATATATATATATATATTAGCTTGAGGGCAATCCGGAAGGTGAACCAGTAGTTTTTGGCGTCAGTGTAATTATCCCCACACACGCCAACACATTTTATTGGACACAACATTATCTCTAAATTGTTCATGTGGGTGTAATGGTGCGGGTTTGTGGTTTAATGTGTGTATATCTTTAGTACCCGACTTCCTGGCTGCATAATTGTGGGGTTGGTCTCGAACGTTGGATTGTTTGCGACTTGAGTTTAGCTGGGGTAACTAACGTCTTGGGGGTTATTATGATATTTTGTTTAATCATTATTTAGGGGTTTAAATGTGTTTACCATTTCCGAACAATGTATTATCCGTTTTCCCGCTTGACTTAGAAAAACGCCTCTTCAGACCCCCTTCAAAAAAAAAAAAAAAAAAAAAAAAAAAAAAAAAAAAAAAACAACACACACATACCCCCTGGAAGCTAATTATGTAAATTTTTCGGTAGAACAATATCCCAACCAAAGACCAGTTTCTCCTAAATTGCAGGCTCGCTATCGTTTGCCCAGGAAGTATCGATAACTTATTGAGTTGCAGCGTCTTATCATCGCCAAACTAATAAGGTGAAACGTCTTAAAATCTCCAAAGTAATGGAGTTAAACAGGGAGGCTCCAAATATATCCTTCCTGCCCCAAATAGGGTTAAGCGGAGATTTCTTGTATTTAATTTCGTATATTTTTTAATAGTTTCCTCCTTAAAATTCCATCAAGCTTAAAGAAAATACTCACAAGACCTGCCTTCGAGATAAATTTTTGGACTTTTCGGTAGAAAGATGTTCCCTCCTAAATTTCAAGCTCTCTATCACTCGCCAGGAAAAGAAATCTACACCAAAATGGCATGAAAGATCTTAAAATAGCCAAACTAATAGTGCGAACATCTTAAAATCTCAATACTAATGGGGCTAAACATGATGGGGAAGGGTGTCCAGAAAAATCACTCCCTTAATTAATATGGGAACTCATTTACCAAAGTTATCCTATCAGAAAAACATCTCCACAACAATAAGATCAATGTCTCGTAGATTATAGTTGTAGCTATACTCGATGTCTTTTAACCCTTTCTGTACCAGGGACGTCCTTTTCGCCGTATTCTGGCAACTATTAGACGATTTTATGCACCTTAAGGAGTACCTCTAGCCATAATAAGGCTTCAAACTTTCTCAACTATCCATTTTAAGTACCACAGATCCTTCCTAAGCTGCATAATATCGTCTAAATATAGCTAGAATAAAATATAACACCCGTCGCTGGTACTCAAAGGGTTAATTTGGCGGAAATTTCAGTCCCTTTGCAGCTAATTTCTTGATAGCTAATGGAAAAATAAGAAAATTACATGTCCCTGCATCATATTGTTTCAAAGTTTGTTTTTATATTTTTTTCTGTTTATATAATTAACCCTTTGAGGATCATGACACGTTTTGACAGTTAATCTGGCTATCATTACTTCATTAAGCGATTTTATACAGCTTAGGAAGGATCTCTGGGAGTGAAAAGGGTAAAGACTATCTCCGTAAATCCTCTGGCTTCCATTTACCTTTAACCCGTACAGCCCCAGCGACGCGTCTGACGCGTCGGCGATGTATGTAACGCACAGCCCCAGCGACGCGCCTGACGCGTCACCCTAATTGCGCCGACCGTAACCTCAGGTGTAGCCACTCAAGAGGGCTCAGATTTGTATGGGAACTGTGTACGTATCCCACGCAACCGTGCCGATGGTTGAAACTCTCAAAGTCCACGTGCGTGCGCGTGAGCGCGCAATAACCTGGTTTTTTGGGGGTAATTGCCTTCAATTTTTTACTCTTGTAAAATACGTTTTCGGGGGCTCTGTAGGACCATTTTTTAAGCTTTTTGAGCGGTTTTTCGTGATTTTTCCTTCATTCCTAACCCATTCGCTATTGTTTCTGGAATAAAACAATTTTTTGAAAACCGGCCGGGTTCTGGTGAACAAACATTACAAAACTAGCCGGGGCTCCACGGGTTAAGGGGAGGCTGAACCTCTGCTGAGCCCAGAAATCAAAATTTCAATTTTTGTTGTTCTTGTTCTATAATGCTTCATTCAACATAGGAGAATAGCATAGGAGGGAACAAAAAACCATATCGCATCCATAACCCCCCGGGCCGGGGGTTCGCCCACGACCCCAGAAAAACGAAAATTTAAGCTTTCAGCCACCAAAATAATTTGTTTTTGTCTTTTGTCTAAAGGGCTTCTGTAAGCAATAGAAATTATCATATGAGGGCATAAACACCTATATGACATCCCTAGCACCCCTCTTGGGGGGGCCCCAATATCATGGATTTTGGTAAAAAATTGTGTGAATTTATTCTGTCAAGCTTGCTCCTGACGAAATTTTAGTTTAGTTGGTCATAAAACTCGATCTTCTATGAGCGCGCCATGATAGAAAACGTTCTCTAAGGAGGACTAACTATTATATCTCCCCCAAAATGGTATTTGTCTGCTGAAAATCTATGAATTTCAGTGGCCAGCGATCATATTTTGGCACTTACGCGTGCATCTATATTTTGTTGTATTGCTCAAATGCATTCCCCTTCTAAACACTATACATAGGGGTATATAGGAACGCCTGTACGTTTAGATAATGGCCGTTTTGCCGAAAAAATCAGAGCTGTACCCCAAAAATAATTATATAATATATTTTTTTCAGCACCTTCTATTATTCAATATGGGTAAACGAAAATGCTACATTGTAGGGGATGCTTGTAGGATATGCCATGCTAAAATTGCGGGAAATTTGAACAATATTGAGTGACTAGATGATTTTACAAATACAGTAGTGCAATGAAATTCTGCGCTCGCGCACGCACATAGAGAGCTGATTTTTTTCAGCGAGTCTTAGTATTTCCATTGGTAATAAGATGGTATAATGCCAGAAACACAATCTCTTATACAGGCTGACTTGGGGGTCAAAGGTTCAGCCTAAGATCGACTAGTAATAGCCAGAATAAACTGTCAAAACATGTTATAGTTTTCAATGGGCCAACAACACATTTGGCTATTAAAACGTTGCACTAGCTGAGTAATTACGATGTGGAAAAACACATGCCTCGTCAACTTAACCTCTTCAGCACAATGACGCCTTTTTACATTATATTCTGGCTACAATTATACGATTACATGCAGTTTATTTACGTTATTCAGAGGGTTTATGGAGATCGTATTTACCCCTTTGTATAAGCTAAAGATAATCGCCTAACGGTAACAAGAATATAATTAATTTAAGTCATTGTGCTCAAGTGGTCAGAAACAAAAAACAGACTACAGAGGCTCTCTCTGATGATCCCCATTTTGACCCTAGCCCTTGGCCTATGGACCACTTGCGAATTTCAGGGGAATGACTATAATTTGATTTTATGTATTTATGAATGTACACTGGGATGCCATAGTCTCTAGCCCACTCATATATATACGTGGGCTTCACATATATATATTTATGGAAATATGTCTCTGGAAGCGAATTTATGAACATATTTGTTTTATATATCAACTACAAAACTATATATACTATTTATTGAAAAGCAAGTTCTATCCAAAATTCAATCCAGATAGTTATAATTGCATAAGGAAAAACAAAGGGGTCCAGGAATTCTTATGAGTACGATCGCGCTAATAAGTCATGTCCCAGCTGTCATTACCTTTGGCTTGCTCTGTGTTGTATTAATGTCTGTCAGATGTTGAATTAGGTGGGGAAGTGTAGGAACATGTTTATATAGTTCACTCGATATGAAGAAATGAAGCTTAGATATGGCTGATACCAATTATTGATCAAAACATACTTGGTGCCAAGACATCACTTATTAGCGCGACTGTACATCGACCGTATTGTAGCTGGTAATTGTGCTTACTATCGATGTCTACACCTCCAACTTCATTATAGCATGAAACTCGCAATTGGTTAAGGGGAGATAGGCCGTTTTTTAGTGTATTAATTCATGTATTCCTTTATTTCTTAGTTTCCTTGCTAGACCTTCATCTAGCTTAGAAAAACACCCCCCAGACCCCCCTTCAAGATAAATATGTACAATTGTTGGTAGAAAAATGTTCCTCTTAAAATTTCAGGCTCGCTATCGCTCGCCAGGAAAAAAATCAACACCTAAATGGCACGAAAGTGACGAAAGGTATTAAAATTAACAAATGGGGCAAGAGATATTAAAATCGCCAAACTAATGGGCCGAAGGTCTTATAATCACAATACAAATGGGGCTTAACACGAGGGAGAAGTGGGACCATAAAAAACGGCCCTTAACGTAGGCTCTCAGCAATGCAGGGTGGGGCAGAATTCGGTTGCACCTCGTAAACATTGGTAACGCTGCCTCTCGATATATTTGTATTGCTAAAGGGAGCCCACCTCGCTTTTTTTCTCTTTCTCTCCCTCTCTCTTTGGTTTGTATCCATTCGGCCACATTCAGCCTACTGTTTTAAGACGTTTATCCCCTACCAGATGTCGATTTTGTCCTGGCGAGCGATAGCGAGCCTACAATTTTAAGAGGTACCGCACACAAACACACACACATGGGATAGAATTAGGAGACAGAGATTATTCAACACAGTAAAACTCAGACATAACAAAGTTTTTATATAATCATGCCGACCATAATCTATGATACTGTTTCACGCACAACCCTCTCTTTCCCCCGGCCGATCAATATATTAATATAAGAATTTGAATGTCCGTTCCGCCGACGGAGACAACATTCGGTATTCGCGCGATATCTTGAGCGACCCAAAACCTTATTCATGTCCCCGGGTTTATAGACATTTTACTGCCATGCCTACCCCGAGCCATGACCTGAATGATATAGGAAGAGCGAGACCGTTTTCTTTATAGTATGTTTTGTTTTTATTTAGGTTTTATTTTTATTTTTTTATTTGATCTCTCTTGCTCGCTCTCGCTCTCTCTCTCGCTCTCTCTCTCTCTCTCTCTCTCTCTCTCTCGCTCTCGCTCTCTCTCTCTCTCTCTCTCTCTCTCTCGCTCTCTCTCTCTCTCTCTCTCTCTCTCTCTCTCTTTCTCTCTCTCTCTCTCTCTCTCTCTCTCTCTTTCTCTTTTTTCTCTCTCTTTTTTTTCTTTCTCTCTCTCTCTCTCTCTTCTTTTTAATCTTGGGCATATTATTTAGTTCGGCCCTGACCAGAATTATGTATTACTAGCTAGCCCACTATCTTTATTATTATTATTATTATTATTATTATTATTATTATTATTATTATTATTATTATTGTATTCGTTTAATTTATTTATGTATTAATGTTGCTACTAGAACTTGGCATTATGTTTATATATTTATTATTTTATATTTCTATTATTATTATTTTGTATAGATTTTTATTTTGTTTTTCTTTTTTCTTATGTTTTGTTTTCTTATTTATTTTATTTTTCAAATTTATTATTATTTTGTATAGATGTTTATTTTGTTTTTCTTTATTATTATTATTATTATTATTATTATTTTGTTTTTTCTTATTGGATCTCTGGCTTATTATTGAGTTGAGTTTTGATGCGGGTAGTGGAGGGGAAAACACTCCCATGTTGTGCTAATGACGGTGCATTCCAGACCTTCTGCGGATTCCAACCTTTCCACACACAGCAGCTTCCATTGCCGCTAACAGAACGTGAAGGCGGTGTCACACGAGCGGTTTGGCCGGCAATTCTTTGGGGCAATTGACCACTTGCAGGTTTCAGGCTATAAGGAAGTTGGAGCCATAAACACCGATATTAAACAGAAATACAATAATAATGTAGGTTTCTAATGGATAAAAAGTATGTTGAATTGGGCTTTATGTATTTATACAAGCACTACAATCGCAATTTAGTTGATATTTCTATTTAATAATCGATGGCTACAGCTCCAACTTCCTTATAGACCGAAACTCGCAACTAATCAATTGTAGTCTGGTAGTTTCAAAATATAAGTTCCGTAAACAATCCGTGGGCAATATAAGTTCCGTAAACAATCCGTGGGCAATATAAGTTCCGTAAACAATCCGTGGGCAATTAATATAAGTTCCGTAAACAATCCGTGGGCAATTAATATAAGTTCCGTAAACAATCCGTGGGCAATTAATCACTTGCGAGTTTAAGGTTATAAGGAAGTTGGAGCTGTAGACATTGATAGTTAACAGAATAACCAGCTATAATACGGTTTTAGTCCATATATAAATACATGAAACCTAATTCGACAAACTATTTATCCATCAGAAACCTTCCTAATTACTGTATTTGGTTTTTCTGACCCCCCTTCTCCCTCGTGTTTAGCTCCATTAGTTTTGACATTTTAAGACGTTTGCCCAATAGTTTGATGATTTTAAGATTTTTCGCTCCATGTTATCACTATTAAGACCATTCATGCAATTTAAGTGTCGATTTTTTCTGGCGAGCGGTAGCGAGCCTGTAATATAATGTTTAATGAAAATCGCAAGTGGTCAATTGTAGTCTGGTAGCTTCAAAATATAAGTGCCGTACAAAATCCGTGTAGTCTGGTAGCTTCAAAATATAAGTGCCGTACAAAATCCGTGTAGTCTGGTAGCTTCAAAATGTAAGTACCGTACAAAATCCGTGGGCAATTGTGGTCTGGTAGCTTCAAAATATAAGTTCCGTAAAAAAATCGAGTTTAACCCCTTCACCACCATTACGTAATTGTCATCATATTTTGGTTACCATTGGGCGATTTGTCTTTAGCTTATAATCTACCGTTAGGACTCAAATGGTAAATACAATCTTAATACAAAAAAACTCTTAGTAACATAGGTCCTTCTTAAGCTGCATAGAATAAACTAATGTTTAGCTAGAATCAAAATATAAAGGGTGTTATGGTGGTGAAGGGGTTAACGACTGTGCACGAACGGGGGGCGGGGATAGGGAAGACGGGGGGAAATATCAGACAAAACAAAAACATAAAAACGAGACAGTTTATAGTTTTATTTAGGGTCTTTCCTATGGTATATGAATGATCCTCGCAGGACCAGTAGTTACTGAACCTATCGC
The DNA here is from genome assembly GCA_032716605.1 of Paralithodes platypus. Lineage (NCBI taxonomy): Eukaryota > Metazoa > Arthropoda > Malacostraca > Decapoda > Lithodidae > Paralithodes > Paralithodes platypus. The sequence goes on from CM064545.1 coordinate 31,279,975, forward strand.
TTTCTAAGTTCGCTAACTCACTTTTTGAGAAAACAGCCCGTGAAGATTAATTATTGACGTTTAGGAAATTAGGTGATTTTTTTCTTCACTTTTCTCCAATTTTACTGTGTGCACAATTTTACGCTGTGCACAAACGGAGAGGAGTATAAGAAAACGAATTGGTGAGTTTATAGTTTTTGTTTCGCGGATTTCAATGGAATATGAACTTATCATCGTACGACCATTATTTACTAAGCCTATCGATTTAAAATTTCGCTAATTCACGTTGTTGAGAAAACTATCTGCGAAGTGTTTTTTACTTAAACAACTCTTGCATATAGATTATTATATATATATATATATATATATATATATATATATATATATATATATTTACTCTACCCCCTTGATAAAATCGACCAAATATATTTAGAATACAATACAAAACACGTCACCGGTGCTGAAAGGGTTAACTGCCGCGATGATGTCAATAGATGGGCCGCCGTGTGATAGTTTTAACTGCGAGGCTCTGACAGACGAATGACCACACCAGGAGGCTGTAAATCTACCCCGACCACCAGCCAGGATTCCCGGGCGTGTGGTGGTGGAGGAGGAGGAAGCTAGGGTGTGTGGTTGGGGCAGATGTATTATGACGGGAGAGAGAGAGAGTGTAAATCTTGGACCAGCTCTACATCCCAATCGTATTGCGGAGAGTCGAGTATATTGTTGCTGGTTCAGATATAGATACTGTACGTATATCGACGAGAGAGAGAGAGAGAGAGAGAGAGAGAGAGAGAGAGAGAGAGAGAGAGAGAGAGAGAGATAGAGAGAGAGAAAGAGAGAGAGAGAGAGAGAGAGGAGATAGATGAGAGAGAGAGAGAGAGAGAGAGAGAGAGAGAGAGAGAGAGAGAGAGAGAGAGAGAGAGAGAGAGAGAGAGAGAGAGAGAGAGAGAGAGAGAGAACACAAAAAACGGAGACAATTAATCTTGTGCCAGCTATGCATCCCATGCAGTTGTATCCTGAAGGCCTGTGCAAGGCTTTTTGTTGCAGATGTAGACCTTTATCGACCAGAGAGAGAGAGAGAGTTAATTTCGTGTCAGGTAGCCTATGCCTCCCAGTCGCATTGTTTTTTTTTTTGTGTGTGTGTAACAAGGAGATAAAGGCAATGCTGCCTGTAACAAGTGCCCCCCCCCCCCCCCCCCCAAGGTTGAAAGACTGACAGGGAGCCAAATTCAAGGTACGTTACAGTCAAAATGTTGACACACGGAGCTTTAAGCAATTTTAGTCATAGGATGAGGGAAAGACAGATTGAAGGAGAGTTTCAGCATTTACATGTTGAATAGAAGAAAGACGGGAAATTGGTTCACTCTTGGATTAGAGAGTTGGACAGAATAGGGGTGTGAATGTGTTGAAAGGCAGGTGGACCCCACTCACTGTAAGGGAGGAGGTAGGCTACACACTGACAACGCTCTGAAGGACACTGATTATAGTTGTTGGGAGATTGTCCAGTTGAAGTAAACAAACCCAAAATTAAGGAGCAACCCGGGATTCCCTACCTCATGACCCTCAGGATCCTCATCCCCCCCCCCTCGCCCCTGATCGTGTTGGAGGACGAACCCTCCACAAACGGTGAACCTCGAAAATGAGCGGAGCTGTCCCCACCCCCAGGCTCTCCCATTGGTCGAGCCAAGGCCATCCAGCTGATGATGTCACGCCTAATAGATTGCTGGATTGGTAGAGACGCCTGCCCGGGCACCCACCGTATTGGCCAGACTCCAGAGATGAAGAAGACCGATGAAATCAAGGTGAGAATCACGGGCACAAAGAAAGAAAACACGGGCACTTATATATGTAGGCCTATACCTGCCCCAATCAGACAGATCGAGCGCCGATCCTGGAAGCCCTGTGATTGGCTTGCAGCGGAAATCAGCATCCGCCGCCAGGACTTTTAAGGACCCCCACCTGCACCTCGACAGGGGAAGGGGAGAAAGTAGAGTTCTCCATCATCGAGGGAAGGAAGGGCAAGGAGGCAGCAGGAGTAACAGGACCCCATGGCAGACCAGTAAGGGGCTCCCTACACTCCCAAGGATGGCAGAAGCGATCCACCACCACCAGAGTCACGTCTGGCCTCAAGACTGACATCATCACAGTCGTTGTCCACACAGCCATAGTGCTCGCTGGGGATGATAGAGGCCGACTTGCTGTGCTTCTGCATGCTCTACTAGCTGCCAACGACCTGCCCACCATCGTCATCCCTCCAGATCTCCTTGCACGAACACCACAAGAGAGAACACCCACCAAGAAGCCACCCAAAAAGAACACGCAGGGAAAGCCTTCCAATAACCCCAAGCTTCAACTTCTCCTGCCTCGACCACTGTCTTCAAAAGAATAGAGAGAAAACTCCAACATCTAAAACTCAGAAGACAACAATTAACTTTGACACCAATGGAGGAACGGGAAACTGCACAAGATTCATCACTGATGGAGGAACAGGAGCCAGCTCAACAACATGGTATTAATCTCGCCTTCGCATGCAGAGACCGAATACTCTTCGATCGCATCCTTATTCGCCATCCAGCCTGAACTTTAACATCGCAGCAACATCAACGAACCTCCTGCAACTCCTACAACCACCACCGAGCCGCCCGACTACTCCAGCTGAAGTGAACTGAAACACTGAGGAAAAAACTCAAGCTGAACAAGTCAAAAATGCTCCACCACAACAACCAAGAACAACAAGAATTTCAAGGTGGTTTAGCCCACCAGCTTTTACCTCTCCAACTCTTCATCCTTCATTGCTTTACCTTGGACTTCCAACTCTACTTTCTTCACTAGTGGGACCCTCTATCTCACATTACCATGTTCCACCTCGGCAGACAGTTCCCTCCGCTGTTCTCAAGAACAAAGTCCTCCTCCTCCTTCAGCAACCCCAAACTCCCCCTTCTGCAGCACCTGGCACGATGAAAGGATCCTCAAGAGGCAAAGAAAAAAAATGGTTTGACTGAAGATATACAATGTTCTAAACTGCCCTTGAGCTTTCCCCAGCCACTGCTGCAGTTACCACCAGGTCAAGTCAGGTCAGGTGAAGGTGTTGATGGATAAGCCTTTGAGAGGGGAGAAGGGGTATTGGAGAGAGAGGAAGTTGTTGGAATAGTGTTGTAATCTGTGTTATTAGTTTGTATGCGTTGTCAAGGTGTCCCCCGACTGGATGCGAGCATGTGAAACAAGCTAGGACATACTATAGGTAGTGCCAACAAACTTGACAATAATATTGATCCTTGACCTCTCTATAACTCAAAAGCGCCAAGAGAAAACTGGCTGTAAATATCCACACGTCCTATTTCCTGGTGGACTCTTCCCAAATGATAAAAACGTCAGCCCAATTGCTTTAATTCATTTTGAGTTATAAGAAGTTAAGGGGTCAAGATAATTGTCAAGTTCGCTGGTGCTACCTATAGCCTACCACACCACTAAATATATGTCTGCCTTGGCTGGGATCAAACCAAGGTCAAGCAGATTCACATGTGAGCGTGCTATCCACTTGACCGCCGCGGCACTCACATAAAGTATATGCTTTAATCAACCCCTTTGAAATGTATATACAGTATACTGTATATATATATATATATATATATCTGGAAAAATATTAATAAGCAGAATCGATTTAACCCAATCATCGGCTCTTGACAACACACACAACAAAGCCACTCCAACAGCTTCCTCTCTCTACAGCACCCCTTCTCCCGTCTCAACACTTCGGAAAGTAGATACGAGGTGCCGTTGTAAAGGCTAATCCCTCAATACTCTCACCTGACTTGGTCTTTCCAAGAAAGATCAGAAGAAAAGGCAACACCAAGAAAATTGAGAGAAGTAAGATGAATGTGAATATATTGATTCAGTTATGATTAATTTTCCCGTGGCTTTTAGCAAGAAGAATCGAAAGCTATTAGATTTTCCTTGATCTTAAACCAGTGGCTCGCTGGTTTAGTGACTAGCGTCTTGGACTTCGCCCACGCTCGGCGCATTAAATATTTTTCACAAGCACGGAGTCATTACCGTCCCTCATGAGCAAGGGGATAGGGTAGTAGTACAGGACCCCAATGGAAATACGCCTAATCGGCCTTATTGGGCTATCCTTAGCATGCGCTAGCTTTAAGAACTATTATTATTATTATTACAGTCAACCTCTCAGTGGTGCCAATGTAATAGTTGTTTCGTTAATAATATCTAGCTTCATAAATTCTAGTATTGCTCTAGATATTTCGTCAACTTTTAAAGCTTATTCTAGATCATTTTACCATTCATACGTGTTTTTTCCAGTGACTTTACAATTTTTATAGAGATATTCGCTTCTCCAGGTGGCGACATTCTAGCGAGTTTTGAAAAGTAATCTAGCGCTGTCTGTGGTGTATAGACCATAGAGTACATATCTAGACGTGGTAACCATAGTGGCAACACTGAAAATTCGAAGGCGTTTTGGCGTTCTCCGGAACTTCTCCCATTTTCATTCTTCCTTCGACCACCAACCAAAGCAGGTGGATTGTCCGACAGCTCCATCAATTTGCGCTCCTAAACTTGACTATGAGCTCTTCCCATATACAGTACTTGCCCTTTTTGGTAGCTGGCCTATTGATTATACATGACTAGAGGAAGGATGATGTCTAATGAGGGTGACAAAGCACGTCTTTTAGTCCTATTTACCTCTCATACCGTTCCTAGCCTAACCAACAAATTCATTTTAGGTCACGTAGGCTATGACTGTGTTATTTTTATTATAATCCTATTTCCCATCAGTTCCTTCATTGGTTATTGTGTCTTAAGGTGTTTTTCCTTCTGTAAATGCATGTTTATCCAAAACATTGGCCTAGCCTATAGGCCTACCCCCGAAAATCATATTTTGTCCTTACCCTAACCTAACCTGGGGGCTGTTGCCCCTAGACTCCCACTGGTCTTAGCATTAATATGGAGGATGACAATATACTAAAAATACAATAAGCTTAAGTCATGGGGGGGGGGGGGGGAGACTCCCCCTCAACCAATTATTGTATCCCACGGACAGGTTGGGTAAATAGTTTTGTTACTGGTCGTGGGATACAATAATGGGTTGAGGGAGGATTTGCCCCTCTCACCCCCCATGACTTCTATCTATCTATCTATCTATCTATCTATTGCCTGACACCGTGATCGCCGAAGGGGTGGCCACGAACGAACCGCCCCCATGCACCTCTGTACCCAGTCAGTCGACGCCCCTCCTCCCAACCAGCACCGCCTTCATTCATACACTTCCTCACTCCATCCTTCCACCTCTCCCTCTGTCCTTCCACCTCGCTCTCGTACACCCTCTTAGTCAATCTCGCTTTCCATACGTTCCATATGGCAGAACCATCTCAAGTTGTTCCTTTTCACACTTTCCAGCACATCTACCTCCACACCACACCTCTTTCTTACTTCCTCATTCGTCTGTCTATCCCTCCATGTAACTCCGCACGCACTTCTCAAGTAACTCATTTCCACCGCTCTCACTCTTGGTCGGAGTCTCTTCCCGAACGTCCATGCTTCGCTTCCGTAAGTTATTGTCGGGATTACCACACTTCAGTTCAGTTCAGTTGAAGTGGGAAAGTATTAATGCCTTTCCATCGGCACTTCCCTAGGCAGTTATATTTTCTGTTATACAGTAGCCTACTGTATTTATTGTGTCTTTGTGTCATACTCTTTTTCTTTATTCATCTGTCTTCTTAGTTAATCTCTTTCCTCTTTTTGTCTCTTGTTCTCCACATCTTATATATATATTTTCTTTTACTCTGTTGATATTTTTCTCTTTGAAAAGTAGTTTCCCAATTACTTTATTTTCTTCCTTGCACTGTCATGCAAGGACTTCTTCACTTTCCATACTGACCACTCTATTTCTTGTTACTGCTTTCAACGTTCCTACAACCCTCTTCCCCTGTTGCACCCTCTCCCGCACTTCTTCATCCATAGTCCCATTTTTACGCAACACACTGCCCAGATATTAAAAGAGCTGACAATCTCCATAGCTTGACCGTTCAACTTCACCTCACACTCTGTGACTTAAGAACATAAGAACATAAGAAAATGGGAGTCTGCAAAAAGCCGATCGGCCCATACAAGGCAGATCCCTGTCACACCCAACCCCAATTACAAGGCCCAATTATAGACCCATCTCACTAATACCTTGAGTAGTGACTTCACCCCTTTTGAAGACCATAACCTTGCTCTTCCCCGCATTTACCTTCAAATTCCGTTTTTCACACACTGTTCCAAACTCATTTACCAGACCCTGCAACTCCCATTCATTATCGCTCATTAGAACTGTATCATCCGCAAACAGCGACGCCCCTCGTTATGGGTGGTGATTTGGTGCAGTAGACTGTTTGAAGCGACAGCTCGCTCCCTTGCGAGGATGGGCTCGTCTGGCACTTTTTGCAGTTCGACATCTAGGGCTCTCTTGAAGTTGTCTAACGAGATGTCCCTCATGTCTCTTACTCGCCGTGGGAGTTTGTTGAAGAGACGTGGGCCTCTGTGTGATAACCAGCCCTCTCGCAGAGAGCCCATAGCACCCCTGTTATTCATCCGGGGGATTTCGCATTCCCAGCCTCTCCTATCACTGAATTTCATGACTATCGGAGTATGTAGGTTTGGTACTAAACCCTCTGCGATTTTCCACGTGTATATTATTAGGTAACGTTCTCTTCTACGTTCCAGTGAGTACAGATTCAGTGCTCTTAAACGCTCCCAATAGTGTAGATGTTTTATCGAACTTATATGCGAAGTGAAATTTCTTTGTACACTCTCTACGTCATTTATTTCACCTGCTTTGTATGGGGATGTTAATACGCTACAGTATTCAAGCCGCGGTAGCACTAGAGATTTGAAGAGCGTTATCATAGGCAATTCACCGCGTGTTTTAAAAGTACGCAGAATCCAACCCGTTAGACGTTTCGCAGCCGCCACTTTAACCTGGTTATGTACTTTGAAACCCATATTTTCAGACATTAATACCCCAAGGTCTTTCACACTGTCTTTCCGTTCTATTATGTGGTTAGATTCTGTTAAGTAATTTGTAATTTCTTTATCACCATTATTATCTCCGTACCGTATTAATTGGAATTTTTCCTCATTGAATTGCATGTTGTTTTCCCTGGTCCACTGGAACACTACATTCATGTCTTCCTGCAGTCGGCCCGTGTCCTCTTGTGTGTTTACTATCTTGCTTAATTTTGTGTCATCAGCAAAAGACGACACCGTACTGTGTCTGGTGTTGGTATCTATGTCGCAAATTAGTATGAGGAACAGAAGGGGCGCTAGCACTGTTCCTTGGGGCACTGAGCTTTTGACATCCGAAGGCTCAGAAGTGACTTGGTTTACTGCTACCGATTGTTTTCGGTTTACGAGGAAATTGTATATCCACCGTCCGATTTTTCCAGTTATACCTTTTGCTTTCAGTTTGTGGGCTATTATACCATGGTCACATTTATCAAATACCTTAGCAAAATCGGTGTAAATGACATCCACGTTTTTCTTTTCTTCTAGCGCTTTAAGAATTTTGTCATAGTGTTCCAAAAGTTGTGAGAGACATGATCTTCCCGCTCTGAACCCATGTTGACCGTTGTTGTGTAGTTCATTTGTCTCCATGAATGTTGAAATTTTGCTTCGCAGGACTCGCTCGAAAACTTTAATGATGTGAGAGGTTAGAGCTACCGGGCGGTAGTTTTTTGGTTGTGCTTTACTCCCTCCTTTATGCAGTGGGGCAATTATTGCGTTTTTCAAGCTATCTGGTATGTCACCAGTGTCTAGACTCCTTCTCCACATTATAGCCAGGGGTTTTGAGAGGTTTTCCTTACATTTTTTCATTAGGATCGAATTCCATGAGTCCAGGCCTGGTGCCGAGTGGGATGGCATGTTGGAAATGGCCTCTTCTATGTCTTTTGGACCGAAATCAATATCCAGCATCTGAGGGGTTTCCGTGGAGGAGGTTTCCATGAAAAATATATTTTGGTCTCTGATGAATTTTGTTTCATCAGGCTCACTGAATGCCATTTCATACTGCCTGCTTAAGAGTTCGCTCATTTCCTTTTTGTCCCCTGTGAAAGAGCCGTCCCCTTTGCTCAGTGGGCCGATGTTTGATGTTGTTTTAGCCTTTTGTTTGGCGTATGAAAAGAAGTATTTGGAATTTTCCTTTATACCTGCAATAGCTTTCCTCTCCTCTTCCATATGTTGTAGTTCATATGATATTCTTAGCCTTTGTTCAATTTCCACAATTTCTCTATCTATTTCGACCTTTTGCCTATCCTGTAGATTTTGATGTGTGCGTCTTTGTGTGAGTAATTTTCTTCTTCTGTACAGCCTCCTCCTTTCCCGATCTTGTTTGCTTCTTCGTTTTGTTTGTCTTGCAGGTATATGGTGGCTACAGATTTGGGTCATGGTTTCTGTTATTAAGACTAGACATTCTGCTGGTGTCAGGTTATCCATTAAATCTTCCCAGTCTATTTCCTCCATTTCTTGATTTACCTCTTCCCACCTAATGTTTTTGTTATTGAAGTTAAATTTACTGAAGGGGCCGGTTTTTGTTCTCGATTCTGAGGTTGTCTGTACACTTTCTAAGGTTGTTTTGATCTCAATTAATTTATGATCTGAGTATGTTGTGTCCGATATGTTAATGCTGTGTACTAGAGAGTCGTTGTTAGTGAAGACCAGGTCTAAGATATTGTTTTCCCGTGTGGGTTCAGCAATATGTTGGGTAAGACTAAAAAATCACAAAGTTAAAAAAGCTCTCTCGTATTAGTATTTGCTTCTCCGGTGTTATTTGCCACTAACTGGTTTTCTAGTTGTCTCCATTTAATATTTGGTAGGTTAATGTCTCTAGCCATATAGTATTTGGTGTTGGGTTCCCCAGGGTTTCCACTTCTGATTTTATTTTGTTGAGCTGGGTTTTGAATTCTTCTCAGGATGAGTCTGGAGGCCTGTATGTAACAATAACTGCTAAATTTAGGGATTCTATTTTAACTCCAAGTATTTCCACCACTTCATTACTGTTATTTAGGAATTCAGTACATATCAGTGAGTCATGTATGTACAAGGCTACACCTCCATGTGATCTATGCATTCTGTCCGCCCTATGTAGGTTGTAACCAGGAATCCATACCTCACTATCTTCCTGATCTTTAATGTGAGTTTCTGTGAGAGCCGCAAATATAGCGTTTCCTTCTTCTAGCAGGCCCCTAATAAATGGTACTTTGTTCGTGGTTCTATTTTTTAGGCCTTGGATATTTGCAAACAAGATTGGGGAGGGATTGTTTGGAGTACTATGTGTACCTAATAGTCTTCGGGATGTATTGGCCACTCTTGGGAGGCCAGGAGGTGCTCGAGGTGTTCTATGTGCTCTTCCATCTCCCTCAGTCTCTTCATCTTCATCTGCCCTTTCCCTCCTTGCCTTTTTCCTCTGTCTCGTCCTCGCATAGCTAGAGAGTTTTTTGGGCTACCATTCGTGTTAGGTCTAGCATATCTCCAAGTCGCTTTATATGAAAAGCTGGGCATTTCATATTGTAGCAGGTCTTGTTCTCAAGTGATGTCTTGCAAAGGGATGGGTGGTGGTATTTGCAGGTTTCACCAAATCTACATTTTCCATGACTGGTTATGTTGTTGCAAATTTTGGGATGAGCAAATCTACATGAATTCCCATTATATTCGCCCTTTTGACCAAAGTAGCACCTTCTTTCCAGATAATATCTGCACACTGGTGTAGACAACCCCAGTAGGTGTGGCTGGGGCTGCAAGGGGTTATGTGGTGAGCTAAGTGTGGTTGTGGGTGATAGTGGGCTTGGTGTATGGGTGGGTGAGGCCTGCAGGGGGGTGGAGTTACGGGTCGGTTGTAGGTGGGCAGGTGGCAGTGGTGAGGGGGGAGACGATGTGGAAGGGGAGCCTGATATGGGGGCTTGTTGCATCCTACGTTCATCCTGCAAATGTATTTGATCAACAGCAGTAGGGTGGTCAATGGCCATAGATGGGATTAATGTGGGTGTTTTCTGGGTCTGGGGAGGTGTGGGGAGATGTGCGGCAGGGTTTGTGGATATGTAGGGTGCGAAAGGTTGTTGTTCGGCAGGCGATGTGCGTTGATGTGCAGGAGGCAATGTGGGCATTTTCATGGGAAGGTGTGCGTGTGGGGGTTGTGATATTTGTATGGTCCCTGAGGCTCCAATAGTTCCCCATTTTCTGTGAAAGGTAGCTATGTCTTGGCTATATTTCAGTCTATCTTGTACTTCTGTATTTTCTACAGTCTGTATGACTTGCCATGTGATATCGAAACAACTATCGCAGAAATGGAGGTTCTTCCCTCTTGTATTGTACGCCTCATTTATTGGTGTCAATCCTATGCAAATCCAGTGGTATGGTTGCTTGCATATCCGACATGCGGTGCTTTTATGCATGTGTATATTCATCTTACAACTCGTACAGTTGTCTCTGTTTTTTTTTTTTTTTTTTTTTTTTTTTTTTTTACCGGTACAGTAAACAACCACGGGGACATCACACACCCCTGTTTCAACCCAACACTTAGGTCAAAGAACTCTCTCTGCTCATTCTCCACACGTACTGCCACCTTTGCACCCTCATACATGCTCTTCACTGCTTTCAGCAACTTGCCATCTACTCCGTATATTCTAAGTACTTTCCACATGCCTTCTCTATCCACTCTGTCATAGGCCTTCTCCAAGTCCATAAAGACAACATACACCTTTTGTTTCTTCTCCAGATATTTCTCCACAACACAATTCAGGGTAACAATCTGATCTACACATCCTCTTCCCTTCCTAAAACCTCCCTGCTCGTCGCCTATCCATTTCTCCGTTCTCCCTCTCACTCTCACTCTCAACCACTACCCTACTGTACACCTTCCCTACTACACTTAAAAGACATATTCCTCGGTGGTTACCACCCACTCCTCTTTCCCCTTTGCCCTTATATAGGGGGACTATTATGCCAGTCTTCCAGTCATCGGGTGCATTCCCCTTCTCCCATGCTAGTTTGCACATTTTCCATACCCATTCGATCACTATCTCACCACCACACCTCAACATTTCCCCCCACACTCCATCTGTTCCTGGTGCTTTCCCCAACTTCACTCTTTTCATGGCTTCCCACACTTCTGACCTCACTCTTTTCATGGCTTCCCACACTTCTGACCTCCTGATCCCCACCTCCTCCTCCACTACTCCTGTTCTCCCTCCCATACCCCATCCAACTATGTTTGTTGGCTCTTCATTCCTTACATTTAGCAACTCGTTGAAGTACTCCCTCCAGTACTTCAATTATTATCATCATATATATATTACCAGCAGGAACAAATAGCAGCTGGATGTGGGATAATTTTTGTAATACACGTAATAAAGCAGTCAAATTAGGCCTAGATGCAAATGTAACCGAGCATACAAGTAACTACAAAGCTACTGAACACCCGATAAAACAACCCTTACCTCTGATTTTTATGGTAATTTTTGTGTATTATTTTTTATAATGCTTTCTTAGTGTGTTTTAGGCTACTATGAGAAACTTGTGGGAAATACAGAAGTCGGTTAATATAGGTTAGGCCTAGGCCTATATATTTAGTTTTTTGGTTTTTGTTGTTTTTAACGGTTTTATGATATTGCAGACCACCGGAAATTATTATTTACCTGTTATCCATCAATCTGAAGATACGGCCTCCACTAGTGGGCACTGGGCAGGGCTAGGAATCTTAGGGAAATACAGCTTTGCCTATTTTATATATTTATATAGTGTATTTGGTGTTGTTGTTTTTCATGTTTTTTTTAAATATTGCAGACCACTGAAAAGTTAGTATCTATATTATTAAATCAGTTTGTGTGTCTGTCTGGCTGTGTGTTCTTAATAGGCGGCCGCAGTTTTGGACCTGGGGAGCTGAAACTTTGCATGTGGGTGTCAACTGACCTGGGTCAGGTCATAGAGGGGGCGAGGCCACGATCGGAGGTCGTTTCGAGGCCGAAATTGAATTTTTTTGAAAAAAATGGCCGTTTGGGGCAGAAGGAGGCCTCCGATCGAAATGGTGTATGGAACGAAAGTTGTTTGCAGCCTCCCAAAATGGGGGTACGGATGAGGTCGATCCAAAATCAGAGGTCATTTAGCGGCCGAAATCGAGGTCGCCGTTTAATGAGGCACATGGATGTCGAGGCCGGTGATTATGGTAGTAGTAGTATTGTGATGATGTATGATTGTGATAGGTGATTGATGTGGTAGTAGTAGTGGTGGTAGTAGTGATGGTGATTATGGTGGTACAGTATTATTAAATATGAAAGCCTGTCATAAATAAATGGTAGAATTTAAACCCGGGCAATGCCGGGTACCCCTGCTAGTGATTATTATAGGAAATAGGCTCGCAGCCTTATTATGCATAATTTATTAGGGACAATGTAGGTCTATGGAATCCTTATACCGTACTCATATATAATCCACTGTGGGAGAATAAGGGATGGATGTAGATTCCGGGCGTACGGTCGTCATGTTTACATAGGGCGCTTCCCATACGTTCCACATGGCCGAACCATCTCAAGGTGTCACACTTTCCAGCACATCTACATCCACACCACTCTCATACTTCTTCATTCGTCTGTCTCTCCCTCCAAGTACAGTATGGTAACTCTTTTCTACACTTCTCTTGGTACTGTGGTGGGCTGGATCTATCCGAGTGAGGGTTGGTGTCCTCTACTTCCCATAGCCAGTTCTAAGTTTACCTTTTTCATCATTCTTATTTCGATCTTTTATGCTGAGAGTGGTGAAGGCAATGGGGCCATAATGGTGTTCCCCATAGTTCCCTAGTGTCTTACTCTCACAGCCCACTCGCACAAGTCGGCCTTTTTCTCTGGCATATGGATGCAGCGGCCCCACCTCCCGCCACTTCGGTGGTGCAGTAAGCCTCTGTAGCAGGTACCGGTACGGTGATTTCTTATTACTGTCTCATTGTAGCACGGTTAAGGCTGGTGTGGTGCAATTTTGCCAGGTGCAAGTGCTTCAGGAGGACTTTGTTGAGTCTTGCTGAGACACTGTTAGCGCTATACCAACATCGGTTACTGTGATGACATGATGGGGCTGTGTTGTGGCAAGTCTTTATTGTACTGTACTACAGTAAAGAGACTAAAACCACGCTCTTTGTGGATGAAGTGGTCTTGAAACTTGTATGTACAGTACAGTATATATGTGTCTCTCCAACAACGTCATGCTTCACTTCTGTACCACCGTATGTCAATGTCGGGATTACCACACTGTCATGCAAGGACTTCTTTACTTCCATGCTGATCACCCTATTTCTTGTTACTGCATTCAGCATTCGTACAACCCTTTTCCCCTGTTGCACCCTCTCTCGCACGTTTTCCTCCATACTCCCATCTTTACTCAACACACATACAGTACTTAAATGTGCTGACATTCTCCATAGCCTGACCATTCAACCTCACCTCACACTCTGTGACTGCACCCCTTTTAAAGACCATAACCTTAATCAGACTCTTCCATGCATTTACCTTCAGATTCCATTTTTCACACACTCTTCCAAACATATTTACCAGACCCTGCAACTCCCATTCACTATCGCTCATCAGAACTGTATTGTCAGCAAACAGCAGTACAGTACTGTACAGGCAACTTCCACTTATTGCCTTCCCTTATCAGCGGTACACCAACATCCACTGCTCTTCCTTGTATTTCTTTCTTGAATCCATCCATATATAAATGTATATATCAACAGAATGGAACGTAATGAGATAAGAATGGTTAGATAGATGTGTGGGGCCAGGCTGCTGGATAGATTAACAAATGATGAGCTGAGGATACGTTTAGGTATAAAGAGTATTAGCGCGGAGATGCGTACAAGTAGACTGGGATGGTATGGACATGTGGAGAGAATGGATGAACAAAATTGGGTGAAAAGATGCAAGTCTATGATTGTGGAGGGAGCTGCACCAAGGAAGACCTGGGATCGGACTATACGTGCCGATCTCAAATAAAAAAATTGATAAGTGAAACAGCCCTTACCAGGGTTGCCTGGAACGCCGCCATTAGGACGAGAGACTGAAACTGCACGTATGTGTGGAGCACTCAGTCTTAAAATGTTATGTATGTATGTATGTACTGTATAACCATGGGGACATCACTCACCCTTGCTTTAACCCAACATTCATATCAAAGAACTTGCTCTGTTCATTCTCCACACATACTGACGCCTTTGTACCCTCATGCATGCTCTTCACTGCTTTCAGCAACTTGCCATCTACTCTGTATATTCTCAGTACATTGATATACACCACTTTATTCTACATTTCCAAGTCTCGGTCTACTGTGCAAAACATCTGTACAGTATGTGGTAACCTAGGTTCAAATCCCGGGTGGAGCACATGCTTTCATTAATTTCATTGGGAGGAGTTCGGTGTTGGGTGTGAAATTAATAAATTAGATTATTTGTATAGGTACAGGAACATTTCATAGTGAGGTCAGTCCTTAGAGATCTGTGCCGAATACAATGTTCTTTACTTTCACTTAAACATTAGGCTATTCAGTGTGCAGTTTGGTCTGAGTACATGATTTGATTGATATCCAGTATTCGATAAATGGGTATATAATCTTAAACCTTAGACAAGTAAGGCACTGTTCACTTAACCCCAAAACAACAGACTTAAGTTTTTTTTCATTATTAACCTATTATTTGTGTAAAGGAAAAATACTGAAAACAAAAATAAGTACAGTACAGTAGTTATGATAAAGCATGGTATCCATACTTCAGATTGACATAAAACCTCCTCTGTGTCTTTCTTCCTTGACAATGATGAGTTTTACTGTACAGTACAGTATACTATACGGTATGCAGTTTAGTGTTATTTTGTGGGTTGAAAGTCATCAATGAAGCAAAAATTGCCTATGGAAGGTGAAAGTCACGAGTGTCAGGGACAACCTCAACTGACTGGACAGAACCACACTGGTGCATCTATCCCCCTCTAAATATAAATTCAGGCAAATAAAAAGTGGGGGTGTTGCTTGCATTGTATGACGTTTCCTGACGTTATAAGGGTTATATTATCTTAATTTAACCCATACAGTACCAGTGACGTCTTCTTGTTTTGATTTCAGGTGCATGTAGACAATTTTATGAAGCTTACGAAAGATATATGGTAGCTAAAAGGATAAATTCAGATAGTCTGTAGCCTTTTAATGGGTATGCATCCTTCTTAAGCTGAATACAATTGTTAAATATTTGTCAGAATATAAAGAAAAGGATGTCACCAGTACTGTATGGGTTAAAGTGGTGTCATTATTACAATTCAATAATTGGGGAACTTAATTAACTTAAAATTTAGGCTTCACCAGGAATTTTTTTCATATACTGTACAGTACAGTAATAGCATTCAATAGACAAGAAATAATTGCTTACCTAGTTTCATTTAAAGTCTTTATTATTTGGGATGTAACTACAGTCTTATGTGAGGAATTACTGTACCTTACCTGGTTATACAGGTCTCCCTCACTATCCGATGCCTTGATTTTAGATATTATTGTAGGTTTTTAGGTGTTTGGGTTTGGGTTTTGGCTGGTCCAAGAAAGCATCCGCATTTACCCCATTAATGCATTCATTACCCCAAATGCCCCAATATATATATACCCCAATGGCATTTACACCAGATGTGGTGATGGGCTGGTCTATCACAGTGAGAAGTGAGTGATCTCTGCCATACCCATAGCTTACTCTGACTGTTCCTTTTACTTATATATTTTCTAGATCTCAAGTGACGGCGTCTCTTCCGTGGATTGACCTCCCAATCTACCAAGATTGGAAGCCAAAGCGTCACATTTTTCCTTTGCCCCTCAACTTTTTCTTCATAAATGCTGAGGGGCACAGGGCCCTGGGTGGGGCTTTGGTTTCCCGGGCGTTTCCGCACCCTCCTCAGCTCCCCGCCATGGAGTGGCTTCGGTCACCCAGGCTTTATTGTGGTCGACAGGGAGGGTTCTGTGGGGGCGCTCGGTTATGGCCTTGGCCTTGCTCGGGGCCTTGGGGCTGTTCGGCCAGGCAGCTTGGGGAACAACAACAAGAACAACTCCATTAATTTTAGGGTTTGATATACAATTTTTCTATTTAAGATCAGGTTTTCAGGAACATAACCCAATCATATATCGAGGGAGACCTGTATAGTTAACCCAAATCTCAACCAACCAAGCGTGATTTATTGTAATCATACCGATAGGTCAGAACCCATTCCAACATTGGTTCTAATTCTCCTAGTAATATCATTTTTGTTTGCAGATGTGGAAACAACAGAGATGCAATCAAGATATTACCAAGCTTTCGCACACCACGCTGCTAGGAGCGACAATCATCGTGTACCCCATTACAACTATAGTTGGAGTTCCTAGTGAGTTCAAATTTGTCTAAATTCTCCTCATTTATCATCAGGACATGGCACGAGCCGTGACATAGTCAGTAAAGCGTCGGCTGCTGATCAAAGGGTCGGGAGGTCAAACCCGCTCTGTCAAAATGTTATTGGTCAAGCTTGGGCAACTTGACTTCGAGACAAACGCCTAATGTTCATGGCCACCCCATCACAGGAATTACGGCGTCTAGCAAAAGAAACCTGGCACAATCGACGCTATCTTCATAGTCAGGCAGCTGCAGGAAAGATATCTACTTAAAGATAGGGATCTGTATTTTGTGTGTGTAGACCTGGAGAAGGCCTTTGATAGGGTGCCCAGAGAAGTCGAGTTCACCAGGGCTATTTGTTAATCATTCATCATCATCTCCGACGCCTTGTTTCCCCCTGGGAAACCCCCGCTAGAGGATGGCCATGACAGAAACGTCTCCAAGCTATTTTGTCAAGACATGCCTCCCTTGCCCGTGCCACAATGCCCCTTCCAAGTCTTTCTTCAATATATTTTTCCACTTTCTTTTTCCATACCATAGGTGGTCTTCCACTACTAGCGGTTCCACTCACCTGACTCCCATATATCTTTCTTGGCATTCTGTCTTCATCCATTCTCTGAACATGACCATACCACCTCAAAGTACTTCTCTTTATCCACTCAACCACACCACAATCAATGCCCAAAGCCTGCTCTTCCATTCCAAAGGACTTGTACACTTCCCTATTACTTGGCCCATCTAGCCTATTCATGCCAGCTGCCATTCGGAAAAAGCTCATCTCCACAGCTCTCAGTTTGGAGAGGTCCTCGTCACTTGCTGTCCATGTCTCACTTCCATAAGAGTGTGTTGGGAGCAGCACACTGTTTTTCAGTGACTTTTTGACTTCCTGGCTAACCATTCTTCCTTTGAGAATACTATCAAGTTCTCCAATCACCTTTCTCCCTTGCATTTTTCTCTCTTTTATCTCACTCTCCATTTTACCATATTTGCATAGTACAGCTCCCAAATACTTGAAACTTTCAACCTCTTCCAGTACTTAATTTTTAATTTTTATTTTACAACTTTTCTCATGTTCTTTCTTGATTCTATATTTTTCCTTAAAATCTATGTTTTCATGCATTCTTCTCTCAAACACCATTACCTTACATTTCCCTACATTGACCTTTAACTTTCTCTTTTCACATACCCTGTCAAAGTCAGTGACCACTCTCTGAAGTTCTTCAGCATTTTCCGCCAACAGGACTGCATCGTCCGCATATAGGCATGTTAAAATCTTCCATGTTCTTCCCTCTGATTCCAGTCTAGCTCCCACACCCATTGATACAGCCCTACATTCTCTAATCACTCCATCCATGTATATATTGAACAACCAAGCTGACATGACACATCCCTGTCTTACACCTACATTGACCTCAAAACTTTCACTTAACTTATCCCCTACCTTCACATTTGCCATTGCATTCCTATACAAAGATTTTACTGCCATTAGCAACTTTCCTCCCACACCATATACTGTTAACACATCTCACAGGCCCTCCCAGTCTACTTTGTCGTAGGCTTTTTCCAAATCCATGAATGCTGCATAGAGTTTTCTATTCTTGGCCAGATACTTCTCTACCAACAATCGCATTGAGGCTATCTGGTCAACGCAGCCCCTGCCCTTTGTGAAACCTCCTGTTCCTCGCCTATTTTGTCATCCGTTATCTTCTGTAGCCTCTCTGTTACTACTCTTGTGTGTACCTTTCCAGGTATGCTAAGCAAGCTAATTCCCCTATAATTCTTACACTCTTCTTTACTACCCTTCCCTTTGTACAAGGGTACTATCACTGCTTTCCTCCAGTCCTCTGGTACACTTTCCTTTTCCCATGCTAATTTACATAACCTATGCATTATGTCAACAGCTTCTTCTCCTCCATATCTCAGCATTTCACCTGGGTATGTTATCTATTCCAGCAGCTTTGCCCATTTTAAGTCTATTGATTGCTTCTTTTACTTCTTCTCTGCTTATCTGGCTTTCAACTACCCTGTTTATTCTACCTCTCTCCATTCCTATGGATGAGATCTTTGCCTTCCCCCTACTCTTTACAGCTAAGCTACTAAAATGATCTTTCCATACTTTCACCACACCATCACCCTCTACCACTTCCCCATGGGAGTTTGTGGCGAAAGGGAATACGGTTCATATTCCGTAACCATGTCTGGAAGGTCCGCCTCCGGCTCTGCTGGCAGGCGGACGAAAGCAGGACCCTGGAAATGGGAACAAGCCAGCGTCCATCGGCGGAGGTCCGGTAAAGAGTTTTCTTTTCTAGTTGAGGCGCCGTGGCCCTTGAAACCACTCCTCAAGAGAAAGGGCGTTGGTAACACGGTCTGCCGAAGAGCGCAGCGGTTCTTGCTGCGTACCGCGTGCCTCTGCCGGTCCGTGAAAAACGCTTGGGCGGTAACCTGCTAAAACAGGAGAAGCGTGCCTCCCCAAGGTACGTGATGCACCTATTTCAGCGGGTGCCCAACCCCGAAAGGGGTTGAAATACGGGAGCTATCCTCCCGCCAAAGGCGGCTTTCTAGGGCCTTTCCTAGCTGATGCTGAGAGGATTGGGTTCTAGTCATGTGGTGATGGGCTGGTCTATCAGAGTGAGAACTGAGCGATCTCTGCCATACCCATAGCTTACTCTGACTGTTCCTTTTACTTATATATTTTCTAGATCTCAAGTCTCTTCCGTGGATTGACCTCCCAATCTACCAAGATGCCAAAGCATCACATTTTTCCTTTGCCCCTCAACTTTCTCTTCATAATTGCTGAGGGGCACAGGGCCCTGGGTGGGGCTTTGGTTTCCCGGGCGTTTCCGCACCCTCCTCAGCTCCCCGCCATGGAGTGGCTTCGGTCACCCAGGCTTTATTGTGGTCGGCAGGGAGGGTTCTGTGGGGGCGCTCGGTTATGGCCTTGGCCTTGCTCGGGGACTTGGGGCTGTTCGGCCAGGCAGCTTGGGGAACAACAACAACTAAAGCACTCAACACCCAAACTAACAACAAAATACAAGAACAACAAAAACTAAATTGGAATAACTTCCTACAAACACTTGATCACAAAACAAACCCCAAAAAACTCTACAAAACACTAAACAGCATCACACTTTCCAACAGCAACACAACACAATCACATGCTGCAATCACAACAACAGACTCTACTCCTTCATGTAAACAACAAGCAAACAGTCTCATCAATCACTTCTCACATGTCAGCCACCTAAAACCTCACAAAGACGACCGACGTGTCATCCGACGTAAGAGACAATTCCCCACAGAACTTGACTATACACCCTTCACCAATCACCAGACACAGCATATCATCAACAATCTCAAGCACTCACCCGCCTGTGGCCTAGACAACATAAGCAACATACACCTCAGACACCTGGGACCACAAGGCATACAAGCACTCACTAACATATCAAACTACAGCTATTCACATAACACAATACCAGACATTTGGAAGCATGGTATCATCATGACATTCCCCAAACCCAACAAAGACCCCACACTACCCTCCTCGCACCGCCCCATCACACTCCTTTGCTCCCCCTCCAAAGTCATGGAACGCCTAGTATTACAACTAATTACACCTGACCTACCCCTAGCTCCAACACAACATGGCTTTAGGCCACTGCACTCCACAAACACTCTTCTCACAGACCTTACACAAAGAGCTTTCGACGGCATCAACTCGGCTAGACCACCACACAGATCACTATTAGCCACACTCGACATTAGTAAAGCCTTCGATGCCATCCCCCGCCACAACCTAACAAACAAAATCTACAACACAAACATGCACAACAACACAAAAAGGTGGCTGGCCAACTTCCTAGCAGGCAGATGTGCACACGTATCTTTTGCCGGTCAGTCATCTAAAATCAGAAACTTTCCAAACAGAGTCCCACAAGGATCCGTCCTATCGCCCGCACTCTTCAATCTGTACATGCACGATATAACTACACCCAATACGCCCCAAATAAACTTAGCCTCCTATGCAGATGACATAACACTCACATGCACACACCATGACCCAAAAAGAGCAACAGATCTCCTTCAACCCTATCTCAACACACTACATGGCTGGTGCACTACAAACAGACTTAATCTAGCCCCAGCCAAATCCACCGCAACCCTGCTCACAAGTTGGACAGGAGAACACGAATACATCCCTCAACTCACCATAAACAACACACCCCTAACACATACACACACACCCAAAATCCTAGGAGTAACATATGATACTCATATGACATTCAAACAGCACACCACAAACATTGAAAAGAAACTGACACCCAGACTTAACGCCCTCAGGTCACTTGCTCACACAAAATTTGGACACAACAAAGAAACTACCACCACAGTATATAAACAATACATAAGATCAGTGATGGAATATGCAAGCCCAGCCTGGGCTTCTAACCTAGCTGAAACACATCATAAGTCTTTACAGACTATTCAAAACAAAGCCCTGAAGATCATTACAGGCTGCACAGCTACTGCACCCACAGATCACCTACATCAAGAAACCAAAATCCTCAAAGTCAAAGACCATCTGGACATGAGAGGCACTCAATTCCTGGCAGCAGCCTCCACGAACCAAGACCACCCACTAAACTACATGGCAACACACCCACAGACACCAAGAAATATCAAAACAACACCCAGCACAAGGTATCACACACAATTATTGTCCTCTCTCCCTCCCTGCCCACCCCGAACCAACTTCCAGAAGCACATCCATACTCATATCTCTCACCGATCCATCCACTCACTCACAGACAACACGCAGCTGCATGCACGACCTCCCGAAATCCATCCTTCCGAATCCTCCCTTCCTCGCGAGGACAGAGTCCACCTGGCCAGGCTGAGATGCGGACACCATCCAGCTCTCCTGAGCTATCAGAAGAGACTGGATGACTCCGTTGTCGACTCCTGCCCAGGATGTAACACAGCACCCCATACCATTAAACACATCATAGAAGACTGCATTTCACACAACCACTTACGCCAACAACACAATCTACACTCAATGAGAGCTCTGTGGGAAAGCCCGATCGTGGCCATGGCCTTCCTCAGGGACTCGGGGCTGTTCGGCCAGGCAGCTTAGGGAACAACAACAACAACAACAACAACAACAACAACAACCACTTCCCCATTCATGTCCCTCATCCTACCACCTGAGACACTCAGTCTTCTTCCCTCTGGCTTCTTTCACAGCTCTGTAGTATGCTTTCCTGTCATTCAAAAACTGTTCACTAATCTTTCTCCCATATTCCTCATCTGTCTTCCTTTTAGCGTCTTGTATCGTCCGCTTCACTCTTTGTTTCAAATTTTTATATTCTTCTTTCCTCGCATCTCTAGTTTCTCTAGATATATTCTTTTGCAGCATACTCTTTCTCAACTCTTTCTTCTTTTTCACTATTTCTTCTATCTCTTTGCTAAACCATGCGTTACCTTTCTTCTTCCACATTTTAAAGGGTTTCTTCCCACATACTTTCTCAACTGCTTTAATCATGGAGTCTCTTGTACCTTTTCATACTTCGTCTACAGTATTTCCCAGATCTATCATAACATCCATGTCCTTTATAGTCTCTTTCAGGATGTCCTTGTATTTTGTTGCATTACATTCTTCATTTAATTTTCTCACATTTATTCTCTACTGTCAGTTTTCTCTCTTTCCTCTCATATTTCCACTCCTTCTTTATCCTCACTTTTGTCAGCACTGTATAGTGGTCTGATCCCGTCAGCATACCTCTTACAGCTTTTGAATCTAAAATTCTTCCTTTTAGTCCAGAGTCCATCATGGCGTAGTTAATTAGAGATTTCTGTTCCTGCTCACCTTCACCTCTGTGCCATGTATATCTATGAATGTGACGATGTTCAAAAAATGTGTTAGCCAGAAACATCTCGCTCTCCGCACATACTTCTAAAAGGAAGTCACCATTCATATTCCTACCCTCCACACCCCATTTACCCACTATACCTTCTATCTCCTCGTTTCCAACTCTACCATTCATTTCACCTACTAATATTACTTGTGTACACTCTTGCCTTTCTCTTATACATTATTTTATTGACTTTATTCCAAAATTTTCTATTTTCTTCCGCACCTTTCCCAGTTTCTTGGTTTACTGGTGCATAGACACACATAAGTATACCTATCTATCCCAATCTTGCACTCACACCATACAATTCTTGAGTCTACGCATCCATAGTTTTTCACACACTTCTTCAACCTTTCTGACAAAATTACTGCTGCCCCTTCCTTTTTCTTACGTTTATATCCTGCATCCAATCCAGACCAGACAACCCATCCTTCCCCACCCCACAAATCATGCTCACTCTCACCATCCCACACTCCAGAACCCAACAGGTGCGTCTCACCCACCCCACACACATCCACACTTCCATCTTTAAGCTCTCGCATCAGACACTCTCTCTTGCTAAAATCATTTATGCCATTGGCATTGAAGGCACAGACACGGAGCACGCTTTCCTTCACCCGAACGACGTTTCCACCACTTTTCTGCTTTGTTCCTCCACCCCTGAGGGGGTCCTGGCCGGCAGCATACCGAGCACAGTTATTTCCCAGGAGGACTTGGGGCCTGAACATAATGCCTCCAAACAGGGCGCCGGATTGTCAAAAGTTTACTAAGAAAAATTAAAAACTGATACTAACAACAGTAAAAAAAACATACAACACAGTAAAAATGAAAACACAAGTTTAAGAAGATAGGGGGAAAAAAATATACAGGGGACAACAGAAATATAATTACAAGGGGGATAATGTTTATAGTGGAAATTAAAAGAGGATTTAAAATTAAAAACAAAGTGTGCTGCTGAAGAAAATAGCACACCCGCCCTCCCCTTTAGTTCCACCGTCAAGTAAAATTTTTTTTTTTAGAAATTTAAAAGGGAGGATTAAAATAAGGACTGTGTAATAACGAGGCTACCTCGAGAAGGCGGGGTAGGACTTACTTACCGTAACTAGTCACGGTAAGCTACAGAGGTGCGTTTTAGCAAGACTTTAACCAATACCGTAATTATACGCCTATTTTGGGGGGTTCTGGAGGTACTATCTGGTGATTTCAGAGTTGGGCTCCCCTGGGAACTACTATACGCAGATAACCTAGTCTATCTATCTACCTATCTATTGCCTGACGACGTGATCCCCGAAGGGGTGGTCACGAATGAACCGCCCCCATGCACTTCTGTCCCCAGTCAGTCGACACCCCTCCTCCCAAGCAGCACCGCCTTCATCCATATACTTCCTCACTCCATCCTTCCACCTCTCCCTCTCTGTCCTTCCACTTCGCTCTCGTACACCCTCTTAGTCATTCTCTCGCTTTCCATACGTTCCATATGGCCGAACCATCTCAAGTTGTTCCTTTTCACACTTTCCAGCACATCTACCTCCACACCACACCTACTTCTTACTTCCTCATTCGTCTGTCTATCCCTCCATGTAACTCCGCACGCACTTCTCAAGTAACTCATTTCCACCGCTCTCACTCTTGGTCTGAGTCTCTTCCCGAACGTCCATGCTTCGCTTCCATAAGTTAGTGTCGGGATTACCACACTGTCATGCAAGGACTTCTTCACTTCCATACTGACCACCCTATTTCTTGTTACTGCTTTCAACATTCCTACAACCCTCTTCCCCTGTTGTACCCTCTCCCGCACTTCATCATCCATAGTCCCATCTTTACTCAACACACTGCGCAGATACTGTACTTAAAAGAGCTGACGATCTCTATAGCCTGACCGCTCAACTTCACCTCACACTCTGTGACTTCCCCTCTTTCGAAGACCATAACCTTGCTCTTCCCCGCATTTACCTTCAAATTCCGTTTTTCGCACACTGTTCCAAACTCATTTGCCAGACCCTGCAACTCCCATTCATTATCGCTCATCAGAACTTTATCGTCCGCAAACAGCAGTATAGGCAGCTTCCACTCATTTCCCTCCCTTTTCAGCGATACACCAATATCCACTGCTCTTCCTAGTATTTCTTTCATGGCTCCATCCATATATACAGTAAACAACCTCGAGGACATCACACACCCCTGTTTCAACCCAACATTCAGGTCAAAGAACTCGCTCTGCTCATTCTCCACACGTACTGCCGCCTTTGCACCCTCATACATGCTCTTCACTGCTTTCAGCAACTTGCCATCTACTCTGTATATTCTAAGTACTTTCCACATACCTTCTCTATCCACTCTGTCATAGGCCTTCTCCAAGTCCATAAAGGCAACATAGACCATTTGTTGCTTCTCCAGATATTTCTCCACAACACAATTCAGGAAAAATCTGATCTACACATCCTCTTCCCTTCCTAAAACCTCCCTGCTCGTCGCCTATCCATTTCTCCGTTCTCACTCTCACAATCACTACCCTACTGTACACCTTCCCTACTACGCTTAAAAGACATATTCCTCGGTGGTTACCACACACTCCTCTTTCCCCTTTGCCCTTATATAGGGGGACTATTATGCCAGTCTTCCAGTCATCGGGTGCACTCCCCTTCTCCCATGCTAGTTTGCACATTTTCCATACCCATTCGATCACTATCTCACCACCATACCTCAACATTTCCCCACACACTCCATCTGTTCCTGGTGCTTTCCCCAACTTCTCTCTTTTCATGGCCTCCCACACTTCTGACCTCCTGTTCCCCACCTCCTCCTCCACTACTTCTCCTCTTCTCCCTCCCATACCATATCCAACTATGTTTGCTGGCTCTTCATTCCTTACATTTAGCAACTCGTTGAAATACTCCCTCCATCTTTCGACTCTCTCTTGCTTCTTGGCTAGCATTCTCCCATTCTTATCTTTCTCACCCTTACTGTTTCCCTTGCTACCTTCCCTAACTTTCTTGACTTCTTTCCAGAAGTTTCTTACACTCCCTCCAGATAACCTAGTACATATCGCAAATAGTTTTGCGGGATGCCAAGGCCAAGTTCAGAAGATGGAAAGACGACATGGCTAGTAAAGGGTTAAGAGTTAATATAAATAAAACAAAGGTTTTACACAGTGGATTAGGGCTAGGAAAGGTAGAAAAAAGTGGGGCACACCCATGCGCAGTATGCAGAAAAGGTGTGGGCGCGAACCCAATACAGTGTAGCGTCTGCCTCAGCTGGGTGCATCACAAGAAGAAGCACTGCACTAGAATACAGGAACCTCTACCAAGGAAGAAGTCCGAAATTGAGAAATATGTATGCAAAGGTGAGCGTGTATTCCATGACCGGCCCGAGAGTGTTAACTTTGGCAATGAGGCTCTGGAGATGGTGGACAAGTTTTACTACTTGGGAGATACTGTACCATCTCTGCCGGTGGTGGGGCCGAGGCCGCCACTATCACCAGAATAAGAGTTTAGAGAACTTTTGCCACTACTCACCATGAGGAGACTCCAACTCCCCTTGAATTAAAATGTAAAACTTGCAAACAAAGTCAAAGCAAAACTGGGACAAAGACAATATAAAGTCAAAACCACCTATCAAAATCGATATGTGGAAACAACGCTTACTAAAATAAAATTTATGAAATGAAAGGACACAATCCACCACATAGGGTGTACATTACTAAAGGAAAGGTGTACGCTTGATGCGTTAGAAGCGCACTGACATATGCTTCAGAAACGTGGCCTGTCAAAGCGGATGATACCAACAGAATGGAATGCAATGAGATGAGAATGGTGAGATAGATGTGTGGTGCCAAACTGCAAGATAGGATATCAAGTGAAGAGCTAAGGAGAAGGTTAGGTATCAAGAGTATCAGTGATGAGATGCGTACTAGCAGGCTTGGATGGTTTGGACATGTAGAGAGGATGGATGAACAAAGCTGGGTGAAAAGATGAAAGTCCATGAATGTGGAGGGAGCTGCACCAAGGGGCGGACCAAGAAAGACGTGGGATCGGACTTTGTAGTCTGATCTTAAATCTAAGAACTTGACATGTGAGGCAGCTCTTAACAGGGCTGCCTGGAGTGCCACCATTAGGACGTTAGACCGGGACCGCGCTTCGCATGGAGCACTTTTGCTTCTTTTTTGGTATGGCCGAGGCAGAAAAGCCCCCTAAGCTACTTCGTCCAGAAATACTTACACTGCCTATGCCCCAATGCTTTTTCTTTATATACCGGTATATTTTCTTTACCTTTCTTTTCACATACTGTATGTCCTTCCTCCCAATACATGAACAGGGGGGTCCAAATAAATATATAAAATACTTGTATATACTCGAGGTGAACACAGTACGCGAATCGGAGGTAAAAAGTGAAGCAAATCGGCTATCTCCTTTGAATATGTAACCCCCCCCCCCATAATACACGAGAGACACGTGTGTGTGTGTGGTGTAACGTGGCAGGCAACTGATATGAGCCACTAGGACAGCCCCCTTCCCACACACACAAGCGCCGATTATCAATCACTTGGACATTACGTCACTCCCAATACTCCCTGCACACATACACATAGTGTGGGCAGCCCTAGTCTTTCTACCCTGAAAGACTAGAAAGACTAGGGCTTCCCACGCTAGAGGAGAGAAGAGTTCGAGGAGACCTGATAGCAATGTATAGATGCATGAGAGGTTTCGAGACTCAACAAGGAGGATTTTATCAGGCTGGACGATGGAAGAACCAGAGGGCATATGTATAAAATAAGGAAGGAGAGGTGCAAGTCCAATGTGAAAAAGTTTAGCTTTCCATATAGAACGATAGATAGGTGGAATAACTTAGTGCGGAGATTGTAGAAGCAAGAAATATCCACAACTTTAAAAGTAAACTGGATAGTCAATAGAAACTGAGACAGGACAACACGAGCGCAGCTCAATTTCTGTAAACTATAAATAGGTGAATACACGCACAATTTATTGATCATGTGGACATTGTCACTCCCCATGCCCACCTCCCTGCACACACACACATATGCTCGCATTGTACCCCAATTATCGATTGTGTGGACGTTACGTTCACTCATGGTAACAACCCTCCCTCGTACGCACACAAGCGCACCAATTATCGATCACATTAACCTTATGTCACTCCTGGTATCCCCCCTCCTCGCACACACACACACACACACATATGAATGTGCCGACTCATTAATGACCACATGGACAATGTCACTCATGGTATTCACCACCTCACAGCACTTCTTTATATCCACTCAGTCACTTCACATGAATGACCAGAGCTTGTTCCTTCGTTTCTAGAAACTCCTACTGTACATCTCTCTCTTACTCTGTCCATTCAGTCTGATCACACCTGATTCCATTTTGAAGTAACTCATCATTACAGCTCTTACTTTCAAGAGATCCTTGTTACTTACTGTCCATGTCTCGCTGGCATGTGTGAGTACATACATACATACATACATACATACATACATACATACATACATACATACATACATACAAGTTTAAAAACCGTTTGTCCACAGAAGCTGTGGTTACAGTCTCACGTCCTAAATGGCAGCTTTCCAGGCGGTCCTGTCAGGGGCCGCCTGTGTTGTCAAGTTCTTTATTTTGAGATCGGACCGGAGTACCCGAGACCACGTCATTCTAGGTCCACCCCTACGCGCAGCTCCCCCCAAGTTCACTGTCCGGCATTTCTTCACCCAGTTCTGATCATCCATTCTCTCCACATGTCCAAACCAACCAAGTCGGCTCGTGCGCATCACTTCACTGATACTCCTAATGCCCAGACGCCTTCTCAATTCCTCGCTCGATACCCTGTCCCTAAGATTAACCCCACACACACAGTGTTAGGAGCAACACAACTCATATGAGTTTTAACTTTTTTGGCTGATCAGTCTACCTTTATAGATACAGTCATGTTCTCCAAGCACCAATCTCCTTTACATTTTTTCTCTTTTATCGAAGTTGGACGAATGGCCAAGCTGAGTACCCGACTACCCACCAACACCTGGTAAGCAAGAGAAGAGGAGCCGCCTAGAGACAGTGAAGGCCGACCTCAGCTTCATTAATACCAAACAGAACTTTACCAAGTAAGCCAAGTAAATCGTGCTCTCCCACTTACCATATTTGCACAATACAGTTCACAAATACTGTAAACCTCTAATTTGAATTTCTCATTTTAATTTTATAAAATTTTCTCAATGCTTTTTTTTTACTGTACATACATACATATTGTACATATTTGTTTAAGCTCAATCCTATTGGCGGCATTCCAAGCAGCCCTATTCAGAGCTGCCTCACCGGTCAGGTTTTTTAATTCAAGATCACAGTGTATGGTCTGATCCTGTGTCTTCCTAGGTCTACCTCTCTCTCTCTCTCTCTCTGTTGCTCCCTCCACGTTCACAGAATTTCATCCTTTTACCCAGTTTAGTTCATCCATCCTCTCTAAATGCCCAAACCATCTAACCTGCTTGTTTGCATTTCATCACTGATACTCTCATCTAACCGTCTCTTTTATCTTATCTTGCAGTTTGGCTCCAAACATATCCATCTCTATCTCTCTATTACCAGACGTCATAATCCCTAAAGGGGTGGCCTCGAATTAATCGCCCCCATGCACCTCTGTCAGTCGACGCCCCTCCTCCCATGCAACACCGCTATCACACATATACAGTACTGTATTTCTTAACTCCATCCTTCCACCTCTCTCTCGTTGTATCTCTACCTCTCTGTCCTTCCACTTCACTCTCATACACTCTCATATTCATTCTCTTGCTTCCCATACGTTCCCCATGACCAAACCATCTCAAGGTGTTCCTTTTCACACTTTCCAGCACATCTACATCCACACCACACTGCTCTTGTACTTCCTCAGTCGTGAGTCTATCCCTCCATTTAACTCCAGACGCAATTCCCAAGTAACTCCATCTCACCATTCTCATTTCATTATGTTCCGTAACTCCGTTCTGTTGATATCATCCAGTTAAACTGTTTTAATCTGCTGTATTTTGTCCTATAGTCTATAATCTCATGTGTTCTTTTTAAACACCATGATTATCCCTACAATGAGATTTAACTTTATTCTTTTCTTCACACCCTGTCATAGTGACCATTTACTAAAGTTATTCTACAATTTCTGCCAACCAACATCATCTACACATGTAAATAATCTTTAATTCCCTTCCTTCCAGGTTCAGCCTAGTTCCTTTGATCTAACCCTCTATTCTCTGATAGGTTACCTTATACTTTAATAGGAAAGGCAGAGACCTTGAACTATCTTACAATCATGCTACAGTACTCAATCAAGTTATGATATAAAGTTTGATTTTATAGTATGCCAAATAGGGTGGATGGGACTCGTTAACCTTGGTCGGCAACCCGTCTAGGGGAGACAACCCTACACAATCCGGGTAGACGGGACTCGTCAGCCGTGGCCGGCAACCTGTCTAGGGGAGCAAACCCCACTTAAACCGCCTGCTGCCTTGCAGGTTAAGCCCATCTTGGCAAAGGCTAGGCCCACTGCCAACAACTGTGGTTGGGGGCTAGTCAGAGCAGGCACCCCATGTAAAACTTGCTTCAAACTCGTCAAATGGCGGCTCGCTGACGCGGAGGGATCTACCTCAGGTCCAGCTCTGGCCCCCTGGGGGTGCATCCTGGCCAGGAGGACCGAGAGGGTACAGGGCATAGTGCTTTTTCACCATCCACAGACTGGCACTTTCCGCCTAGAAGTACAGGGGCCCGAACCCGGAGGTAGCGCACCGGGAGGCTGCCCTATCACTAGGCGCATATTACCGGGCCAGCCATAGTGCCGTGTGCGCGCACGGATTGTGTCCTCTGCGGTTGGTTCTAGTGGGGTGCCCCGAAGCCATTAGGTTCCACCCCATTTAAGTTCTTGGGATGGCCTTTGGGTGACAACTGCCCGGGGTTGCCTGGAGCTGGATACCTGGGGATAGTGACCTCCAACGTTGGCAAAAAAATACCAATCATGACTAAAAACAACTACCAAAGAAAACGTAAGTCTGTTGATATAAAATCGCAAAAGGACACTGTCGCAGATTCTTCCCCGAAGTTTAGGTTCGGAAGTGTGAATGTGGGTACTGTACTATGAAAGGAAGGACAGGTGAGATTGCGGAGATGCTAGAGAGACGAGGAGTTGATGTATGTTGTGCCCAGGAAACCCGGTGGAAAGGGGGGAGTGCGAGGTGGATTACGGGTAAAAACGAACACTTTAAGTTTATATGGAAGGGAAATGAACATGGTACGGGAGGGGTGGGTTTCCTGGTGGCAGAGAGGTGGGCAGATTGTGTTATAGAAGTTGTTGTTGTTCCCCAAGCTGCCTGGCCGAACAGCCCCAAGGCTCCGAGCAAGGCCAAGGCCATAACCGAGTGCCCCCACAGAACCCTCCCTGCCGACCACAAAAAGCCTGGGTGACCGAAGCCAGTCCATGGCGGGGAGCTGAGGAGGGTGCGGAAACGTCCGGGAAACCAAAGCCCCACCAAGGGCCCTGTGCCCCTCAGCAAGTATGAAGAGAAAGTTGAGGGGCAAAGGAAAAATGTGACGCTTTGGCTTCCAATCTTGGTAGATTGGGAGGTCAATCCACGGAAGAGACGCCGTCACTTGAGATCTAGAAAATATATAAGTAAAAGGAACAGTAAGAGTAAGCTATGGGTATGGCAGAGATCGCTCCGCTCTCACTCTGATAGACCAGCCCATCACCACATGACTAGAACCCAATCCTCTCAGCATCAGCTAGGAAAGGCCCTAGAAAGTCGCCTTTGGCGGGGGGATAGCTCCCCTATTTCAACCCCTTTCGGGGTTTGGCACCCGCCGTGTTATAGAAGTAAAAAGGTTTAATGAAAGACTGATTTTTACTAAGAATGAAAGTCGGGGCGAGAGTCATAGATGTTATATCAGCATATGCCCCCCAAGCAGGCTTAGCTAGAGATGTCAAAGAACGGTTCTGGAATGAATTACTAGGGGTGGTTGTCGGATGCAAGGAAGGGGAGGCAGTAATTGTGGGAGGGGACTTGAATGGACATGTCGGGGCAGGTGCCGATGGATATGAGGGCGTGCACGGAGGACAGGGTTATGGCCGTAGGAACCTGGGAGGTGAATACATACTGGAGCACTGTACTGCCACAGGGATGGTGGTGTGTAATACTATGTTTAGGAAGAGGATGAGCCATCTGATAACATGAATCAGGTGGCTCCAGTAGCCAGATAGACTACTTCCTTATCAGCAAATCTGACAGGAAGTGGGTTAGAGACGTTAAGATCATACCAGGTGAAGAATGCATCCCCCAACACAAGCTTTTAGTATGTGATATGTGCCTAGGTAGAGTTCCTGTCAGAAAGAAAGTTCATTTGCCAAAAAGGAAAGTTTGGTTGTTGGAAAAAGAGGAGTACAGAGACAGATTCCACAACGAAATGATGGAACTCGAAAGGAGAATGGGCGTTAGGCCAGATGTTGATAGCAAATGAAACTTTATAGAGCGCAGCCTCCTCGATACCACAGACAAAGTCTGTGGCAAAACAAAGGGGCCACCTAGACATAAGTTCTCCTGGTGGTGGAACAATGATGTCGAAGCGGCAGTCAGAGAGAAGAAGAGATGTTTCAAAGTATGGAAGGAAGGTGGCAGCAAGGAAGAATACCTGTCCGCCAAACGAAATGCTAGAAGAGAGGTCTACAGGGCAAAGAAAACCATACAGGATAGCGTAATAGAACAAGTTTGCAGCACTAATAATACCAATGGAGTTTATAAATTAGCTAAGAATGTAAGGGACAGTAGCTAGGACGTCGTGGGTGTAAGATGCATAAATAATGACAGTGGCACGACTGTTTACACAGAAAAAGAAATCAGAGAGGCGTGGAAGGAGCATTATGAAACAGGGAACAGCTCAGCACTGTAGTCCCAGTACAAGGCCCTCCGCCTTTGATAGGGTACGACGCTGTTAAAAGTGCTATAGATAAAATGAAGTCAGGAAAAGCCGCTGGGAGCTCCGGCATTGTTGCTGAGATGCTAAAAGCAGCTGGAGATACTGGGATAAAATTGGTCACAGAGTTGATTAATGCTATCATAAAGGAGGAAAAAATTCCCTATGCTTGGCAGGAAAGTGTTATAGTAAATATATATAAAGGCAAGGGTGACTCCTTAGACAGGGGAAATTATCGGGGTTTGAAAATGCTCGATCAAGTCATGAAAGTCAGCGAAAGGGTCTTTGAATGCATGATCAGGGAAAGTGTTGCTATCAGCGACATGCAGTTTGGATTTATGCCGGGACGTGGCACAACTGATGCTATCTTCACTCTTAGGCAAATGCAAGAGAGGTACCTAGAGAAAAACAGGGAGTTATACCTAGTTTTTGTAGATCTGGAGAAGGCCTTCGACCGGGTGCCCAGGGAGGTAGTGCAGTGGGCTATGAGAAAACTTGGAGTAGAAGAGTGGTTGGTGCGTGTGATAATGAGAATGTATGAGGGGTCACGGGCAGCAGTTAGAGTAAACACGGGCCTGAGTGAAGAGTTTCCAGTGAAAGTTGGAGTTCACCAAGGCTCAGTTCTGAGCCCATTACTGTTTGTTTTAGTCTTGGAGGCTCTGTCAAGGGAATTTAGGACAGGACTCCCATGGGAGATGTTATATGCAGATGATCTAGTTCTTATCGCAGATAGTGTGCAGGAAGCAGAGGCGAAGTTCAAAAGATGGAGGGAAGGTATGGCAAATATGGGTCTAAGAGTTAACATAGATAAAACAAAGGTCATGATTAGTGGAGTAGGGCGTGGAGCTATGGAAAGAAGCGGCGACTATCCATGCGCAGTATGTGGGAAGGGGGTGGGATGTAATTCAATTCAATGTTGTGTCTGGTCCTGGCTAGAGGACCTTTGACAAGAATCATAGACTTCGAATGTGCAGTGTGCAAGGGAGATCTTGTATTAAATGACCCGCCTGTCAGTGTTGATTTCGACAGTGTAACGCTGGAGTGTGTGAAAAAGTTCTGTTACCTGGGCGATACAGTTTCCGCTGGAGGTGGCGCTGAAGCTAGCTCCATTGCTAGAGTCAGAAGTGGCTGGGGAAAGTTTAGAGAGCTGTTGCCACTCCTGACCATGAGAGGGCTCCCACCCCACCTTAAAGGGAAGGTGTTTACCTCGTGTGTTAGGAGCGCGATGACCTATGCCTCTGAGACGTGGCCGGTTAAAGCGGAGGATATCAATAGAATGGAACGGAATGAGAAGAGAATGGTGAGATGGATGTGTGGGGTTAATCTTAGGGACAGGGTATCGAGCGAGGAATTTAGAAGGCGTCTGGGCATTAGGAGTATCAGTGAAGTGATGCGCACGAGCCGACTTGGTTGGTTTGGACATGTGGAGAGAATGGATGATCAGAACTGGGTGAAGAAATGCCGGACTGTGAACTTGGGGGGAGCTGCGCGTAGGGGTGGACCTAGAATGACGTGGGCTCGGGTACTCCGGTCCGATCTCAAAATAAAGAACTTGACAACACAGGTGGCCCTTGACAGGACCGCCTGGAAAGCTGCCATTTAGGACGTGAGACTGTAACCACAGCTTCTGTGGACAAACGGTCTTTAAACTTGTATGTATGTAACTAGGCCTATTGTAGTTGAAAATAAATAATACGGTACCTACTTTATCCATTGTTCAAAGACTTCCTTCATATCATAAAACTTAGGTTATGCAGTAAAGGTATAGGCAGTGCCAACAAACTTGACAATTATATCGATCCCTGACCTCTACGTAACTCAAAAGGACCTTGAGCAAACTGGCTGTACATTTCTACACCTATTTCCTGTTGGACTCTTCCCAAATGATAGAAATGTCAGCCCGATTGCTTTCATTCATTTGGAGTTATAAGAAGTTAAGGGGTCCAGATAATTGTCAAGTTCATTGGTGCTACCTATAGTACTGTATCATACATTTTATACATATATAAAAACATACATAACATTTTAAGACTAAGTGCTCCACACATACGAGCAGTTTCAGTCCCTTGTCCAATGGCAGCATTCCAGGCAACCCTGTTAAGGGCTGCTTCACTTGTCAAGTTTTGGGATTTGAGATCGCCACGTATAGTCTTCATTATCACACACACCAGCCACTCTTCCACACCAAGTTTCCTCATAGCCCACTGCACAACATCTCTAGGTACCCTGTCAAAGGCCTTCTCCGGGTCTACAAACACAAAGTAAAGTTCCATGCCTTTTAGTAAGTATCTTTTCTGTATCTGCCTGACTATGAAGATAGCATCGATTGTACCACGTCCTGGCATAAAACCAAACTGCATATCATCAATGGAGATGCTTTGCCTGGTCAAACTCTCAATGACTCTCTCACAGACCTTCATGATTTGGTCAAGCATTTTCAGGCCCCTGTAATTTCCTCTATGTAGAGCATCCCCTTTTCCTTTGCATATACAGTATTTACTATTACACTTTTGTGCCAATCCTCGGGGATTTTCTCATCTTTAATAATGGTGTTTATCATCTCGGTGACTAAGCTGACACCAGTCTCCCATGAGGCTTTTATCATCTCAGCGACAATGTCAGAGCACCCTGGAGCTTTACCGTCCTTCATTTTATTGATTGCGTCGCTCACTACAGCTGGTGCTATCAAAGGAGGGGGTCCAGATATTGGTTTTTCGATACTATCGAAATTATAAATTTACCAGAAACATGGTACCTATCTATTGCCAGGCACCCTAATCCCTAAGAGGATTTCTATCAACTAGGCCTATAACCTCCGCTAACCATACCCTATATCAACCTTACCTTCCACCAACTAGAGTTGTTGTTGTTGATGTTCCCCAGGCTGTCCGGCCGAACAGCCCCAAGGTCCCGAGCATGGCCAAGGCCATAAACGAGTGCCCCCACAAAACCCTCCCTGCTTACCACTAATAAAGACCGGGTGACTGAAGCCACTCCAAGGCGGGGAGCTGAGGAGTACAAAGGAAATCAAGCAACAACAGATCTAGTGACACTTCTAGGTTGCTTGTCCTCCAAAACACTGAGGATCAAGTATCCAAACAGTGGTTTAGAGTGGGTAAGGGAACATTGGAAAGGGAATTACTGCCCTGGAACTAATGTCCGTGGCAGGATTAGGAAGTTAGTAGAGGACAAATGGGTTAGTAACTGAGGGGAGGATAAAATAAAGTTATTCATTTACAAACGCAGTCAGTCGCGGGTTTGATGCAAGATATTTGTCTAGTGAGTGAGAGTGAGAGAGATTGATTCAATGTATAGATGTAAAGGGCGAAGACCGAGAGTTTGAGAGAGAGAATATATATATACAGTATATATATATATATATACATATATATATATATATATATATATATATATATATATATATATATATATATATATATATATATATATACACTGTGTATATATACAGTATATATACTGTTTAAGTATGTGCATGTTGTCGTAGTTGCTGTTTGTGTTATCGTTTATCTAAGATATACTCTATACCTAAGCCGGCACCTCTTAAAATTACAGGCTCGCTATCACTCGCCAGGAAAAATCGACACCTAAGTGGCACGAAAGGTCTTATAATTTGACAACGAAAAGGGGTGAAAAGTTTTCAAATCGCCAAACTAATGGGCCGAACGTCTGAAAATCTCAAAACTAATGGGGCTAAGCATGAGGGAGAAGGGGGGCCCGAAAAACTAACCATCCCCCCTTAAATAATTGACCGCATACTGGTAACAAAACTGATACATATAATAAATAGTTCAATCATTTACGTGTGCTACTTTGAACACGTAAGCGATTGAAACACTTCATATATACAGTATATATATATACAGTACCGGTATATATATATATATATTTTTTTTTTTTTTTTTTTTTTTTTTACTACATTTAACATTTATTTGGTGTGAGACAGGTCTTTTTGAACATTCCCTATTTCACTCTATTAGTCTCGATAAACATATACGTTTCAACTCATTAATTTGGCAAGTACAAGACGCTTCATCCCATTCATGTGTCGATTTTTTCTGTGCAAGTAATACTGAGCCTGCAATTTACGTTAAACCGAGCTTGGACTGGGACTTTTGTACGGGATAAATGCATGCAATTAGCTTAACCCGTTCAGTACCAGGGACATACATTTCATCATATTCTGGCAGCTATTAGATGATTGTATATAGCTTAGGAAGGACCTCTGATTGTATTTAGCTTAAGAAGGACCACTAGCAATAATAAAGATTCAAGCTATTCCAACCAGCTCTTATAACTACCACAGGTCCTTCCTAAGCTACAAAATATCGTCTAAATATAGCTAGAATTATATATATCACACGTCGCTGGTACTCAAAGGGTTAAGGGGGTCTGGGTGATATTTGTGAGCTTGAAGAGAGTCTGGGGAAAGTTTCTCTTAGTTTAGGGAGCAAACTAATAATGCATTGCTTAAAATGTCAAAACAATCAAATCCCCCATTGGTAATATACCAAAATACCATAATAACCCCCAAGACATCGCAAGCGTTCATTTGTATGTTTAGTTTCTCGTAAAGGCGCGCATTGTCACATTGGATATTACACTGTAGTGATAATTGCTATTGTATTTTATTGTTATTGATTTTGTTCTATTCCCATACATTAAAGTCCGGGGGAACAAAGAGGGTATTAAATTCGTGGCAGTAGGTTTATTATGAAGTAGGAGGATTCGATAGTTTTATTTATGTTATTTGTTTAATCTGTGTACTGGCTTATCCCCATACCTTTAAGTCCGGTGGGAACAAGAAGGATACTTAACCCCTTCTGTACCGGCGAAGTCTTTTTCATTTTATTCTAGCGATATTTAAACCATGTTGTGCAGTTTAAAAAGGATCTGGTAGTAAAAAAGGTCAAGTGAGACAGTTCGAAGCCTTTTAATTCCTGTAGGCCCCCTTTTAAACTGAAAAACATCGTATAATAGCATCCAGAAGAAAGTTAAAAGGATGTCACCGGTACTGACTGGGCTAAGTCATGGCAGTAGGTTTTTCTTTATTAACCCGGGAACTGCGGGGAGACTCTTAAGAGTTCCCCCGGCGGACTGTGGGGAGACTCTTATGAGTGAGTGAAAAAAAAAATCAACTTTTGACATAGAAAAAAAAAAAAAAAAAAAAAAAAAAAAAAATTTTTTTTTTTTTTTTGGCCCCTGGGCCATGCAAAATCTCAGTCCTCTACCTCCCCTCCTTCCCCACTTTCCTCCTCTCCTTCAGTTATCACCTATTTTCCCTGTTATTCCCTTATTCTGAGGTATATTTTCGTGCTAACATTAGCGAGTTGCAAGCAGGGTGTTGTCATCACTGATGGCAAGTGAGTGCAAGAGAGAGAGAGAGTATCGATCGACTGTGTCTCAGTGGCCTTGGGGGAAATTGGCGGGAAAGCAGCTTGCCTCACCCATACATTATACAACTCGCGGGCTATATCTCCGATTTTGACCATCCAAACGCTGTTTTCACTCGTTTTATTGTTGTTTCAGGTTAATACCTTTATAATCAACCCATAATAGGCGCATATGGATAAGTATTAATGCTATTAATGGTACAATGAGTATTTTAGTGACGGAAACACCTCAAATACGTCAGCACAGGGGGACGTTTCCAATTACCCCCATGCGCACTTGTTAGGTTAAGTAGGTTATAATAATTCTCTCTCTCTCTCTCTCTCTCTCTCTCTCTCTCTCTCTCTCTCTCTCTCTCTCTCTCTTTCTCTCTCTTTCTCTTTCTCTCTCTCTCTCTCTCTCTCTCTCTCTCTCTCTCTCTCTCTCTCTCTCTCTCTCTCTCTCTCTCTCTCTCTCTCTCTCTCTCCCCCCCCCCCCCCCGGGTGTACTAGGAATCAAACCCGAGTTCTTTACTGTATATTAGTAGTATAGTACCATGACCACTCCACCACATTCCCATAAACGTGTGTGTGAGAGAGAGAGAGAGAGCGCGAGCGGGAAAATGTGAGTGTTTGAGAGTGAGTGAATGAGAGAACGAGCGTGAGAGGGAGAGAGAAAGAAGGAGAGAGACAAAGAGAAAGAAGGAGAGAGAGTGAGAGTGAGTGAGTGAGTGAGAGTGAGGACCAGAAATAAAGAGAGAAGTTGGTCCCATGTGTAGATGTGAGCGAGGAAGAAAAATTGTGCAAGGAACGTGCTTGGTTGTCCACGGAGAGAGAGAGAGAGAGAGAGAGTTACATAAATTTACATATATAGGCTACAGTGACCGCACAGACTTTTGGTTCAAGTAATGTCGTCAGAACTTAACCCTTTTTGTTACCGATGATATATTTTTAATTTTATTCTGGCTATTATTAAAACTATTTTATTCAGTGTGATAAGGGCCTCCAGCAATTAACAGGCTTCGAACTATCTCACTTGACCCTTTTTACTACAACAGCTCCTTCTTAAACTGCAAAAAAAATCGTCTAAATATAGCTAGGACAATATTAGAAAGACGTTGCCGGAGTAGAAGTTGGTAAAATTATAAGTGGCGAAGCTCAGGTAGTTCTCAGTAGTCTTTATGTATTTGTTCTTTTGTGTTTTAAACCATTCAGTACCAGTGACATCCTCTATATTATATTCTTGTAACTATTAAGACGATTATATTCAGCTTAGAAATTATGTCTACCCATTAAAAGGTTATAGACTACCTAAATAAATCCTTTTAGCTCCCATATATCTTTCCTAAGCTTCATAAAATCGTCTAAGTGTGGCTAGAATAACATTAATATGACGACGCTGGCATTGAAGAGGTTAATTATTATTATAATTATGATTATTATTATTATAATAATATTAATATTTATTATTATTATTACTATTGTTATTATAATAATGATTATTCAGTTAGCATTATTTAATACAATGTTGGTACAACATAATATGCATTGTAAATATCAATTGTTAGCCTAGCAGCTTTACATAATTCCAACTAAGGATAGCCCAATAAGGCCGTTAGGCGTGTTTCCATTGGGGGCCTTGTAGGATTAAGGTACATGGGGAGAAAAACAAACTGGGTGAAAATGTAAATGAATATGAGCAGCATAAAATTCCAGAACATTAATTTCTAGGGGGCTAAACTAAGATAACGTTAATTCTAAAACTGAATTAATCATATTTTGTTTGAGTTTTACCTATCCCTTATGTCGTATTTGGTAGTATAGACAAAGTTTGGTTCGCCCATCGGCCCACATCCTGCGACTTTGTTTCAGGTGCTCCTTGAGGCTACGCCTGTACGAGTACATTATTCTCTTTTCACGGACTGTGTGTTGTATGTGGTTCCAGTATTTTATGACAGTGAAGAAGAATGTTAGTTTACCCTGCCCTTGGATTCTTGGAACATATGATTATACTCCCTATTTATTAGATTATCGATCTCTGATACCACTAGCCTACCTAGATACAGAAATTAATTAAATCAAACTCACGTGTTTTCTCTTGAATATAAACATATTCTGAAACTTAAGATTATATTTTATTTTTCATAGAAGTGCAATTACAATACTGGAAAATATGAAGAGATGCGTACAGCTAGGTCATTCAGTTCAGTTCAGTTGGAATTCGGGAAGTTTAGCCTTAACGTCGGCACTTCCCTAAGAGGTTTTGTTATTTTTCTCTTTGTGACTCTGTGACGTGCTCATTTGTTTAAAAATAAATATATCTCATTTTTCATCCCTTTTTCTGAAATCTTCTTTCTTCTCTCTTCAGTCTTGTTTCTTCTCTCGTCTTCCTTCATTCTTGTTTCTTCTCTCTTCAGTCTTCTTATTTCAGTTCTTTCAATTTTTTCTCTCGTACTCTCCACATTTGATAGATTGTCTGTTTCACTCTATCGCTTATTTCTTTGTTAAATAAAAGATGTCCGATGACTTGATTTTCATTTTCAATATAAGGCTGTTGGAACCCTGGATCTTTTATTCTGCATGCTTTATAAAATGAACAGTGTAGTAGAAAATGTTTTAGGTCTTCTGTTCCTTCCTTACACATATCGCATTGTGTCTCTCCTCCCACATGCCTATTTCTATCTTTTAGATTTAAGTTATTTGTCCTACATCTGTAAAATATTATAGATGCCTGTGTGTTGTCATAAATATCTTCCTCGAAAAGCGATTAATGAAATATTACAACCACGTGGCAGTCAGTAGATTCGAACCCAGGACGCTCACACCGAATATCAACACTTTATGCATTACACCACGAAGGCAGTTATTGATTTTGACTATCCCCATTTGTTTTTGTTTTTATTCCAAAATCGTCGCACATCATGCTGACCGGGAATAACCCTCCTTCAGAACCACAATGAAGGGAGAGATGTGTATGGTTGAGTGGATATAGATGGGTAGATATAGATAGTGATAGATAAATTTATCATTTTCAGTGATGTGCGGATTATCTATATTTTATTGAGTTACTCATTAAATACAGTTTTCTATGGTGCATTATGCGTCAGAGAAAATGATAGGCATTGGTTAACTGATTTATTTTATTTTCTCGCCATTTCCTGTTTTGTATATAATTTATTAGTGTTGTCTCATGTTTTATGGTATTTACTATATTTGCAGAATAATTATCACATTTTACAACTCTCGGTGCGTACATATCTTACATTCCTATAATTAATTTCAATGTGGATATTTTAGATGATCGGGTTACCTTGCGCATGTGGTAGCTGATTCACTTGTTTCATGAAACTCGTAACGTATAGTCGATTTCTTCGTCTTTCCTTAGTTATATATATTTATTTGTGATATATTACAGTGTTTTCACTGCGTTCATCTCACGACTTATAACAATGGTGAACACACGTATCCAGGCCGTGAAGGTTCAGGTGAAGAGGGGTGGGAAGGCGATCAAGAGAGTACTTCGGAGAATGGGGAAGCCTGTAAAGGCCTTTGGAGAAGGGGTTGTGAAGCAAGTTTCGGGCCATTTCTCGCCTTTGCTCAATATTCATAATACTCTCTATGAGATCTTCTGCAGGGCCTGGGAGTTTGGGGAAAATTTTGTAGAACTGAGCGGAAAATTGATAATGTTACATTTCAACTTGGTTTATATTATCAAGGATGGGTTCCTCGAATGTCTTTGGGCGATTCTGGATCTCATTGCTGCTGTCAACGCCGCTGTAGATGTTTATTATGGACAACGATGACGGTAGGCCATAGATTTTGTTTATTACTTTTGTTGTTAATGTCTTTGTTTCGAATTAAATATAAAGTCGGCAAAATGTCCAGCTGTGCCAGAGCTATTGTTATTTAAGCTATTTGAGTTCTTTATTAATACTGAAATGACTGGACCCGTGAATGTTGCTATAAAGAGTGCCAATAAAGTAGCCTACCATTCAAGAAAGCAAGGCAGTTATATGGGTTAAAACAGAACATAACTATAGTCCATTCATAAGTAGGGGGAGGCGATAGCACAGTGGACTGCAGACCAAATGGATCTCAGATCGAGTCCACGGCAAACGTCAGGGGTTTATCTGAGGTGATCTGATCGTTCCTGCTGTTCTAC
This sequence comes from Paralithodes platypus, assembly GCA_032716605.1. Classification (NCBI taxonomy): domain Eukaryota; kingdom Metazoa; phylum Arthropoda; class Malacostraca; order Decapoda; family Lithodidae; genus Paralithodes; species Paralithodes platypus. Next base: position 31,321,809 of record CM064545.1, read on the forward strand.
ATATATTCTGGCTACACCGACACAAAAAGAAAATACCCCCTATATTGTCACCAATTCATAGCAGATTCAGAAGAAGCAGGACAATATTCGAAGATGCTGTGAAAGACCATATATGGCTGCTCTTTCCAAATCAAGTGATGTGAATAAATAAGGTGCGGTCATCTAGTGTGGCAAAAAGGAATCAGCCTATATAAAAATGGATGCACCAATTAAGGCGTCTAAAAATATCACAACTCTTTCTTACAGTAGGATCTCTATTAGTGAACACTCCTAACCCCTTCAGTACCGGTGACGTAATTTTCGCTATATTCTGGCAGCTATTAAACTATTGTATTTAGCTTGGGAAGGACCTCTAATAATTAAAAGGCTACAAAATATCTCTTTTAATCCTTTTAGCTATAACAAATTCTTCCAAAGCTGATTGAAATCACATTATGGTTGCCAGAATATGATGAAAATGACGTCACCGGTACTGAATGGGTTAATCTGTAGTTATGCCTTGTTGTGTTATGTTTTACACTCCAATACTCGAACTCGTGAGATTCAGACATCTATAGGAAGTTACACTGTCTATATGTATAGTTTCCGCTTTTCTATATATGAACGAAATAATGCACTTGAATGTTCGTCTTTTTTGTATTTATTAACATGCTCTGTCTCGAGTCGGCCACCCCCAATAAAAAACAATGGGGATAGTGCCAGAGTATATAGATAGATAGATAGATAGAACATGCCATGAATATTTTTTTTTATATATATAAATTATCCTATATCCAGAGTGACAGCCATTATTACCACCATCTTCCAACGTCTGGCGAACTTTACTACCTAACTCGACATCTGGCAGACATTACTATTCCTTATTCTGACACCAAGTAGACATTGCTGCCTTATTCAATATCTGGCTGACAGTATTTTTAAATATTAACCTTATTTGAATATCTGCAGGCTCATTGAACATCTGGCAGACATAATTATAATTATTCCAAAACTGGGTGGACTACATACGGCCTTATTCAACGTATGGCAGATTTTATAATATAATTGTCAACACTTGGTAGACATTAATAATTAGATTATTCCAGCATTTTCCGAATATAGACTTTATTCCAATATCCAGCAGACATTTCCAAAATATAAGATCTCACAACATGATCTTGTTCTATTTTGTGCAGACATTGAACCTACAGTATATATATATATATATATATATATATATATATATATATATATATATATATATAATTTTTTTTTTTTTTTTTTTTTTTTTTTTATATATATATATATCAACATCTCCCAGCCCCCTTCATCCAATAACTATATAGCAGACATTCCCAAATTCCAACATCTGACAGTCATTGCTATATAGGGTCTAACTTCCACCACTGTAAATATTTAAATGACTCTGCAAATCTATAATGAGAGATTTGAGCTGTGAGACTGAAGATGGTGGCCGTTAGCTCCACGGTGCATGCATCATCAGCCCTATATATTCTGTTTCTTTTCAGCTGACGGTACTGCGAGTTTCAGGCTATAAGGAAGTTGGAGCTGTAGCCATCGATAGTAAATAGAAATGCAATAATAATGTAGGTTTCTGATGGCTAAAATATATGTTGAATTGGGTTTCATGTATTTATAAATGTACTAAAACCGTATTTTAGCTGGTAAATCGGCTCACTATCGATGTCTCTGCATCATAGGCCTATTATTTAGACCAAGTTTATATAATCAGCACCAAAATCTTCAAAATAACTCAGACATTTTGATGTGAACTTTGCAATTTACTGTCAGCTGAAAAGAAACAGCATAGGTGCTTGTATTTAATACCTATGGAGTTAGTAACCTGAAATATATATTTTTGTGTATTCTCAAATTGGCCGCCGAAACATATTCGTGCCCCTTAGATATAGTAATAGATGCCAGATTCGCTAGTTTTTAATCATTGTGATTATTGAGCCAGTTATATTTACTAATTTGTCGATCTGTTGAAGTGTTTTTCGTTTTTGTATGGTATATGTAAACCAAAAGTTAGACTAGGATTTGGTTATGTAGTTGAGTTATGAATTAAATACGAGTAAAAGCCAAACGAACCATTAATCAATAGGGGTGGACGCAGCAGCTAACAAAGTAAGGTCAGAATTGAATGTATGGTACCTGGACGATGCAACCTTGGGTGGGTCTGTAGAGAATGTTCTAACCGATCTAAAAAACATCGTAACTGACCTCAACCAGGCTGAGCTAGCGATAAATTACACCAAATGTGAACTTTTCCTCCTCAACCACACACTTGAAGAAAGAGAACAGACTCAGGCCCTTTTTCAAGAAACATTGCCAGACATAAAGATCCTTCAGGAGCACCAGCAAACCCTTTTAGGTTCCCCACTAACTCCGGCAGCAATCCCACCAGCACTTCAAGGTAAAAAGGAGGAGCTTCAACGTCTTGTGAGTCGCCTGATACACATCGATGCCTACTCAGCTCTGGCCCTTCTCAAGAATTTTTTCTCCATTCCAAAACTCCAATACCTTTTGCGCAGATCGATGACCTACACGAACAATGGTGGCCTCCAAGAATTAGACAACATAATCCGAGAAGCAGTGACCAGCATCACCAACGTGGAATTTCAAGATCGGACCTGGACACAAGCCACTCTTCCTGTCCGCCTCGGGGGCTTGGGCATACGGAGAGCCTCGGATATTGCCTCCCAGCCTTTATCTCTTCCCTTATCGCGACCAACGACCTTGTAGTGACCATCCTTTCTTCTCGACTCGGAATGACACTTAATAGGGACATAGCAGAAGCGATTACCACCTGGAAGGGAAGTACATGAGCAGAGGAGGAGCCTCAGGGTACCTCCAGGAGCAAGCAGAAAGCGTGGGATACCATCTCGGCAAAGAAAACTCAAGAAAACCTCCTAACCAATGCAGACCAATGTTTCTAACCGGGAGGACCGAGTTCGATTCTCGGCTGGTGGAGATAGTTGGGCAATCTCCTCACACCCCTTGCCTCTTTTCTGATCGCCTAACAGTAAAATAGGTCGGTAGCATTCAAGGAGACTACTGCAGGACTAGCCCCCTAATAGAGATCCTTCCACCCTCAGAACCCTCATTATCAACTTCCGCAGCATTATAAACAAAAGAGCCGTTTTTCACCACACCCTTGAGACTTATGACCCTGACATCGTTATAGGGACAGAGACTTGGCTCAATCCTGACATTTCAGACAGTGAAGTCTTCCCGACGGACAGTCCCTATACCATGACTTTACATAGAAAAGACAGACAGAACGGAGACCACGGTGGGGTCATGATAGCGACGAAGCCGGGACTAGTCGTAACACCAGCCACTGTGGTGATGGGCTGGTCTATCAGAGTGAGAGCTGAGCGATCTCTGCCATACCCATAGCTTACTCTGACTGCTCCTTTTACTTATATATTTTCTAGATCTCAAGTGACGGCGTCTCTTCCGTGGATTGACCTCCCAATCTACCAAGATTGGAAACTAAAGCGTCACATTTTTCCTTTGCCCCTCAACTTTCTCTTCATAATTGCTGAGGGGCACAGGGCCCTGGGTTGGGCTTTGGTTTCCTGGGCGTTTCTGCACCCTCCTCAGCTCCCCGCCATGGAGTGGCTTCGGTCACCCAGGCTTTATTGTGGTCGGCAGGGAGGGTTCTGTTGGGGCGCTTGGTTATGGCCTTGGCCTTGCTCGGGGCCTTGGGGCTGTTCGGCCAGGCAGCTTGGGGAACAACAACAACAACAACAACACCAGCCACTGAACTTAGCACGGACGCAGAAATTTTATGGATTAAAACACAGATACAGGGCTGCAGGACACTTTATATAGGATCATTTTACCGGCCCCCTAACAGTAACGTAGATTACCTTCAGTCCCTTGACGAATCTTTATCTAAAATTGATCCCTCCAAGAACATATGGTTGGCTGGAGACTTCAACTTACCGGACATTAATTGGACAGCTTACGCGACAACGGAGAATGGTGACCATGAAAGCGACCTAATACTACCACAGACCGACAGGAGATCATTACACGAAAAATTTATTGACATAATCTACACCCATTCACTCTCACAAACAGTACTCGAACCAACACGTACACAAATTAGCTTAGCTAGAAACAACCCTAACATAAGTCTCGGGGTCACATCCAACATATTAGACTTGTTCCTTACGAACAACACCTCTTTTATTACACAAACACAGGTTTTACCAGGGCTTAGTGACCACGACATGATACTTGTAGACGCAAACATAAAACCAAACATCCAGAAACAATTACCCAGGAAAATCTACCAATACAACAGAGCTGACATGGGAGCCATCTCGGTAGACTTAGCTGACTTTAGAGACACATTCCTCGACAACGACCCAATGGCCAATTCTGTTGAGCTAAATTAGACCATACTTCGCGACTTCATACATGACACAATGGACAAGCACATACCCAAGAAAACCGTTACACGGAACCAGTCACCACCATGGTTCAATAGACAGTTACGAAGACTACATAGAAACAAGATTAAAGCATACAAGACAGCTAAACGTTACAACGATACAGAACACTGGGATCATTACAAAAACACACAAAAAACATTACAAAAAGAAATCAAACAAGCAGAAACTAATTACACAACCACTTTCCTCATAAACAACATGTAAAACCACAAAAAATTCTACAGCTTCTTCAAAGCGCGCAAACAAGACTCGACTGGCATAACAACATTATTACATAACGATTCTCTGGTCACACATCCACAGGACAAAGCACATGCACTTAATTCGCAGTTCCAGTCATTTTTTTACACAAGAACAAGCAAACTTGCCGGAACTGTCACCATCACCACACCCACCTATACTTCCACTGACTATACATACCCGGGGAATCGAGAAACTTTTATCTGAGGTAGACATCAACAAAGCGACTGGACCAGACAATATACCTTGCAGGATACTCAAGGCGAATGCTGCCATTCTTGCCCCTATCCTGCAGGTTATATTCTCACAGACCATTGACACCGGAGAACTTCCCCATGACTGGCTATTGGCAAACGTGACCCCTATTTTCAAATCCAGAGACAGAACCCTCCCTGTTAACTATAGACCTGTTTCGATTACCTCAGTTCCTTGCAACATTTTAGAACATATCATCCACCGACATTTAATGGACCATCTAGATAGGCAAAATATACTGACTGACGCACAGCACGGCTTCCGGCCCAAACGGTCGTGCGAGACACAACTACTTGTGACCACACATGACATTTCCCAAACCCTTAACGACCTCAAAATTCGACAAGTTGACGCCATCGTACTAGACTTTGCCAAAGCCTTCGACAAAGTCCCTCACCAAAGACTGTTAGCTAAGTTAGATTATTATGGCATCCGAGGACCACTTCTTCACTGGATTAAGACTTTCTTGACCAATCGGGATCAACGCATTGTTCTCGAGGGTTCTCATTCTTCCACTGTCTCTGTAACTTCTGGGGTCCCACAAGGCACTGACCTGGGTCCCCTACTTTTCCTTTCATACATAAATGACCTCCCACTATCGCTTACTTCTACTACTAGACTTTTCGCAGATTATAGCTTAGTTTATAGACCAATTACTAATAGGGACGATTGCCTTTGACTACAGGACGACTTAACTGCGCTTGAAGAGTGGGAAGCCAAGTGGCAGATGACATTTAGACCGGACAAATGTCACCATACCCGTTTCACCCGTTCAAATAAAATCATCCCATTCTCCTACAAACTCCATAGCACATTTTTGGATACTGTTCCCTCCCACAAATATTTGGGGGTCCACACCTCAGCGGACATGAGGTGGACCACTCACGTTAGCAGCGTCAGAGCAAAGACTAATAGGGCCCTGGGCTTCCTGCGCAGGAATCTAACCAAGTGTAACGCAAACATCAAAATTCTAGCTTTTAAAACACTTGTTCGGCCACACTTAGAATACTGCGACACCGTCTGGGATCCACACACTCACAACAAAATAAATAAATTAGAGGCCATACAAAACAAAGCTGCAAGATGGATCAGACGTGATTACAGACACACTACATCTGTCACTTTGCTCAAACAAGACATTAAACTCGACCCACTTGCAACAAGAAGACAAATGCACAGACAACAGATGTTATATAAAATCACCAACAACTTAGTAGACATAGACAAAGATATATATTTACACCCTACAAGTATACTATTTACGAGACGCAGCCACAACCTAAAATACCACACATATCAGGCAAGCACGGACATATTTAGACAATAATTTTTTCCCCGCAGTATCCAAGAGTGGAATCACCTCCCATCTCGTGTAGTTAATAGCCCCACCCTTGATTCATGTAGAACTAGGATCACCAATCATTACATCCCTAATCCTGATCCTGTCCCCAACCATTAGTCCTAAAAAGCACAACCCCTGCATATCATGCCGCCCAAGAGCGGCCCTCTGCGGGTCCCTCAACGTAAAAAAAAAAAAAAAAAATTACTCTTCTTCTTCTTACCTCTGACCGGGTATAGGCTATCCTAGTGTTTACTAGCCTATACCCCTTTGAAAGGACATTAGCCTAACCTAACAACATATATAGGTCTACCTAACCTATCCTAGTATTATAGTTGGGGGCTGCCGCCCCCACACCCCCGCTTTGACTTAGATTTTTGGTGCATTTGTCTGTGAAGTGAGTATTTTTCAATGTGTTGATAACGAAAATCCTCCATGCGGACTATATGGAGAAAAATATGGCGAATCTATTGGTGCCTATTTTCCCTAATAAATTATTTCTCATAACGTCGCACTAGTGTCCTTGAATATTATCAATAGCTCTATGACAGGGTCTAAAGGTTCCTCGTGACCTCATCCCTTATTAACTACTAAAAAAAAAAAAAAAAATCGTCAACTTTGCAGACTGCAGTTTGCTGAGCCTGTCCCCATCGAGAATAGTCAGTACCAGACCAGCCAGCCACCACAAGGAACTGGAGTTTTCGAAAAGGGGATCCAGTTTGACGTAGCATCCTGGAATAACCTCCCATCTCACATAGGCTAGTTAATAGCCCCACTCAATAGCCCGACTCTTTATTCCTTTAGAAATAGGATCACTACTCATTATCTCCCTAATCCTTGACCCAATCATATCCCTTGCTCATAATTCCCCTGCACAACCCCCCGCATATCATGCTGCCCTTGCCCGAGAGCAGCGCTCTGCGGGTCCCCCTAACAAGAACAAGAACAAGGACTTGCAGTGTGCTGGCTTAGCCTAATAATTCATAATAGCCTACAGGCTAGTCCTTATTTCGTAAATATTTACTAGACTAGGAACTACCGTAGTAGGAAGGATAGCCTATATCGGCTTCTGCTCTACCTTATAAATTGTCCCACATTAATAGATAGGCCAATGACGGTAAATTTCTATAATTGCACCTATACGAGCTAAAAAATATATTATTGTATTTAACAGGAAGGTACGACGAGGTACCATAAGTGATGTGGTATAGCCTAGGTGGCAATATGCGGAAATGGATTATAAGGGCATTCCGCCCCCTCTGACAAAAGTCTGTCAATCTAGATGTGACACGGATTTTACAATGTTTCAGAGACATTAGCCTAACCTAACAACCTTACCTAACCTATCCTAGTATTATGGGCGCCCCCACACCCCCGCTGCCGCTGGTTGGGTTAAACGGTAGAAATCCAGTTGTGGTACAGTGACTTGAGTGAGTAACCGTAGATTTTCGTAAGGGGGTCAGAGGTGGCGGAATGCGGTATAATCCTGTGTAGCGGGTAGACCTGTATTCATATCTCAATAATTTGGTAATGTTACAATATATTTTTACATTTTACATTCATTAATAGTCCACTACTATACTAGGTTAGGTTAAGTTAAAGATATTGGGCAAGGATGTTGAGTGCGGGCGTACCGCCAGCCTTGTTTACACTACGCGTAGTGGCGTCGGACCTTTGCCATCATGTTCCTGTCTATTTTGACTGCCTTTGGATACAATAATATGTTGAGGGGGGGCTTTGCCCCCCCCCCCCCCATCATGACATATTGTCATCATCATATATATTGCCAGTAAGGGGCAAATTAGCGAAAAAATCGCCGTCAAAATAGACGCGAACTTAACCACGGCGATCGACAAATGTAAACATGACGGCGGCGGGGGAGGCTTCAGACCTTTGCAATCATGTTTCCGTCTATTTTAAATGCCATTGGATACAATAATATGTTGAGGGGGGGGGGGGGGGTCTTTGCCCCCTCTTACCCCACCATGACATATTGTCATCATCATATACTGTATATTGCCAGCAGGGGCAAATAACCGAAAAAATCGCCGTCAAAATAGACGCGAAGTTAACCGCGGCGATCGCCCTATGTAAACATGACGACCGTACGCCCGAACTCTACATCCATCCCAGATATTGTTCAATGTTTCTTAGTAAATAGGCATCTGAAAAACAGTTCTACCCGCTACACAAGATCTTAGCTACCAAACAAATAGTATGGGAGTGAATGTTGTTTATAGAAAGTACACAGATTAGCACTCCTATTTACAAAGATAGCTTAATTTTTTCAAGTTATTTCATCCATTTTCGGCCCAGCGAAGGGAAAGAAATGCTTAAGTATATCACCTTTTGTATCCTCCCCGTTAAGCCTCATCCTTTCTTTGAATTGTAGAGTGCTAGAGCAACATTTGAATATAGTCATTGAAGACGGAATATTATCATAGAATTGCTTTGCAGATTCTCCCAATATGGTCTGCATTGGCCAGAGGAACCGAGACCGCTCCCCACCGACGCCTGATAACAAGCGAGGGCACAAGAAGTTCTTTGACCAGCAGCGGGAGAGAAGCCAAAGATCCCCCGCCGACCCCGGGGTGGGAGAGAGACTGCTACAGGAGTGGAGGTGGCTACAGTAAATTATTATGTTCTCTCCACCAACCAACTCTACTCCTAAAATCGATTAATGAAATTAACAACCACATGTGGCAGTCCGGGGATTCGAACCTAGGATGCTCACACCGAAAATCAACACACTATGCACTGCACCACGAAGACAGTTAAAGGATACTGCACAAGCCTACGATTTATTATGCAGTTTCGAATCCTGCATACCAATCTTAGCATGTACAATATCCCAATATATGTGGGGAGATTGTAGGCACCAATCGATCAGGGCTAGACCCAAGTGAGGTTATAGGCATGTGATAAAGAGTCGCTGGAACTCCTGTTTCATTTGCTTGGCCTCTCTTACTGATTTTCTTTGTGCCTCATTTACACTGAGAGCAATCCAGCTAGCTCTCACAAACACCTCTTCCTCCTATCCACTTCACTACACTAAACATGCACACCACACTTCATTCCTCCACACCAAAATTAAAAAAAAAAAAAAAATATGAATTCTAGCCCAGCCTCGGAGTCCCCAGGGGGGGGGGGGGGACCATAAATGCCCCCTCACCCGACCGACCATCCCCTGACGACCCCACACAATTACCTGGACCTCGGCCTGTTACTCTTTCTATTAATTTCTGCAACATTCGCAGACTTTCCTCTAACTTTCCCTCTGTTGAGCACCATCTCTCCTCTTACAAACCTGATCTTCTCTTCCTCACCGAAACTCAGGTGTCTGTAGCAACATCCAGCAACCCCTTCTCTGTATCCTCCTACTTTCTCTATCCTAGTTTCAAAGCCAAAGGCGGATGTTGTGCACAACAAACTCACTTGCTCTCGTGTTCCCGATTTCGACTCCTCTGAATTCTCAACTTTATGGCTCAAACTTTCCTGTCATTCTCTTACTAAATATTTCTGTGCTGTCTATCTTTCCCCTAACTCTACCAACTTTCCCAAATTCTTTGACTCTCTAAACTCTACAGTGGAACACATTCTATCCATTTCTCCTTTCTCAGAAATCTCCATCTTAGGAGATTTCAACGTTCACCACCGCCAATGGCTCTCCTCTCACACTACTGATCCACCTGGTGAACAAGCCTACGTCTTTTCTATCCTAAATGACCTAGAGCAGTTAGTTCAGCAACCCACCCGTATCCCGGATCGCATCGGAGATCGGCCCAACATTCTTGACCTGTTTCTAACTTCTAACCCTTCTTATACTGTCGATCTTTTCTCTCCTTTGGGCTCCTCCGACCATAAACTTATCTCTGTCACCTGTCCTATCTCTCCAGTACGGCCACCCGATCCTCCTAGCCGGCGGCGCTTGTGGCACTTTGGCGCTGCCGACTGGGAGGCTCTTCGGCAGTTCCCATGGAATGATTTCTGCTTCCATGGCCGAGAACCCTCGGAGAGTGCTGAACGCATTACCGAGGTAATCCTATCGGGCATGGAAGCATACATTCCATTCTCTTTCTCTCAGACTAATGCTAAAAAATCTTGGTTTACTCACGCCTGTTCTACTGCTGTCCGCAATAAGGAGGAAGCATTCAAATGGTACCGACGCCTTAAAACTCAAGACTCATTCTTCATATGTTTCTGCCCGGAATCAAGCCAAATCTGTTCTTCGACTTGCCAAAACACTCTTTCATCAATAATAAATGCACTGAACTATCCAACTCTAGCTCTTCCCAAGCTTTCTGGCATCTAGCCAAAAACCTCTCCAACAATTTCTATTCCTCGTCTTTCCCTCCCCTTTCCCACTCTGATGGCACTACCATCACTCCTGCCACGGACATTAGTTCCAGGGCAGTAATTCCCTTTCCAATGTTCCCTTACCCACTCTAAACCACTGTTTGGACACTTGATCCTCAGTGTTTTGGAGGACAAGCAACCTAGAAGGGTCACTGGATCTGTTGTTGCTTGATTTCCTTTGTACTCCTTTGTACTTTGTACTTCTTCCTCTGACAAAGCTAAACTCTTCGCTCAAACTTTTGCTAGAAACTCCACCTTGGATGATTCCGGTGCTATTCCTCCCTCTCCGCCCTCCTCTCTGTTACTTATGCCTAATATCCTAATCTCTTCTAAAGATGTACTTTCTACCCTCTCTGGGCTTTACACTAATAAGGCGTACGGTCCGGACGGTGTTCCTCCTGTTGTTCTCAAAAACTGTGCTTCCGTGCTGACTCCCTGCCTAGGCAAACTCTTTCGTCTCTGTCTATCCTCTAATGTCTTCCCTTCATGCTGGAAGTTTGCTCACATTCAACCTGTCCCAAAGAAGGGTGACCGCTCTCAACCCTCCAACTATCGTCCAATTGCTCTTATCTCTTGTCTTTCTAAAGTTTTTGAAACTATTCTTGCTTCCAAATTTCTTAAGCATTTCTCTTCTCATAATCTGCTCTCAGATCGCCAGTATGGCTTCCTTAAGGGTCGCTCTACTGGTGATCTTCTTTCATATCTTACTAACTCTTGGTCATCCTCCTTTCGGGACTTCGGTGAGACTTTTTCTATTGCACTAGACATATCGAAAGCCTTCGATAGAGTCTGGCATAAATCTTTAATTTCTAAACTACCCTCCTTCGGTTTCTATCCCTCCATCTGTGCCTTTGTCTCTAATTTCCTTTCCGGCCGTTCCATAGCCGCGGTTGTGGACGGCCATTGTTCACTTCCTCACCCTATAAACTCCGGTGTTCCTCAGGGCTCTGTCCTATCTCCTATTCTCTTTCTAATTTTTATAAATGATCTCCTTAACTGTACCTTTTGAGTAAAGTTTAAAGTTTTTTTATTAATATCTTAAATACTTTGCTATTATGAAGATTTGTTTAATTAAATGTAAATTATGAAAACTTTGCAAGATCATATTTATCCATTAATTAAGTACTGTACAATATCAAAATTATCTACTAAAGATTATATTTGCCATCAGCTGAAAAGAAACTATAGGTCTCAGTTTGTTAGGTTAATGCCTTACATATACATACTATACTACTATATCTTAACCCCTTCACTACCGAGCATTACTTTTTCTATTATTTCCAACATATTTAGAGGTTTATATACTGTATATCTAAAGAAGGATCTATGGTAGTTAAAAGGGGGACTCAAGATACTTTGAAGCCTTTTAATTGCTTCATGCCCTTCCACATAGCGATTTTGATTAGTTGTTGTCTTATTGCTGTGTTCGTATAAGTTTTGATTTGTTTATTTTGAAAGTTTTAAATTATAAAATATAAATCCAAATGCCATAATCCTTGGAAGTAACTTAATTATTTTTGTTACTCTTCTTGCAGAGTACGGTGACCTTGGCAATCGTATCTTCAATTGACAAGAGGCAGAGCGTTGGTGCTTGACTGAAGAAGCGTTGTGGCCTGACATGTTGTCTATGGATCGTCTGGAATGGTGGTGGTGTTATGGAAGGAGCCCTACAGCGTAGGGCATGGTATTCGGACTCTATGTGGACCCCCTGATGTACCGCTCTACAGGACAACTAATCGGTGGGCGGGTGCCCAACCCCGAAAGGGGTTGAAATAGGGGAGCTATCCCCTCGCCAAAGGCGGCTTTCTAGGGCCTTTCCTAGCTGATGCTGAGAGGATTGGGTTCTAGTCATGTGGTGATGGGCTGGTCTATCAGAGTGAGAGCTGAGCGATCTCTGCCATACCCATAGCTTACTCTGACTGTTCCTTTAACTTATATATTTTCTAGATCTCAAGTGACGGCGTCTCTTCCGTGGATTGATCTCCCAATCTACCAAGATTGGAAGCCAAAGCGTCACATTTTTCCCTTGCCCCTCAACTTTCTCTTCATAATTGCTGAGGGTCACAGGGCCCTGGGTGGGGCTTTGGTTTCCCGGGCGTTTCCGCACCCTCCTCAGCTCCCCGCCATGGAGTGGCTTCGGTCACCCAGGCTTTATTGTGGTCGGCAGGGAGGGTTCTGTGGGGGCGCTCGGTTATGGCCTTGGAATTGCTTGGGGCTGTTCAGCCAGGCAGCTTGGGGAACAACAACAACAACAACAACTAATCGGTTAGTATTTTGATGCGTTTGGTATTTTAACCCTTTTACGCATATATGACGCAGAGGTTGCCAGATTAGCAATAAGAAATGGAGTTCTCTCTTATAATTAACTGTCCAAAATTAGTTTTCTGCCCACAGCTAACACAAAGACAACTGCAGAGGTAGAAGTAACTAAACTAAAGGTTTCTAAATACCCCTGATGGTCACAAAGGCTTTATTTAAAGTATCCCCAATAGGCTCAAAATCGCGTCTTATGTCGGAGAGGGTTAACTTTGGTGATCCTTATACAGTTGGTCACATAAGTTACTGTATGTTCCTCGTTATAACCCAGGTTCGAATCCTGGTGGATCACAGGGTTTCATTGATTTCTTTGGGAAGCGTTTGCGTGAAGTTAATAAAGAAATCGGTTGAGTATTCATCTTTATAGCGTAATGCATAAATACGCGGAATTTTGGTGAGAGTATCCTAGGTTCGAATCCTTGGAGTGCCACAAGTTGGTTGGTGAAAAAATATGAATAAGGAGTTGAGTAATCTTGAGAGTTAACTACAGTATAATAAATCATAAGCTGTACATTCAATATTGATGTATAAGATCACATAGGACCAGAATTTATTTGGGCAACTGTACAAGCTGTATTGTAAATTGAGTTGCATTGTTTAATGTAAAATTGAAAGTTTCAGTAAAAGTATTAGTTTGATTAATATTTGGCTTAATCGTAGTTTTAAATTTTGATTAACCCCTTCAGACTCATATGATGCAGAGGTTGCCAGATTAGCAATAAGAAATAGAGTTCTCTCTCTTATAATTACCTCCAAAATTAGTTTTCTGGCCACAGCTAACTCAAAGACAACTGCAGAGGTTGAAGTAACTAAACTAAAGGTTTCTAAATACCCCTGATGGTAACAAAGACTTTAAAGTATTCCTAATAGGCTCAAAATCGCGTCATATGTCGGAGAGGGTTAAAAGAGTAATTATCCCATACTAGCAGCGATCTTGATCAGCTCTTTTGCCTTTATATTGTCTTTGTCCTATTTTTAGTTTGTTTTAGAAAGTACTGTATGATAATTTAATACTTTTTTATTTTACAGCCTACTTTAAGAAAATATATATATAGTTTGCTCCCTAGACCTTGAAACTTAAATATATATATATATAGTTTGCTCCCTAGACCTTGAAACTTAAAAATACACCCTAAGACTCCTCGTAAAAAAAAGTTGTAAATGTTTCTATGTATATATGGCCGGTTCCCCCTAGAAGTCCCTATTGGCCGACAGGGAAGCTGGCTAAATGGCACAATGAGTCGTAATATTGACTATGGGGTAAAAGTTCTTAACCCCTTCAGACTCATATGATGCAGAGGTTGCCAGATTAGCAATAAGAAATAGTTCTCACCCTTATAATTACCTCTCCAAAATTAGTTTTCTGCCCACAGCTAACTCAAAGACAACTGCAGAGGTTGAAGTAACTAAACTAAAGGTTTCTAAATACCCCTGATGGTAACAAAGGTTTTAAAGTATCCCTAATAGGCTCAAAATCGCGTCATATGTCTGAGAGGGTTAAAATTGCCAAAGTAATGGGGCTATTCATGAGTGAGAAAAGAGTCCACTTAATAAAACGCAGAAAAAAAAGTTCAGTAGATAGTATTTAATTTTCTAATAATCTTAATCTATACCGGTACCTTGTTTATTATAGGTATGCTAGAAATTGTTTTATCTATCTAGTTACTGTACTATTCCCCTTCTATCTATTCTATATTTATTTTAGTTTTATTGAGTTCTAGTGTCTGTAATTCAAAAAGGACTAGAGCAAATGAGCTTTAAATTTCTACCCATTCCCTGGCTGATAGTTTCCAAATAGTAGCCTATAATTATAGATGTTAATGTTAAAGATGTTCTGCATAGTTGTTTGGAATCCGGTATAGGTTATTATAGCTACCGGTATAATTTGACTTATTGTTTTGGAGCTATAGATGTTGATGGTAAAGAATGATGGGTCACTTTTAATGAAAATCATTATTTTAGAGTAAAAGCTTTGGGAAGGATTTTTTTTTAAATTTGAACGGTAACTTTTGAGCTATCTGTTAATTTTAACACTTCTTTGGCGGCGCCCGGCTATAGCCGGGCAAGAGAACCAAGGACTATGTGGCGGGGCCCGGCTATAGTCGCATGCAATTTTGAGCACGTAATGTGCTCTGAGAGAGAGCGGAGGGGTGGGAGGAGCGTAGGTTACCTCATGACCGCTCGCCACGGTGGCCGTGGAGCTACTGAGATGTACTCCGCCCTACTCCACCCTCCCTCACTCGTTTCACACGTAATAATGTATGGAAATGACCGTATTTTACCGATTTTGCCCTTCGGTTGCACGATCGTTGCAAGACAATCAGTGATCGTAGAAGGATGGATCTGGTGTCATTGGAAAGCTCATTTAACGCCCTTTCAGGGATACATACTTGTATTACGCTCTGGCTCTTGTTTATGCATGAAACCGAGCACGGAAACGAACTCGTTTACGGTAAAACCCCCGCTGGGAGGCACAGTCAAATATACTCCACCACCCGCTCTTTGAGTGTTAACCCGTAAACGGCTGCAAAGCTCTTAAGAGGTTTTACTGGGCGACGGTGGCAAAGCTCTTAAGAGGGAGGCCTAAAAAAAACATTTAAACAGCCCCAGAAGCACTAAACCATTTTTTTGTTTTCCCTATACCTCATATCACTCCTCCACATCCCCTCCTTCTTCCCTTTCCCCTCCCCTTCAATTATCACCTATTTTCCCTGTTATTCCCTAATTCGTTGGTATATTTTTGTGTTAACATTAGCAAACTGTGTGGAGGATGTGCTTACGTGCCTAGCGGGTGTGTTACATGACCGAGTGTGTGTATGAGTAGGCTCAGTGTGGCTTGAGGCCTCGTGGAGGGAGGGGTTGCCTCAATTTTCTCCATAATTCATGAATGGGCTGGTCCATCTATATTTGCGATTTTGACCAGAAAAATTATATTTTCACTTGTTTTATTGTTGTTACAGGTTACTATCTTCATAGTGAAGGTAAAATAGGCTCATATGAATAAGTAATAACGATATTTATCGTAAAATGACTATTATAGGCCTGAATGGAGCCAATATGCTCGCACATGGGGAGCTAGTTCAATACCCCCCTCGCCGTTTTCGGGTTAAGACGCTCTTTAAAATTAATAATTATCGAAACGCCCTAAACAAAATAAGTGAAAAAAATGCATTTAAATTTATCGGAAATTATTATTTTAAAACAAGCTTGTGATCAGACTATATGTGCCGATCTCAAATCCAAAAAATTGAAGTGGAGCAGCCCTTAACAGGGTTGCCTGGAACGCCACCATTAGGACAAGAGCCTGAAACTGCACGTATGTGTGGAGCATTCGGTCTTAAAATTTGATGCATGTATATCCACATCTGTATACCATGGAATCCACTAACCTTTGTCTACGCTTTACAGCACAAGGATCGTACAGCCGACCAAGACCTTCCCAACGTCTCAAGATTATTTCAAGCTAGACGTCGGAAGATTAACGTCGCTAGGATCTCCAATCTACTTGATCTCCAATCCTCTGCTTCAACTCTCCACACACATCGCTTCTGTTCAATAAGGTTGGAGAAGTTAGATAGGATATATTAACACCTTATTGGCAGACTAGGCGGTCTATTTGACCGTACCGCACAGCATTTGTTTTTTACCCTAAATAGGGTTGTTTACGTGATCATTTTCATGCCTAAATAAGACCCAGAGCGTAAAACAAGTATCTATCCCTGAAAGGGCGTAAACAGAGCTTTCCAATGACACCCGAACCATCCTTGTACGACCACTGGTTCTCTTGCAACGATCGTGCAACACGAGTGCAAAAACCCTATAATAAGGTAATTTCCGTACATAATTCCCTGTGTAGCGAGTGCGAAAGGGGGGAGAAGGGTGGGATACAGTTCAGTAGGTCCACGGTGGTCGTGGGGAGCGGTCGTAAGGTTACTACGCTCGTCCCACCGCTTAGCTCTCTCTCTCAGCAACATTACGTGCTGAAATGGCGCTCGACAGCTGTCGTGCACCGCCACTTAGTCCAAATTTATTTCACTCGACATATGTTGCGCGCCGCCAGTTAAGGGTTAATGTTATGTTGGATTTGTTGGTTGTAAATTAACGTCCCTTGTTGAAATTAGTCCGACCATGTTTGTTAAGAATGATCCGCTCCCCCCTCCCCTCCTCCCCCTTAATAAACTAAGTAATAATACTGTATAGATAAATATATAGATAATTAATTTTAAAACTTTAAAAATAATCAAACTAAAACTGAGACAAATTCAAATTAAAGTAAAAATTAGTAATATAAATTGCTATAGAAATCACGCTAAATATAAAGTGGAAAATTATAACTATAAATTAATCTATGAAATTAAGAGTAAATGTGCACTAAAGTAATATTAAAATTTCTGGATAGTTTTGTATAGAATTGGACTAGTTTCTGGCAAAGTAAAAGTCGACAATATAATTAATCTATCTAAAGTGGGCCATCCAACAAACTTTTTAAGAATGGATACTTTGTACAGCAAATAAAATATATAGCCTAACTTTCAAACTAAGTATATACTGTTCATATTAATAAAAGTAACTTTAAAATCTAAAGTTATCGAAGCGCACTAACAATAATTTGTAAAAATTTATTTAAAATTATCGGAATTTAAACTTTGAAAACCACAAACTTCTAATGTGAAATAAAATTACTGGACTGAATTACAATGTTCCTTTTAAATCTTCGGTATTGCATTAGCAAGTAAATTGTACATATAAAACTTTAAAAGTAACTAAAAGTTACTGTTCATATTAATATAACTAAAATTTAAAATAATAGAAACCCCTCCTAAACTTGACTACTTCCTTTAACGTGACGATAGTGCTTGTTATATGTGCGATTAGTTTGCTTGGGAAACAGATTAACTTGCTCATGTAGTAATGTACACCCTATGTGGTGGATTGTGTTCTTTTATTTAATAATTTTCATTTTAGTAAGCGTTGTTTCCACATAGCGATTTTGATAATTTAATTTGACTTTATATTGTCCTTGTCCCAATTTTGGTTTGTTTAGTTTGCAAGTTTTACATTTTAATGTGGTAAAACTCATTAAAATTTATCAGAAATTAAACTTTGAAAACTACAAACCTATAAAATAATGAAATAAAATAAGTGTGCACTGAATTAGAATATATTGCTTTTAAAATTGGTTACCTAAATGTTCGCCATTGCATTAGCAAATTCACAATTAAAAGTAATACCTGGTCCCACAGTACTTAATCTTTATGTATATACTATCTATATACTCGGTCACCTTCCCCATTGTATTTATTATTATTATTAATATCTATAGAACTGCTTATTTATTTGCTTATTTACTTATTAAAATTTAAAACTTGCAAACTAAACAAACCAAAACTTTGACAAAGTCAAAATAACTTCAAAATCGCTGCGGAAAAAACGCTTGCTAAAATTAATTAAAAGTTTGTTTAACCAGACCACTGAGTCTAGAACAAGACTCTCACAGGGCTTAAAATAATATATAAGAAATATTATCTATAGAGCGGCGTATTTAATTGCTTATTTATTTGTTATTACTTTGTTTGCTCTCTAGACCTCAATCAAGCTTAAAATAAAGCACCCTTTGTGCATTTTTCGATAGAAAAATGTCTTGGTTTGCTCTGTAGACTTTCAATAAAAAAAAAAAAAAAAAAAAAAAAAAATGATAGGCCTAGATAAAATGTCTGTTTGCTGAAAAATGTCTTGGTTTTCTCTGTAGACTTTCAATCCAACTTTACAAAAAAAAAAAAAATCTGATATATTTTTTTTGGTTTGTTCTAGACTTCAATGAAGCCTAAAAAGTACCCTTCGTACATATTTTGATAGAAAATTGTCCATACTATAATATTTTAGTATATTCTGTGCCTGTGAAGACTGTCTATTCACCAGTACATGTTCGAGAAAGTATCCGCCGTTAGTACCGGACCTTGAAGGGAGTGCGGCGGATATGAGTATTGACGTTGAAAGTGATGGTCTGTCCCGTAGCGCCCTGAATCCCCCCCCTCCCCATTTTCAGTTACAACCTCTAAATCCAGCCTAACGTGGTATATCCTTCATAAACATGAATGTAGCCAAATGATATGCTTACAGGGTAAACTTTAAAAATGATACTAGTGAACAATTAGGATACTTTATTAACGGTGTGATAGTGATGGAAGAATAGGTACGGTTACGAAGGATTGTAATATTTTGGCATGATTTGATAGCGTAATGCTTAAACGATGAGCTTTCATGTAAATTTTCTTGATGGCATAATGCATAAATGTGCGGAATATTGGTGTGTGTATCCTAGGTTCGAGTCCTTGGAGAGTCTCATGTACTTGTTGATTTCATTGAGTTTAGAAGTAAAGTTTTGGTGAAAAATATAAATTAATAAAAAATTCCTTTGACCTCAAAGCTTTAAATAAATACTAAAGACACTCAAAATAAATTGGTGCATTTTTCGGTAGAAAAATGGCTCAGCCAAAGGCCGATTTCTTCTAAATTACTATATATTTTTTTTTAATACTAAAGACACTCAAAATAAATTGGTGCATTTTTCGGTAGAAAAATGGCTCAGCCAAAGGCCGATTTCTTCTAAATTACTATATATTTTTTTTTAATTGCTACACAAATGTGGCAAATGTAAGTTGAACTATCTTTTTAACTTAAATTATAATTTAAAACTTGCAAAATAAACAAACTACTTAGAGGAACGCAGTAAAAAGACAAGACCACTAATATAAATTGCTAAGTATTATATTTGAGGCAGTTTTTACCACCATGTACTCCCTGCTGAATTATAGCTGGGTTAGGGTGGGTGCCCTAATGATCGGGGACTTCAGTGAATGGTTATCACAAATGTATAGAAAAGTGTTCACTAAATTTAAATCCAGACTTTAATTCCTGCTTTATTGTAGTTTTCCTTCAATTTTATTCAGTTTATGAAGGGTCTATGGCATCAAAGAGTATTTGATTCGTACTGATCTTTCCTAAGCTTAATAAAACTGTAAGGGTAGCTGTGATGAAAGTAAAATTAAAGTTATTTGAGATGATATCCGAATCTTGCCAAAAATTGAATCCTGTAACCTATCTACTAATCTAGAATGTGAATGGAGGAGTGCCAGAAGGGATCTGCCCCTTGTACAGTACTGCTACCCTGAAATGGGGATTGAATGCAGTAAGTTAGTTCACATATTGAATATTGGAACCGTGGAGCATATCTCTCGGGCGGGGGAGAACGGTTTTGGGTGGGGGGGATTAACTTAAAAATTAAAGTATAATTTTGGTGTGAGTATCCTAGGTTCGAGTCCTTGGAGTGCCACATGTTTTTCTTGATTTCATTGAGTTTAGAAGTAAAGTTGTTGGTGTAATGGCTTAAGGTGCTTATGTTCTGGGTGTGGTGTCCCGGGTTCGAATCCCGGGAGGACCATATGCTTTCATTAGTTAAATTCTGGTTGTGGTGTCCCAAGTTCGAATCCCGGGAGGACCATATGCTTTCATCAGTTTATTAAAGTAAATTTGAGTTTGTAATTGATAAGAATGGGGTGTTACTTAATAGATTTATAAGTTTTATTTAAATGGGGTGGTACTTATTAGATTTATTTATTTTATTTTAATTGTTTTTTTTTTTTAGTATATTCTTGGAGGGTGGGGGTGGGATTATACTAGGAAGGGTAACTTTAAATTTAATATTTTTAGCTGTAGAACTTTTATTTTATTTGTTTTTTGAGTATATTCCGGGCCCACGACTGCAGCCTGAAAACTAGTAAGGTCATGAAACTGTCTCCTGCTAGCAAGCAACAAGGATGTCAACGAGTAGTGATTCCGAAAGTCAGGTCCTGACCCTGTGGTGCCCGGGATATATGAATGAACGGAGAGAGCGAGATTTGTTTATGTAGGCTTAGTTTCTGGGTATTTATTGTTCCACTGGTATCATTTATATTCCTTCGGAAGCAATGTTTGGGGAGTCTTGGCTCCCTCGGTATTAAGATGCGCATAAAGTTTATTCGATCTTTATATAATTTCTGTGTTTTAGAAAGGTCTTGGGCAACTCTAATCTACCCAATATATTGTAGCCTTGTGCACAATTCTGTAATGGTCTTGATAGCGTAATGCATAAATGTGCAGAATTTCTGTGTCTCCTAGGTTCGAGTCCTTGGAGTGCCACATGTACAATATTTTTCATTAAATTTACTTTAGTAATATCCTTTGTTCGAGTCCTTAGTGTCCCATGCATTTTTCATTGAGTTTAGAAGTAAAGTTGGTTGGTAAAAAATTATGAATCCATAGATCCTTCGTAAGCTGAATAAAAGCATCTAATGATCGAATAAACTGAACGCTTCCTAATCCTAAAGGTGTTTATTAATTTAAAAGAATTTCCATCCTGGTGTTTTGGAAATATTTTAAGTTTGTAAGGGTTCTGTAAACATTGCTAACGGAGTAAATTTATACAAACCGAACTTGGCAAGGTAAAAGTGAATGGGAGAGCTTTGGTTACTGATTAGAGTTGCTTTCGTTAACTCTCCTAAGTTAAGGAAAGGAATTTTTCTGCAGTATCCAAGCTTTAACCTAATTTATTTTACCGACGCTGATTTTAATGCACTATTGTAAGTTTTTGACATTTTTTGCTCCATTGGTAAATAAAGAAAAATATGAGATGTGAATTGTATCTATACCATATAAGCCCTTTATACATCTTGATATGCTGTACTGTTCAATGGATAGGTTAGGCTGAAAATAGAAGTACTGTACCTAGTTGTAGTAGTGACTAGTTATAAATAGTAAAATATGCTAGGAATATGTTTGGTAAAAGATCTGATAATGATTGGTTCTATATACTGTAGTCTTTAATGTTTTTGTAATTAGTCTGGCAGCTTAGTTAGAAATTTGAATGTAAAACTTGCAAAAGAAACTAAAACAAATGACTATATAAAGACTAAGTACTTGTCAAAATAGCAATTAGCAATAAAGTTTGAAATGGTATAAAGCAAGAGCAAATAATTTTGGCGTAAGTGAAACTCCATTCTAGTTTGTGAGACTAATGGCAAATAACAAATAAGTTTGCAGTAAATGTTTTGATTTGATCCGGTACTCTCTTCAAGAATATACAGTACTATATATTATAGTTGCAAATGCAGTATCCCTAAGTGAAATGTTGGTATAGAACTTTTAAATTATAAATTAAATGTATAAGTAAAAGATTTACGTAATAGTGTAATGAGTAAATTACCTGAAATAATTAAAAAATACTACGGGAATGGAAGCAAACGTTAATTGTCCAGTTATAACTTTAGATCGTTCCTAAGCAGGGGAAGTGTGGTGGAGTGGTCTTGCCACTGGCCTGGTAATCCAAAGGTCCCGGGTTCAAATCCCGATGTATCAATGGGAAGATATTATTGGGATGGAATTTGTGCTGTACCTAGAGTATCAATGCATTACCACAAGCCCACCGAAATGTCAATAAAATACCCTCATTGTTCCCTGATTAAATAGCACTGTATGAATATTCCCATATTCAAAATATGCTATAGGGGTGCAATGCCTGGCGAGTTATCTGCTCAACAGGTGGCGTTGTATGTGTGTAAGTGTGAGAGTCCGAGTGTAGGGGGTGAGACAGTGAAGCACGGGAACGAGGTGGCTTCAGAGATGCGGTCGTTTCGGGCCATGAGTGAGCACCGTGCCTCATGTGAAGGCAAGATGGCAGGTGCTCGTTGTACTCTACGTGCTTCACATGTCTCACTCCCTAGACTGGAACAAGACCTCACGGGCTTCACTGTTCATTGTAAAGCGGTGAATGTTAAGGCTCTCAGCCTATGCCCGAGAGGAAGTAAGTTGGAATATAGAAAAAAAAAAAAAAATAAATAAAAAAAAAAGTAAAGTGTATTAATGGTCTCTATTAAATTTTGAAAATTAGTTTAATAGGCTGGAAGGCTAAGAATTCAATAACTAATGTTAGCCTGAAGAAAGTAACTGTTGCTAATTTATATAAGGTCCAGTGAAGTCTAAGAATAGTGTAATCTATATAATTTGTGCTGAAAATGTGACTGATGCTCTGAGGAATTTGCCTATAAAATAAGATACCCTGGCTGACTCTTCCCAAATGCTAGAAATATTAGCTTTATTACTCTAGTACAGTACCAGTTATGTGAAAGTAAATTTTTGGGTAGATTATTGTAGATTTCCGTAAACTCTAATTGGTCATTGGGAATATATAGCTGTATTTAGGAGTGAGGATTGAAAAATAGTTATAAATTTTACGGTATATATCCTTAAAATACTTGGAATCGGAAGGTTACATTTGTGTTATTTTTGCTTATGGCTCAAACTTGGTGGTTGTTGTTGTTGTTCCCCAAGCTGCCTGGCCGAACAGCCCCAAGGCCATAACCGAGCGACCCCACAGAACCCTCCCTGCCGACCACAATAAAGCCTGGGTGACCGAAGCCACTCCATGGCGGGGAGCTGAGGAGGGTTAAAGCTTATGAGAAGAGTAGTTCTTAATACAAAGGAGTACAAAGGAAATCAAGCAACAACAGATCTAGTGACCCTTCTAGGCTGCTTGTCCTCCAAAACACTGAGGATCAAGTGTCCAAACAGTGGTTTAGAGTGGGTAAGGGAACATTGGAAAGGGAACTACTGCCCTGCCACTAACGTGGCAGGACTAGGAAGTTAGTAGGGGACATATGGGTTAGTAACTGAGGGGAGGATAAAGTTATTCATTTACAAACGCAGTCAGTCGCGGGTTTGATGCGAGATATTTGTCTAGGCGGAATTTAAATGAATCAACGGTGCTGCAGTCTATAACGTCTCGGGGAAGCCCATTCCACAAGTTGACAACTCGATTGAAGAAGAAATTCTTAGATTCGTGCGAGTTAAAAGATTTACCAATAATTTTGCAACCGTTTCCCCGCGTGTAATTAGATTGGTCGATAGTGAAGTACTTACTACAGTTCATATTGTCGATGCCTTTGATGATTTTGAACACTTGAATTAAGTCACCTCTTAATCTGCGCTGGGTTAAAGGAAATAGATTTAATTCTCTAAGACGCTCTTCGTATGGTTTGTTCTTTAGGCTAGGTATCATTTTGGTAACTCTACGTTGAACTCGTTCTAGCTTGTTTATATCTTTTTGGTAATAAGGGCACCAGGATTGAACGCAGTATTCCAGAAGAGGGCGGACTAAGGAATTGTAAAGGGTTAGGATAACTTCTTTGGATTTATGCTCAAATGACCTGCCTCTAAAGCCAATTATTTTGTTTGCCTTCTTAACAACTTCTGAACATTGTTGACTCGGTTTTAGGTTACTCGATATTGTTACTCCCAGATCAGTTTCTCTCTTTACATTCTTAAGCTGAGTGCCATTCATCAAATAGTTTGCTTTCTCATTTAGGTATCCGACATGTAGTACTTTACATTTATCCGCAT
This sequence comes from Paralithodes platypus, assembly GCA_032716605.1. Lineage (NCBI taxonomy): Eukaryota > Metazoa > Arthropoda > Malacostraca > Decapoda > Lithodidae > Paralithodes > Paralithodes platypus. The sequence continues at coordinate 31,346,217 of CM064545.1, forward strand.
TGAAACTCATTTGCCAAATTTGGGCCCAACATGACAATTTATCTAGATTGTGTTGCATATCGTCAACTTGTTCTTTTGAGAGTACGCTATTTGCAATTTTTGTATCGTCAGCAAATTTTGAGATTGTGCAGGTGAGACCCTCATCTATGTCGTTGATGTAAATTAGAAAGAGAATTGGTCCTAGTACCGATCCCTGGGGTACCCCGCTACTTACATTGGTCCATTTAGATGCCTTACCGTTTATGACTACTCTTTGCTTTCTGTTGCTGAGCCAGTTTTCTATCCATTTCAACACACCGTCTTGTATTCCATGCGCTTTTAGTTTTAGCAGTAAACGTTTGTGGGGAACTTTGTCAAAGGCCTTTTGAAAATCAAGGTATTAATTAAAATGTAAAACTTGCAAACTAAACAAACCAAAATTGGGACAAGGACAATATAAAGTCAAATTAAATTATCAAAATCGCTATGTGGAAACAACGCTTACTAAAATGAAAATTATTAAATAAAAGAACACAATCCACCACATAGGGTGTACATCACTACATGAGCAAGTTAATCTGTTTCCCAAGCAAACCAATCGCACATATAACAACGCACTATCGTCACGTTAAAGGAAGTAGTCAAGTTTGGGAAGTCCGGGACGTTCTGGCAAATTTTATATAATATCTACAGCTTTACTCTCATCGTAGAGGTTGAGGATATCGTGGAAGAAGTCTAAGAGGTTTGTTAAACAGGAACGTTTTTTACGAAAGCCGTGTTGAGTATCTTTAAGTATGTTATTTTCCTCTAAGTGATTTACGAGTCTGTCTCGTATGACCGTTTCTAGCATTTTACATACAACTGAGGTTAAGCTAATTGGACGATAGTTACTGGGTAGGGATTTGCTGCCTTTTTTGAATATCGGTGTTACGTTGGCTAGCTTCCACTGATCAGGCATAGTTCCAGACTGTAAGGATTTATTGAATAGTAATGTCAGTGGTTTGGAGAGCTCATTCTTAGCTTCCTTTAGAACTCTAGGCGAGATTGTATCAGGTCCTGGCGTTTTATTTACCTTGAGTTTATCTAAACAATTCAATACTTCTCTCTCTGTAACGGTGATATTGCTTAGAACATCTGAATTATCAATCTGAATCGGCGATGGTGTAGGGATATCACTGAGGTCTTCTGTTGTAAAAACTGATGCAAAGAAGGTATTGAGGGCATTACTCATTTGTACTTCGTCTTTGGTGTATTCTCCTTTTTCATCGACTAACGGTCCAACAGTTGAAGTAACTACTTTTTTCTTTCTGATATAACTATAGAATTCTTTCGGGTTTGTTTTACTTTGATTCGCAATATGTAACTCTAAGGTCTTTTTACTTTGCTTAATTAACTTTTTGGCTTTGCGTCGTAGCTCTACAAATTTCACCAGTTCTTCGTCATTTTGTGAGGATTTTAATCTATCATTAGCACATTTTTTAGCAAGCAGGCAGTTTGAAATATCTTTATTCCACCATTTGGGCTTATTATTATGGCCTGGACGCCGTATTTTCGATGGTATGCAGTCTTGCACTGCTTTTAGGTAAGTGGTTTCGAATAACTTCCAAGATGTATTTATGTCGTTATTGTTAATTAAAAAGCTCCAGTCAGTTTCTTTAAACATAGCTCTAAGTTTATGGAAGTTTGCTTTCTTGAAATTAGGGACTTTTTCGATGCTACTATTTGGTTCGTTACTAGTAAACTTTAAAGTGAAAGTTATCGTACGATGGTCGCTGTTACTGAATTCATCACCAACATTCAAATTCTCTATCAATTCTTCTTTTGTTGCAAGTACAATGTCAAGAACGTTATTACCACGGGTCGGCATTCGAACAAATTGATAAAGCGAACTCTCTTGCAAGTTCGTATACAAGTCATGTCCGGAGTGTGAAGTAAGAGTATCGCCCCACTTGGTCACAGGTAAATTAAAGTCGCCAAAAATTACGGTATCTTGTGAGTTACTTACATCTGCAATTTGTTCGTAAATTTCTCGGTCAGTTTGCACTGATTGAGCTGGAGGTCTGTATATTAACGCAAGTATTATTTTTGTACCTTTATTATTCTTTATTAGCACAAAAGATGTGTCGACGTTCACAATTTGAGGTTTTGACACGAGGGTCGGGTTAAGACTTTCTTTGATATAAAATAAAACGCCACCTCCATTTTTATTTATTCGGCTGTTCTCAAACATTACATAACCGGGAAGTGAATACTCTGCTAAAAAGTCTCTATCTTGTGTATTGAGCCAAGATTCTGTTATGCCAATCACATCATAATTTTCTGTAAACACTAGTTCCTCTAAATCTGAAAATTTATTGCGTATGCTACGAGCGTTTGCATAGAAAACCTTTAAAGTTGCGGTTTTAGAACTCGCAGATCATTCTTTCATCGAATTTTTGGTTCTGGTCGGATCTACATTTACATTCATGGCTGTCCTCGGTCCTCGGTCGTTATCCCTGACGGTTTTGAATTTGGGTCGTGTTGGTGGAGCTTTATCCAAATTCGCGGTTCTTGACGGATTAGTATTTAATTCCTTTGTAGATTGCCGTCCTCGCTGTCTTCGGTCCTCCTTCCTGGTTGTCCTGTGCCGAGTCGATTTCTTCTCCGAAAATCCTTCACCGCATCGTTGAGAAGACGCCCAAAACGTGCTGCTCCCACCTGGTTCAGATGAACTCCATCGTCCGAAAACAAATAGTCATCGTAGTAGAAATTGTCCCAGGTGTCGACGAATCCCACGTTCTCCTTCCTGCAGAGGTTTGCTAGACAACGATTTGTGCTGGTGGCTATGTTGTAAAATCGGCTCTCTACACCGAGCCGGGGGACGATTCCTGAGACGATGATCATTGATGACTTCTCCTTAAACGACTTGATCAGCTGCTGGTACTTTAAAAGCAAATCTTCCGACCGGGTTCGCTGTACATCATTGGATCCAACGTGGATGACGTACATTGTATTAGCAGGGGCCAGCTTTGATACTTCGTCAACTGCTGCAACTACGTCATCCACACCACCACCAGGGATACAAAAACGCTTCCTGGTCTTAGGTGCCCTGGCGCAAAACTCTGTGAGCTGACCACGTATCATCGAGTCTCCCACGAGCCGGACTTCTTCTATTTCCTCTTCGTCATCTGAGTCTGCGAGTATCTGGAAACGGTTTTGACACTCGGTAATCGGTATGTGTTTCCTGGTCTTGGGGCAAACGTTGTTCCTCACGACACGGAAGTTGTCTTGAGGGGGAAGAGAGTCACCATTTGTATCTTGAGTATCGGAAACATCAGCTGAAATGGCTACTGTAGGCGTTGAATTGTTGGCAGTTGACGTTGGGGCGTTGGTGGCTGCTGGAGTTGCGGTGACAATTGAAGTTTGTGGCACTCCAACGTTGAGTGTTACAAACTCTTGGAGTGATTCCAGCTTCATGGTGAGGACGTTGATCTTGTTGTAGGCTTCATCTAATTTCACTGTAAAATTCTCTCGTTGCTGGCAGAGCCGGCAGACTTGAAGATCGATAGTAGCAAACATGGACTCACCAAACCTACCGGCGCAGTTCGCACAAGCGCGAGGCATGGTGACAGTCACTTTCTTCAGATCACTTCACTCACTTAAAAAACAATTCACTCACTTTAAAACACTTCACTCACTTTAAAAACACTTCAATCACTTCAACCGAAAACAAATATGCTGAAATACGCAGAAATAGGTTATCAGGGGTGATAGCCTAACCGAAAACAAAAATGTTGAGATACGCAGAATTAGGCTTCCAGGGGCGATAGCCTAACCAAAAGTTTTTTTTTTAAATTGAAATACGCAATAATAGGCTACCAGCGTTGAATAGCCTAACCGAATATAATAAAATTGAAATTCGCAGAAATAGGCTACCAGGTGTGATAACCTAACCTTAAACAAATATATGTATAACAGAATATGTAACTAAATATACAATTCACCAAATAGAGATTATAACCTAACCTTAAACAAATATATGTATAACAGAATATGTAACTAAATATACAATTCACCAAATAGAGATTATATAAAAATACAGTACCGGTACTGTACCTATATATGGTAATAAGGGTTATCTTTTATGGTACTAGGGAAGATTGATTGAGATCGTGATGCCTTGGTCTATAGTATAGTATGAAAGTTAGATTTTAGTTTTAGGTATAATCAATAGGCTTTTAGTTCATAGTTTTATAAAATTACTACTACATTAGGTATAATTAATAGGCTTTTAGTTAGTTCATAGTTTTATTGAATGATTAGTACAATTGCTATAGGTTTAGTTCATACATAGTTTTATAAAATTATTACTACATTTGTGAAGGGCTTATTTGTTATATTTATGATTTATGTATTTATTTGTCTGTTTAACATGGCGCTAAAAATGTCACTTAACCCATGGTGTATTAATGCTTTTGGAATGCAATATATTTTTCCATATTCTGGTTTTTTGACAAATTTGAGCAGTTTAAGAGGGACCTAGGAGAGAGTAAAGGGCAATGACTAGATCAACCTTCTAACTCTCACAGCCCCTACCTAAGCTGAATAAAATAGCCATTAGCCTGAATAAAGGAAGTAATTGTATACTGAAAGTGTAAGGTGCAAGTTCTGTTTGTATAGATGATTAAAGTTTACTTTTCCAGATGCAGTTGTAGATGATGCATAATTATTCTTATTGAGTTTGAATATTGACAACTTGAGACTTCGATAGAAAGAAATTAATAACCAATTTGAAAAGTAAAATTATAAAAAATATGATTGAAAAAAAATATTGCTTGCAAAATAGACTTGGAAATTAAATCTATACTCTGGTACATACCCCATAGTTTCGGTTTGCCGAATTGAGACTGAGCCCACACAGGGAGTTTAACATTTAAATAAATAGCATTTTTGGAATATTTGAGCATTTGTCCACAGACTGAAAAATTTAAGTAATGAAATTGGGTATTTATGTATATACTCAGGCACATACCCCATAGCTGGGGTTGGCAGACTTGAGACAGAGCCCAAATGGAAATTAAATTTGAATTAAATCTTAGTCTTTGTCAAAATACTTTGCAATTAAAGTAATGAATTTGGGAATTTGGGTATACTCCGGCACATACCCCATAGGTGGGGTTGGCCAACTTGGCAGAGCAGGAAAAATTCTATCTATATACTCAGGCCCAATCCCAATTTTCTTAGAAAATATAAATAAAGTAGAAGTACTAGAAATATTGCAATATTTAAAAGTCATGTAATTTTTCTATTATGTCGACTCAAAGTTGTCTTTATTAATACTGGATATAGAAGCTATGCATATTTTTATACAACTGCATAATACAGTAATTAAATCTTTAATGGAATGATGGTTTAGAATGTGTATTATTTTGTATGTGTTTGAAGACTTAATTAAGTATTGATTTATGAAGGCAATGTAATTCCCTCTGAAAATATGTCATGGTATATTTAAGAGGAAAATTATATATGCTTTCAAAATGATTCAGTTTTTACCACCATACACTCTTGCTCAAGAGCTGGGGTAGGGTGGGTGTCCTGATGATCGGGGACTTAAAAAAATCGATACTTAAAATAATCTTTAATAAATATACAAAAATAAAAATATATGAAGTAGAAATTATTTTACTCCATATAATTTAGTAGATGTTGTCAAGGACTGTATACTTGACATCACTAATAGTTTGCACATTCTAAAATTTATTCCGTTGAGATACTCTTTAGCCATAAATAAGTACATGCTATGGAATCTATTGAACCTATTTGAGAAAAAGTAATTTAGGGTACAGCATAAGATTTGTATGCAGTGTTGTAACAAGTTATATTAATAGAAAATGCCCACTGAAATCTAAGTTTGAGATAAAATATTTATGGAAATGTACTTGTGCATTTAGATATACAGTATATTAATGTCCCTTGATTTTTGTGTTGGTATTTATATTGATATTGCAAAGAAAATGGACTGCATACAAATTTGGTTCTGTATTTTAATATATGATAGGCCAACCTTCTTGAAACTCTAAAAGGCTAGAAGAAATGGGCTGAAAGTTTTCTATCCTATTCCCTAGCTGACTCTTACCAAATTATGAAAATTCCATGCTTGATTCCCATTTATTGATGTTAATGTTAAAGAATATTGGGCAATTATAAAAGACTTCTATTATAATTAAGCCAGATATCTTTGCCACTAAGATTAATAATGGGTAATCACTTTATGTGAGGTTTCTCTAACTTGGGAAGAGTTGACTAGGAAATAGGTGTGGTAATACAGTTATTTACTTTAGCCTTTTTAGTTAACCCATTGAGGAATATGAATCACTTTAAGTTAATTTTGGTTACCTGACTATTATATGTAGCTTAGGAAGACTGTTGAGCAATGAGAGGGGTAATAGTAATGTATTAACCCTTGAGATTGATCTGGTACTTCGTAAGCTGAATATAATTGAATGCTAGCCAATATTCCCAAAGTGCATCATATTTGAACTGGCTTAGAATCTTGGCCTTTATATATTGACTGCTATAATTACTGAAAGTGATATATGACTGATAAATTTGATAAATATGACTAAGTTAATTCTGGATATTTGATTATTTTATGTTTCTTGGGAATTATTTTGGCATTTATGCTCTTAATTATTCTTAAAGTGCATATAATTTCACTTAGCCAGCATGACTTGTTAATTCTGACTATTGGATGATTTTATAAAGCTTTGGAAGGATCTGGGTCTAATTGAGTGTTATACTTTATTATTCCTAGAGGTTTTCCTGAAGTGCATAACATTTCTCCTTAGCCAGCATGACTTATTCTTTTATGAGAGGGTTAAAGGTTCATATGATTCCATTGGTGTACTTATTTTTGCTCAAGAGTGTACTGTATCATGTAAGCAATGGTTTGGCTGCATTTATGTAGGTTTAAAACGGTATATCTTTGGTTTGCATATTTAAATGTTGGTTTGTCTATCACTGACTGAAAAAATCTGGCAAAACTTAAAGATTTAAAAATAGCTGGTCAATGTAAAGTATTTAAATTGGTACAAATAAATTATTTTACTATGCATATGCCATTTATGAAAATACATAGTTTCTTTGCATGTTAAGTGAAAATATCACTTAACATGCAAAGAAAGTAATAGTATTTTCATAAATAACATGCATAATAAAAGTACCGGTAATAAATTTGTTACTGTATACAGATATTTTACTAAGATTTGTTTACTTTAAAAGTTTCTTTGGCTGTTATGTGATAGTTTACCATATTTATATACTGCACACTCAAGATATAAAGGTTAGCAACCTAGAATGAACAGTTTGACAAGATGATTATGAACTCTGGATATGTTCAACCATCATTACTAAAAGAGCTAAACCAAAGTACCTATTTATGGTAGCCAAGTTCTTTTAAGTAATGTGGTTGAATGTTCTAGAAGCATAATGATAAAGTTCAGAGCCTTCATTATTTGTGTGGTCTTAAAGTCTTAAGATTGCAAGTAATGTTTCTCTGAATGAGTGTTGGTTGTCTTTACTTCATTCTGGTTGCATAAGTGGTCTTTTATGGCTTTAGTGCATTTGAAACTTAACCTCTCGCTAGCCAATGCTTGTGATTGGTTCCATAAATCTTTCATTTGTTAAAAATTTGATTAACCTCACAATATTTTAGTCTGCTTGAGAAAGATCTCTTTCCTAAGTTGACTAAAATATTGTGTGGTTGCCAGAAACAAAGTTGAAACTACTGAAAGGGTTATGGGACCAACAGCAAGCTCTGGCCAGTGTGAGGTTAAGTTTCAAATGCACAGAGTTTTTGGTCTAAAATGGAAGGGTAAAAGTGAGCCTATGTTGACAATGACATAGACAAATTTCACATGGCCCAAATGTTTGGAGGCCACCCCCTAGACTTGATCACTGAAAATCCCCAGAATTTTTCTAAGTCTGGACTCGGCAAAATTCTTGGGGTTTGGACTTGGGAAAAATTTCCCAAGTTCCAGACTGGAGTCAGGGACTTGGGAAATTTCCCAAGTCCAAACGACTGAAATATTTCAAAGTCTAGTGGAACTTGGAAAAAATTCAGTGGTGTAAACTTGGGAACATTTCACAAGTCTACTTCTGATCATCATCAGACTGGACTTGTGAAATGTAGTTCTGATCATCATCAGACTGGACTTGTGAAATGTTCCCAAGTTTACACCACTGAAATTTTTCTAAGTTTCACTGGACTTTGGAAAATTTAAGTCTTTGCCACTGCACAATTTTGCTGAACATACTATCTGAACTGTAGAATTGTAAAATTTTCCAAAGTCCAAACCAATGCAAATTTTTCCTGAGTCCAGGACTCTGAACAAATTTGGTGGTTTGGACTTTGGAAAATTTTGCATGTCCACAGTTATGATATGTTCGGAGCTCGGACTGGCAAAATTTTGCAAAGTGACAAAAGCTAACTGAATTCTAAATTCCATTCATTGTTTTAATTTTTTTTTTTTTTTTTTTTATTTGCTGAATTGTTTTTGTTTTGTTTTTTGTTTTTTTACTTTAACAAAATACTCTTACTTTACTGAATGGCATTTATTCAGAGTCAAGCCTTTGGTATGAACCTAAGGTGAACTGTATCCTATTACATGTATTATAATAAAAACAAAGATATGGTATTCAAAAGTTTTACTGTATTTCCAAATATTACCTGACAGTTATTTGTGATAGAATTACTTAAGTCTTCAAGCACCTTTCAATGGACTACTTAGAGTTACTATAAGTACTAGTTCCATCACTTACAAACATTAGGCTTTGGGTTTATCAACAACTAAAGTCTGCCGTTTTAAATAGATACTTTATAAAGCAGCATTGACTAAAGTCATTGGACATTACAAATTAAAATTTAAAACTTCCAAAGACGATAAGGGCAAAATAACTTCGGAAACTGAACAGTTACTAAAAGATTGTACTGTAATTTCTTTGGGTACTGGATATTTTTTACGTGACTATGTTTTATGAATGATTATTATAATGAACAACTATTATAAACCTTTAAAACTTATTGTTACTAATAAAATTGACTTGGTATACTTATGTTTCTCAATAAACCTTGTAGCATTTGGCTTTGCCAAATTATATTTATAATTAAAACTTTCAAAATAAACAAACTAAAACTTGGACTACACAAGATAGACTCAAAGGAACTAATCAAAATAACTTAATAAAATTCCAAACTTCATGGATACAATGGACAACTGGTTGATGCATATAAATAATCATGGACTTAACAAGAACATAAATTTCTGAGTGGCTTAGAGACTACATGTACCAATAATATGGAGTCTCTCCTATTAAACTGAGTAAATATTATTAAAAGTAAATAAAAGTGAATGTGCCTGAGCATATACTGATAGTTAATTATACAAATAAAAGAAGGCATCAATTATTGGTACTGAGAAATACAACATAGTAAGGACCTAAGTAAATATGCCATACCTATATTGCTAAGCAATGTTTCATCAATAAATAAAAATTTCAAACTAAGCAAACCAAAACTGGGACAAAGGCAAAATAACTAGTCAAAATTGCTATGTGGAAACAAATCAATTATATAGCCTATCATTCATCAGACAAATATTACCATAATCAAAACCAATTATAATGTCAAACTTGCACAATAAACAAACTGAAACTATAAAGACAAAAGAACTTATCAACATTGTAGAAACTATGCTTGAGCAACAAAATTAAAGGGAAATCAAGCATCAACAAACTCAAGGTTTTTCGAGATTTTTTTTCAATATTTCAAAAAATCTCAAAAAACCTTGGGTTTAAGCCCAGGCAAATGACGAATCCAAATATGTAATAATATTGACAAGTCAAAATTCGACCAAAATCACCGATTTGCCTGGGCAAAAACCCAAGGTTTTTTGAGATTTTTTTTTCGATTCTGGCTGAATGGCTGGGCGAAACTGAAATCTAAGACCATGTCTAGAAGCAGCTCGGCGAGAAAAATCGAATGGCACCAAGTAGAATTCCCTAGGACTTATAGTTTGGGCTACAGAGGACTTTTAAAGTCCAAAAAACGGTCCCCTGGGCCCTCCAGGAAGGCCCTGTCAAAATCGAAATCCTAAACTAATGGTCCGATTTTAATTCTGTTTGCGCCATTCGATTCAGCTTGTCAAAGTGTACTTATGGTATAAATTTAAACAAAATCCGTTCATAAATAACTCGTCTATGGAGTTTTTAAACTTTAAAATAGGCCTAGGGGGCCTAAAAATAGGTCAAAATTAAAAAATAATTATACCATTGAATCCGCAACGGCGAGACGAATCCGAATATGTAATAATATTGACAAGTCAAAATTCGACCAAAATCACCGATTTGCCTGGGCTTAAACCCAAGGTTTTTTGAGATTTTTTTTCTCGATTCTGGCTGAATGGCTGGGCGAAACTGAAATCTAAGACCATGTCTAGAAGCAGCTCGGCGAGAAAAATCGAATGGCACCAAGTAGAATTCCCTAGGACTTATAGTTTGGGCTACAGAGGACTTTTAAAGTCCAAAAAACGGTCCCCTGGGCCCTCCAGGAAGGCCCTGTCAAAATCGAAATCCTAAACTAATGGTCCGATTTTAATTCTGTTTGCGCCATTCGATTCAGCTTGTCAAAGTGTACTTATGGTATAAATTTAAACAAAATCCGTTCATAAATAACTCGTCTATGGAGTTTTTAAACTTTAAAATAGGCCTAGGGGGCCTAAAAATAGGTCAAAATTAAAAAATAATTATACCATTGAATCCGCAACGGCGAGACGAATCCGAATATGTAATAATATTGACAAGTCAAAATTCGACCAAAATCACCGATTTGCCTGGGCTTAAACCCAAGGTTTTTTGAGATTTTCTTTCTCGATTCTGGCTGAATGGCTGGGCGAAACTGAAATCTAAGACCATGTCTAGAAGCAGCTCGGCGAGAAAAATCGAATGGCACCAAGTAGAATTCCCTAGGACTTATAGTTTGGGCTACAGAGGACTTTTAAAGTCCAAAAAACGGTCCCCTGGGCCCTCCAGGAAGGCCCTGTCAAAATCGAAATCCTAAACTAATGGTCCGATTTTAATTCTGTTTGCGCCATTCGATTCAGCTTGTCAAAGTGTACTTATGGTATAAATTTAAACAAAATCCGTTCATAAATAACTCGTCTATGGAGTTTTTAAACTTTAAAATAGGCCTAGGGGGCCTAAAAATAGGTCAAAATTAAAAAATAATTATACCATTGAATCCGCAACGGCGAGACGAATCCAAATATGTAATAATATTGACAAGTCAAAATTCGACCAAAATCACCGATTTGCCTGGGCAAAAAAAACCCAAGGTTTTTTGAGATTTGTGTTTCGATTCTGGCTGAATGGCTGGGCGAAACTGAAATCTAAGACCATGTCTAGAAGCAGCTCGGCGAGAAAAATCGAATGGCACCAAGTAGAATTCCCTAGGACTTATAGTTTGGGCTACAGAGGACTTTTAAAGTCCAAAAAACGGTCCCCTGGGCCCTCCAGGAAGGCCCTGTCAAAATCGAAATCCTAAACTAATGGTCCGATTTTAATTCTGTTTGCGCCATTCGATTCAGCTTGTCAAAGTGTACTTATGGTATAAATTTAAACAAAATCCGTTCATAAATAACTCGTCTATGGAGTTTTTAAACTTTAAAATAGGCCTAGGGGGCCTAAAAATAGGTCAAAATTAAAAAATAATTATACCATTGAATCCGCAACGGCGAGACGAATCCGAATATGTAATAATATTGACAAGTCAAAATTCGACCAAAATCACCGATTTGCCTGGGCTTAAACCCAAGGTTTTTTGAGATTTTCTTTTTCGATTCTGGCCGAACGGCTGGGCGAAACTGAAATCTAAGACCATGTCTAGAAGCAGCTCGGCGAGAAAAATCGAATGGCACCAAGTAGAATTCCCTAGGACTTATAGTTTGGGCTACAGAGGACTTTTAAAGTCCAAAAAACGGTCCCCTGGGCCCTCCAGGAAGGCCCTGTCAAAATCGAAATCCTAAACTAATGGTCCGATTTTAATTCTGTTTGCGCCATTCGATTCAGCTTGTCAAAGTGTACTTATGGTATAAATTTAAACAAAATCCGTTCATAAATAACTCGTCTATGGAGTTTTTAAACTTTAAAATAGGCCTAGGGGGCCTAAAAATAGGTCAAAATTAAAAAATAATTATACCATTGAATCCGCAACGGCGAGACGAATCCGAATATGTAATAATATTGACAAGTCAAAATTCGACCAAAATCACCGATTTGCCTGGGCAAGGTTTTTTTAGATTTTCTTTTTCGATTCTGGCCGAACGGCTGGGCGAAACTGAAATCTAAGACCATGTCTAGAAGCAGCTCGGCGAGAAAAATCGAATGGCACCAAGTAGAATTCCCTAGGACTTATAGTTTGGGCTACAGAGGACTTTTAAAGTCCAAAAAACGGTCCCCTGGGCCCTCCAGGAAGGCCCTGTCAAAATCGAAATCCTAAACTAATGGTCCGATTTTAATTCTGTTTGCGCCATTCGATTCAGCTTGTCAAAGTGTATTTATGGTATAAATTTAAACAAAATCCGTTCATAAATAACTCGTCTATGGAGTTTTTAAACTTTAAAATAGGCCTAGGGGGCCTAAAAATAGGTCAAAATTAAAAAATAATTATACCATTGAATCCGCAACGGCGAGACGAATCCGAATATGTAATAATATTGACAAGTCAAAATTCGACCAAAATCACCGATTTGCCTGGGCTTAAACCCAAGGTTTTTTGAGATTTTTTTTCTCGATTCTGGCGGAATGCCGGGGCGAAACTGAAATCTAAGACCATGTCTAGAAGCAGCTCGGCGAGAAAAATCGAATGGCACCAAGTAGAATTCCCTAGGACTTATAGTTTGGGCTACAGAGGACTTTTAAAGTCCAAAAAACGGTCCCCTGGGCCCTCCAGGAAGGCCCTGTCAAAATCGAAATCCTAAACTAATGGTCCGATTTTAATTCTGTTTGCGCCATTCGATTCAGCTTGTCAAAGTGTACTTATGGTATAAATTTAAACAAAATCCGTTCATAAATAACTCGTCTATGGAGTTTTTAAACTTTAAAATAGGCCTAGGGGGCCTAAAAATAGGTCAAAATTAAAAAATAATTATACCATTGAATCCGCAACGGCGAGACGAATCCGAATATGTAATAATATTGACAAGTCAAAATTCGACCAAAATCACCGATTTGCCTGGGCTTAAACCCAAGGTTTTTTGAGATTTTCTTTCTCGATTCTGGCTGAATGGCTGGGCGAAACTGAAATCTAAGACCATGTCTAGAAGCAGCTCGGCGAGAAAAATCGAATGGCACCAAGTAGAATTCCCTAGGACTTATAGTTTGGGCTACAGAGGACTTTTAAAGTCCAAAAAACGGTCCCCTGGGCCCTCCAGGAAGGCCCTGTCAAAATCGAAATCCTAAACTAATGGTCCGATTTTAATTCTGTTTGCGCCATTCGATTCAGCTTGTCAAAGTGTACTTATGGTATAAATTTAAACAAAATCCGTTCATAAATAACTCGTCTATGGAGTTTTTAAACTTTAAAATAGGCCTAGGGGGCCTAAAAATAGGTCAAAATTAAAAATAATTATACCATTGAATCCGCAACGGCGAGACGAATCCAAATATGTAATAATATTGACAAGTCAAAATTCGACCAAAATCACCGATTTGCCTGGGCTTAAACCCAAGGTTTTTTGAGATTTTTTTTTCGATTCTGGCCGAATGGCTGGGCGAAACTGAAATCTAAGACCATGTCTAGAAGCAGCTCGGCGAGAAAAATCGAATGGCACCAAGTAGAATTCCCTAGGACTTATAGTTTGGGCTACAGAGGACTTTTAAAGTCCAAAAAACGGTCCCCTGGGCCCTCCAGGAAGGCCCTGTCAAAATCGAAATCCTAAACTAATGGTCCGATTTTAATTCTGTTTGCGCCATTCGATTCAGCTTGTCAAAGTGTACTTATGGTATAAATTTAAACAAAATCCGTTCATAAATAACTCGTCTATGGAGTTTTTAAACTTTAAAATAGGCCTAGGGGGCCTAAAAATAGGTCAAAATTAAAAAATAATTATACCATTGAATCCGCAACGGCGAGACGAATCCGAATATGTAATAATATTGACAAGTCAAAATTCGACCAAAATCACCGATTTGCCTGGGCTTAAACCCAAGGTTTTTTGAGATTTTTTTTCTCGATTCTGGCCGAACGGCTGGGCGAAACTGAAATCTAAGACCATGTCTAGAAGCAGCTCGGCGAGAAAAATCGAATGGCACCAAGTAGAATTCCCTAGGACTTATAGTTTGGGCTACAGAGGACTTTTAAAGTCCAAAAAACGGTCCCCTGGGCCCTCCAGGAAGGCCCTGTCAAAATCGAAATCCTAAACTAATGGTCCGATTTTAATTCTGTTTGCGCCATTCGATTCAGCTTGTCAAAGTGTACTTATGGTATAAATTTAAACAAAATCCGTTCATAAATAACTCGTCTATGGAGTTTTTAAACTTTAAAATAGGCCTAGGGGGCCTAAAAATAGGTCAAAATTAAAAAATAATTATACCATTGAATCCGCAACGGCGAGACGAATCCGAATATGTAATAATATTGACAAGTCAAAATTCGACCAAAATCACCGATTTGCCTGGGCTTAAACCCAAGGTTTTTTGAGATTTTTTTTTCGATTCTCGGCGAATGGCTGGGCGAAACTGAAATCTAAGACCATGTCTAGAAGCAGCTCGGCGAGAAAAATCGAATGGCACCAAGTAGAATTCCCTAGGACTTATAGTTTGGGCTACAGAGGACTTTTAAAGTCCAAAAAACGGTCCCCTGGGCCCTCCAGGAAGCCCTGTCAAAATCGAAATCCTAAACTAATGGTCCGATTTTAATTCTGTTTGCGCCATTCGATTCAGCTTGTCAAAGTGTACTTATGGTATAAATTTAAACAAAATCCGTTCATAAATAACTCGTCTATGGAGTTTTTAAACTTTAAAATAGGCCTAGGGGGCCTAAAAATAGGTCAAAATTAAAAAATAATTATACCATTGAATCCGCAACGGCGAGACGAATCCGAATATGTAATAATATTGACAAGTCAAAATTCGACCAAAATCACCGATTTGCCTGGGCTTAAACCCAAGGTTTTTTGAGATTTTTTTTCGATTCTGGCCGAATGGCTGGGCGAAACTGAAATCTAAGACCATGTCTAGAAGCAGCTCGGCGAGAAAAATCGAATGGCACCAAGTAGAATTCCCTAGGACTTATAGTTTGGGCTACAGAGGACTTTTAAAGTCCAAAAAACGGTCCCCTGGGCCCTCCAGGAAGGCCCTGTCAAAATCGAAATCCTAAACTAATGGTCCGATTTTAATTCTGTTTGCGCCATTCGATTCAGCTTGTCAAAGTGTACTTATGGTATAAATTTAAACAAAATCCGTTCATAAATAACTCGTCTATGGAGTTTTTAAACTTTAAAATAGGCCTAGGGGGCCTAAAAATAGGTCAAAATTAAAAAATAATTATACCATTGAATCCGCAACGGCGAGACGAATCCGAATATGTAATAATATTGACAAGTCAAAATTCGACCAAAATCACCGATTTGCCTGGGCTTAAACCCAAGGTTTTTTGAGATTTTCTTTTCGATTTTGGGTGAATGGCTGGGCGAAACTGAAATCTAAGACCATGTCTAGAAGCAGCTCGGCGAGAAAAATCGAATGGCACCAAGTAGAATTCCCTAGGACTTATAGTTTGGGCTACAGAGGACTTTTAAAGTCCAAAAAACGGTCCCCTGGGCCCTCCAGGAAGGCCCTGTCAAAATCGAAATCCTAAACTAATGGTCCGATTTTAATTCTGTTTGCGCCATTCGATTCAGCTTGTCAAAGTGTACTTATGGTATAAATTTAAACAAAATCCGTTCATAAATAACTCGTCTATGGAGTTTTTAAACTTTAAAATAGGCCTAGGGGGCCTAAAAATAGGTCAAAATTAAAAAATAATTATACCATTGAATCCGCAACGGCGAGACGAATCCGAATATGTAATAATATTGACAAGTCAAAATTCGACCAAAATCACCGATTTGCCTGGGCAAGGTTTTTTGAGATTTTCTTTTTCGATTCTGGCCGAACGGCTGGGCGAAACTGAAATCTAAGACCATGTCTAGAAGCAGCTCGGCGAGAAAAATCGAATGGCACCAAGTAGAATTCCCTAGGACTTATAGTTTGGGCTACAGAGGACTTTTAAAGTCCAAAAAACGGTCCCCTGGGCCCTCCAGGAAGGCCCTGTCAAAATCGAAATCCTAAACTAATGGTCCGATTTTAATTCTGTTTGCGCCATTCGATTCAGCTTGTCAAAGTGTACTTATGGTATAAATTTAAACAAAATCCGTTCATAAATAACTCGTCTATGGAGTTTTTAAACTTTAAAATAGGCCTAGGGGGCCTAAAAATAGGTCAAAATTAAAAAATAATTATACCATTGAATCCGCAACGGCGAGACGAATCCGAATATGTAATAATATTGACAAGTCAAAATTCGACCAAAATCACCGATTTGCCTGGGCTTAAACCCAAGGTTTTTTGAGATTTTCTTTCTCGATTCTGGCTGAATGGCTGGGCGAAAATGAAATCTAAGACCATGTCTAGAAGCAGCTCGGCGAGAAAAATCGAATGGCACCAAGTAGAATTCCCTAGGACTTATAGTTTGGGCTACAGAGGACTTTTAAAGTCCAAAAAACGGTCCCCTGGGCCCTCCAGGAAGGCCCTGTCAAAATCGAAATCCTAAACTAATGGTCCGATTTTAATTCTGTTTGCGCCATTCGATTCAGCTTGTCAAAGTGTACTTATGGTATAAATTTAAACAAAATCCGTTCATAAATAACTCGTCTATGGAGTTTTTAAACTTTAAAATAGGCCTAGGGGGCCTAAAAATAGGTCAAAATTAAAAAATAATTATACCATTGAATCCGCAACGGCGAGACGAATCCGAATATGTAATAATATTGACAAGTCAAAATTCGACCAAAATCACCGATTTGCCTGGGCAAGGTTTTTTGAGATTTTCTTTTTCGATTCTGGCCGAACGGCTGGGCGAAAATGAAATCTAAGACCATGTCTAGAAGCAGCTCGGCGAGAAAAATCGAATGGCACCAAGTAGAATTCCCTAGGACTTATAGTTTGGGCTACAGAGGACTTTTAAAGTCCAAAAAACGGTCCCCTGGGCCCTCCAGGAAGGCCCTGTCAAAATCGAAATCCTAAACTAATGGTCCGATTTTAATTCTGTTTGCGCCATTCGATTCAGCTTGTCAAAGTGTACTTATGGTATAAATTTAAACAAAATCCGTTCATAAATAACTCGTCTATGGAGTTTTTAAACTTTAAAATAGGCCTAGGGGGCCTAAAAATAGGTCAAAATTAAAAAATAATTATACCGTTGAATCCGCAACGGCGAGACGAATCCGAATATGTAATAATATTGACAAGTCAAAATTCGACCAAAATCACCGATTTGCCTGGGCTTAAACCCAAGGTTTTTTGAGATTTTTTTTTCGATTCTGGGCGAATGGCTGGGCGAAAATGAAATCTAAGACCATGTCTAGAAGCAGCTCGGCGAGAAAAATCGAATGGCACCAAGTAGAATTCCCTAGGACTTATAGTTTGGGCTACAGAGGACTTTTAAAGTCCAAAAAACGGTCCCCTGGGCCCTCCAGGAAGGCCCTGTCAAAATCGAAATCCTAAACTAATGGTCCGATTTTAATTCTGTTTGCGCCATTCGATTCAGCTTGTCAAAGTGTACTTATGGTATAAATTTAAACAAAATCCGTTCATAAATAACTCGTCTATGGAGTTTTTAAACTTTAAAATAGGCCTAGGGGGCCTAAAAATAGGTCAAAATTAAAAAATAATTATACCGTTGAATCCGCAACGGCGAGACGAATCCAATATGTAATAATATTGACAAGTCAAAATTCGACCAAAATCACCGATTTGCCTGGGCAAGGTTTTTTGAGATTTTCTTTTCGATTCTGGCCGAATGGCTGGGCGAAAATGAAATCTAAGACCATGTCTAGAAGCAGCTCGGCGAGAAAAATCGAATGGCACCAAGTAGAATTCCCTAGGACTTATAGTTTGGGCTACAGAGGACTTTTAAAGTCCAAAAAACGGTCCCCTGGGCCCTCCAGGAAGGCCCAGTCAAAATCGAAATCCTAAACTAATGGTCCGATTTTAATTCTGTTTGCGCCATTCGATTCAGCTTGCCAAAGTGTACTTATGGTATAAATTTAAACAAAATCCGTTCATAAATAACTCGTCTATGGAGTTTTTAAACTTTAAAATAGGCCTAGGGGGCCTAAAAATAGGTCAAAATTAAAAAATAATTATACCGTTGAATCCGCAACGGCGAGACGAATCCAAATATGTAATAATATTGACAAGTCAAAATTCGACCAAAATCACCGATTTGCCTGGGCAAGGTTTTTTGAGATTTTTTTTTTCGATTCTGGGCGAATGGCTGGGCGAAAATGAAATCTAAGACCATGTCTAGAAGCAGCTCGGCGAGAAAAATCGAATGGCACCAAGTAGAATTCCCTAGGACTTATAGTTTGGGCTACAGAGGACTTTTAAAGTCCAAAAAACGGTCCCCTGGGCCCTCCAGGAAGGCCCTGTCAAAATCGAAATCCTAAACTAATGGTCCGATTTTAATTCTGTTTGCGCCATTCGATTCAGCTTGCCAAAGTGTACTTATGGTATAAATTTAAACAAAATCCGTTCATAAATAACTCGTCTATGGAGTTTTTAAACTTTAAAATAGGCCTAGGGGGCCTAAAAATAGGTCAAAATTAAAAAATAATTATACCGTTGAATCCGCAACGGCGAGACGAATCCAAATATGTAATAATATTGACAAGTCAAAATTCGACCAAAATCACCGATTTGCCTGGGCTTAAACCCAAGGTTTTTTGAGATTTTTTTTCTCGATTCTGGGCGAATGGCTGGGCGAAAATGAAATCTAAGACCATGTCTAGAAGCAGCTCGGCGAGAAAAATCGAATGGCACCAAGTAGAATTCCCTAGGACTTATAGTTTGGGCTACAGAGGACTTTTAAAGTCCAAAAAACGGTCCCCTGGGCCCTCCAGGAAGGCCCTGTCAAAATCGAAATCCTAAACTAATGGTCCGATTTTAATTCTGTTTGCGCCATTCGATTCAGCTTGCCAAAGTGTACTTATGGTATAAATTTAAACAAAATCCGTTCATAAATAACTCGTCTATGGAGTTTTTAAACTTTAAAATAGGCCTAGGGGGCCTAAAAATAGGTCAAAATTAAAAAATAATTATACCGTTGAATCCGCAACGGCGAGACGAATCCAAATATGTAATAATATTGACAAGTCAAAATTCGACCAAAATCACCGATTTGCCTGGGCTTAAACCCAAGGTTTTTTGAGATTTTTTTTTTCGATTCTGGGCGAATGGCTGGGCGAAAATGAAATCTAAGACCATGTCTAGAAGCAGCTCGGCGAGAAAAATCGAATGGCACCAAGTAGAATTCCCTAGGACTTATAGTTTGGGCTACAGAGGACTTTTAAAGTCCAAAAAACGGTCCCCTGGGCCCTCCAGGAAGGCCAGTCAAAATCGAAATCCTAAACTAATGGTCCGATTTTAATTCTGTTTGCGCCATTCGATTCAGCTTGCCAAAGTGTACTTATGGTATAAATTTAAACAAAATCCGTTCATAAATAACTCGTCTATGGAGTTTTTAAACTTTAAAATAGGCCTAGGGGGCCTAAAAATAGGTCAAAATTTAAAAAAATATACCGTTGAATCCGCAACGGCGAGACGAATCCAAATATGTAATAATATTGACAAGTCAAAATTCGACCAAAATCACCGATTTGCCTGGGCTTAAACCCAAGGTTTTTTGAGATTTTTTTTTCGATTCTGGCCGAATGGCTGGGCGAAAATGAAATCTAAGACCATGTCTAGAAGCAGCTCGGCGAGAAAAATCGAATGGCACCAAGTAGAATTCCCTAGGACTTATAGTTTGGGCTACAGAGGACTTTTAAAGTCCAAAAAACGGTCCCCTGGGCCCTCCAGGAAGGCCCAGTCAAAATCGAAATCCTAAACTAATGGTCCGATTTTAATTCTGTTTGCGCCATTCGATTCAGCTTGCCAAAGTGTACTTATGGTATAAATTTAAACAAAATCCGTTCATAAATAACTCGTCTATGGAGTTTTTAAACTTTAAAATAGGCCTAGGGGGCCTAAAAATAGGTCAAAATTAAAAAATAATTATACCGTTGAATCCGCAACGGCGAGACGAATCCAAATATGTAATAATATTGACAAGTCAAAATTCGACCAAAATCACCGATTTGCCTGGGCTTAAAAAGGTTTTTTGAGATTTTTTTTTCGATTCTGGGCGAATGGCTGGGCGAAAATGAAATCTAAGACCATGTCTAGAAGCAGCTCGGCGAGAAAAATCGAATGGCACCAAGTAGAATTCCCTAGGACTTATAGTTTGGGCTACAGAGGACTTTTAAAGTCCAAAAAACGGTCCCCTGGGCCCTCCAGGAAGGCCAGTCAAAATCGAAATCCTAAACTAATGGTCCGATTTTAATTCTGTTTGCGCCATTCGATTCAGCTTGCCAAAGTGTACTTATGGTATAAATTTAAACAAAATCCGTTCATAAATAACTCGTCTATGGAGTTTTTAAACTTTAAAATAGGCCTAGGGGGCCTAAAAATAGGTCAAAATTAAAAAAAATTATACCGTTGAATCCGCAACGGCGAGACGAATCCAAATATGTAATAATATTGACAAGTCAAAATTCGACCAAAATCACCGATTTGCCTGGGCAAGGTTTTTTGAGATTTTTTTTTTCGATTCTGGGCGAATGGCTGGGCGAAAATGAAATCTAAGACCATGTCTAGAAGCAGCTCGGCGAGAAAAATCGAATGGCACCAAGTAGAATTCCCTAGGACTTATAGTTTGGGCTACAGAGGACTTTTAAAGTCCAAAAAACGGTCCCCTGGGCCCTCCAGGAAGGCCAGTCAAAATCGAAATCCTAAACTAATGGTCCGATTTTAATTCTGTTTGCACCATTCGATTCAGCTTGCCAAAGTGTACTTATGGTATAAATTTAAACAAAATCCGTTCATAAATAACTCGTCTATGGAGTTTTTAAACATTAAAATAGGCCTAGGGGGCCTAAAAATAGGTCAAAATTAAAAATAATTATACCGTTGAATCCGCAACGGCGAGACGAATCCAAATATGTAATAATATTGACAAGTCAAAATTCGACCAAAATCACCGATTTGCCTGGGCTTAAACCCAAGGTTTTTTGAGATTTTTGTTTTCGATTCTGGGCGAATGGCTGGGCGAAAATGAAATCTAAGACCATGTCTAGAAGCAGCTCGGCGAGAAAAATCGAATGGCACCAAGTAGAATTCCCTAGGACTTATAGTTTGGGCTACAGAGGACTTTTAAAGTCCAAAAAACGGTCCCCTGGGCCCTCCAGGAAGACCAGTCAAAATCGAAATCCTAAACTAATGGTCCGATTTTAATTCTGTTTGCACCATTCGATTCAGCTTGCCAAAGTATACTTATGGTATAAATTTAAACAAAATCCGTTCATAAATAACTCGTCTATGGAGTTTTTAAACATTAAAATAGGCCTAGGGGGCCTAAAAATAGGTCAAAATTAAAAAATAATTATACCGTTGAATCCGCAACGGCGAGACGAATCCAAATATGTAATAATATTGACAAGTCAAAATTCGACCAAAATCACCGATTTGCCTGGGCTTAAACCCAAGGTTTTTTGAGATTTTTTTTTCGATTCTGGGCGAATGGCTGGGCGAAAATGAAATCTAAGACCATGTCTAGAAGCAGCTCGGCGAGAAAAATCGAATGGCACCAAGTAGAATTCCCTAGGACTTATAGTTTGGGCTACAGAGGACTTTTAAAGTCCAAAAAACGGTCCCCTGGGCCCTCCAGGAAGACCAGTCAAAATCGAAATCCTAAACTAATGGTCCGATTTTAATTCTGTTTGCACCATTCGATTCAGCTTGCCAAAGTATACTTATGGTATAAATTTAAACAAAATCCGTTCATAAATAACTCGTCTATGGAGTTTTTAAACATTAAAATAGGCCTAGGGGGCCTAAAAATAGATCAAAATTAAAAAATAATTATACCGTTGAATCCGCAACGGCGAGACGAATCCAAATATGTAATAATATTGACAAGTCAAAATTCGACCAAAATCACCGATTTGCCTGGGCTTAAACCCAAGGTTTTTTGAGAATTTTTGTTTTCGATTCTGGGCGAATGGCTGGGCGAAAATGAAATCTAAGACCATGTCTAGAAGCAGCTCGGCGAGAAAAATCGAATGGCACCAAGTAGAATTCCCTAGGACTTATAGTTTGGGCTACAGAGGACTTTTAAAGTCCAAAAAACGGTCCCCTGGGCCCTCCAGGAAGGCCCAGTCAAAATCGAAATCCTAAACTAATGGTCCGATTTTAATTCTGTTTGCACCATTCGATTCAGCTTGCCAAAGTATACTTATGGTATAAATTTAAACAAAATCCGTTCATAAATAACTCGTCTATGGAGTTTTTAAACATTAAAATAGGCCTAGGGGGCCTAAAAATAGGTCAAAATAAAAAAATAATTATACCGTTGAATCCGCAACGGCGAGACGAATCCAAATATGTAATAATATTGACAAGTCAAAATTCGACCAAAATCACCGATTTGCCTGGGCAAAACCCAAGGTTTTTTGAGATTTTTGTTTTCGATTCTGGGCGAATGGCTGGGCGAAAATGAAATCTAAGACCATGTCTAGAAGCAGCTCGGCGAGAAAAATCGAATGGCACCAAGTAGAATTCCCTAGGACTTATAGTTTGGGCTACAGAGGACTTTTAAAGTCCAAAAAACGGTCCCCTGGGCCCTCCAGGAAGACCAGTCAAAATCGAAATCCTAAACTAATGGTCCGATTTTAATTCTGTTTGCACCATTCGATTCAGCTTGCCAAAGTATACTTATGGTATAAATTTAAACAAAATCCGTTCATAAATAACTCGTCTATGGAGTTTTTAAACATTAAAATAGGCCTAGGGGGCCTAAAAATAGGTCAAAATTAAAAATAATTATACCGTTGAATCCGCAACGGCGAGACGAATCCAAATATGTAATAATATTGACAAGTCAAAATTCGACCAAAATCACCGATTTGCCTGGGCTTAAACCCAAGGTTTTTTGAGATTTTGTTTTCGATTCTGGGCGAATGGCTGGGCGAAAATGAAATCTAAGACCATGTCTAGAAGCAGCTCGGCGAGAAAAATCGAATGGCACCAAGTAGAATTCCCTAGGACTTATAGTTTGGGCTACAGAGGACTTTTAAAGTCCAAAAAACGGTCCCCTGGGCCCTCCAGGAAGACCAGTCAAAATAGAAATCCTAAACTAATGGTCCGATTTTAATTCTGTTTGCACCATTCGATTCAGCTTGCCAAAGTATACTTATGGTATAAATTTAAACAAAATCCGTTCATAAATAACTCGTCTATGGAGTTTTTAAACATTAAAATAGGCCTAGGGGGCCTAAAAATAGATCAAAATTAAAAAATAATTATACCGTTGAATCCGCAACGGCGAGACGAATCCAAATAAGTAGTAATATTGACAAGTCAAAATTCGACCAAAATCACCGATTTGCCTGGGCTTAAACCCAAGGTTTTTTGAGAATTTTTGTTTTCGATTCTGGGCGAATGGCTGGGCGAAAATGAAATCTAAGACCATGTCTAGAAGCAGCTCGGCGAGAAAAATCGAATGGCACCAAGTAGAATTCCCTAGGACTTATAGTTTGGGCTACAGAGGACTTTTAAAGTCCAAAAAACGGTCCCCTGGGCCCTCCAGGAAGACCCAGTCAAAATCGAAATCCTAAACTAATGGTCCGATTTTAATTCTATTTGCACCATTCGATTCAGCTTGCCAAAGTATACTTATGGTATAAATTTAAACAAAATCCGTTCATAAATAACTCGTCTATGGAGTTTTTAAACATTAAAATAGGCCTAGGGGGCCTAAAAATAGGTCAAAATTAAAAAATAATTATACCGTTGAATCCGCAACGGCGAGACGAATCCAAATATGTAATAATATTGACAAGTCAAAATTCGACCAAAATCACCGATTTGCCTGGGCTTAAACCCAAGGTTTTTTGAGATTTTTGGTTTCGATTCTGGGCGAATGGCTGGGCGAAAATGAAATCTAAGACCATGTCTAGAAGCAGCTCGGCGAGAAAAATCGAATGGCACCAAGTAGAATTCCCTAGGACTTATAGTTTGGGCTACAGAGGACTTTTAAAGTCCAAAAAACGGTCCCCTGGGCCCTCCAGGAAGACCAGTCAAAATCGAAATCCTAAACTAATGGTCCGATTTTAATTCTAATTGCACCATTCGATTCAGCTTGCCAAAGTATACTTATGGTATAAATTTAAACAAAATCCGTTCATAAATAACTCGTCTATGGAGTTTTTAAACATTAAAATAGGCCTAGGGGGCCTAAAAATAGGTCAAAATTAAAAAATAATTATACCGTTGAATCCGCAACGGCGAGACGAATCCAAATATGTAATAATATTGACAAGTCAAAATTCGACCAAAATCACCGATTTGCCTGGGCTTAAACCCAAGGTTTTTTGAGATTTTTTTTCTCGATTCTGGGCGAATGGCTGGGCGAAAATGAAATCTAAGACCATGTCTAGAAGCAGCTCGGCGAGAAAAATCGAATGGCACCAAGTAGAATTCCCTAGGACTTATAGTTTGGGCTACAGAGGACTTTTAAAGTCCAAAAAACGGTCCCCTGGGCCCTCCAGGAAGACCAGTCAAAATCGAAATCCTAAACTAATGGTCCGATTTTAATTCTAATTGCACCATTCGATTCAGCTTGCCAAAGTATACTTATGGTATAAATTTAAACAAAATCCGTTCATAAATAACTCGTCTATGGAGTTTTTAAACATTAAAATAGGCCTAGGGGGCCTAAAAATAGGTCAAAATTAAAAATAATTATACCGTTGAATCCGCAACGGCGAGACGAATCCAAATATGTAATAATATTGACAAGTCAAAATTCGACCAAAATCACCGATTTGCCTGGGCTTAAACCCAAGGTTTTTTGAGATTTTTTTTTCGATTCTGGGCGAATGGCTGGGCGAAAATGAAATCTAAGACCATGTCTAGAAGCAGCTCGGCGAGAAAAATCGAATGGCACCAAGTAGAATTCCCTAGGACTTATAGTTTGGGCTACAGAGGACTTTTAAAGTCCAAAAAACGGTCCCCTGGGCCCTCCAGGAAGACCAGTCAAAATCGAAATCCTAAACTAATGGTCCGATTTTAATTCTGTTTGCACCATTCGATTCAGCTTGCCAAAGTATACTTATGGTATAAATTTAAACAAAATCCGTTCATAAATAACTCGTCTATGGAGTTTTTAAACATTAAAATAGGCCTAGGGGGCCTAAAAATAGATCAAAATTAAAAAATAATTATACCGTTGAATCCGCAACGGCGAGACGAATCCAAATATGTAATAATATTGACAAGTCAAAATTCGACCAAAATCACCGATTTGCCTGGGCAAAACCCAAGGTTTTTTGAGATTTTGTTTTCGATTCTGGGCGAATGGCTGGGCGAAAATGAAATCTAAGACCATGTCTAGAAGCAGCTCGGCGAGAAAAATCGAATGGCACCAAGTAGAATTCCCTAGGACTTATAGTTTGGGCTACAGAGGACTTTTAAAGTCCAAAAAACGGTCCCCTGGGCCCTCCAGGAAGAACAAGTCAAAATCGAAATCCTAAACTAATGGTCCGATTTTAATTCTAATTGCACCATTCGATTCAGCTTGCCAAAGTATACTTATGGTATAAATTTAAACAAAATCCGTTCATAAATAACTCGTCTATGGAGTTTTTAAACATTAAAATAGGCCTAGGGGGCCTAAAAATAGGTCAAAATTAAAAAATAATTATACCGTTGAATCCGCAACGGCGAGACGAATCCAAATATGTAATAATATTGACAAGTCAAAATTCGACCAAAATCACCGATTTGCCTGGGCTTAAACCCAAGGTTTTTTGAGATTTTTGGTTTCGATTCTGGGCGAATGGCTGGGCGAAAATGAAATCTAAGACCATGTCTAGAAGCAGCTCGGCGAGAAAAATCGAATGGCACCAAGTAGAATTCCCTAGGACTTATAGTTTGGGCTACAGAGGACTTTTAAAGTCCAAAAAACGGTCCCCTGGGCCCTCCAGGAAGACCAGTCAAAATCGAAATCCTAAACTAATGGTCCGATTTTAATTCTATTTGCACCATTCGATTCAGCTTGCCAAAGTATACTTATGGTATAAATTTAAACAAAATCCGTTCATAAATAACTCGTCTATGGAGTTTTTAAACATTAAAATAGGCCTAGGGGGCCTAAAAATAGGTCAAAATTAAAAATAATTATACCGTTGAATCCGCAACGGCGAGACGAATCCAAATATGTAATAATATTGACAAGTCAAAATTCGACCAAAATCACCGATTTGCCTGGGCTTAAACCCAAGGTTTTTTGAGATTTTTTTCGATTCTGGGCGAATGGCTGGGCGAAAATGAAATCTAAGACCATGTCTAGAAGCAGCTCGGCGAGAAAAATCGAATGGCACCAAGTAGAATTCCCTAGGACTTATAGTTTGGGCTACAGAGGACTTTTAAAGTCCAAAAAACGGTCCCCTGGGCCCTCCAGGAAGACCAGTCAAAATCGAAATCCTAAACTAATGGTCCGATTTTAATTCTAATTGCACCATTCGATTCAGCTTGCCAAAGTATACTTATGGTATAAATTTAAACAAAATCCGTTCATAAATAACTCGTCTATGGAGTTTTTAAACATTAAAATAGGCCTAGGGGGCCTAAAAATAGGTCAAAATTAAAAAATAATTATACCGTTGAATCCGCAACGGCGAGACGAATCCAAATATGTAATAATATTGACAAGTCAAAATTCGACCAAAATCACCGATTTGCCTGGGCTTAAACCCAAGGTTTTTTGAGATTTTGTTTTCGATTCTGGGCGAATGGCTGGGCGAAAATGAAATCTAAGACCATGTCTAGAAGCAGCTCGGCGAGAAAAATCGAATGGCACCAAGTAGAATTCCCTAGGACTTATAGTTTGGGCTACAGAGGACTTTTAAAGTCCAAAAAACGGTCCCCTGGGCCCTCCAGGAAGACCAGTCAAAATCGAAATCCTAAACTAATGGTCCGATTTTAATTCTAATTGCACCATTCGATTCAGCTTGCCAAAGTATACTTATGGTATAAATTTAAACAAAATCCGTTCATAAATAACTCGTCTATGGAGTTTTTAAACATTAAAATAGGCCTAGGGGGCCTAAAAATAGGTCAAAATTAAAAAATAATTATACCGTTGAATCCGCAACGGCGAGACGAATCCAAATATGTAATAATATTGACAAGTCAAAATTCGACCAAAATCACCGATTTGCCTGGGCTTAAACCCAAGGTTTTTTGAGATTTTGTTTTCGATTCTGGGCGAATGGCTGGGCGAAAATGAAATCTAAGACCATGTCTAGAAGCAGCTCGGCGAGAAAAATCGAATGGCACCAAGTAGAATTCCCTAGGACTTATAGTTTGGGCTACAGAGGACTTTTAAAGTCCAAAAAACGGTCCCCTGGGCCCTCCAGGAAGACCAGTCAAAATCGAAATCCTAAACTAATGGTCCGATTTTAATTCTAATTGCACCATTCGATTCAGCTTGCCAAAGTATACTTATGGTATAAATTTAAACAAAATCCGTTCATAAATAACTCGTCTATGGAGTTTTTAAACATTAAAATAGGCCTAGGGGGCCTAAAAATAGGTCGAAATTAAACACAAATTATACCGTTGAATCCGCAACGGCGAGACGAATCCAAATATGTAATAATATTGACAAGTCAAAATTCGACCAAAATCACCGATTTGCCTGGGCTTAAACCCAAGGTTTTTTGAGATTTTTTTTTTGATTCTGGGCGAATGGCTGGGCGAAAATGAAATCTAAGACCATGTCTAGAAGCAGCTCGGCGAGAAAAATCGAATGGCACCAAGTAGAATTCCCTAGGACTTATAGTTTGGGCTACAGAGGACTTTTAAAGTCCAAAAACGGTCCCCTGGGCCCTCCAGGAAGGCCCAGTCAAAATCGAAATCCTAAACTAATGGTCCGATTTTAATTCTAATTGCACCATTCGATTCAGCTTGCCAAAGTATACTTATGGTATAAATTTAAACAAAATCCGTTCATAAATAACTCGTCTATGGAGTTTTTAAACATTAAAATAGGCCTAGGGGGCCTAAAAATAGGTCAAAATTAAAAAATAATTATACCGTTGAATCCGCAACGGCGAGACGAATCCAAATATGTAATAATATTGACAAGTCAAAATTCGACCAAAATCACCGATTTGCCTGGGCTTAAACCCAAGGTTTTTTGAGATTTTGTTTTCGATTCTGGGCGAATGGCTGGGCGAAAATGAAATCTAAGACCATGTCTAGAAGCAGCTCGGCGAGAAAAATCGAATGGCACCAAGTAGAATTCCCTAGGACTTATAGTTTGGGCTACAGAGGACTTTTAAAGTCCAAAAAACGGTCCCCTGGGCCCTCCAGGAAGACCAGTCAAAATCGAAATCCTAAACTAATGGTCCGATTTTAATTCTAATTGCACCATTCGATTCAGCTTGCCAAAGTATACTTATGGTATAAATTTAAACAAAATCCGTTCATAAATAACTCGTCTATGGAGTTTTTAAACATTAAAATAGGCCTAGGGGGCCTAAAAATAGGTCAAAATTAAAAATAATTATACCGTTGAATCCGCAACGGCGAGACGAATCCAAATATGTAATAATATTGACAAGTCAAAATTCGACCAAAATCACCGATTTGCCTGGGCTTAAACCCAAGGTTTTTTGAGATTTTTGGTTTCGATTCTGGGCGAATGGCTGGGCGAAAATGAAATCTAAGACCATGTCTAGAAGCAGCTCGGCGAGAAAAATCGAATGGCACCAAGTAGAATTCCCTAGGACTTATAGTTTGGGCTACAGAGGACTTTTAAAGTCCAAAAAACGGTCCCCTGGGCCCTCCAGGAAGACCAGTCAAAATCGAAATCCTAAACTAATGGTCCGATTTTAATTCTGTTTGCACCATTCGATTCAGCTTGCCAAAGTATACTTATGGTATAAATTTAAACAAAATCCGTTCATAAATAACTCGTCTATGGAGTTTTTAAACATTAAAATAGGCCTAGGGGGCCTAAAAATAGGTCAAAATTAAAAAATAATTATACCGTTGAATCCGCAACGGCGAGACGAATCCAAATATGTAATAATATTGACAAGTCAAAATTCGACCAAAATCACCGATTTGCCTGGGCAAACCCAAGGTTTTTTGAGATTTTGTTTTCGATTCTGGGCGAATGGCTGGGCGAAAATGAAATCTAAGACCATGTCTAGAAGCAGCTCGGCGAGAAAAATCGAATGGCACCAAGTAGAATTCCCTAGGACTTATAGTTTAGGCTACAGAGGACTTTTAAACTCCAAAAAACGGTCCCCTGGGCCCTCCAGGAAGACCAGTCAAAATCGAAATCCTAAACTAATGGTCCGATTTTAATTCTAATTGCACCATTCGATTCAGCTTGCCAAAGTATACTTATGGTATAAATTTAAACAAAATCCGTTCATAAATAACTCGTCTATGGAGTTTTTAAACATTAAAATAGGCCTAGGGGGCCTAAAAATAAGTCAAAATTAAAAAATAATTATACCGTTGAATCCGCAACGGCGAGACGAATCCAAATATGTAATAATATTGACAAGTCAAAATTCGACCAAAATCACCGATTTGCCTGGGCTTAAACCCAAGGTTTTTTGAGATTTTTTTTTCGATTCTGGGCGAATGGCTGGGCGAAAATGAAATCTAAGACCATGTCTAGAAGCAGCTCGGCGAGAAAAATCGAATGGCACCAAGTAGAATTCCCTAGGA
This sequence comes from Paralithodes platypus, assembly GCA_032716605.1. Taxonomy (NCBI): domain Eukaryota; kingdom Metazoa; phylum Arthropoda; class Malacostraca; order Decapoda; family Lithodidae; genus Paralithodes; species Paralithodes platypus. Next base: position 31,376,340 of record CM064545.1, read on the forward strand.
CTTATAGTTTGGGCTACAGAGGACTTTTAAAGTCCAAAAAACGGTCCCCTGGGCCCTCCAGGAAGACCAGTCAAAATCGAAATCCTAAACTAATGGTCCGATTTTAATTCTAATTGCACCATTCGATTCAGCTTGCCAAAGTATACTTATGGTATAAATTTAAACAAAATCCGTTCATAAATAACTCGTCTATGGAGTTTTTAAACATTAAAATAGGCCTAGGGGGCCTAAAAATAGGTCAAAATTAAAAAATAATTATACCGTTGAATCCGCAACGGCGAGACGAATCCAAATATGTAATAATATTGACAAGTCAAAATTCGACCAAAATCACCGATTTGCCTGGGCTTAAACCCAAGGTTTTTTGAGATTTTTGGTTTCGATTCTGGGCGAATGGCTGGGCGAAAATGAAATCTAAGACCATGTCTAGAAGCAGCTCGGCGAGAAAAATCGAATGGCACCAAGTAGAATTCCCTAGGACTTATAGTTTGGGCTACAGAGGACTTTTAAAGTCCAAAAAACGGTCCCCTGGGCCCTCCAGGAAGACCAGTCAAAATCGAAATCCTAAACTAATGGTCCGATTTTAATTCTAATTGCACCATTCGATTCAGCTTGCCAAAGTATACTTATGGTATAAATTTAAACAAAATCCGTTCATAAATAACTCGTCTATGGAGTTTTTAAACATTAAAATAGGCCTAGGGGGCCTAAAAATAGGTCAAAATTAAAAAATAATTATACCGTTGAATCCGCAACGGCGAGACGAATCCAAATATGTAATAATATTGACAAGTCAAAATTCGACCAAAATCACCGATTTGCCTGGGCTTAAACCAAGGTTTTTTGAGATTTTGTTTTTCGATTCTGGGCGAATGGCTGGGCGAAAATGAAATCTAAGACCATGTCTAGAAGCAGCTCGGCGAGAAAAATCGAATGGCACCAAGTAGAATTCCCTAGGACTTATAGTTTGGGCTACAGAGGACTTTTAAAGTCCAAAAAACGGTCCCCTGGGCCCTCCAGGAAGACCAGTCAAAATCGAAATCCTAAACTAATGGTCCGATTTTAATTCTAATTGCACCATTCGATTCAGCTTGCCAAAGTATACTTATGGTATAAATTTAAACAAAATCCGTTCATAAATAACTCGTCTATGGAGTTTTTAAACATTAAAATAGGCCTAGGGGGCCTAAAAATAGGTCAAAATTAAAAAATAATTATACCGTTGAATCCGCAACGGCGAGACGAATCCAAATATGTAATAATATTGACAAGTCAAAATTCGACCAAAATCACCGATTTGCCTGGGCTTAAACCCAAGGTTTTTTGAGATTTTTTTTTCGATTCTGGGCGAATGGCTGGGCGAAAATGAAATCTAAGACCATGTCTAGAAGCAGCTCGGCGAGAAAAATCGAATGGCACCAAGTAGAATTCCCTAGGACTTATAGTTTGGGCTACAGAGGACTTTTAAAGTCCAAAAAACGGTCCCCTGGGCCCTCCAGGAAGACCAGTCAAAATCGAAATCCTAAACTAATGGTCCGATTTTAATTCTAATTGCACCATTCGATTCAGCTTGCCAAAGTATACTTATGGTATAAATTTAAACAAAATCCGTTCATAAATAACTCGTCTATGGAGTTTTTAAACATTAAAATAGGCCTAGGGGGCCTAAAAATAGGTCGAAATTAAACACAAATTATACCGTTGAATCCGCAACGGCGAGACGAATCCAAATATGTAATAATATTGACAAGTCAAAATTCGACCAAAATCACCGATTTGCCTGGGCTTAAACCCAAGGTTTTTTGAGATTTTTGGTTTCGATTCTGGGCGAATGGCTGGGCGAAAATGAAATCTAAGACCATGTCTAGAAGCAGCTCGGCGAGAAAAATCGAATGGCACCAAGTAGAATTCCCTAGGACTTATAGTTTGGGCTACAGAGGACTTTTAAAGTCCAAAAAACGGTCCCCTGGGCCCTCCAGGAAGACCAGTCAAAATCGAAATCCTAAACTAATGGTCCGATTTTAATTCTAATTGCACCATTCGATTCAGCTTGCCAAAGTATACTTATGGTATAAATTTAAACAAAATCCGTTCATAAATAACTCGTCTATGGAGTTTTTAAACATTAAAATAGGCCTAGGGGGCCTAAAAATAGGTCAAAATTAAAAAATAATTATACCGTTGAATCCGCAACGGCGAGACGAATCCAAATATGTAATAATATTGACAAGTCAAAATTCGACCAAAATCACCGATTTGCCTGGGCTTAAACCCAAGGTTTTTTGAGATTTTTGTTTTCGATTCTGGGCGAATGGCTGGGCGAAAATGAAATCTAAGACCATGTCTAGAAGCAGCTCGGCGAGAAAAATCGAATGGCACCAAGTAGAATTCCCTAGGACTTATAGTTTGGGCTACAGAGGACTTTTAAAGTCCAAAAAACGGTCCCCTGGGCCCTCCAGGAAGACCAGTCAAAATCGAAATCCTAAACTAATGGTCCGATTTTAATTCTAATTGCACCATTCGATTCAGCTTGCCAAAGTATACTTATGGTATAAATTTAAACAAAATCCGTTCATAAATAACTCGTCTATGGAGTTTTTAAACATTAAAATAGGCCTAGGGGGCCTAAAAATAGGTCAAAATTAAAAAATAATTATACCGTTGAATCCGCAACGGCGAGACGAATCCAAATATGTAATAATATTGACAAGTCAAAATTCGACCAAAATCACCGATTTGCCTGGGCTTAAACCCAAGGTTTTTTGAGATTTTTTTTTCGATTCTGGGCGAATGGCTGGGCGAAAATGAAATCTAAGACCATGTCTAGAAGCAGCTCGGCGAGAAAAATCGAATGGCACCAAGTAGAATTCCCTAGGACTTATAGTTTGGGCTACAGAGGACTTTTAAAGTCCAAAAAACGGTCCCCTGGGCCCTCCAGGAAGACCCAGTCAAAATCGAAATCCTAAACTAATGGTCCGATTTTAATTCTAATTGCACCATTCGATTCAGCTTGCCAAAGTATACTTATGGTATAAATTTAAACAAAATCCGTTCATAAATAACTCGTCTATGGAGTTTTTAAACATTAAAATAGGCCTAGGGGGCCTAAAAATAGGTCAAAATTAAAAATAATTATACCGTTGAATCCGCAACGGCGAGACGAATCCAAATATGTAATAATATTGACAAGTCAAAATTCGACCAAAATCACCGATTTGCCTGGGCTTAACCAAGGTTTTTTGAGATTTTGTTTTCGATTCTGGGCGAATGGCTGGGCGAAAATGAAATCTAAGACCATGTCTAGAAGCAGCTCGGCGAGAAAAATCGAATGGCACCAAGTAGAATTCCCTAGGACTTATAGTTTGGGCTACAGAGGACTTTTAAAGTCCAAAAAACGGTCCCCTGGGCCCTCCAGGAAGACCAGTCAAAATCGAAATCCTAAACTAATGGTCCGATTTTAATTCTAATTGCACCATTCGATTCAGCTTGCCAAAGTATACTTATGGTATAAATTTAAACAAAATCCGTTCATAAATAACTCGTCTATGGAGTTTTTAAACATTAAAATAGGCCTAGGGGGCCTAAAAATAGGTCGAAATTAAACACAAATTATACCGTTGAATCCGCAACGGCGAGACGAATCCAAATATGTAATAATATTGACAAGTCAAAATTCGACCAAAATCACCGATTTGCCTGGGCTTAAACCCAAGGTTTTTTGAGATTTTGTTTTCGATTCTGGGCGAATGGCTGGGCGAAAATGAAATCTAAGACCATGTCTAGAAGCAGCTCGGCGAGAAAAATCGAATGGCACCAAGTAGAATTCCCTAGGACTTATAGTTTGGGCTACAGAGGACTTTTAAAGTCCAAAAAACGGTCCCCTGGGCCCTCCAGGAAGACCAGTCAAAATCGAAATCCTAAACTAATGGTCCGATTTTAATTCTAATTGCACCATTCGATTCAGCTTGCCAAAGTATACTTATGGTATAAATTTAAACAAAATCCGTTCATAAATAACTCGTCTATGGAGTTTTTAAACATTAAAATAGGCCTAGGGGGCCTAAAAATAGGTCGAAATTAAACACAAATTATACCGTTGAATCCGCAACGGCGAGACGAATCCAAATATGTAATAATATTGACAAGTCAAAATTCGACCAAAATCACCGATTTGCCTGGGCTTAAACCCAAGGTTTTTTGAGATTTTGTTTTCGATTCTGGGCGAATGGCTGGGCGAAAATGAAATCTAAGACCATGTCTAGAAGCAGCTCGGCGAGAAAAATCGAATGGCACCAAGTAGAATTCCCTAGGACTTATAGTTTGGGCTACAGAGGACTTTTAAAGTCCAAAAAACGGTCCCCTGGGCCCTCCAGGAAGACCAGTCAAAATCGAAATCCTAAACTAATGGTCCGATTTTAATTCTAATTGCACCATTCGATTCAGCTTGCCAAAGTATACTTATGGTATAAATTTAAACAAAATCCGTTCATAAATAACTCGTCTATGGAGTTTTTAAACATTAAAATAGGCCTAGGGGGCCTAAAAATAGGTCAAAATTAAAAAATAATTATACCGTTGAATCCGCAACGGCGAGACGAATCCAAATATGTAATAATATTGACAAGTCAAAATTCGACCAAAATCACCGATTTGCCTGGGCTTAAACCCAAGGTTTTTTGAGATTTTGTTTTCGATTCTGGGCGAATGGCTGGGCGAAAATGAAATCTAAGACCATGTCTAGAAGCAGCTCGGCGAGAAAAATCGAATGGCACCAAGTAGAATTCCCTAGGACTTATAGTTTGGGCTACAGAGGACTTTTAAAGTCCAAAAAACGGTCCCCTGGGCCCTCCAGGAAGACCAGTCAAAATCGAAATCCTAAACTAATGGTCCGATTTTAATTCTAATTGCACCATTCGATTCAGCTTGCCAAAGTATACTTATGGTATAAATTTAAACAAAATCCGTTCATAAATAACTCGTCTATGGAGTTTTTAAACATTAAAATAGGCCTAGGGGGCCTAAAAATAGGTCAAAATTTTAAAAATAATTATACCGTTGAATCCGCAACGGCGAGACGAATCCAAATATGTAATAATATTGACAAGTCAAAATTCGACCAAAATCACCGATTTGCCTGGGCTTAAACCCAAGGTTTTTTGAGATTTTGTTTTCGATTCTGGGCGAATGGCTGGGCGAAAATGAAATCTAAGACCATGTCTAGAAGCAGCTCGGCGAGAAAAATCGAATGGCACCAAGTAGAATTCCCTAGGACTTATAGTTTGGGCTACAGAGGACTTTTAAAGTCCAAAAAACGGTCCCCTGGGCCCTCCAGGAAGACCAGTCAAAATCGAAATCCTAAACTAATGGTCCGATTTTAATTCTAATTGCACCATTCGATTCAGCTTGCCAAAGTATACTTATGGTATAAATTTAAACAAAATCCGTTCATAAATAACTCGTCTATGGAGTTTTTAAACATTAAAATAGGCCTAGGGGGCCTAAAAATAGGTCAAAATTAAAAAATAATTATACCGTTGAATCCGCAACGGCGAGACGAATCCAAATATGTAATAATATTGACAAGTCAAAATTCGACCAAAATCACCGATTTGCCTGGGCTTAAACCCAAGGTTTTTTGAGATTTTTGGTTTCGATTCTGGGCGAATGGCTGGGCGAAAATGAAATCTAAGACCATGTCTAGAAGCAGCTCGGCGAGAAAATCGAATGGCACCAAGTAGAATTCCCTAGGACTTATAGTTTGGGCTACAGAGGACTTTTAAAGTCCAAAAAACGGTCCCCTGGGCCCTCCAGGAAGACCAGTCAAAATCGAAATCCTAAACTAATGGTCCGATTTTAATTCTAATTGCACCATTCGATTCAGCTTGCCAAAGTATACTTATGGTATAAATTTAAACAAAATCCGTTCATAAATAACTCGTCTATGGAGTTTTTAAACATTAAAATAGGCCTAGGGGGCCTAAAAATAGGTCAAAATTAAAAAATAATTATACCGTTGAATCCGCAACGGCGAGACGAATCCAAATATGTAATAATATTGACAAGTCAAAATTCGACCAAAATCACCGATTTGCCTGGGCAACCCAAGGTTTTTTGAGATTTTTTTTTCGATTCTGGGCGAATGGCTGGGCGAAAATGAAATCTAAGACCATGTCTAGAAGCAGCTCGGCGAGAAAAATCGAATGGCACCAAGTAGAATTCCCTAGGACTTATAGTTTGGGCTACAGAGGACTTTTAAAGTCCAAAAAACGGTCCCCTGGGCCCTCCAGGAAGACCAGTCAAAATCGAAATCCTAAACTAATGGTCCGATTTTAATTCTAATTGCACCATTCGATTCAGCTTGCCAAAGTATACTTATGGTATAAATTTAAACAAAATCCGTTCATAAATAACTCGTCTATGGAGTTTTTAAACATTAAAATAGGCCTAGGGGGCCTAAAAATAGGTCAAAATTAAAAAAAATTATACCGTTGAATCCGCAACGGCGAGACGAATCCAAATATGTAATAATATTGACAAGTCAAAATTCGACCAAAATCACCGATTTGCCTGGGCTTAAACCCAAGGTTTTTTGAGATTTTGTTTTCGATTCTGGGCGAATGGCTGGGCGAAAATGAAATCTAAGACCATGTCTAGAAGCAGCTCGGCGAGAAAAATCGAATGGCACCAAGTAGAATTCCCTAGGACTTATAGTTTGGGCTACAGAGGACTTTTAAAGTCCAAAAAACGGTCCCCTGGGCCCTCCAGGAAGACCCAGTCAAAATCGAAATCCTAAACTAATGGTCCGATTTTAATTCTAATTGCACCATTCGATTCAGCTTGCCAAAGTATACTTATGGTATAAATTTAAACAAAATCCGTTCATAAATAACTCGTCTATGGAGTTTTTAAACATTAAAATAGGCCTAGGGGGCCTAAAAATAGGTCAAAATTAAAAAATAATTATACCGTTGAATCCGCAACGGCGAGACGAATCCAAATATGTAATAATATTGACAAGTCAAAATTCGACCAAAATCACCGATTTGCCTGGGCTTAAACCCAAGGTTTTTTGAGATTTTTTTTTTCGATTCTGGGCGAATGGCTGGGCGAAAATGAAATCTAAGACCATGTCTAGAAGCAGCTCGGCGAGAAAAATCGAATGGCACCAAGTAGAATTCCCTAGGACTTATAGTTTGGGCTACAGAGGACTTTTAAAGTCCAAAAAACGGTCCCCTGGGCCCTCCAGGAAGACCAGTCAAAATCGAAATCCTAAACTAATGGTCCGATTTTAATTCTAATTGCACCATTCGATTCAGCTTGCCAAAGTATACTTATGGTATAAATTTAAACAAAATCCGTTCATAAATAACTCGTCTATGGAGTTTTTAAACATTAAAATAGGCCTAGGGGGCCTAAAAATAGGTCAAAATTAAAAAATAATTATACCGTTGAATCCGCAACGGCGAGACGAATCCAAATATGTAATAATATTGACAAGTCAAAATTCGACCAAAATCACCGATTTGCCTGGGCTTAAACCCAAGGTTTTTTGAGATTTTTGTTTTCGATTCTGGGCGAATGGCTGGGCGAAAATGAAATCTAAGACCATGTCTAGAAGCAGCTCGGCGAGAAAAATCGAATGGCACCAAGTAGAATTCCCTAGGACTTATAGTTTGGGCTACAGAGGACTTTTAAAGTCCAAAAAACGGTCCCCTGGGCCCTCCAGGAAGACCAGTCAAAATCGAAATCCTAAACTAATGGTCCGATTTTAATTCTAATTGCACCATTCGATTCAGCTTGCCAAAGTATACTTATGGTATAAATTTAAACAAAATCCGTTCATAAATAACTCGTCTATGGAGTTTTTAAACATTAAAATAGGCCTAGGGGGCCTAAAAATAGGTCAAAATTAAAAAATAATTATACCGTTGAATCCGCAACGGCGAGACGAATCCAAATATGTAATAATATTGACAAGTCAAAATTCGACCAAAATCACCGATTTGCCTGGGCCAAAACCCAAGGTTTTTGAGATTTTTTTTCTCGATTCTGGGCGAATGGCTGGGCGAAAATAAAATCTAAGACCATGTCTAGAAGCAGCTCGGCGAGAAAAATCGAATGGCACCAAGTAGAATTCCCTAGGACTTATAGTTTGGGCTACAGAGGACTTTTAAAGTCCAAAAAACGGTCCCCTGGGCCCTCCAGGAAGACCAGTCAAAATCGAAATCCTAAACTAATGGTCCGATTTTAATTCTAATTGCACCATTCGATTCAGCTTGCCAAAGTATACTTATGGTATAAATTTAAACAAAATCCGTTCATAAATAACTCGTCTATGGAGTTTTTAAACATTAAAATAGGCCTAGGGGGCCTAAAAATAGGTCAAAATTAAAAATAATTATACCGTTGAATCCGCAACGGCGAGACGAATCCAAATATGTAATAATATTGACAAGTCAAAATTCGACCAAAATCACCGATTTGCCTGGGCTTAAACCCAAGGTTTTTTGAGATTTTGTTTTCGATTCTGGGCGAATGGCTGGGCGAAAATGAAATCTAAGACCATGTCTAGAAGCAGCTCGGCGAGAAAAATCGAATGGCACCAAGTAGAATTCCCTAGGACTTATAGTTTGGGCTACAGAGGACTTTTAAAGTCCAAAAAACGGTCCCCTGGGCCCTCCAGGAAGACCAGTCAAAATCGAAATCCTAAACTAATGGTCCGATTTTAATTCTAATTGCACCATTCGATTCAGCTTGCCAAAGTATACTTATGGTATAAATTTAAACAAAATCCGTTCATAAATAACTCGTCTATGGAGTTTTTAAACATTAAAATAGGCCTAGGGGGCCTAAAAATAGGTCAAAATTAAAAAAATAATTATACCGTTGAATCCGCAACGGCGAGACGAATCCAAATATGTAATAATATTGACAAGTCAAAATTCGACCAAAATCACCGATTTGCCTGGGCTTAAACCCAAGGTTTTTTGAGATTTTTTTTTCGATTCTGGGCGAATGGCTGGGCGAAAATGAAATCTAAGACCATGTCTAGAAGCAGCTCGGCGAGAAAAATCGAATGGCACCAAGTAGAATTCCCTAGGACTTATAGTTTGGGCTACAGAGGACTTTTAAAGTCCAAAAAACGGTCCCCTGGGCCCTCCAGGAAGACCAGTCAAAATCGAAATCCTAAACTAATGGTCCGATTTTAATTCTAATTGCACCATTCGATTCAGCTTGCCAAAGTATACTTATGGTATAAATTTAAACAAAATCCGTTCATAAATAACTCGTCTATGGAGTTTTTAAACATTAAAATAGGCCTAGGGGGCCTAAAAATAGGTCAAAATTAAAAAATAATTATACCGTTGAATCCGCAACGGCGAGACGAATCCAAATATGTAATAATATTGACAAGTCAAAATTCGACCAAAATCACCGATTTGCCTGGGCTTAAACCCAAGGTTTTTTGAGATTTTTTTTTTCGATTCTGGGCGAATGGCTGGGCGAAAATGAAATCTAAGACCATGTCTAGAAGCAGCTCGGCGAGAAAAATCGAATGGCACCAAGTAGAATTCCCTAGGACTTATAGTTTGGGCTACAGAGGACTTTTAAAGTCCAAAAAACGGTCCCCTGGGCCCTCCAGGAAGACCAGTCAAAATCGAAATCCTAAACTAATGGTCCGATTTTAATTCTGTTTGCACCATTCGATTCAGCTTGCCAAAGTATACTTATGGTATAAATTTAAACAAAATCCGTTCATAAATAACTCGTCTATGGAGTTTTTAAACATTAAAATAGGCCTAGGGGGCCTAAAAATAGGTCAAAATTAAAAAATAATTATACCGTTGAATCCGCAACGGCGAGACGAATCCAAATATGTAATAATATTGACAAGTCAAAATTCGACCAAAATCACCGATTTGCCTGGGCTTAAACCCAAGGTTTTTTGAGATTTTGTTTTCGATTCTGGGCGAATGGCTGGGCGAAAATGAAATCTAAGACCATGTCTAGCGGCAGCTCGGCGAGAAAAATCGAATGGCACCAAGTAGAATTCCCTAGGACTTATAGTTTGGGCTACAGAGGACTTTTAAACTCCAAAAAACGGTCCCCTGGGCCCTCCAGGAAGACCAGTCAAAATCGAAATCCTAAACTAATGGTCCGATTTTAATTCTAATTGCACCATTCGATTCAGCTTGCCAAAGTATACTTATGGTATAAATTTAAACAAAATCCGTTCATAAATAACTCGTCTATGGAGTTTTTAAACATTAAAATAGGCCTAGGGGGCCTAAAAATAGGTCAAAATTAAAAAATAATTATACCGTTGAATCCGCAACGGCGAGACGAATCCAAATATGTAATAATATTGACAAGTCAAAATTCGACCAAAATCACCGATTTGCCTGGGCTTAATTAAACCCAAGGTTTTTTGAGATTTTTGTTTTCGATTCTGGGCGAATGGCTGGGCGAAAATGAAATCTAAGACCATGTCTAGAAGCAGCTCGGCGAGAAAAATCGAATGGCACCAAGTAGAATTCCCTAGGACTTATAGTTTGGGCTACAGAGGACTTTTAAAGTCCAAAAAACGGTCCCCTGGGCCCTCCAGGAAGACCAGTCAAAATCGAAATCCTAAACTAATGGTCCGATTTTAATTCTAATTGCACCATTCGATTCAGCTTGCCAAAGTATACTTATGGTATAAATTTAAACAAAATCCGTTCATAAATAACTCGTCTATGGAGTTTTTAAACATTAAAATAGGCCTAGGGGGCCTAAAAATAGGTCAAAATTAAAAAATAATTATACCGTTGAATCCGCAACGGCGAGACGAATCCAAATATGTAATAATATTGACAAGTCAAAATTCGACCAAAATCACCGATTTGCCTGGGCTTAAACCCAAGGTTTTTTGAGATTTTTTTTTCGATTCTGGGCGAATGGCTGGGCGAAAATGAAATCTAAGACCATGTCTAGAAGCAGCTCGGCGAGAAAAATCGAATGGCACCAAGTAGAATTCCCTAGGACTTATAGTTTGGGCTACAGAGGACTTTTAAAGTCCAAAAAACGGTCCCCTGGGCCCTCCAGGAAGACCAGTCAAAATCGAAATCCTAAACTAATGGTCCGATTTTAATTCTAATTGCACCATTCGATTCAGCTTGCCAAAGTATACTTATGGTATAAATTTAAACAAAATCCGTTCATAAATAACTCGTCTATGGAGTTTTTAAACATTAAAATAGGCCTAGGGGGCCTAAAAATAGGTCAAAATTAACAAATAATTATACCGTTGAATCCGCAACGGCGAGACGAATCCAAATATGTAATAATATTGACAAGTCAAAATTCGACCAAAATCACCGATTTGCCTGGGCTTAAACCCAAGGTTTTTTGAGATTTGTTTTTCGATTCTGGGCGAATGGCTGGGCGAAAATGAAATCTAAGACCATGTCTAGAAGCAGCTCGGCGAGAAAAATCGAATGGCACCAAGTAGAATTCCCTAGGACTTATAGTTTGGGCTACAGAGGACTTTTAAAGTCCAAAAAACGGTCCCCTGGGCCCTCCAGGAAGACCAGTCAAAATCGAAATCCTAAACTAATGGTCCGATTTTAATTCTAATTGCACCATTCGATTCAGCTTGCCAAAGTATACTTATGGTATAAATTTAAACAAAATCCGTTCATAAATAACTCGTCTATGGAGTTTTTAAACATTAAAATAGGCCTAGGGGGCCTAAAAATAGGTCAAAATTAAAAAATAATTATACCGTTGAATCCGCAACGGCGAGACGAATCCAAATATGTAATAATATTGACAAGTCAAAATTCGACCAAAATCACCGATTTGCCTGGGCTTAAACCCAAGGTTTTTTGAGATTTTTGTTTTCGATTCTGGGCGAATGGCTGGGCGAAAATGAAATCTAAGACCATGTCTAGAAGCAGCTCGGCGAGAAAAATCGAATGGCACCAAGTAGAATTCCCTAGGACTTATAGTTTGGGCTACAGAGGACTTTTAAAGTCCAAAAAACGGTCCCCTGGGCCCTCCAGGAAGACCCAGTCAAAATCGAAATCCTAAACTAATGGTCCGATTTTAATTCTAATTGCACCATTCGATTCAGCTTGCCAAAGTATACTTATGGTATAAATTTAAACAAAATCCGTTCATAAATAACTCGTCTATGGAGTTTTTAAACATTAAAATAGGCCTAGGGGGCCTAAATATAGGTCAAAATTAAAAACAATTATACCGTTGAATCCGCAACGGCGAGACGAATCCAAATATGTAATAATATTGACAAGTCAAAATTCGACCAAAATCACCGATTTGCCTGGGCAAAAACCCAAGGTTTTTTGAGATTTTTTTTTCGATTCTGGGCGAATGGCTGGGCGGAAATGAAATCTAAGACCATGTCTAGAAGCAGCTCGGCGAGAAAAATCGAATGGCACCAAGTAGAATTCCCTAGGACTTATAGTTTGGGCTACAGAGGACTTTTAAAGTCCAAAAAACGGTCCCCTGGGCCCTCCAGGGAGCCCCGTCAAAATCGAAATCCTAAACTAATGGTCCGATTTTAATTCTAATTGCACCATTCGATTCAGCTTGCCAAAGTATACTTATGGTATAAATTTAAACAAAATCCGTTCATAAATAACTCGTCTATGGAGTTTTTAAACATTAAAATAGGCCTAGGGGGCCTAAAAATAGGTCAAAATTAAAAAATAATTATACCGTTGAATCCGCAACGGCGAGACGAATCCAAATATGTAATAATATTGACAAGTCAAAATTCGACCAAAATCACCGATTTGCCTGGGCTTAAACCCAAGGTTTTTTGAGATTTTTGTTTTCGATTCTGGGCGAATGGCTGGGCGAAAATGAAATCTAAGACCATGTCTAGAAGCAGCTCGGCGAGAAAAATCGAATGGCACCAAGTAGAATTCCCTAGGACTTATAGTTTGGGCTACAGAGGACTTTTAAAGTCCAAAAAACGGTCCCCTGGGCCCTCCAGGAAGACCCTGTCAAAATCGAAATCCTAAACTAATGGTCCGATTTTAATTCTGTTTGCGCCATTCGATTCAGCTTGCCAAAGTATACTTATGGTATAAATTTAAACAAAATCCGTTCATAAATAACTCGTCTATGGAGTTTTTAAACATTAAAATAGGCCTAGGGGGCCTAAAAATAGGTCAAAATTAAAAAATAATTATACCGTTGAATCCGCAACGGCGAGACGAATCCAAATATGTAATAATATTGACAAGTCAAAATTCGACCAAAATCACCGATTTGCCTGGGCAAACCCAAGGTTTTTTGAGATTTTTGTTTTCGATTCTGGGCGAATGGCTGGGCGAAAATGAAATCTAAGACCATGTCTAGAAGCAGCTCGGCGAGAAAAATCGAATGGCACCAAGTAGAATTCCCTAGGACTTATAGTTTGGGCTACAGAGGACTTTTAAACTCCAAAAAACGGTCCCCTGGGCCCTCCAGGAAGACCAGTCAAAATAGAAATCCTAAACTAATGGTCCGATTTTAATTCTGTTTGCACCATTCGATTCAGCTTGCTAAAGTATACTTATGGTATAAATTTAAACAAAATCCGTTCATAAATAACTCGTCTATGGAGTTTTTAAACATTAAAATAGGCCTAGGGGGCCTAAAAATAGGTCAAAATTAAAAAATAATTATACCGTTGAATCCGCAACGGCGAGACGAATCCAAATATGTAATAATATTGACAAGTCAAAATTCGACCAAAATCACCGATTTGCCTGGCCAAACCCAAGGTTTTTTGAGATTTTTTTGAGATTCTGGGCGAATGGCTGGGCGAAAATGAAATCTAAGACCATGTCTAGAAGCAGCTCGGCGAGAAAAATCGAATGGCACCAAGTAGAATTCCCTAGGACTTATAGTTTAGGCTACAGAGGACTTTTAAACTCCAAAAAAACGGTCCCCTGGGCCCTCCAGGAAGACCAGTCAAAATCGAAATCCTAAACTAATGGTCCGATTTTAATTCTGTTTGCACCATTCGATTCAGCTTGCCAAAGTATACTTATGGTATAAATTTAAACAAAATCCGTTCATAAATAACTCGTCTATGGAGTTTTTAAACATTAAAATAGGCCTAGGGGGCCTAAAAATAGGTCAAAATTAAAAAATAATTATACCGTTGAATCCGCAACGGCGAGACGAATCCAAATATGTAATAATATTGACAAGTCAAAATTCGACCAAAATCACCGATTTGCCTGGGCTTAAACCCAAGGTTTTTTTTAGATTTTATTTTCGATTCTGGGCGAATGGCTGGGCGAAAATGAAATCTAAGACCATGTCTAGAAGCAGCTCGGCGAGAAAAATCGAATGGCACCAAGTAGAATTCCCTAGGACTTATAGTTTGGGCTACAGAGGACTTTTAAAGTCCAAAAAACGGTCCCCTGGGCCCTCCAGGAAGACCCAGTCAAAATCGAAATCCTAAACTAATGGTCCGATTTTAATTCTGTTTGCGCCATTCGATTCAGCTTGCCAAAGTATACTTATGGTATAAATTTAAACAAAATCCGTTCATAAATAACTCGTCTATGGAGTTTTTAAACATTAAAATAGGCCTAGGGGGCCTAAAAATAGATCAAAATTTTAAAAATAATTATACCGTTGAATCCGCAACGGCGAGACGAATCCAAATATGTAATAATATTGACAAGTCAAAATTCGACCAAAATCACCGATTTGCCTGGGCTTAAACCCAAGATTTTTTGAGATATTTTTTCGATTCTGGGCGAATGGCTGGGCGAAAATGAAATCTAAGACCATGTCTAGAAGCAGCTCGGCGAGAAAAATCGAATGGCACCAAGTAGAATTCCCTAGGACTTATAGTTTGGGCTACAGAGGACTTTTAAACTCCAAAAACGGTCCCCTGGGCCCTCCAGGAAGACCAGTCAAAATCGAAATCCTAAACTAATGGTCCGATTTTAATTCTAATTGCACCATTCGATTCAGCTTGCCAAAGTATACTTATGGTATAAATTTAAACAAAATCCGTTCATAAATAACTCGTCTATGGAGTTTTTAAACATTAAAATAGGCCTAGGGGGCCTAAAAATAGGTCAAAATTAAAAAATAATTATACCGTTGAATCCGCAACGGCGAGACGAATCCAAATATGTAATAATATTGACAAGTCAAAATTCGACCAAAATCACCGATTTGCCTGGGCTTAAACCCAAGGTTTTTGAGATTTTTTTTCTCGATTCTGGGCGAATGGCTGGGCGAAAATGAAATCTAAGACCATGTCTAGAAGCAGCTCGGCGAGAAAAATCGAATGGCACCAAGTAGAATTCCCTAGGACTTATAGTTTGGGCTACAGAGGACTTTTAAAGTCCAAAAAACGGTCCCCTGGGCCCTCCAGGAAGACCAGTCAAAATCGAAATCCTAACTAATGGTCCGATTTTAATTCTATTTGCGCCATTCGATTCAGCTTGCCAAAGTATACTTATGGTATAAATTTAAACAAAATCCGTTCATAAATAACTCGTCTATGGAGTTTTTAAACTTTAAAATAGGCCTAGGGGGCCTAAAAATAGGTCAAAATTAAAAAAATAATTATACCGTTGAATCCGCAACGGCGAGACGAATCCAAATATGTAATAATATTGACAAGTCAAAATTCGACCAAAATCACCGATTTGCCTGGGCTAAACCCAAGGTTTTTTGAGATTTTTTTTTTCGATTCTGGGCGAATGGCTGGGCGAAAATGAAATCTAAGACCATGTCTAGAAGCAGCTCGGCGAGAAAAATCGAATGGCACCAAGTAGAATTCCCTAGGACTTATAGTTTGGGCTACAGAGGACTTTTAAAGTCCAAAAAACGGTCCCCTGGGCCCTCCAGGAAGGCCCAGTCAAAATCGAAATCCTAAACTTATGGTCCGATTTTAATTCTAATTGCACCATTCGATTCAGCTTGCCAAAGTGTACTTATGGTATAAATTTAAACAAAATCCGTTCATAAATAACTCGTCTATGGAGTTTTTAAACATTAAAATAGGCCTAGGGGGCCTAAAAATAGGTCAAAATTAAAAAATAATTATACCGTTGAATCCGCAACGGCGAGACGAATCCAAATATGTAATAATATTGACAAGTCAAAATTCGACCAAAATCACCGATTTGCCTGGGCTTAAACCCAAGGTTTTTTGAGATTTTTGTTTTCGATTCTGGGCGAATGGCTGGGCGAAAATGAAATCTAAGACCATGTCTAGAAGCAGCTCGGCGAGAAAAATCGAATGGCACCAAGTAGAATTCCCTAGGACTTATAGTTTGGGCTACAGAGGACTTTTAAAGTCCAAAAAACGGTCCCCTGGGCCCTCCAGGAAGACCCAGTCAAAATCGAAATCCTAAACTAATGGTCCGATTTTAATTATATTTGCGCCATTCGAATCAGCTTGCCAAAGTGTACTTATGGTATAAATTTAAACAAAATCCGTTCATAAATAACTCGTCTATGGAGTTTTTAAACTTTAAAATAGGCCTAGGGGGCCTAAAAATAGGTCAAAATTAAAAAAAGATTATACCGTTGAATCCGCAACGGCGAGACGAATCCAAATATGTAATAATATTGACAAGTCAAAATTCGACCAAAATCACCGATTTGCCTGGGCTTAAACCCAAGGTTTTTTGAGATTTTTTTTTCGATTCTGGGCGAATGGCTGGGCTGAAATGAAATCTAAGACCATGTCTAGAAGCAGCTCGGCGAGAAAAATCGAATGGCACCAAGTAGAATTCCCTAGGACTTATAGTTTGGGCTACAGAGGACTTTTAAAGTCCAAAAACGGTCCCCTGGGCCCTCCAGGAAGCCTCGCCAAAATCTAAATCCTAAAGTAATGGTCCGATTTTAATTCTAATGCACCATTCGATTCAGCTTGCCAAAGTATACTTATGGTATAAATTTAAACAAAATCCGTTCATAAATAACTCGTCTATGGAGTTTTTAAACATTAAAATAGGCCTAGGGGGCCTAAAAATAGGTCAAAATTAAAAGAAAATTATACCGTTGAATCCGCAACGGCGAGACGAATCCAAATATGTAATAATATTGACAAGTCAAAATTCGACCAAAATCACCGATTTGCCTGGGCTTAAACCCAAGGTTTTTTGAGATTTTTGTTTTCGATTCTGGGCGAATGGCTGGGCGAAAATGAAATCTAAGACCATGTCTAGAAGCAGCTCGGCGAGAAAAATCGAATGGCACCAAGTAGAATTCCCTAGGACTTATAGTTTGGGCTACAGAGGATTTTTAAAGTTCAAAAACGGTCCCCTGGGCCCTCCAGGAAGACCAGTCAAAATCGAAATCCTAAACTAATGGTCCGATTTTAATTCTGTTTGCACCATTCGATTCAGCTTGCCAAAGTGTACTTATGGTATAAATTTAAACAAAATCCGTTCATAAATAACTCGTCTATGGAGTTTTTAAACATTAAAATAGGCCTAGGGGGCCTAAAAATAGGTCAAAATTAGAAATAATTATACCGTTGAATCCGCAACGGCGAGACGAATCCAAATATGTAATAATATTGACAAGTCAAAATTCGACCAAAATCACCGATTTGCCCAAGGTTTTTTGAGATTTGGTTTCGATTCTGGGCGAATGGCTGGGCGAAAATACAATCTAAGACCATGTCTAGAAGCAGCTCGGCGAGAAAAATCGAATGGCACCAAGTAGAATTCCCTAGGACTTATAGTTTGGGCTACAGAGGACTTTTAAAGTCCAAAAAAACGGTCCCCTGGGCCCTCCAGGAAGGCCAAGTCAAAATCGAAATCCTAAACTAATGGTCCGATTTTAATTCTAATTGCACCATTCGATTCAGCTTGCCAAAGTATACTTATGGTATAAATTTAAACAAAATCCGTTCATAAATAACTCGTCTATGGAGTTTTTAAACATTAAAATAGGCCTAGGGGGCCTAAAAATAGATCAAAATTTTAAAAATAATTATACCGTTGAATCCGCAACGGCGAGACGAATCCAAATATGTAATAATATTGACAAGTCAAACTTCGACCAAAATCACCGATTTGCCTGGGCTTAAACCCAAGGTTTTTTGAGATTTTTTTTTCGATTCTGCGCGAATGGCTGGGCGAAAATGAAATCTAAGACCATGTCTAGAAGCAGCTCGGCGAGAAAAATCGAATGGCACCAAGTAGAATTCCCTAGGACTTATAGTTTGGGCTACAGAGGACTTTTTTAAGTCCAAAAAACGGTCCCCTGGGCCCTCCAGGAAGCCCCGTCAAAATCGAAATCCTAAACTAATGGTCCGATTTTAATTCTAATTGCACCATTCGATTCAGCTTGCCAAAGTATACTTATGGTATAAATTTAAACAAAATCCGTTCATAAATAACTCGTCTATGGAGTTTTTAAACATTAAAATAGGCCTAGGGGGCCTAAAAATAGGTCAAAATTAAAAAATAATTATACCGTTGAATCCGCAACGGCGAGACGAATCCAAATATGTAATAATATTGACAAGTCAAAATTCGACCAAAATCACCGATTTGCCTGGGCTTAAACCCAAGGTTTTTTGAGATTTTTGTTTTCGATTCTGGGCGAATGGCTGGGCGAAAATGAAATCTAAGACCATGTCTAGAAGCAGCTCGGCGAGAAAAATCGAATGGCACCAAGTAGAATTCCCTAGGACTTATAGTTTGGGCTACAGAGGACTTTTAAAGTCCAAAAACCGTTGCCCTGGGCCCTCCAGGAAGACCAGTCAAAATAGAAATCCTAAACTAATGGTCCGATTTTAATTCTGTTTGCACCATTCGATTCAGCTTGCCAAAGTATACTTATGGTATAAATTTAAACAAAATCCGTTCATAAATAACTCGTCTATGGAGTTTTTAAACATTAAAATAGGCCTAGGGGGCCTAAAAATAGATCAAAATTAAAAAATAATTATACCGTTGAATCCGCAACGGCGAGACGAATCCAAATATGTAATAATATTGACAAGTCAAAATTCGACCAAAATCACCGATTTGCCTGGCCAAACCCAAGGTTTTTTGAGATTTTGTTTTCGATTCTGGGCGAATGGCTGGGCGAAAATGAAATCTAAGACCATGTCTAGCGGCAGCTCGGCGAGAAAAATCGAATGGCACCAAGTAGAATTCCCTAGGACTTATAGTTTGGGCTACAGAGGACTTTTAAAGTCCAAAAAACGGTCCCCTGGGCCCTCCAGGAAGACCAGTCAAAATAGAAATCCTAAACTAATGGTCCGATTTTAATTCTGTTTGCACCATTCGATTCAGCTTGCCAAAGTATACTTATGGTATAAATTTAAACAAAATCCGTTCATAAATAACTCGTCTATGGAGTTTTTAAACATTAAAATAGGCCTAGGGGGCCTAAAAATAGGTCAAAATTAAAAATAAATTATACCGTTGAATCCGCAACGGCGAGACGAATCCAAATATGTAATAATATTGACAAGTCAAAATTCGACCAAAATCACCGATTTGCCTGGGCTTAAACCCAAGGTTTTTTGAGATTTTTGTTTTCGATTCTGGGCGAATGGCTGGGCGAAAATGAAATCTAAGACCATGTCTAGAAGCAGCTCGGCGAGAAAAATCGAATGGCACCAAGTAGAATTCCCTAGGACTTATAGTTTGGGCTACAGAGGACTTTTAAAGTCCAAAAAAAACCCAACCTTGGGCCCTCCAGGAAGACCAGTCAAAATCGAAATCCTAAACTAATGGTCCGATTTTAATTCTAATTGCACCATTCGATTCAGCTTGCCAAAGTATACTTATGGTATAAATTTAAACAAAATCCGTTCATAAATAACTCGTCTATGGAGTTTTTAAACATTAAAATAGGCCTAGGGGGCCTAAAAATAGGTCAAAATTAAAAAATAATTATACCGTTGAATCCGCAACGGCGAGACGAATCCAAATATGTAATAATATTGACAAGTCAAAATTCGACCAAAATCACCGATTTGCCTGGGCTTAAACCCAAGGTTTTTTGAGATTTTTGGTTTCGATTCTGGGCGAATGGCTGGGCGAAAATGAAATCTAAGACCATGTCTAGAAGCAGCTCGGCGAGAAAAATCGAATGGCACCAAGTAGAATTCCCTAGGACTTATAGTTTTGTCTACAGAGGACTTTTAAAAGTCCAAAAAACGGTCCCCTGGGCCCTCCAGGAAGACCAGTCAAAATCGAAATCCTAAACTAATGGTCCGATTTTAATTCTAATTGCACCATTCGATTCAGCTTGCCAAAATATACTTATGGTATAAATTTAAACAAAATCCGTTCATAAATAACTCGTCTATGGAGTTTTTAAACATTAAAATAGGCCTAGGGGGCCTAAAAATAGGTCAAAATTAAAAACAATAATTATACCGTTGAATCCGCAACGGCGAGACGAATCCAAATATGTAATAATATTGACAAGTCAAAATTCGACCAAAATCACCGATTTGCCAAACCCAAGGTTTTTTGAGATTTTTTTTTCGATTCTGGGCGAATGGCTGGGCGAAAATGAAATCTAAGACCATGTCTAGAAGCAGCTCGGCGAGAAAAATCGAATGGCACCAAGTATAATTCCCTAGGACTTATAGTTTGGGCTACAGAGGACTTTTAAAGTCCAAAAAACGGTCCCCTGGGCCCTCCAGGAAGACCCTGTCAAAATCGAAATCCTATACTAATGGTCCGATTTTAATTCTGTTTGCGCCATTCGATTCAGCTTGCCAAAGTACTTATGGTATAAATTTAAACAAAATCCGTTCATAAATAACTCGTCTATGGAGTTTTTAAACATTAAAATAGGCCTAGGGGGCCTAAAAATAGGTCAAAATTAAAAAATAATTATACCGTTGAATCCGCAACGGCGAGACGAATCCAAATATGTATAATATTGACAAGTCAAAATTCGACCAAAATCACCGATTTGCCTGGGCTTAAACCCAAGGTTTTTTGAGATTTTTGTTTTCGATTCTGGGCGAATGGCTGGGCGAAAATGAAATCTAAGACCATGTCTAGCGGCAGCTCGGCGAGAAAAATCGAATGGCACCAAGTAGAATTCCCTAGGACTTATAGTTTGGGCTACAGAGGACTTTTAAAGTCCAAAAAACAGCCCCTGGGCCCTGCACGAAGACCAGTCAAAATCGAAATCCTAAACTAATGGTCCGATTTTAATTCTGTTTGCACCATTCGATTCAGCTTGCCAAAGTGTACTTATGGTATAAATTTAAACAAAATCCGTTCATAAATAACTCGTCTATGGAGTTTTTAAACTTTAAAATAGGCCTAGGGGGCCTAAAAATAGTTCAAAATTAAAAAATACTTATACCGTTGAATCCGCAACGGCGAGACGAATCCAAATATGTAATATATTGACAAGTCAAAATTCGACCAAAATCACCGATTTGCCTGGGCTTAAACCCAAGGTTTTTTGAGATTTTTTTTTCGATTCTGGGCGAATGGCTGGGCCGAAATGAAATCTAAGACCATGTCTAGAAGCAGCTCGGCGAGAAAAATCGAATGGCACCAAGTAGAATTCCCTAGGACTTATAGTTTGGGCTACAGAGGAACTTTTAAAGTCCAAGAAACGGTCCCCTGGCCCCTCCCGGCAGGACCAGTCAAAATCGAAATCCTAAACTAATGGTCCGATTTTAATTGCGTTTGCTCCATTCGATTCAGCTTGCCACAGTGTACTTATGGTATAAATTTAAACAAAATCCGTTTCATAAATAACTCGTCTATGGAGTTTTTAAACATTAAAATAGGTCCTAGGGGGCCTAAAAATAGGTCAAAATTAAAAAAATTATACCGTTGAACCGCAACGGCGAGACGAATCCAAATACTGTAATAATATGACAAGTCAAAATTCGACCAAAATCACACCGATTTTGCCTGGGCTTAAACCCAAGGTTTTTTTTTGAGATTTTTTTTCTCGATTCTGGCCGAATGGCTGGGCGAAACTGAAATCTAAGACCATGTCTAGAAGCAGCACGGCGAGAAAAATCGAATGGCACCAAGTAGAATTCCCTAGGACTTAGAAGTTTGGGCTACAGAGGACTTTTAAAGTCCAAAAAACGGTCCCCTGGGCCCTCCAGGAAGGCCCAGTCAAAATCGAAATCCTAAACTAATGATCCGATTTTATTCTGTTTGCGAGCCATTCGATTCAGCTTGCCAAAGTGTATTTATGGTATAAATTTAAACAAAATCCGTTTCATAAATAACGCCGTCCTATGGAGTTTTTAAACTTTAAAATAGGCCCTAGGGGGCCTAAAAAATAGGTCAAAATTAAACATAATTATAACGTTGAATCCGCAACGGCGAGACGAAATCCAAATATGTAATAATCTTGACAACGTCAAAATTCGAACCAAAATCACCGATTTTTGCCTGGTCAAACCCAAGGTTTTTTTGAGATTTTTTTGTTCTCGATTCTGGGCTGAATGGCTGGGCGAAACTGAAATCTAAGACCATGCCTAGAAGCAGCTCGGCCGAGAAAACTCGAATGGCAACCAAGTATAATTCCCTCGGACTTATAGTTTGGGCTAACCAGAGGGGACTTTTAAAGTCCAAAAAAAAAACGGTCCCGCCCTGGGCCCTCCAGGAAGGCCCAGTCAACAATCGAAAATCCTAAACTAATGGTCCGATTTTAATTCTGTTTGCGCCAATTCGATTCAGCTTGCCAAAGTGTACTTATGGTATAAATTTAAACAAAATCCGTTATCATAAATAACTTCGTCTATGGAGTTTTTAACCTTTAAAATAGGCCTAGGGGGCCTAAAAATAGGTCAAAATTAAAAATAATTATACCCATGTGAATTCCGCCACGGCGAGGACAAATCCAAACATTATGTAATAATATTGACAAGTCAAAATTCGACCAAAATCACCGATTTGCCTGGGCAAAAAAAACCCAAGGTTTGGTTTTGAGATTTTGTCGGTGTTTCGATTCTGGGCGAATGGCTGAGCGAAAATGAAATCTAAGACCATGTCTAAAGCAGCTCGGCCATAAAAATCGAATGGCACCAAGTAGAATTCCCTAGGACTTATAGTTTGGGCTACAGAGGACTTTTAAAGTCCCAAAAAAAAACTGGTCCCCCTGTGGCCCTCCAGGAAGGCCCTGCGTCAAAATCGAAATCCTAAACTACTGGTCCCGATTTTTAAATTCTGTTTGCGCCATCGATCATCAGCTTGTCAAAGTGTACTTATGGTATTCTAATTTAAACAAAATCACGTTCATAAATAACTCGTCTATGGATGTTTTCTTAAACTTTAAAATAGGCCTAGGGGGCCTCAAAAAATAGGATCAAAATTAAAAAATAATTATAACAGGGGGGGTTGAATCTTCGCACGGCGAGAAACGAATCCGAAATATGTAATAATATTGACAAGTCCAAAATTCGACAAAATCAACCGATTTGCCTGGCCAAACCCAAGGTTTTTTGAGATATTTTTTTTCTCGAATTCGGGGCGAAAATTGGCTGGTGCGGGGGTGGCGAAAATGAAATCTAAGACCATGTCCTAAGAGCAGCTCGGCGAGAAAAAATCGAATGGCAGCCACAGTAGAATTCCCTAGGCACCTTATTTGTTTGGGCTACAGACCTGGACTCTTTAAAGTCCAAAAAACGGTCCCCTGGGCCCTCCAGGAAGGCCAGTCAAAATCGAAATCCTAAACTAATGGTCCCGATTTTAACTTCTGTTTGCGCCATTTCGATTCAGCTTGCCAAAGTGTATTTATGGTATATAATTAAACAAAAATCCGTTTCATAAATAACCTCGTCTATTGTAAGTTTTTTAAACATTAAAATAGGCCTCAGTGGGGCCTAAAAATAGGTCAAAATTAAAATAATACTTAATACCGTTGAAGTTCCGGCAACGGCGAGACGAATCCAAATATGTACTACTATTGACAAGGTTCAAATTCTACACAAAATCAACCCGTCGTATTATCTCCTAGGGCTTAAACCCACAGGTTTTTTTGGAGATTTTTGTTTCTCGATTTCTGGCTGAAATGGCTGGGCGAAACTGAAATCTAAGACCATGTCTAGAACGCAGCTCGGCGAGACAAAATCGAATGGCACCAAGTAGAATTCCCTAGGACTTATAGTTTGGGCTACACGAGGACTTTTTAAAGTCCAAAACAAACGGTTCACCTCTTGGGCCCTCCAGGAAGGCCCAGTCAAAATCGAAATCCTAAACTAATGGTCCGATTTTAATTCTGTTTGCGACCCTATTCGATTCAGCTTGCCAAAAGTGTACTTATGGTATAAATTCTAAACAAAATCCGTTCATAAGATAACTCGCTCTATGGAGTTTTTTAAACTTTAAACTAGGCCTAGGGGGCCTAAAAATAGGTCAAAACTTAAAAAATAATTATACCGTTGAATCCTCAACGGCGAGACGAATCCAATATGTAATAACTATTGACCAGTCAAAATTCGACCAAAATCACCGATTTGCCTGGTCAAAAACCCAAGGTTTGTTGAGATTTTTTTTTCCATTCTGGCCGAATTGCTGGGCGAAACTGCGAAATCTAAGAAAAAAAAAACCATGTCTAGAAGCAGCTCGGCGAGAAAAATCGGAATGGCACCAAGTAGAATTCCCTAGGACTTACTAGTTTGGGCTCCAGAGGACTTCTCTTAAAGGTCCAAAAAACGGTCCCCTGGGCCCTCCAGGAAGGCCCTGTCAAAATCGAAATCCTTAAACTAATGGTCCGATTTTAATTCTGTTTGTCGCCATTCGATTCAGCTTGTTCAAAGTGTATTTATGGTATTAAATTCTAAACAAACTCCGTTTCATAAATAACTCGTCTATGGAGTTTTTAAACTTTAAAATAGGCCTAGGGTGGCCTAAAAAATAGGTCAA
>CM064545.1:31401305-31643805 GCA_032716605.1 Paralithodes platypus
CAAGTAGAATTCCGTAGGACTTATAGTTTGGGCTACAGAGGACTTTTAAAGTCCAAAAAACGGTCCCCTGGGCCCTCCAGGAAGGCCAGTCAAAATCGAAATCCTAAACTAATGGTCCGATTTTAATTCTGTTTGCGCCATTCGATTTAGCTTGGCAAAGTGTACTTATGGTATAAATTTAAACAAAATCCGTTCATAAATAACTCGTCTATGGAGTTTTTAAACTTTAAAATAGGCCTAGGGGGCCTAAAAATAGGTCAAAATTAAAAAAATATATACCGTTGAATCCGCAACGGCGAGACGAATCCAAATATGTAATAATATTGACAAGTCAAAATTCGACCAAAATCACCGATTTGCCTGGGTTTTTTTCCCAAGGTTTTTTGAGATTTTATTTTCGATTCTGGGCGAATGGCTGGGCGAAAATGAAATCTAAGACCACGTCTAGAAGCAGCTCGGCGAGAAAAATCGAATGGCAAGGTTTTTTGAGATTTTATTTTCGATTCTGGGCGAATGGCTGGGCGAAAATGAAATCTAAGACCATGTCTAGAAGCAGCTCGGCGAGAAAAATCGAATGGCACCAAGTAGAATTCCGTAGGACTTATAGTTTGGGCTACAGAGGACTTTTAAAGTCCAAAAAACGGTCCCCTGGGCCCTCCAGGAAGGCCAGTCAAAATCGAAATCCTAAACTAATGGTCCGATTTTAATTCTGTTTGCGCCATTCGATTTAGCTTGCCAAAGTGTACTTATGGTATAAATTTAAACAAAATCCGTTCATAAATAACTCGTCTATGGAGTTTTTAAACTTTAAAATAGGCCTAGGGGGCCTAAAAATAGGTCAAAATTAAAAAATATATACCGTTGAATCCGCAACGGCGAGACGAATCCAAATATGTAATAATATTGACAAGTCAAAATTCGACCAAAATCACCGATTTGCCTGGGCTAAATAAAACCCAAGGTTTTTTGAGATTTTATTTTCGATTCTGGGCGAATGGCTGGGCGAAAATGAAATCTAAGACCATGTCTAGAAGCAGCTCGGCGAGAAAAATCGAATGGCACCAAGTAGAATTCCGTAGGACTTATAGTTTGGGCTACAGAGGACTTTTAAAGTCCAAAAAACGGTCCCCTGGGCCCTCCAGGAAGGCCAGTCAAAATCGAAATCCTAAACTAATGGTCCGATTTTAATTCTGTTTGCGCCATTCGATTTAGCTTGCCAAAGTGTACTTATGGTATAAATTTAAACAAAATCCGTTCATAAATAACTCGTCTATGGAGTTTTTAAACTTTAAAATAGGCCTAGGGGGCCTAAAAATAGGTCAAAATTAAAAATATATATACCGTTGAATCCGCAACGGCGAGACGAATCCAAATATGTAATAATATTGACAAGTCAAAATTCGACCAAAATCACCGATTTGCCTGGGCTAAATAAAACCCAAGGTTTTTTGAGATTTTATTTTCGATTCTGGGCGAATGGCTGGGCGAAAATGAAATCTAAGACCATGTCTAGAAGCAGCTCGGCGAGAAAAATCGAATGGCACCAAGTAGAATTCCCTAGGACTTATAGTTTGGGCTACAGAGGACTTTTAAAGTCCAAAAAACGGTCCCCTGGGCCCTCCAGGAAGGCCAGTCAAAATCGAAATCCTAAACTAATGGTCCGATTTTAATTCTGTTTGCGCCATTCGATTTAGCTTGCCAAAGTGTACTTATGGTATAAATTTAAACAAAATCCGTTCATAAATAACTCGTCTATGGAGTTTTTAATCTTTAAAATAGGCCTAGGGGGCCTAAAAATAGGTCAAAATTAAAACATATATATATACTGTTGAATCCGCAACGGCGAGACGAATCCAAATATGTAATAATATTGACAAGTCAAAATTCGACCAAAATCACCGATTTGCCTGGGCTAAATAAAACCCAAGGTTTTTTGAGATTTTATTTTCGATTCTGGGCGAATGGCTGGGCGAAAATGAAATCTAAGACCATGTCTAGAAGCAGCTCGGCGAGAAAAATCGAATGGCACCAAGTAGAATTCCGTAGGACTTATAGTTTGGGCTACAGAGGACTTTTAAAGTCCAAAAAACGGTCCCCTGGGCCCTCCAGGAAGGCCAGTCAAAATCGAAATCCTAAACTAATAGTCCGATTTTAATTCTGTTTAATTCTGGGTTAATTACTATGATGTGATGAAGCGGAATGTTTGCCTGCGACTGTACATAATCCTTTCCTGCAACTGAACCTTTTCGGAAGTAAATGTAGAAATGATGTATACAGATTCAAGTGATTAATCAATACAGAAAACGTAGTAACCTACAGTATATAGAAATATACCATGCACAGTATATACCAATATACCATGCACAGTATATACCAATATACCATGCACAGTATATACAAATATACCATGCACAGTATATACCAATATACCATGCACAGTATATACAAATATACCATGCACAGTATATGCCAATATACCATGCACAGTATATACCAATATACCATGCACAGTATATACCAATATACCATGCACAGTATATACAAATATACCATGCACAGTATATACAAATATACCATGCACAGTATATACAAATATACCATGCACAGTATATGCCAATATACCATGCACAGTATATACAAATATACCATGCACAGTATATACAAATATACCATGCACAGTATATACAAATATACCATGCATAGACAATTTGGTTAAGGGGGGGGGGGGGGGGGGGGGGGTCTGGACCGCCTTCTCCCTCATGTTTACCCCATTAGATTTAATATTATAAGACATTAGCCTCATTAGTTTGGTGATTATAAGACCTTTCGTGCCATTTCTTTGTCAATATTAAGACCTGTCATGCAATTTAGGTGTCGATTATTTTCTTGGCAAGCGATAACGAGCCTGTAATTTAAGAGGAACCGGCCTTGGGCCGGGATATTGTTCTACCGAAAAATGCACACCATTATCTCGAAGGGGGGTCTTGAGGGATTTTTTGAAAGGTTGATGTAGGTCTTGGGAGGAAATATATAACATCACAATTATAAACAACAATCTCACCTTATTTTTGTATAAATAAGACAAAACTGTTTTATTGTAATCCTTCCTCGCACTAAAAGAAAATCTGGAATATTTACGTGGAAGTGGGGATAATCTTCAAATGTTTTATGCTTGATTATCGTGGCTCATATATTCCGACATTCATATGCATGAATGCAGATATGTTTTATCTCAAACTGTGCCACTTCTAAATTTGCATGCATTATTCTTTACTGGAATATAAAAGGATAAATATGTGCTTGTGTGTGTGGCTATTTATATAATGTATATGTACATGTATATACTGAATATATATATATATATATATATATATATATATATATATATATATATATATTGTTACGTATCTTGATCCTCAAGTGGTTAACTTGATGAATCTAGATAGCACAGATATATATTAAGGTATCAGTCAGCTGAAGGCAAAACAAAAGTAAAATCTAATAAAATAATTTCCTGTTGTTGCTTCCTTTCCTTTTGGATCTTAGGACTTAGTATCCTTTATTGACTGATACTCTTTAATTATGAAAATACTGAAACTAATTAAAGTCATGTAGTATTTATAAAGAATTATTATTTAACCGAAGCTTAGTAGGCTATGGTTATGAACCGAATAAGTTATAGCTAAAGAAGGACTATTAATTTTATAAAAAGTCTTGAAAGATAAATATTAAAGTAAGAATATTTCTGTCTCTTACCCTTTTGAAATGAATAGATAGTTTTCTTCTATGTCCTTTTATTTATATTTAATGTAATTATTCTTGGTTCTTGTCTTACGTTAACAGTATTATATTATTATTATCATCAGGATTTATATCAGTCACATAAAAAGTTAGATATATATTTAATAATTAGTTAAATGTATTTCTTAACCACGTAACAATGAGGTTTAATTAGGAGTAAATTAAGTTACAGGATCGCTTCATAGATTCGATTCAGGTCTCACTCAATAATATGAAAAGCAAAAATAATATTTTGAAGCTAAAAGAATTTTCTTCAGCTTAGGAAATCACTATAAGTAATATTAACACAGCCATGTTAGTCTAAGGCGATATTACTAATATGAGACAATAGCATCACCGTACTAAGCACCGTTAAGCAATGTAAGCTTAATTCAAAGAAAATGAAAGAACTCGTAAGTATTAATATAAAACAATAGTATTACTTTCATCATAACCCAATTACTTAAAGAGTTGCTTTAGTCCACAAGTTAGGCAACTAAAATAGTTAAGTACATAATAGTAGCGTTAACGTTAATTCCCAATCAAATAGTTAAGCACATAATAGTAGCGTTAACGTCATTTCGCAATCAAATAGTTAAACACATAATAGTAGCGTTAAACGTTAATTCCCAATCACATAGTTAAGCACATAATAGTAGCGTTAACGTTAATTCCCAATCAAATAGTTAACCACATAATAGTAGCGTTAACGTTAATTCCCAATCACATATCTCACTAACCAACATAACGTAAGTGTTTACACCGAACACACTTAACACACATTTATATAATCTGACTGACAGTCACAATCCCATTATAATACTTCACCCCGTCTTCCTCCAGCTGCAAGTTCACCTTCCCCAACTCCAAATGAGACTGATTTGAATGCCCACAACTCGGGTCTTATATACTAAACAATGATGGTCTAGGACCGAATCAGGAGGCGAGTGATGGTGCGCGCTCCAATCATAGCTCCTCGAGTCGCATAACAGGTGCCTGGTCCATTCACAGCTCCTGGCGTCGATCATACGTCATAGCGTCGGTCATCAAGTAGTTTGCAGGGTCCTCTATGACGCACGCAGGTGTGAAGGCTTGTTTGATGGCATGCGAGCTAGCTGGTTTCCCACTCGCTAGTTCGCTCGCTAGTTTGCTTCGCCGTTTGGGTAGTTTGAACCTCCTTCAACTCTAATTCTAACTCTTAAATTAACATACAGGGCTCCGTATGTCAGAATATATATATATATCGAAAGTTATCGATAGATACAAACAAAATGCAGTCTAAGGGGTTAAAACGAATGTTTCAAAGCTAACGCAGGGCAGAAAGGCTTTGTTTACACGTGGATAACGAGGTTAGAAAAGTGTTTCGGAATCGCTAGTATCTAGGGATTTGAGTCCTCAACCCTTAACCCGTGGAGCCCCGGCTACTTTTGTAATGTTTGCGCACCAGAACCCGGCCGGTTTTCAAAAAATTGTTTTATTCCAGAAACAATAGCGAATGGGTTAGGAATGAAGGAAAAACCACGAAAAACTGCTCAAAAAGCTTAAAAAATGGTCCTACAGAGCCCCCGAAAATGGATTTTACAAGAGTAAAAAATTGAAGGCAATTATCCCAAAAAAACAGGTTATTGCGCGCTCGCGCACACGCACGTGGACTTTGAGAGTTTTCAACCATCGGCACGGTTGCGTGGGATACGTACACAGTTCCCATACAAATCTGAGCCCTCTTGAGTGGCTACACCTGAGGTTACGGTCGGCGCAATTAGGGTGACGCGTCAGGCGCGTCTCTGGGGCTGTGCGTTACATACATCGCCGACGCGTCAGAAGCGTCGCTGGGGCTGTACGGGTTAAATGGACACTGTTATCCATGTGTAAACAAATCCTTTCTGCTCTGCGCTAGTTTTGAAATGGTCGTTTTTACCCCTTAGACTGTATTTTGTTGTATCTATTGATAACTTCCGATGTGTAATATCTCCGTAATTATAAATACTCACTCCGAACGTCATAGAATAAAATAGTCTTATTATTGCCTGGCGAATGCGTCCTCTCATTTATGAAAACGTCAACTGAAACACCCTGTATATATAAATACAAAGAGAGAGAAAGAGAGAGAGAATAGATGAACAGATCTACAGATACGTGAGGTAGATGCTTCATACACCTCACTTATATATTCATATCTATTAATTCACTCACTACCACCCCAAGCTAGTCATGATGGTGAGGATGTCAATTTTGGCCCTACCTTCTCCATGACACACACACACACACACCCTCTCAGTCTCTCAAACTGTCTCTCTGCCTGTGTATCTCTCTCCCCCCCCCTCCCCCCCCCCCCCGCCACACACTCTCCCTCTCTCTGATACTAAACATTGTCACCCTTCATACCGTCTCCTATTGCATTGTGGATTGCATTTTCAACCAGCCATTCGTCCAGAATCGAAAATATTTGTTTCCAAAATCCCTGCGTTTAAGCCCAGGAAATTTTTTGCACTTGGCGGGCGACTTTCGAATTTCGAGTTTTCATGGGTATATATGGATTCGTCTGTCATTACGATTCCAACTGTTTATGAATTTTTGAATTTTGACAAATTTTTAGGCCCAATAGGCCTATTTTAATTCAAAGTTTAAAAACTCCATAGACGAGTTATCTATGTACGGATTTTGTTCAAATTTATACATAAAGTACAGTTTGACACGCTGAATCGAATGGCGCAAACAGAATTGAAATCGGGCCATTAGTTTATAATTTCGTATTTGACTGGGCCTTCCTGGAGGGCTCAGGGGACCATTTTTTGGACTTTAAGTCCTCTGTATCCCAAACTAGAAGTCCTAGGGAATTCTACTTGGTGCCATTCGATTTTTCTCGACGAACAGCTTCTATACATGGTCGTAGATTGCATTTTCGACAAGCCATTCGCCCAGAATCGAAAATATTAAGCCCAGGAAAATGTTTGCACTTGGCGGGCGACTTTCGAATTTCGAGTTTTTATGGGTATATATGGATTCGTCTTGTCATTACGATTCCAACAGTCTATGAATTTTTGAATTTTGACAAATATTTAGGCCCAATACGCCTATTTTAAAGTTTATTTTAATTCAAAGTTTAAAAACTCCATAGCCGAGTTATCTATGTACGTTTTTTGTTCAAATTTATACATAAAGTACAGTTTGACACGCTGAATCAAATGGCGCAAACAGAATTGTATTCGGGCCATTAGTTTAGAATTTCGTATTTGACTGGGCCTTCCTGGAGGGCTCAGGAGACCGTTTTTTGGACTTTAAAAGTCCTCTGTATCTCAAACTAGAAGTCCTAGGGAATTCTACTTGGTGCCATTCGATTTTTCTCGACGAGCAGCTTCTATACATGGTAGTAGATTGCATTTTCGACAAGCCATTCGCCCAGAATCGAAAATATTTTGTTTCCAAAATCCCTGCGTTTAATTAAGCCCAGGAAAATGTTTGCACTTGGCGGGCGACTTTCGAATTTCGAGTTTTCATTGGTATATATGGATTCGTCTTGTCATTACGATTCCAACGGTCTATGATTTTTTGAATTTTGACCAATTTTTAGGCCCAATAGGCCTATTTTAAAGTATATTTTTATTCAAAGTTTAAAAACTCCATAGACGAGTTATCTATGTACGGATTTTGTTTAAATTTATACATAAAGTACAGTTTGACACGCTGAATCGAATGGCGCAAACAGAATTGAAATCGGGCCATTAGTTTAGAATTTCGTATTTGACTGGGCCTTCCTGGAGGGCTCAGGGGACCATTTTGTGGACTTTAAAAGTCCTCTGTAGCCCAAACTATAGGTCCTAGGGAATTCTACTTGGTGCTATTCGATTTCTCTCGACGAGCAGCTTCTCTATACATGGTCGTAGATTGCATTTTCGACCAGCCATTCGCCCAGAATCGAAAATATTTGTTTCCAAAATCCCAGGAACATTTTTGCACTTGGCGGGTGACTTTCGAATTTCGAGTTTTCATGGGTATATATGGATTCGTCTTGTCATTACGATTTCAACGGTCTATGAATTTTTTAATTTTGACCAATTTTTAGGCCCAATAGGCCTATTTTAGTTTATTTTAATTCAAAGTTTAAAAACTCCATAGACGAGTTATCTGTGTACGGATTTTGTTCAAATTTATATATAAAGTACAGTTTAACACGCTAAATCGAATGGCGCAAACAGAATTGAAATCGGGCCATTAGTTTAGAATTTCGTATTTGACTGGGCCTTCCTGGAGGGCTCAGGGGACCGTTTTTTTGGACTTTAAAAGTCCTCTGTAACCCAAACTATATGTCCTAGGGAATTCTACCTGGTGCCATTCGATTTTTCTCGACGAGCAGCTTCTATACATGGTCGTAGATTGCAATTTCGACCAGCCATTCGCCCAGAATCGAAAATATTTGTTTCCAAAATCCCTGCGTACCAGCCTACAAGCAACCATTTCAGACCTTCATAAGTTTCAGTTTACTGAAACCTTTTATATAAGATACTCTATGTCTTCTTTCAATTATATCTTTACCCACGACACTAAAACTTCAATATACATATTACGAATATCTTATTATAATATATCTGTATCATTCCCTGTACACAAGTTATACTATATAAACAAAATTTAATGATAATTTATGTATATTGCAATCCAACCCTCATTCCTTATTCATACATAGGCCTACTTTTTTTTTTTTTTTTTTTTCTCATATTCCAACTTACTCCCTCTCGGGCATAGGCTGAGAGCCTGGACATTCACAGCTGTACAATGAGCAGTGAAGCCTGTGAGGTCTTGTTCCAGTCTAGGGAGCGAGACATGTGAAGCACGTAGAGTACAACGAGCACCTGCCATCTTGCCTTCACATGAGCCACGGTGCTCACTCATGACCCGAAGTGACCCCATCTCTGAAGCCACCTCGTTCCCGTGCTTCACTGTCTCACCCCCTACACTCGAACTCTCACTCTTACACAAGTTTAAAGACAGCTTCATCCACAGAGAGCGTGGTTTTGGTCTCTTTACTGTAGTACAATACAATAAAGACTTGCCACAACACATCCCCATCAATTCTCACAGTGGCCGATGATAGAGCTAACAGTGTCTCAGCAAGACTCCACAAAGTCCCCTTGAAGCACTTGCATCTGGCGAAATCTCACCACACCAGCCTTAACCATGCTACAATAAGGGTGACAAGAAATCATCATAACTGCTACAGAGGCTGACTGCATCACCAAAGTGGCAGGCGGTGGGGTCGCTACATCCCTACGCTAGCTTCGAATATTTATACTTTTTGGTTAAAAACTGATAACATTATTAGTTTCACCCTATTATGGTCATGTACAAACAGGATAAATAATGAGCAATAAGTATTCAAATGCCCCTGGTGGAAACTAGCTTACACAGATCTCCCTGAATCCCCTAAGCACAATGTTGTAGTAGGCTTGTCAGAATAGAGGTTTAAAAGTTAATACTTTCAATATACAAGAACTCCTTTCATTCGTGATCGGGCTATTATTTGACTAGGTTATTCAAATTAGGAAGGGTAAAATATATATATATATATATATATATATATATATATATATATATATATATATATATATATATATATATTCTATGTGGAAGAGAGAAAAGGCAAAACTGCCTGTGACGAATGCCTCCCCAAGAATTGACAGGGCCAAAATAATGGAATGTTTGAGCCAAAATACCTGGACACACCGAGTTTGAAGCGATTTAAGTCATAAGATGACTGAAAGATGGATTCAGGGAGAGTTCCAGAGCTCAACTTTTGAATAGAAGAAAAATTGGGAATATCATTGCACTCTTGGGTTGGAGAGTTGCACAGAGTAGGGGTTGGATTGTGTTGCAAGACTACGTTATCTAGAACTCTGTAGGAGAGGATCCTCCCCACACATATGAACAATACTCAATACATGGTCGCAACGTGCCCCTGTACAGAGTAAAAAGCTGTGCAGGGGAGGCGGTTGAGCACACCCAGATTCTGGGAAGCCGTTTTAGCAAGTGTTAATATGGTCTTTCCAAGAGAGATCAGGAAAAATAGACACCGACAAGACTGAGAGAAGATAAAGGGTTCATTTTTTAAATGGTTGAAATATAAGGGATAGTCCTGCGAGTTCTTGACAGGTAGATAAATGAAGAAATCGGGTTTTGGAAGCAAAAACATTTTCTCTGCCTAAATTGGAAATGGTGGTGGGTGTTTTGAAGGTGATTTTGGACTCAAGGCGTCCAGGGGTGTTTTGAGGGTGAGTTTAGACCCAAGGCATCAATGGGTGTTTTTTAGGGTGTTTTTTTACTCAAGGCTATAGTCCAGGGGTGTTTTGAGTTTGATTTTGGACCCAAGGTGTCGATGGGTGTTTTTGAGGGTTATTTTTGACCCAAGGCGTCGATGGGCGTTTTTTAGGGTGATTTTTGACCCAAGGCTATAGTCCAGGGGTGTTTTGAGTTTGATTTTGGACCCAAGGTGTCGATGAGTGTTTTTGAGGGTGATTTTTGACCCAAGGCGTCGATGGGTGTTTTTTAGGGTGATTTTTTACCCTAGGCTATAGTCCAGGGGTGTTTTGAGTTTGATTTTTGACCCAAGGCGTCGATGGGTGTTTTTTTAGGGTGATTTTTGACCCAAGGCTATAGTCCAGGGGTGTTTTGAGTTTGATTTTTGACCCAAGGTGTCGATGGGTGTTTTTGAGGGTGATTTTGGACCCAAGGCGTCGATGGGTGTTTTTTAGGGTGATTTTTGACCCAAGGCTATAGTCCAGGGGTGTTTTGAGTTTGATTTTGGACCCAAGGTGTCGATGGGTGTTTTTGAGGGTGATTTTTGACCCAAGGCGTCGATGGGTGTTTTTTAGGGTGATTTTTGACCCAAGGCTATACTGTAGTCCAGGGGTGTTTTGAGTTTGATTTTGGACCCAAGGTGTCGATGGGTGTTTTTGAGGGTGATTTTGGACCCAAGGCGTCGATGGGTGTTTTTTAGGGTGATTTTTGACCCAAGGCTATAGTCCAGGGGTGTTTTGAGTTTGATTTTGGACCCAAGGTGTCGATGGGTGTTTTTGAGGGTGATTTTTGACCCAAGGTGTCGATGGGTGTTTTTGAGGGTGATTTTGGACCCAAGGCGTCGATGGGTGTTTTTTAGGGTGATTTTTTACCCAAGGCTATAGTCCAGGGGTGTTTTGAGGGTGATTTTGGACCCAAGGCGTCGATGGGTGTTTTTGAGGGTGATTTTGGACCCAAGGCTATTGTCTAGCCCGGTTGTTTTGAGGGTGATTTTGGACCCAAGGCTATAGTTCAGGGGTGTTTTGACGGAGATTATGGATCCAAGGCTATAGTCAATGGGTGTTTTGAGGGTGATTTTGGACCCAAGGTATAGTCCAGGGGTGTTTTGAGGGTGATTTTGGAACCAAGGCTATAGTCCAGGGGTGTTTTGAGGGTGATTTTGGAACCAAGGCTATAGTCCAGGGGTGTTTTGAGGGTGATTTTTTTTTTTTTTTAAAGAGACAATTAACGGAGGAAGGAAAAACACATAAAACAAAAAAGACCATATGCCTAAAGGCATCCTCCATTCATAAAATGTTTGTAACAACTGGATTTAAACTTTTGTAGATTGTAAGTTTGTGGAAAGCAACTCTAGGGAAGTGAATTCCAAAGAGTAGTAGTTCTAGGGATAAATGAATTTTGATAAGCAGAAGTTCTGCATTGTGGAGGAGAAAGTGTAAATTCATGGGCGCTCTCAGCTGCCCTAGTTCTACGGGGAAAGATGTGGAGAGGCGGCACAATTGAAGCAAGTTCCTCGGAACAATTGCTGTGAAAATATCTGTAGAATAATGCAAGGGATGCAACGTTTCTTCGTATGGATAATGTAGGAAGGTCCTGTGTGATTGCAGGGTTATTGATTAATCTAATAGCTTTATTTTGAATTTTGTCCAACTGCCTCAATGCAACCACTCCACTTCCACTCCACAGAGGTGAAGTAATCCATCTGAGAACGCACATGACTTTTATATATTACGGCCAACTGCTCGTCAGTGAAGAATTCTCGAACTCTGTACAGGAGTCCCAGTTTTTTAGAGGCATTCTTAGCAATGCTTCTAACATAATGTGTCCAGCTCAAGTTAGTAGTTAATGTTACACCGAGAATGTCAATACTAGGGGAAGTGGGAATATTTACATCATTAAAAAATATATGGGAGTCAGTGAGATTCTGTCGGTTAGAAAATTGAATGTACTTGGTTTTCTGTGCATTAAAGGAAACTATATTCTTTTGTCCCCATTCATTAATTCTAGAAAGGTCCTGGTTCAGAGAAATTGCAGTGTATATTTTTGAATTTATAAGATCGGGTTGGGTGAAAGAATTGGTAAATGTGAAGGAACTGTGGAGTGTTGAGTCATCTGCATAGGAATATATTGGATTATGAGTGGTAGATATGAGATCATTGATATGAATGAGGAACAGAGTTGGGGCCAAAACTGATCCCTGGGGAACACCAGCATTTATTGAGTGAAATTGAGAATAAAGGCCATCTACCATTACACATATTTTTCTGTTATGAAGATAAGAAGAAATTAGTGGAACTAATGATGCAAGGCCGTAGTGTGACATCTTCGACAATAAGGATTGATGCCAGACTCTATCAAATGCTTTTGATATATCCAGTGCTATTGTATGTGTTTTACCATGTTGGTCTGTAGCTTGGTTGATTTGATGCGTAAGAAGGCAAAGAATGTCTGCAGTTGATCGACATAGTCTAAAACCATATTGACTATCACTGATTAATTTATTATTCTCAAGATGCTTAATTATGTGATTATTTAATATAATTTCAAAGACTTTACCAAGAGTGGAAGTTATATCTATTTAGTAGAGTCATTTACAGAGCTTCCGTGACCGTGTTTAGGATACCAAAGTTTCTCAGTGAATTTAACAAGGGCAACTGATGCTAAAAAAAATAAGCCCCCATACACCTCACCAAAATGACGGGAAAGTTGTTATTTTAGACGTTTTTCAAAATGGCCGCCGCCGTCATCTTAAAAAATTTATAAAGTTCTATTTCTTGAAGTGAATGGCCAAAAATGACAATTTTGGTGTCTATTCCCACTAATTTTGGTGTCAGAAAACCAATAGGATGGCATAATTAAAAAATAATTAATAACTAATTACCAAATAATTAAGAAAATAAGAAAATAATTAAGAAAATCAATGGGATGGCATAATTCATGATTTAGAGTCCCATTAACCTCAACATCTAAGACAAATATGATGTTGTTAAATCCACTGAGAAACTTTGGTATCCTAAACACGGTCACGGATCCTCTGAAACTTACTCAAATAATATAATATATAATTTAAAATGTAAACCAAGAATGTTGACTGATCAATTCCTTCTTTTTCAGGTTTGTTGCATCGAATTTGGCGTGAAGAATCATAAGCATGGAACGTAGAAGAGTTAGTGATGTGCCAGACCCAGGACCTGGATTAAAATGCATATTGCATATATTGCATAATCTAACCACATAATAGAACGGAAAGACAGTGTGAAAGACCTTGGGGTATTAATGTCTGAAAATATGGGTTTCAAAGTACATAACCAGGTCAAAGTGGCGGCTGCGAAACGTCTAACGGGTTGGATTCTGCGTACTTTTAAAACATGCGGTGAATTGCCTATGATAACGCTCTTCAAATCTCTAGTGCTACCGCGGCTTGAATACTGTAGCGTATTAACATCCCCATACAAAGCAGGTGAAATAAATGACGTAGAGAGTGTACAAAGAAATTTCACTTCGCATATAAGTTCGATAAAACATCTACACTATTGGGAGCGTTTAAGAGCACTGAATCTGTACTCACTGGAACGTAGAAGAGAACGTTACCTAATAATATACACGTGGAAAATCGCAGAGGGGTTAGTACCAAACCTACATACTCCGATAGTCATGAAATTCAGTGATAGGAGAGGCTGGGAATGCGAAATCCCCCGGATGAATAACAGGGGTGCTATGGGCTCTCTGCGAGAGGGCTGGTTATCACACAGAGGCCCACGTCTCTTCAACAAACTCCCACGGCGAGTAAGAGACATGAGGGACATCTCGTTAGACAACTTCAAGAGAGCCCTAGATGTCGAACTGCAAAAAGTGCCAGACGAGCCCATCCTCGCAAGGGAGCGAGCTGTCGCTTCAAACAGTCTACTGCACCAAATAACCACCCATAACGAGGGGCGTCGCGCTCCTTGGTGCCGCTAGAAGAGCGGCGAACACATCAAAAGGTATCAAAAGGTAAGGTATTATGTCAACATCCCTGTATAGCTGATGATAGTACGGACAAGACATCTGATACAAAGTGGGAGAATCTAAGGAGCAAGTGTTTTCGGTGGAAGGAACTTGATAAATTTCAGCATGCCTATGCAGCAGTGGAGTGGGACAAGGGCCTAAAGGCCTGTACATGCATAGTAAATGTTACACCCAGATCAGTAGTAATCGCTATATTCAGCAAGCACAGAATCGTAAACGGAAATCTGAACAGGAAGAAGCTCAAGCATCAACTTCAAGTCAACAACTCCCAGGAAATGTGCCTAAAAAGCTTCGTTCTAGTACTGGAGTGGTTCATGATAAGAATCTCTGTGTGTGGTGTATGAAAGGACCACAAAAAACCAGTAATCCTGGCAAGTCCAAACTTTTGCTGCTGTCAACAGTAGACGCATGGAACCGGTTCAAGTCAGATGAGCCTATAAGAGAAAGATTGAATACCCTACTTGCATCTATCCCAGACAGTCGAACGGCGTTTGGATTGGAAATTCGTTATCATCGTGAATGTTGGCGCAATTATGTCAGCAACCCTCTGAAGGAGTCTTTTCCTGTTGAAAAAAAAGAGCATCTGCAACATGTTAATCTTCGAGAGGCCCAAAATATCTTCTTTCATCATGTCCGTCAAGTTATCTTTGAAGATCATGAAATCCGTACACCGCAAGGTCTTGTAAAGGATTACAAAGGCATTACTTCAAATTATGGTTACTATTCCACAGCAAAGTCCAGTTTCGTGAAGGAAATTCTGATCAAGGAATTTGGAGATGACATAGCATTTCATGAACGAGGTCAGAAGAATGTGAGTGAACTGGTATACGATGCAAGAGCTGCAGGTTAATATCTTGAGGCTGCAATATCCTCTCTAGGTGTAAGTGACGATCAGCTGGTGAAGAATGTAGCTGGGCGACTCAGAGATCAGATCATCAAAACAAAAACTGTTCCTTGGCCTCCATACATACATGAGCTAGAAGAATATGAAGACCTGAATGATCTCCTATTGAAGCTCATCACTTGGTTAAAGCACCCCACAAAGTCTGAAGTCGATGACAAGCCCCAAGTCAGATCAATTGCATCTTTGACCAGCTACATCACTGGAAGACGTACTGCATTTGAGACAAACCTCGGTGTACTGCTACATGGTATGACAAAGAGCAGAGAAATGGTAGACATATTACATAAGGATGGCCTGGGAATCAGTTACAATGATGTGCTTTTGCTTAGAGATTTCTGGGCAGTTACTGACCTGAAGCATTCAACTGAGTGTCCTTTTGAACTTTCTGAAGGAGCACCGGCAATATGTATAGTCGACAACGATGACTTCAAAAGTGACACTTTGACTGGAAGTGGCCAATCACATCGTACAAATGTCATGTTTGTTCAGCCAGACCTACCTAAGCTAAATCTACCTACCCTAGATGATGATAGACCAGTTGCAAATAGCACCTTGCCTTCGTACCTCTCTGATAGCCTCAAAGAACTTGCGAGCCAGATGCAAAGAATTGAACCATACAAAACAGTCAAGCGTGGTGAACCACCCATCAGACCAAGGATAACGGATGAACAACATCTGGACACAGTTCCTCAAAGAATGAGAGATGTCATCCATGCAATGGCCCGAGCTAAGGCAGACGGAACAAGACCAAAGCCAGAAGACCAGACTGTACCAGCCTTTTCTGGCTTCCAGGCCACGCTATCACCAGAAACTCAGAAAAGTCAAGCGATTTATTATATGACTTATCCTGATCCACCAAGCAAGACCATTCTGTATGATGCCCTGCGCATGCTTGCAAAGGCAATTGATGACAAGAAGATGCCATTTGCCATTATCGTCGGTGATCATCCTGTCTACGCATTATTGCTAGAATTGAAAAGTGAGAATCCAGAGATATTTGCTGACATATTGACATTCATGGGGCCCTTTCATATCCAGATGTCTTTCATCAATGCAATCTACAAAAGGTTCAAAGGCTCAGGCATTTCAGATGTACTGGTGGCTGCAGGCGTCGTTGCAGATGGATCCGTGGATCAAGCTCTGCGTGGAAAACACTTCAACCGCGGTGTGCGTTGCCTTCGACTCTTCTACGAGGCTTTACTCCAACATGCACTAGACAAACGTTTTGAAGGTGCCACTCTGTGCTCCGGCTTTTATGGAATAGGCAAGAAAACTATTGTTGACCGTGTAGAAAAATCATCAGAAGCTCGCAACCTCCTTAAAAGTTGTGGCACAATCATCCCAGTCACACAGGAAATCATCAATGACTTACAGAAATTTGTTATCCGGTACATCTATTGTGACACCAAACACAAGACCCTAGCAGAGGTGAGAGCAGCAAAGTGGTCAGTACTCAAGAAAAAGAAGATCATCAGACTGGTACCTGATTCTGACAGTCTACG
The DNA here is from genome assembly GCA_032716605.1 of Paralithodes platypus. NCBI lineage: Eukaryota > Metazoa > Arthropoda > Malacostraca > Decapoda > Lithodidae > Paralithodes > Paralithodes platypus. The sequence goes on from CM064545.1 coordinate 31,417,791, forward strand.
ACCACACTTAGAGCGCACCAATTACCTCGCATATCTGCAGAAGAATTTCCAGCTTCAGAATCATCCATCACCAATTGGCCATGGATGGCACCTTGTAAATGGCTTATGCCTCCCAGTACGCTATACCCAACCTGCACTTCCATCATTCCTGGATCTTCTAAAAACTCCAAGTCATCCACAAATGGAGAGCAGCGCTGATGACAGCGGAAGTGATTCTGACAGTTGTGCATCATATTTGTCCTGCAGTGATAGTGCATCTTAATGCAGTAGGTCTCATGTTTTATTAATTTAGGATACCAAAGTTCTCAGTGGATTTAACATCATATTTGTCTTAGATGTTGAGGTTAATGGGACTCTAAATCATGAATTATGCCATCCCATTGATTTTCTTAACTATTTTCTTATTTACTTAATTATTTGGTAATGATTTATTAATTATTTTTTTAATTGTGCCATGCCATTGATCTTCTGACGCCAAAATTAGTGGGAATAGACACCAAAATTGTCATTTTTGGCCATTCACTTCAAGAAATAGAACTTTATCAATTTTTTAAGATGACGGCGGCGGCCATTTTGAAAAACGTCTAAAATAACAACTTTCCCGTCATTTTGGTGAGGTGTATGGGGGCTTATTTTTTTTAGTATCAGTTGCCCTTGTTAAATTCACTGAGAAACTTTGGTATCCTAAACACGGTCACGGAAGCTCTGAAAATGACTACTAATTGGTCTGTAGTTTGATGGATCTAAAGAGGCACCTTTTTTAGGAACTGGATGGATGTTTGCTTCTTTCCAGGGTACTGGGAAGCATGAGATATGAGTACACAGACGGAACAAAATTGCCAATACAGGAGCGAGCACCAAGGAGCAATTCTTAAGTACTATTGGAGGAATTTCATCTGGACTTATCTACTTACCTACTGAGAGATTCTGCAAAATAGTTTTGACATGTCTGGTGTGGATCTTAAGTGAGGGAATTTCAGGCGAATTAAAATTAAGTACAGGGACATCTTGATTTATTTCATCTAAGGTCGAGTTGGTGGAGAAAATATCCGCAAGAAGGTTAGCTTTACCTCGTGGGTCACTTACAAGATTGCCAGTCGGAGATTTTAATGGTGGAATGGATGAAGCAGTAGTGAAGTTGGATTTGAATGAGTTAGAGTAGACCAAAATATTTTGTTATCATTTGGATTATTTAGAAGTTTATTTGCCTGCTTGTGGAGAAAGTTTGATTTAGTTAGGTTTAATACAGTTTTGGCATGATTTCTGATGTATCTAAAGTAATTTGGATTTTAAGGGTGATTTTGGACCCATGGGTGTTTTGACAGATTTTTTAACCCAAGGGGTATAGTCCAGTGGTGTTTTGAAGGTGATTTTGGCCCCAAGACCAAATGGGTCCATGGGTGTTTTGAGGGTGATTTTGGACCAAAGAATATAGTCCATGGGTGTTTTGAGAGTGATTTTGGACCAAAGACTATACTCCATGGGTGTTTGTAAGGTAATTTTCGACCAAAGGCTATAGTCCATGGGTGTTTTGAGGGTGGGTTTGGACCAAAGACTATATAGGCCATGGGTGTTTTGGGAGTGATCTTTGATCAAAGGCTATAATCCATGGGTGTTTTGAGGGCGATTTTTTTTTAACAAACACTATATATAGTCCATGGGTGTTTTGGGGTGATTTTTGATCAAAGATCATGAGTGGTTTTTGACAAAAATTTGATAGGAGAAATGACAGAAAATTATTTAGAAATGTGCAGTACATTAAATAACTTAGTTCCTACAGCTAAATTTCACTATGTGAGCACCAAGGATAACCCCAGTGACATAATTTCCCGGGGGATCTCGGCGCAACAGTTTATGTCGTACTCTATTTGGTGGCATGGACCTCCATGGCTTATATCTCCAACTGAATGGCCTCAGGATTTCAGGGAATGCATATCTGATCCTTCAAGTCGGCCCCAAGATGATGTGTTAAGTAGTTCGATTGTGAGTACTACACATCAGGATAACAAGTTGGTAGAGTGGGAATGTTACGGCAGCTATGATCAAGTAATACGGGTATTTGCATGGATATACCGTTTCATTAACAACATGAGAAGTCGGGCTAACGGGTCTTTCCTTAGTGAAGATTCGAAGCACATCAGACTCCATGAATTGAGATCAGCAGAAGCGAAACTAATATGTTTAGTACAAAGGGAATCTTATCCTACTGAACATCAAATCCTGAGCAAGGAGTCAAAGGCCAAACCCTCTAACTTAATGAGGCAGCTAGGATTATATATGGAAGGAAGCATAATTAAGTGTAGAGGCAGGATACAAAAGGCGGACATTATTGATTCTGCGAAATATCCTGTCCTCCTTAGCTCCTCTCATTTGATTACCAAACTGTTGATTCGCCAATGACATAGGACCTGCCTACATTTTGGCGTAAATTATGTTCTGGCATATATGCGACAACGTTGGTGGATCCCTAAGATGCGACAAGCAATTAAAGGGCCCAGTAGATCTACCTCCCTTATCTGAGTTCTGGGTACAAAGGACTGAACCATTTCAGGTAACCGGGGTAGACTACACCGGAGCGATTAAAGTTAGAGAATCGCCCGGTAATATCATAAAGGTATATGCCGTTCTATTCACATGTGCGGTAACCAGAGCGATTCTTATTGAATTGATTGACGACCTATCCAGCGAGGGGTTTTTGCATACTCTAAGACGCTTTGCAGGCCGCAATGGTTTCCCTCAAATTATTATAAGCGATAATGCGACTTGTTTTGTCGGGGCCTCTAAATATCTCCAGAGTTTAATGGATGACCCGCGAGTTGTGGCTACCCTCACTGGAAAGGGTTGTCAGTGGAAATTTATACCAGCACGTGCACCATGGTACGGGGCGATTTGGGAGAGAACAATCGGTATTGTCAAATCTGCCATGAAGAAGGTATTAGGAAGGGCACTGGTGACCAGAAGGGAGTTGCAAACCATCTTAATAGAGATTGAGATGTCAGTCAACGACAGGCCCTTGACCTATACCTCGGCAAATGTTGACCTCTTACCCATTTCGCCTTCTATGCTAACACGTGGACGAACCCTTAATACCTTTCCTAGATCGTCACTAACCGATGAAGATCTACAAGACCCTACGTTCGGCGATGCTGACGCCACCCGTCGTCGCTTCCAGTATGTGAACAAGGTGTCGGACGATCTATGGAAAAGGTGGACCCAAGAATATTTGCTGTCTCTTCGCGAGCGTCACTCCAATATGATCAAAGGGACGAATCAACGATGGCCTCGTATCGGGGATATCGTACTGATTCATGATGAGCGTCCTAGGTTATTTTGGAAGCTTGGGAGGATTGTCGATTTGTTCCAGGGCATTGATGGTCTTATAAGGGTTGCTAGACTACGAACTTCGACTGCTGGTTACTACTTGCCCAGTCGTAAGGTTATATCCCTTGGAGCAGGATGTAGAACTGCCGGATGATACTGGCGTCTCTACTGATACCCCTCCGCGGGAGAGTGCTGGTGACAGTGCTCCTCAGGGTGGGGCAGTTGATGATGAGAACGATGATCCTCCTCTGGCTTCAGGTGGCGCTCGCCCCAAAAGGAGGGCGGCTATGAGTTCCGTGGATCTTTGGAGATCTAAGATCAAACAAGGTGATCTTTGAATCTTCTATGTCCTTTTGTTTTCTGTAAATAGCTACTGTATATTGTTTTTGGTGGCGGGCAGTATGTCGGGAATAGGGTAATGATCCCGACAGTTTAGGTCCAATAGGGCATTTGAATTTGGCGGTATCGTATCGCATGTACGATTTTGGCTAGTTCTTTGTGTATTGTAGTTTATTATTAAGTGTAGGTTAAATATTAACTGTAATGTATAAATATCTACATCAGCTCTAGATGTATCATGAAACCAAGTTATTGGTTATAATTATTATGAGCCGGCAGCCATATGTAATTTCACGAAGCGATCGGACACCGGCCCTTTAGTCTCTCAATCACCACCATACAGCCAACAACTTTCCCCCGGCTCTTGACTCACCTTTAGTCCACCATAAACTACCATTGATAATATATAAAAACAGTCCTACATCACCAGTCCTCTAAGCTAAGTTCATTGTATCGATATTGTATTATGTGAACATTCCTACATGTCGTGCAATTGAATTAGCAGTGTGAAATAGGACCGGACTCCATCTATTAACTTCGCCGTATTGGTAATTATTATATAACTATTTGTTGGGATATTTTCATGTACCAGTGATATGCAATTTAACCTCTTTATCTAAATTCCCGACAGGGGATATGATAGAGGTGTTCAAGTGGGTTAGTGGGATTAATAAAAGAGACATGAAAAATGTACTAAAGCTCAGTGATAGCGAAAGAACTAGAACAAATGGTTTCAAATTAGATAAATTTAGTTTCAGAAAGGATATAGGCAAATATTGGTTTGGTAACAGAGTTGTAGATAGGTGGAATAGGTTACCAAGTGCTATAGTGGGATCAAGAACGATAGAGAGCTTTAAGATAAAATTAGATAGGCATATGGGCGAGATGGGTTGAGTGCAAGAGGGATCTGTCAGGTGTGGGCCAATCGGCGCTCTGTAGACCCCCGTTTTCTGACATCTGACCGTTTCGGTGAGGTCAGTCCTAATGGTGTTAGTGAGCTGGGCTTTATAAGCCCATCTTATAAGGCCATATAATTAGGGTTAGGTGCGAGAGGGATCTGCCTTGTTTGGGCCAATCGGCTTTCTGCAGACTCCCATTTCTTATGTTCTATGTTAAAAAACTATAGTCCATGGGTGGTTTTTTTACCCAAGACTATAGTCCATGGGTGATTTGGGAGTAAATATGGACCAAAGACTATACTGTAGTTCATGGGTGATTTTTTACGTAAGACTATATAGTCCATGGGTGTTTTGGGAGTTAATTTAGACCCAAGACTATGTTTTGGGAGATATTTTTTTCCTAGACTATAGTACATTGGTATTTTGAGGGTGATTTTTTACCCAAAACTATAGTCCATCGTTATTTTTAGGTGATTTTGGTCCAAAGCCTATAGTCCATGGGTGTTTTGCGAGTGAATTTGGACCCAAGACTATAGTTCATGGGTGTTTTGGATCAAAGACTACAGTCCATGAGTGACTTTGGGGGTAATTTTTTTCCAAACAATATATATACAGTAAACTTCCGTTAATCCGAAGGGCAGCGGACCGGCCCTCGTTCGGATTAGTGGATTTTTCGGATTATCGGACTTTACCCCTATGAACCTGTGTATGACGAAAACATTGAGGCATTAGGCCACCCAAATGACACAATGGTGCACACACACATATCATATGTTCATGAAATCACTTCAAAAGTTTACCATTGTCATTGTAGCCTATTACCTACTTCAAAACATTCAGATTAATGGTCAAAGGAATCTGCTGATATAAACGTCTTCTCCTTCTTCCGTCTACTAGCGAGTTTGTCTTGCTCTTGAAGATCAGATCAGATGTGGTTCGGGAAGTAATGCCTTAACAACGGCACTTCCCTGAGAGGTTCTTGTAATTTTCATTTTGTAATTTTCCTTTTGTGACGTGCTCTGTTATATTATATTGTATTGAAAGCACCCTTGTCTTGTTGTCTTGAAAGCACCCTTGGGATGCTCCGATCACTGAACTATAAATAGTAGCGTATCGGACCGTCCAAAGGTGCGTTTTCAAGCTCAAGACTGAATGCGCTTGCAGAAAATGCGGTGCAAGCCAGTAGCGCATTGGAGCGTCCCAAGGATGTGTTCAAGAGCAAAACAAACTCTCTAGCAGACGATGTGGAAGAAGAAGAAGAAGGTGTTTACGTTTATATCAGTAGCTTCTTTGACCATTAATCTGAATGTTTTGAAGTAGGTAATAGGCTACAATGACAATGGTAAACTTTTAAAGTGAATTCATGAACATATGATATGTGTGTGCTCCATTATGTGTCATTTGAGTGGACTAATGCCTCAAAAAGGGGACTTTGGGACTTCTTGAAATTCGGACCATCGGGTGAATTCGGATTTGGCCTCAAATTGAAAAATTCGGACTATTGGGAGATTTGAATCATCGGTCGTCGGATTAACGGACTTTTACTGTATATAATCCATGCGTGTTATGGGGGTGATTTTTGATAAAATGACCATGGGTGGTTTTTGACCATAGACTATACTGTATATAGTTCTGGAGCAGTGGACCACTGGTTCCTATTTCCAGAAAATTCATGTGCTTGGTATATGTCCATACTTAGTGTACTCAAACTAGTATGAACAGTCTCGATGTTACGTAATCTGGGTTGATGTAGCGTTACGTATCGTTCCGTAGTCTTAAGTTGAACGCTTCCATAACCTTGGTCGAACGTTCCATGATTGGGTTGAATATATTATTCTATAGTTGTATATGGGAAAGTATTGTAGGATTGTAATTCCCATATATATATATATATATATATATTTGTATTATTTAAGATTGTTCATAAGTATCTCATTGTAAAAAGGATGGGATACATTTTCCATATGTTATGCGCGTGCGCGGTATGTCACGACAGAGACAAACATAACGTGCTCGCACACTCTCCAACCAACCTCCGTCCCAGCTACACACGCTAAGCCTATCCTAGCCTATTGTAGCCTCTTTTCATACGCTGTTTACCTTACTAACCACTTCAAGTCATCTAGCCTATTTTCCGCCATCCTCCAATCACCAGCTGAGTTCATCAAAGGGTAAATATTTCTATATGGTTAATACTTCTTCATTATCAATAATATACAGTCCACTTATCTAAATTAACCATAGTATGCTTCCAGCCACGGCCCCACTGGGGTAAATAAAATAGCAAAACAGTGGTGGAACTGCCATCCGGGTGAGGGACTGCTCTGGGTCTGCTCCTTCAGTGTTCATGGTTATAATCCACTTAGTGGAAATGGCACTGTGGAGTGGGTCAGTCGGGGCATGTCTGGGAGCCTGGAGGCAGTTTCTGCCATGGCCATCCCTTTTCGGGCGCTTCCTCTGGAAGCAGGGCGTCAGATTTGATGATGATGATGAGTTCATGGTTGTTTTGGGAATTATTTTGGACCAAAAACTATAGTCCATGGGTGATTTGGGGGTGAATTTGGACCAACAATTATAGCACATGGGTGTTTTGAGGGTGATATCGGTTCAAAAACTATAGTTCATGATTGTTTTGTAGCAAAGATTGTAGTACATGGGTGTTTTAGGGGTGATTTCGGACCAAAGACTATAGTCCATGGGAAAGAAGTAACAATCAGTTTGAACTTATATCAAGTTGGACATATGTATGGGAAGGGGAAAGATGGAGGGCACTAGCCGTTATTGACTACGGAATCACTTTTAAATATTAGATTTTCCTTCCTTCTCTTCGGATTGTCAAACCCATAATTTACCAGTGGTTCTCTCCTTCAATGACATGAGATCCTAGAATACCACGACCGGTGGAGGGACATATGCTCAACGTCATAAAATCAATGGACAAGAGGTGGTAGCAAAAGGCAGCTAAAGTATTCATACTATTTATTGAGAAGAGCATACAAAGTTATAAGGCCAGTACTATTAAATACACCTTATAGGAAAAGATAGATAAAATATATATGTTATTACCCTGAATAATGTACTGTATTGTAGTACACTTAACCCCTGGTTCCCGGAAGGGCTCTGAGGCACCCATAACAAACTAGGGCCCGGAACACGGATGGGCTCTTGTAAGCACCATAAGCTTGTTTTGAAACCCGTCCGTCCGATGCATATTAACACAGCCGGTCGGAGCGACACCGCGCACCTCCAAACACAAGAAGAAGAAGCATCGTTTGTTATTGTATTGTATGCAAAGCCAGATTCAGTGTTGAAACGTGTGTCATATTGCTAACATCGCCTCGAAACTCTCTCCACGGAAATCGCCATCACAACTGAACCAGTTGACTTAGAGAGGCGTGGGAATTCGGTAGCAGTTAAAATAACAAAGATACGGTAGCCTAGGCGTAGAAGTTTTTCAGCCAAATCCCCCGATTTTCGGGAAATATTTATAGAATGCGTAACCAGTCTGTGAGGGTTAATACCAAGAATGTTGTACAATTTATAATACACTGGCAAAATTTTAATATAATGTATCAACACAATGCTTTCATTAATTTAATTGAAGGTGTTTGGTGATGGGGAGAAATTAATATCAAATAGATTATCAGTAGGTTCAGGGATATTTCGTAGCGAGGCCGGTCTATATCATCTGTGCCCCATGAATATTCTTTCCTCCCACTTAAACATTAGGCTACAATAGCACAGTTGGGAATATGTACATGATTAGATAAATATCCAGTATCCGAGAATGGATAATAAGTCGTAGGCTTGTGCATGGTGGTATTATGTTTAGAGTGTTTAAAAATCTGTGTGTGACAACCCAGGTTCGAATCCCGGTGGATCACATAATTATATGCTTTCATTGGAGGTGTTTGCTGTTGGGGAGAAATTAATAAAAAATAGATTATCAGTAGGTTCAGGGATATTTCGTAGCGAGGCCGGTCTATATGATCTGTGCCCCATGAATATTCTTTCCTCACTTAAAAATTAGATTAAAAAATTTAAAAAACTGACTTATACAAAATAAAAGGGAGAGGAGGATAAGAGCAAAATGTTTCCTTATCATACTTAACAAATAAATATACACCTTTGACAACTAATAAGCATGTTTATGTTTTAAAGTTACACATGGCAGTTGTGGCCTCTCTAGATGGACTGACAAATACCGGGATAAGAAAGTAGTATGGGATGACCAAAGCCCTGTTTGGGTAATGTTCTCCACGGAAATTTGCTTTAAGGAACGAATTGTAGTAGCCCATTTACGGACATCATGAGCATGAGCAATCACTTATGGCTCGGCTTCATAATAACATCCACTATGATGGAACCTAATTGTTTCTTACCCAGTCTAGTCGACCCATCCAGGGAGACCCATAAATGAGACTTATTCTTAGGGATAATGACCTTAGAGTTCTACCCTTCATAACCCTCGCCATACGGCGATTTAAACCTTCCTGCGAACTCTGGAGCCGGATGTTTCGTCAAATTCTCAGAATTTTGGAGCGCTTCTAAATTTGCAAAATAAATGGCCTAACCTAGATTATACACTATAACCAGAGGCAGCACTCATTATTTTGCGATGGGTAAAGACTAGAAGTCTCTAGACCAAGTGGTTCAGTTTGTAAGGTGAAAATAAGTAGGTCAGTTATGGCCGCCGCGAGCCTAGAACCGTGTAAACTTACACAAAGTAAGGGGTGTCACAAATTGAATGGTGAATACACAATATGGCGTCATAGTCATAAATAAGCAAGGCAAGGATGCAAACAATTACAGGGTAAGCCCATTATGTTACGCATGTTGATAGCAAAATGCACACACTCAATTGGCTAAAAAATTAAATATAATGGATATCATATGGTCTTATATCATAATAATAGTACAGATTGGTATAAGTAGGAATCTTACAGTGAGGATAGAGGATAAGCGACAGAAGCCAGCCTATGGGGCAACACGTGGCACACGAAATCTACGAATTCTTAGCCTAAAACTAACCAAAAGCAATTGCCTAAGATCTAAATACATAAATATTGTCGAAATTCAAACAGAGAACCTGAAAGGTGGGTTAAGAACATCCTAAAATAGAAAATGAGAAATCATAAAGATGGCGTGACATCCCAAAAAGCACGGCTGACACTAGCGCGGTGTCCCCACATCCTACAACACTAAGGGCATAAAAATATGGTCAAACACATTACTAGTTCACATTAGCTCTATAAATATGCAATGCAATATTGACTCACTAGGGAAACGTGCAGAGGAACTAGGAGGGGCCACACTAGCAAAGGGAGAGAAGGGGGCACACGTCCAGTCGCGCATAGTGTCGGCCGAGAGAGGAAGATGAACACAAGATGGCGCGTCTTGGCAACTATGTATGGGAAGCTGCGAGGACAAAATGGCGGACAGATAGCAAAACTGGCGTGGCGTTTGAAATTATTGTTACTTCTTTCCATTTTTATTTTATTTTTTCTAGTGACTTCCGCAACAATGACATTCCTTAGGAATTATTAAAGGATACCCATTAGGAGTGTTATGGTTCTTGACTGACACTTGGAAGGTCAAAACAGGTTCATAAAGACTCGGAAGAGGCCATATACTACATATTATAGGCTCTCACGTCATTGACGGAGAGAACCACTGGTAAATTGTACATTTATATATAATAATAATTAAAGTTTAAGAGGCCATTAACGAAGAAAATGCTGTATTAGATTAAATTTTATTTCATAGAATTATTAATAAGAAAAGAAACCCAAGTCGCATCCTTTAAACTTCTTCATTTACACTGAATCTATATGTACACATTTTGCCATTGAACAAACATTAAATCACATAAATAGGGCTCGGTATGAGGCTAGCATTAGACAGAGGTGATTATTTAGTGCTCTTCATAGCCGTCGGGAAGAGGGTTGACGTGGGAGTTGTGGAAGAGGGACTTCTGGCCATCTCCCCAGGGGAATCGCTGAAAACACAAAGGAATTATATTAACCCTTGAACTATGGCAGAGCTCTTCAATCTATCTTTTGCCAGACGCCCTAATCCCCGAGGAGGTGGAAACAAATGAATCTCCTCTACATGCCTCTGTCCTGTCAGTCGGCAACCCTCCTCTCACCTAACACCTCGTTCACTCATATACCTCTCAACTCCAGACTTCCACCTCACTCTCGGTCTGCCTCTTCCTCTCTGCCCTCACTCTCATACACTTTATTATTCTCTATTTTACCACACAATCTGAGTGTTATAATATTACCAAGTGTCAGCCAGAAGGCAAGAAATACAGCCGGCGTCACATGAGGGTATGTATCCAATACTAGGTTTGACGACCCTATCACATTCAGAGTATACCTGGTACTAAAGAAAAAGATGTTATTTAACCAATGCTTATTTATTTTGACAGTATCTTCAATTTTTCTAATATAAACATCTAAATTTAAATGGATATCAAATTCTGATGTAGGCAACCAAGTGATGCCACCTTAAGGGGACCGACCGGTTATTTACTAACTTCCAGGCCTTACTTCCAATGTAAATGCAATTTGGCACAGGTGTATGTGACCATAAAACTAGGTCAAAAAAAAAAAAATTGGGGCTTTTTTCCTACAATTTATGTAAAAAAAGGTTGCAAACTATAGCACTACTACGACCCATTCAACTCATACAGAAATCCCTATAGCACTTGCTGTATGTGATCAAACAACTCACAATAGGTGTGTCTGTAGTTGCTATAAGGAATATTTTATATATTTTGTGTATTTTTGGATTTAGGTGATTATGAATTAAGGTGAAATTATTTTGTAGAATTTTACGACTGTGACAACATGCTGCAACCAAACAAAGTTGGCTAGAGTAAATTGGTTTTATAGGACTTGTAGTGTTTTTAATTACCTTTTCAATGGTATATACACCATTCCTCTAGGTCCAATAAACATTTTAGAGTAACATCCAAAAGTGCGACAATATAGGTTCTGAGAAAAACATGTGAAAGTCTAAGGTAATTAGGTGATTTTTTTTTTTTTTTTTTTTAGTTTTACAATATTTTACACAGGAACACGGCAAAGTAGAAGAACAAGCGTATGGGAGGTTGTAGAGTAGCTTACGCTCTTTCCATTTATATAGGTATGCTCCTCGTACGACCAGTAGTTACTGAGCATGTTAATTTCAAAGTTCGCTATACAGTATAACGTTTTTAGAATTACAGGAAATGTTTGGAAAACATAAAAAAAAACAATTTCCAATGGGTTTTCACTAATAACATTTCACTGGCTTATGAAGGGATGTTGACTCTTGTGAGTAAACACCTATTGGTATTTTCAGGATTTAGATTTTTTTAAGCCTAAATTAACCGGTCGGTCCCCTTAACCCGTCCAGCCCCAGCGACGCGTCTGGCGCGTCGCCGATGTATGTAACGCACAGCCCCAGCGACGCGTCTGACGAGTCACCCTAATTGCTCCGACCGTAACCTCAGGTGTAGCCACTCGAGAGGGCTCAGATTTGTATGGGAACTGTGTACGTATCCCACGTAACCGTGCCGATGGTTGAAAACTCTCAAAGTCCACGTGCGTGCGCGTGAGCGCGCAATAACCTGGTTTTTTGGGGTAATTGCCTTCAATTTTTTACTCTTGTAAAATACGTTTTCGGGGGCTCTGTAGGACCATTCTTTAAGCTTTTTGAGCGTTTTTTCGTGGTTTTTCCAATTCATTCCTAACCCATTCGCTATTGTTTCTGGAATAAAACCATTTTTTGAAAACCGGCCGGGTTCTGGTGAACAAAAAATACAAAACTAGGCGGGGCTCCACGGGTTAAGGAAGCTAATGTATAGTAATGTGGGAGGCGATAGCATGGTGGACTGCAGACTAAATGGACCTCAGATCAAGTCCATGCCAAATATTCCGAGGTGATCTGATAATTCCTGCTGTTCTACAAATATCCTGGCTACACAGAAACATGAAGAAAATACCCCCTATATCATCACCAATTCATAGTACATTAGATGCCCGACCATTTATTGGCTCTATGAACCTCCATTCTAGCCCTGCACCTAACCGGTAAGCACTCATCCCAATGCCTTTAAAAAAAAAATACTCTGATAACATCTTCGACTTCATCCCACCACCAGGATACTCTATTTCTGGGGGGTCCTTTCGTCATACCACACATTTTGTCTGTGGTATTCAATAGGCTACGTTTCAGGAATTCCGAACTATTATGAAAATTACCTATGCTATCTTTTGTTTTCCTTTCCTATTTTAACAATTTTTCAAAGATTTTATCTTCATATTCTGATTTATCCAGCAATCACACTCTTCTCTTTGGCACATACACTCTTTCTCACAAATGTTCTACCCAGCCTTATGTCACATACTGTACTAACAACTTATGTTGGGTAATGCTCTCTTCTCCTGGAATAACCTTCACATTCCAAACATAATTCTAATTATTCTTCCTTACTAAAATGTAGTTGTTGTTGTTGTTGTTCCCTAAGCTGCCTGGCCGAACAGCCCCGAGTCCCTGAGAAAGGCCATGGCCACGATCGGGCTTTCCCACAGAGCTCTCATTGAGTGTAGATTGTGTTGTTGTCGTAAGTGGTTGTGTGAAATGCAGTCTTCTATGATGTGTTTAATGGTATGGGGTGCTGTGTTACATCCCGGGCAGGCGTCGACAACGGAGTCATCCAGTCTCTTCTGATAGCTCAGGAGAGCTGGATGGTGTCCGCATCTCAGCCTGGCCAGGTGGACTCTGTCCTCGCGAGGAAGGGAGGATTCGGAAGGATGGATTTCGGGAGGTCGTGCATGCAGCTGCGTGTTGTCTGTGAGTGAGTGGATGGATCGGTGAGAGATATGAGTATGGATGTGCTTCTGGAAGTTGGTTCGGGGTGGGCAGGGAGGGAGAGAGGACAATAATTGTGTGTGATACCGTGTGCTGGGTGTTGTTTTGATATTTCTTGGTGTCTGTGGGTGTGTTGCCATGTAGTTTAGTGGGTGGTCTTGGTTCGTGGAGGCTGCTGCCAGGAATTGAGTGCCTCTCATGTCCAGATGGTCTTTGACTTTGAGGATTTTGGTTTCTTGATGTAGGTGATCTGTGGGTGAAGTAGCTGTGCAGCCTGTAATGATCTTCAGGGCTTTGTTTTGAATAGTCTGTAAGGTCTTATGATGTGTTTCAGCTAGGTTAGAAGCCCAGGCTGGGCTTGCGTATTCCATCACTGATCTTATGTATTGTTTATATACTGTGGTGGTAGTTTCTTTGTTGTGTCCAAATTTTGTGTGAGCAAGTGACCTGAGGGCGTTAAGTCTGGGTGTCAGTTTCTTTTTAATGTTTGTGGTGTGCTGTTTGAATGTCATATGAGTATCATATGTTACTCCTAGGATTTTGGGTGTGTGTGTATGTGTTAGGGGTGTGTTGTTTATGGTGAGTTGAGGGATGTATTCGTGTTCTCCTGTCCAACTTGTGAGCAGGGTTGCGGTGGATTTGGCTGGGGCTAGATTAAGTCTGTTTGTAGTGCACCAGCCATGTAGTGTGTTGAGATAGGGTTGAAGGAGATCTGTTGCTCTTTTTGGGTCATGGTGTGTGCATGTGAGTGTTATGTCATCTGCATAGGAGGCTAAGTTTATTTGGGGCGTATTGGGTGTAGTTATATCGTGCATGTACAGATTGAAGAGTGCGGGCGATAGGACGGATCCTTGTGGGACTCCGTTTGGAAAGTTTCTTATTTTAGATGACTGACCGGCAAAAGATACGTGTGCACATCTGCCTGCTAGGAAGTTGGCCAGCCACCTTTTTGTGTTGTTGTGCATGTTTGTGTTGTAGATTTTGTTTGTTAGGTTGTGGCGGGGGATGGCATCGAAGGCTTTACTAATGTTGAGTGTGGCTAATAGTGATCTGTGTGGTGGTCTAGCTGAGTTGATGCCGTCGAAAGCTCTTTGTGTAAGGTCTGTGAGAAGAGTGTTTGTGGAGTGCAGTGGCCTAAAGCCATGTTGTGTTGGAGCTAGGGGTAGGTCAGGTGTAATTAGTTGTAATACTAGGCGTTCCATGACTTTGGAGGGGGAGCAAAGAAGTGTGATGGGGCGGTGCGAGGAGGGTAGCGTGGGGTCTTTGTTGGGTTTGGGGAATGTGATGATGATACCATGCTTCCAAATGTCTGGTATTGTGTTGTGTGAATAGCTGTAGTTTGATATGTTAGTGAGTGCTTGTATGGCTTGTGGTCCCAGGTGTCTGAGGTGTATGTTGCTTATGTTGTCTAGGCCACAGGCGGGTGAGTGCTTGAGATTGTTGACGATATGCTTTGTCTGGTGATTGGTGAAGGGTGTATAGTCAGGGTCTGTGGGGAATTGTTTCTTACGTCGGATGACACGTCGGTCGTCTTTGTGAGGTTTTAGGTGGCTGACATGTGAAAAGTGATTGATGAGAGTTTGCTTGTTGTTTACATGAAGGAGTAGTCTGTTGTTGTGATTGCAGCATGTGATTGTGTTGTGTTGCTGTTGGAAAGTGTGATGCTGTTTAGTGTTTTGTAGAGTTTTTTGGGGTTTGTTTTGTGATCAAGTGTTTGTAGGAAGTTATTCCAATTTAGTTTTTGTTGTTCTTGTATTTTGTTGTTAGTTTGGGTGTTGAGTGCTTGAATTTGTTGTGTGATGTCTTGTGTGTGGGGTGCTGGGGAGTGTTTCAGTATGTCGCGTTGTCTGATGAGGTTTTGAATTTCTGGTGTGAAGTTGGGGTTGTGTCTTTTCCTGTTACCTCTTGGAATGTGTTTCTTGTCAGCGTTTTGGATAGTTTTATTGAGTATGTGTACAGCATTGTTGATGTTAGTGATGGGTGTACTGTTTAGAGTTGTGAAGTGTTGTTCTGTCTCATTTGTGAATGCTTCCCAGTTAGCTCTTTTATAATTGGTGTATGTGTGTTTGTGGCTAGCTGGGGTGAGTCTGGTTTTGGTGGTGATAATGATCGGGAGGTGGTCAGAGCCTAAGGTTCTGACCACCCTCAAGGATGTTGTGGGGGCGAGTTCTGGGGAGCAAAAGGTGATGTCTGGAGATGATGGGTTATAGAGGGCTTGGTGAGGAATATGGGTATGTTGATGGATGTCGTTAACCCGTTGAGACCCAGCGTCGCACGTGTTGCGTCGGCAGTCTTTGATCACCAACTCCCAGCGACGCATCACGTGCGTCCGACATATAAAAAACACTTACGTGGCTCGTAAGGTAGGAAATGGCGGGAGAATAGGAGGGGGAGGTACCGTAGTGTGTGTGGGAGCCGGGCCAGTAGGTGTGAGCGGGCCGAGACAGCCGCGCGGCTGGTGGTGGTGGGCTTAGTGGGGATAGTTTACACCCCTAGTTCACTGCCACTTTGAACCTTCATTACTCCGGTCGTATGGGAGCTAGAGGCTTGAGATTTATGTGAGATACTCCTTAGGATGTATGCCGTTCAATGCCATACTCAGTTTTTACCCTAGTGCTCCCGGGCGGGTGGTCATGCGGGGGAGACAAACTATTGAAAACCCAACCCCCCCCCGTCCCCCAAATGACCGAAATGAGTTATTTTTGTGTTCATTTCTCACCATTCTCTTCCATTTTGGCTCAACAAATTTTTTTGAGGCTCCCCCCCCCCCCCCAAAAAAAATGTCAGAGGTGATTTTTTTTTTTTTTTTTTTCATTTCTCATCCTTGTCTTCCATTTTAGCAAACAAAAAAAATAAGTGAAAATGGCTTGGGACTGGGGTGAACAAAATATTATAACTAGCCGGGGCTCAACGGGTTAAGGATGATGAGGTTATCGGTTTGGTTTTGTAGTACCAGCCCTCTGTCTGTGTCGGGGTTGTCGACAAACCAGGCCGACGTCTTGGCGTTGAAGTCACCACCCAGGATGATGTGTGGGGTGTGTGGGGTGTTTGTGATGTGTTGTAAGTGTGGTCTGTATTCATTTGGTACTGTAGGGGATGTTTGGGGAGGGATGTATGTGTTTATGATGGTTATGATGTGTTATGATGGTTACAGGTGCCTGAGAAAGGGTACACCCTTTCTCAGGCACCTGTCATCTTAAGTCAGGAAGAGACGTCAACCTTGGTAGATACATACGATAATTTTATCGAGTCAGTATTCAATGCACAAAATAAATACATCCCCAAAAGAAAATTTAGATCAACACAGAACCAACCCAAATGGATGAATAATAGACTATTAGATCTTCTAGGACAAAAGAGAGGAATATATAGAAAAATTAGGAAAGGCAAAATTCACCTACTTGCTTACTATCAGAATCTATCAAGACAGGTAAAAAAGGATATTAGGAAAGAAAAAAGAAATTATGAAATTAAGGTTGCCAATGACTCAAAAAATAATCCTAAAGCTTTTTACCAACTATATAAATCCAAGGCTGCTAAGGCAGCCTCCCAGAAGCTGGGTGTGCTCAACCGCCTTAGGGGGTTCTTTTCCCCTGCACAGCTTCTTGCTCTGTACAGGGGCATAGTGCGCCCTTGTATTGAGTATTGTTCACATGTGTGGGGAGGTTCCTCTCACACCACTCTCCTAGACAAAGTTGAAAGGAAGGCCTTTCGTATCATTAACTCCCGTCCACTCACCAACTCTCTGCAATCTCTCTCTCTCCGCCGCAATGTTGCATCTCTCTCGCTATTCTATCGCTACTATAATAATCAGTGTTCCTCAGAGCTATCCCAGTGCATACCACCTCCTTTACGTAGGACACGTGGTACCCGTCTTGCAACTCAATCCCACCCCTACTCTGTGCAACTCTCCAACCCAAGAGTGAAACGTTACTCTCAAACTTTCTTCTACTCAACATCTGAGCTCTGGAACTCTCTCCCAGAATCAGTCTTTCCCTCTTCCTATGACTTAAATTGCTTCAAACTCCGTGTGTCCAGGCATTTTGACTCTAACGTCCCTTGATTTTGGCCCTGTCACTCTTTCAACTATGGGGGAGGCACTCGCTATAGGCAGTTATGCCTTTTGCCTCCCTCAATCACATAGAAAAAAGAAAAAAAATTGGTCCCCTTAAAACTTTGATAGGAAAAATGACAGAAAATGATTTAGAAATGTGCAGTACATTAAATAGTCAATTTCTTTCCGTTTTCACTAATGAAAATTTGGCACAGTTTCCAGAAGTCTGTAAGGTATATAGCGATAGTATAGAAAATAGGTTAAGTACGGTTACTATAAGTAGAAATGATGTGCTTAAGGAAATTGACAGACTGAAACCTCATAAATCGCCTGGTCCTGATGAGGTATATGCTAGAGTATTAAAAGAATGTAGGGATGAGTTAAGTTACCCATTAACATTTCTATTTAACAAGTCATTAGACAGGTATAGTTCCAGAAGCTTGGAAGCTTGCAAACATAGTTCCGATCTTCAAAAAAGGTGACAAATCAATAGCATCCAATTACCGTCCCATTAGTCTTACATCAATCATAGGAAAGCTACTAGTCAATTATTGCTAGTAAAATTAGAAACCACTTAGATACATTTAATTTAATAAATTCTTCTCAGCATGGATTCACTCAGGGACGTTCTTGCCTTACTAATTTGCTTAGTTTTTCTCAGAGGTATATGAAGCAGTAGATAATGACAAGTCATATGATATAATATATTTAGATTTCAGTAAAGCTTTCGACAGAGTCCCCCATGAGAGATTGATGAGAAAGGTTGAGGCGCATGGAACAGGTGGGGCATTGTTGGGATGGATTAGGTCATGGCTAATTGGTAGGAAGCAGAGAGTCAGCATAAATGGTACGAAGTCAGAATGGGGAGCAGTGAAAAGTGGTGTCCCCCAGGGATCTATATTAGGTCCTCTGTTGTTTGTTATATACATAAATTACCTTGATTTAGGTATAACTAGTAGGATAAGTAAATTTGCAGACGATACCAAAATAGGGAGAACAATTGATTCAGATAGAGATATAGAGTGCCTCCAAAGGGATCTAGATACCTTACACAAATTGGGAGATGAAGTTTAACATTGACAAATGCAAGGTATTAAAGATAGGGAAGATGCATACAAATGTTAAATATAAACTAGCTAATATGGAATTAGAAAACTCGAATTGTGAGAAAGATCTAGGTGTGTTTGTTAGCAATGATTTGAAGCCTAGACAACAGTGTATAAGCATTCGAAACAAGGCAAACAGGATTCTCGGGTTCATCTCTAGGAGTGTGAGTAACAGAACTGCTGATGTTATCTTAAAACTTTACTTGTCATTAGTGACACCCCATATGGATTATGCTGTTCAATTTTGGTGTCCTTATTACAGAATGGACATAGATTCATTGGAGAGAGTACAACGTAGAATGACAAAAATGATCCATAATATTAAAAATCTTCCGTATAAAGAAAGGTTGAAGAAATTAGGCTTACATTCGTTAGAGAGACACAGAGTTAGAGGGGATATGATAGAGGTGTTCAAGTGGGTTAGTGGGATTAACAAAGGGGACATGACAAATGTACTAAAGCTCAGTGATAGCGAAAGAGCTCGTACCAATGGTTTCAAATTAGATAAATTTTGTTTCAGAAAAGATATAGGCAAATATTGGTTTGGTAACAGAGTTGTAGATGGGTGGAATGGACTACCAAGTGCTATAGTGGGATTAAAAAACGGTAGGGAGCTTTAAGATAAAATTGGATAAGCATATGGACGAGAAGGGTTGGGTGTGAAGGGGGATCAGCTGGGTTGGGCCAATCAGCGCTCTGCAGACCCCCGTAATCCTGCGTTAATCTCTAACCGTTTTGGTAAGATGATCCTCAGGGTATTAGAGTGTTGCGCCTATAATTGGGCTTTGAAATTGGGGTTGTGTGGGACAGGGATCTGCCGTGCTTAGGCCAATCGGCTTTCTGCAGACTCCCATGTTCTTATGTTAAAGAATGGTGGACAAGCCTACGATTTATTATGCAGTTTCGAATAGATAATCTGCTTTATCAAACACCCCTTCAGAATAGACCATAATTTCAAGGTTTTACTGCACTAATAATAAGAGTATGATAAAAATAAAAGTTTGGAAAGCCAAAAACATTAAGATAATGCACTATGAAGAAAAATCATCAGCTGTTGACTCAGACATGATGTTGAGGCACGTGATTTAATCTGGGTCACCATAGAAACATATTTTATCGCATTTTCTCTTATTTCTGACTGAGCTAATTATTACATACATACATACATAAAATTTTAAGACTGAGTGTTCCACACATAAGTGCAGTTTCAGTATCTTGTCCTAATGGCGGCATTCCAGGCAACCCTGTTAAGGGCTGCTTCACTTGCCAAGTTCTTGGATTTGAGATCGGCGCGTATAGTCCGATCCCAGGTCTTCCTCGGTCCACCCCTTGGTGCAGCTCCCTCCACAATCACAGACCTGCATTTTTTCACCCAATTTTGTTCATCCATTCTCTCCACATGTCCATACCATCCCAGTCTACTTGTACGCATCACCTCGCTAATACTCTTTATACCTAAACGTCTCCTCAGCTCAACATTTGTTATTCTATCCTGTAGCCTGGCCCCACACATCCATCTCACCATTCTCATCTCATTACGCTCCATTCTGTTGACATCCTCTACTTTAACGGCCCATGTTTCTGAGGCATACGTCATTGCACTTCTAACACATGAGGCATACACCTTTCCCTTCAGGGGAGAGGCATTCTTTTCATGGTCAGGATTGGCATCAATTCTCTGAACTTCCCCCAGCCACACCTAATTCTAGCAACAGTGGCAGCCTCAGCCCCACCACCGGCAGAGATGGTATCTCCTAGGTAACAAAACTTGTTCACCAGCTCCAAAGACTCATTTCCAAAATTCACAGCCACAGGATCATCACTTAACACAAGCTCGCCTTTGCACACTACGCACTCAAATTTCTCTATTTCTGACTTATCCTTCGGCAGGGGCCCCTTTATTCTACTACAGCGCTTACTCCCATGGTGTACCCAACATCGACAGATGCTACATTGAATTGAGTTAACGCCCACTCCCTTTCCACACACTGCACATGGGTATGCACCGCTCTTTTCCACATTGCCTCGTCTCAAACTACAATGCATAACCTTGGTTTTGTTAATATTGACTCTTAAACCCTTGCTCGCCATGCCCTCTCTCCACTCTCTGAATTTGGCCTCAGCATCCTGCATACTGTCAGCTATTAGGACTAAATCGTCTGCATAAAACAGTTCCAACGGGAGTCCGCCTCTAAAAATTCTAGACAGCGCCTCCAAGACCATAATAAAGAGGAGGGGGCTTAACACTGAACCCTGATGGACTCCAACACGGACTGCGAACTCATCACTCAGTACACCCTTCACCCTCACCGAACTTCGCGAATCCTCATACATCTTCATTATCACACGCACCAGCCACTCTTCCACACCAAGTTTCCTCATAGCCCACTGTACAACATCTCTAGGTACCCTATCAAAGGCCTTCTCCAGGTCCACAAACACAAAGTAAAGATCCCTGCCTTTTAGTAAGTATCTTTCCTGTATCTGCCTGACTATGAAGATAGCATCGGTTGTACCACGTCCTGGCATAAAACCAAACTGCATATCATCAATAGAGATGCTTTGCTTGATCAAACCCTCAAGGACTCTCTCACAGACCTTCATGATTTGGTCAAGCATTTTCAGGCCCCTATAATTTCCTCTATCTAGCGCATCCCCTTTTCCTTTGTATATATTTACTATTACACTTTTGAGCCAATCCTCTGGGATTTTCTCATCTTTAATAATGGTGTTTATCAACTCAGTGACTAAGTTTACACCAATCTCCCCTGAGGCTTTTATCATCTCAGCGACAATGTCGGAGCAACCTGGAGCTTTACCGTCCTTCATTTTATTTATTGCGTCGCTCACTACAACTGGTGCTATCAAAGGAGGGGGCCCAGATATTGGTTTTTCGATACTAATAATTGACTTATTAGAAGCTACAGTACCGTATTTCAAAGGACCCTCCAGATCATCCGGCATATATTATTTTCCTAGGGCTACTGCTTACCTATTGATAGGACATTTACTGAATTGTGTTGCTATTTACAGGGATATAAATGTATTGGGAGATCTGCAAAGGGCTGCCCTTAGGCAGCACAATGTGAGAGGTAGTGGAAGAAGTATTATGATCTTATTAGAAAGCTAAAGCTAATCTGTACTGTCATAATCTAGTTACTGTAGTTTCTGTTACTTAATCTTTTAGCCCACCGATTTAAAGTTTAAATATCTACAGTAAAAACAAATGTATAGACCGAGTGCTCCACACGAAGTACGGTTCCAGTTTTGCATCCTAATGGCGGCGTTCCAGACAGCCCTGTTCAAAGGCCAAAGCTGGCTCACTTGTCAGGTTTTTCAATTCAAGATCAGACCATAAGGTCTGATCCTACGTCTTTCTTGGACTACACCTTGAAGCTCCCTCCACATTCACACACTTGCATCTTTTCACCCAACTTAGTTCATCCATCCTCTCCACATCATCATCATCATCAACAAATCTGACGCCTCGCTTCCAGAGGAAGCGCCCCAAAAGGGATGGCCATGGCAGAAACTGCCTCCAGGCTCCCAGACATGCCCCGACTGACCCACTCCACAGTGCCACTTCCACTAAGTGGATTATAACCATGAACACTGAAGGAGCAGACCCAGAGCAGTCCCTCACCCGGATGGCAGTTCCACCACTGTTTTGCTATTTTATTTACCCCAGTGGGGCCCTGGCTGGAAGCATACCAAGCACAGGAATTTTCTGGAAATAGGAACCAGTGGTCCACTGCTCCAGAGGCTGATTGCACCACCAAAGTGGCGGGCGGTGGGGTCGCCGCATCCCTACGCCAGAGAGAGAAAGGCCAACTTGTGCCAGTGGGCTGTGAGAGTAAGACACTAGGGAAACATGGGGCACACCATTATGGCCCCACTGCCTTCATCACTCTCAAGAAAAAGTTAGAAATAAGAATTATGATAAAGGTACAGTCAGAAAACGGCTATGGGAAGTATGGGAAACGGCTATCCTCTCCACATAATTATTCAATACAATTAGCAAGGTTAACAAACTGGTGTAGCAGTTCAGTTTCAGGGCTTGTAACTTAACAAACATGATAAAGCCTTGGGACACGGTAGATTGTGTAAAAATAAAATAAAACACAGTATGGTATTCAGTCCCCCCCCCCCCCCCCCGAGGTCTTTTCGTAAGTCTGAGCTTGACCTCCTATGTACCATACAGCTTATACTATATATAATTTTAAATCATTGTATAAGCTTTGTTAAGGAAAAATAAGTGGGGAGGAATTAATGATTAAATCAAATAACCAACCTTGTTCCTCAGTCGCATATGTTCATAAGGGACAAACTCGGGCCTTCCATGAGCATGCTCACCACCAAAAGCGTTCACCATGCCGAGGACAATAGCTGGGCCCGCTACCAAGAAGGACACCATCTTCCACTGTTTGGCTCCACCTGCAACATTAACTGTCATTAACAAATTATATATTATCATGTGGTGATGGGCTGGTCTATCAGAGTGAGAACTGAGCCATCTCTGCCATACCCATAGCTTAATCTGACTGTTCCTTTTACTTATATTTTTTCTAAATCTCAAGTGACGGCGTCTCTTCCGTGGATTAACCTCCGAATCTACCAAGATTGGAAGCCAAAGCGTCACATTTTTCCTTTGCCCCTCAACTTTCTCTTCATAATTGCTGAGAGGCACAGGGCCCTGGGTGGGGCTTTGGTTTCCCGGGCGTTTCCGCACCCTCCTCAGCTCCCCGCCATGGAGTGGCTACGGTCACCCAGGCTTTATTGTGGTAGGCAGGGAGGGTTCTGTGGGGGCGCTCGGTTATGGCCTTGGTCTTGCTCGGGGCCTTGGGCTGTTCGGCCAGGCAGCCTGGGGAACAGCAACAAACAACAAATTATATAGCTAGTTAGTTACAGTCTACAGGCAGAAAGACTTCAGTTAATTTGCTCCATCAATAGCAATTACAAATAGAGAAAGACACTAGCCCAATGTTGTAATATATGAACAGTTGCCTACATTGCCTCCCGATTAGATTTCAAAGAGCATGTAAACCAGATAGTTAAAAGTTGTTACTTGCACATCAGAAATCTCTATTTGGTGAAGCCGTTTATAACCAGACGTTGCCTCCTGACGTTGGTTCACTCATTGGTCTTCTCTCGTGTTGATTATTGCAATGCCCTGTTGGTGGGTCTTCCAAATTATATTTTGAAGAAAGTTCAGTCTGTTCTTAACAGGGCCTCAAGACTAATTTTTGGTGTTCCACCTAGAACTCCTACTACATCTCTTCACATAGAACTGCACTGGCTGCCAGTAAGAGCAAGAATAGAATTTAAGTTGTGTTTGGTGATTTTTAAGGTTCTCAAATTTGGTGAGCTTAGGTACCTTGCGGAGCTGCTCAGGCGCCCACCGGCACACCATGGTGTAGTTGTGCGTCATGACAATGACCCTTTTCGTCTTGATGAACCAAGGGCTTTCCAGAAGTCTTCTTTCTTTGAGAGGTCATTCTCCTACATGGCTCCGAGGTTGTATAACAGGTTGCCGCTGTCCATGAGACAACTGAGTTCTGTTGAATGCTTCAAGAGACAACTTAAGACTTTTCTCTTTGAGAGAGGTGTCATGACAGATGGCTATAGAGTTTAGGCTATTTTGCCACTGCTAGTGATTGTTAAATGTGTGTTGTATATAAGCCTTCTTTTGATGCATTGATTTTGTTCTTTTTTCTTTCTCTTTTCGAGCGCTAGTGAATTCTTCGGAAAAATTGGCGCTTATGAGAAATAAGTAACATGCTTATTATTATTATTATTATTACATTAATTTGTATCCACTGCATGATTTTATGTATGGAAGGAAACTATACCCTATTCCAAGTAAGTAGGCCAAAACTATTGGACATTAACCTCTATAACCCACAAACAACTAGAGTAATCGAGCTAATATTTCTACCGCTAGGGAATAGGTGTGGAAATTTACAGCCCATTTGGTCTAGCCATTTTTGAGTTACAGAGGTTAGGGTCACAATTTATGAACTACTGATTTGGAACAGGGTATAGTACCGGCAAGAGTGACAAAATTGTATACAATAATTTATCATATGAATTAACTACCGGTACTGCAAAGTAATCTCCACTCGTAATATAATCATACTGTACTGTATACATATACTAGTTTTCCTTCCATACATAAATCACCAAGTGGATATACTAAATCATGTGGCCAACTGTACATAATATCAATTGAGTATCAAGTCTCGAGTACAGAGGAGGTTGCGAGGTGGGGTAAATCTAGAAAGAGGTGAGATCAGGTACTGGTACCTCAATCTGATCTGAAATGTTTAAATTTGATAAGTACAGTACTGTATGCTACTTTAAGTCATGAGAGATGGAGTCTGTTGTGTTGATTGTAGCCTACTGTACTCTCATATATCATTCTTTTTTTCTTTTCTTTTTTGTGATTTTCGTTCAAATACAGTGGATTCATATGGGCTACCGAAGACTATCAGAAGTGAGTACCGGTATACAGTACTGTATACTACTGTATACCTATTATTCAAGGACCGTCAGAAGTACAGTCAGCTCTCCTAATTCGCGCCTATATGGGCGATAAAGGGCGGCGCGTATTAGGAATTAGCGAATTAGGAATAACATACCTTATGGGAAAAATCGCTTATGGTGGACACCTCGAAAAAAATTGCCTAATTTTGACAATTTTTGCCCTAAACACCAACCAAAAGTGGATTAAATGATGAACAATAAGACATACAATAATAAGAAAATACACCAAAAATGAGAGAAAAAAATAATTAGCCTAAAGACTTTGGGTTTTTGAGTGAATCCGACGATCGGAGTGTTACTTTCGACCTCCATTTTTAATGTTGTCAAGACCAGGCAGACGCTCTAAGTCTTTTACTTGCTTATTTGTGCCTGAACATTGTATCTCTTGCGTTTATTATGGCCTCTAATGTATTCAGTGATAGCGATGGTGTGCCTGGTGGTAATGATGAAGGAATTGAATCCCCGGGACAACCAAAACAGTCTAGTCAAGTGCCATGTCTGACGAAAGTTGCGGAAACATGACGATGAGTTAGGCTATGCTAAATATGACTAGGCTTATGGTTTCAAATAAAGTCTATGTGGTAAGTAATATCCTCATAATATGATGATATCTGTGCCACGAGAAATGATGGGTGTCCACATGTATTAGGTAAAAAAGGCGGATTTGGCCACTTTTGGGCTCCCGAAACGCTTATTAGGTACCGTAGACGCCTATTGAGAATTTTGAGTTTGTCGGACCCCCAGGGGCGAATTAGGGTTTTCGCGAATTAGGGGAGCTGACTGTAACTGCAAGTAAGTATTTACCCATTATCCAACAATAGGCATAGGTTCGGTTAGGACAAAATGATATTTTTGTCCTGTTCTGTTAACATATATGAGAATGTCAATAAGTCATGGGAGGGAGGGATTGGCTTGATATCCCCGCCCCCATGAACAAATGTCAATAAGTCATGGGAGGGAGGGAGAGGCTTGATCTCCCCACCCCCATGAACAAATCCTGTCTCCCACAGCAAACGGTTATTGCCAAATAGAGCTTATTTTTCCTTTATTATTGCCTTAACCCTCGGAATCCGGGAGGCCTCATATGAGGCAAACAAAAATATTGGCAGGAATCCGGGAGGCCTCATACGAGGCAAAATGCGCTGCTAAAAATCGCTGCTAAAATCATCATAACTCGGCAACCAAGCGTCGTAGCGATGTCATCTCAACGGCAGTCTACAGATAACAAGATGTTCTACAATTTGCAAAAAAATTGACTGCTCTAGGTGGTCTCAATCAGTAGCTACTGAATTATGAAGCTTGACTGTACGAAAATGGCCCCGGACACAGCGATCCGCCTCATATGAGGGCCCCCGGATCCAGAGGGTTAACCCTCTGTTCCCGGAAGGGCTCTTGAACGCCCATAAAAAAGCATACACGAGCTGCCCGGAAGGGCTCTTAAACACCCATGAGGTCAAAGCCTGTGAGCTTCGTGTGCGAGGCGTCGGTCCGACGCATATAAACAACAGCCGGCTGGACCGTCGCCCTGCATCTCCGGCCACAAGAAGGAGAGCGTCGCTTGTTCGTGTGTGCCTGTATGTTGTTGTTAAGTATCGAAAAGTAGTGTAAAGTGGCTGTTTTGGCCATAAAGTTATCTCCAATGAAATCATCATCACAGCTCAACCAGTTGACTTAGAGAGCTCTACTTAATGCCATTCTACAGGTAAATAACACAGCTACGCTTGGGGATGCGCGGGAATGCGGGAAGCAGTCAGATTAACAAATATACGGTAGCCTAGCCTAGACGTTTTTCGGCCAAAACACCCGGGTTTCGGGGAATATATATATAATACATAGCCGGGGCTGGAGGTTTAAACCCTATATTTTCCCTTGATCTTCATAGCTCTCCTCAGTAGTGGTGGCTGTGTTTTTAGATTGTAGGATTATGGTTTAATACGGTCCTTGTTATATAACAAGATAATTCTACAGAAATACAACTCCATTTTTATTTTAGGGTTTATATATATTATTTTTCTATTTTAACCCATTGGCTGCGGGAGACGTTCCGGAACGCCATGGCATTTTACAGGCTTTTAAAGCCTGTGGAGACGAGTCCGAGTGAGCGTGACAGGACCCAGTCCACTCTCCAGCCAGGCGGCCGCGGCACTGAGGGATATGAACCATATCCCGCTAGACATATGCAGCACTGCCAAAGGCAAATGTAGCGCGACATTAGCGAATATTTGACGATGTCTATGGTTGCACTGCGGATGAATCCTGAGCGCTACGAAGCTCGATCTGCTGTCATTTTGAAGCTATTTTCTTCTAGTTTTTGGCTCAATACATTTCATTCAGACACTTGCTCAATCATTCAGGAGTGCCTGAATGAGCCCTAATACGTCCCGTGAGTTTTGTCAAATACTTCCAGAGATGAAAGATTAAGTAATTCTAAGTAAACACAGTTATATATATACATAGGCCTTTTGGGGCATTGTTTTTTAGTTATGGACCCTTAAAGTCGGCATGTTTGGTGTTTTTTGTAGTTTCTAACCCTGTTTTTCTTCAATAAGATGAGGATAGGAAAAAAAATATAAAGTGTATTATGAAGCATGATATCAATACTTCAAACTGAATATTACAAGAAACCAACAAAACTTAATTTTAAGCTCATCATCGCGGAAAGAAGAAAGGAGCTACAGAGGATTTTTCGGTGTTTTCTGTCAGTTTAACCCTTGTCTAGCGGGTGGTCTGTGGCCGTTCTGGGCCTTTTCAGGCCATTCTGACTGCTATATCAACCATCAGCATGAAAGGAACTGTATTGTGCCGAAAACTAGGCAGAAATCGCTACACAATGACACCACATACAGCTACGTAGCACTCGTGGAGCCCTGACAGTGTTACCTCAAAGATGGAAGTTTAGCGGATTTTGCTACATTGTTCACTTTTCGCGAACTATTGGTCACACTGTCATCCTCCCGTGTGGTGGGGGAACTGGAGTTAGTGTGGGCCGGGAGGCCACAGATGTCGGACGTACGGTTCATTACTGTTCCACCCATTTTCACTTGATTTTCAACCATTTTTCACCCGTTTTTTGCCAGTTTCTTTAACTCGACATAAGTCGCGCGCCGCTAGACAAGGGTTAAACCCATTTTCCGAGTATAGCGATAACGTTAAATGCTGTATGATGGTGCATGGTATCAATACTTAATGAAAACACAAACAAATCCTCTGTAGCTCCTTTCTTCTTTCCGTGATGATGAGCTTAAAATTAAATTTTGTTGGTTTCTTGTAATATTCAACTCCATGCCAAGGGAATATGAAGTACAATGTAGGGAAGTTTTTGGTGTCCGTTTGAAGTACTGTATTGATATCATGCTTCATAATATACTTTGTATTTTTGTTTTCCTATCCTCATCTTATTGAAGAAAAACAGGGTTAGAAATTAGAAAAAAAAAAAAAAAAAAATCCGACTTCAACCCCTCAGACCCGGTTGGGCTCCGAGGCATCCATAAAAAACACCCCCGCGGAACCCGGAAGGGCTCTGAGGCTCCGGCAGCTTGAAAGCCTGTAAGCTTGGTGTGCGAGGCGTCCGTCCGACGCATGTAAACAACAGCCGGTTGGACCGATGCCGCGCATCTCCGACCACAAGAAGGAGAGGCGTCCTTGTTCGTGTGTGCCTGTATGTTACTGTTAAGTAGTGAAAAGTAGTGTAAAGTGGCTGATATCGCCACAATGTTATCTCCACGGAAATCGTCATCACAACTGAACCAGTTGACTTAGAGAGCTCTACTCAACGCCATTCTACAGGTACGAAACACATCTACGCTTGGGGATGCACGGGAATGCGGAAGCAGTCAAAATAACAAAGACACGGTAGCCTAGGCATAGACGTTTTTCGGCCAAAACCCCCGGGTTTCGGTATGGAATACATAGCCGGGTCTGAGGGGTTAAGGGTCCATAGCTACAAAACAATGCCCCAAAAAGCCTATGTGTACAGTATGTACCCCCAATTTTGCGAGAAATTGGTCGACATTGCGGGCCGCAAAAGTGGAATTCGCAAAATTGGATTAACTAACCTTATGGGGAAAAATTAATATGGTCGACATTTCATCAGTGACGGCCCAATTTTTCATGATTTCCGTCATTTATTTGCTTTATTTGCTTTGTACACACATACATGTAATTATACATCCCACAATAAAGAAAAATACAGAAAAACATAAGACATTATCCTTGAGAAAATCAAATTAAATGAGCAATTGAGCATTTACCTAGACTCGAAAGATGGCTAGGCTTGCGGGGATGGAGGGAGGGTGTCTGAGGCTTGGGTGGCCCGGCCACCCCTCCCACCCCGAAAACTAGTGCGGAGAGCCCCACTTTCTTACGGCGCCACCCGCAAAAGTAGAGTTACATCGCAAAATTAGGTTTTCATCAACAATGGCATTTTTGGGGTCTCGGTGGCAAAATTGGTGTTTCGCAAAATCAGAACACGCAAAATTGGAGTAATTACTGTACAGTATATAACATTTTTTTACTTAGAATTACTTAATCTTTCATCTCTGAAAGTATTTGACAAAACTCGCGGGACACCCTGTATAGCGGAAATATGCCCGCAGTGTAAGTGTTCCAGCTAAATTGTAGTGTACGGTATTTCATCGCTAGAGAGTGAAGTACAGGTATTCAGTTTTTATGGGCATTTTCATTCCTATATTCAATTCTAATTTCCAAACAGTTTATCCAAGGAAGAGTTTGAGAATGCGAGGTTTTGGGTGGGGAAAAAAAAAATTGGGGAAATATAGGAATAACTTTAAATATATACCGTAATATTGAAAAGTAATAAAACCACAAAATGTGAATATCTGAGCCAAGTTTTGGCAAAAGTTTGCCCGGAATTGGGTATTGTTCAGAGTCCAAAAATACCAAATTGTATAAAGAAAAATTGGCTTGGATTTGACCAATTTTCAGAGTAAAATAAAATAAAATAAATAAAACAAATAATTGCAAAAAAAAAATTGGTTCGGATCTGGTCAAATTTCAGAGTAAAAATAAAAGCTGGCTCGGATTTGGCCAATTTTCATTAACAAAAATTGTAAAGAAAGTTGGCTTGGGATTGGCCACTTTACAGAGTACTGTACTGTACTGTAATCGAAGAAAAAATTATGGCTCGGATTGGGTAATTGTTGTTGTTGCTGTTCCCCATGCTGTCTGGCCAAGCAGCCCCAAGGTCCCGAGCAAGGCCAAGGCCATAACCGAGCACCCCCACAGAACCCTCCCTGCTTACCATTAATAAACTGGAGATGGGCTGGTCTATCAGAGTGAGAACTGAGCAATCTCTGCCATACCCATAGCTTACTTTGACTGTTCCTTTTACTTATATATTTTCTAGATCTTATGTGACGGTGTCTCTTCCGCAGATTGACCTCCCAATCTACCAAGATTGGAAGCCAAAGCGTCACTTTTTTCCTTTGCCCCTCAGCTTTCTCTTCATAATTGCTGAGGGGCACAGGGCCCTGGGTGGGGTTTTGGTTTCCCGGACGTTTCCGCACCCTCCTCAGCTCCCCGCCATGGAGTGGCTTCGGTCACCCAGGCTTTATTGTGGCCGGCAGGGAGGGTTCTGTGGGGGCGCTCGGTTATGGCCTTGGCCTTGCTCGGGGCAGTTCGGCCAGGCAGCTTGGGGAACAAGAACAACAACAACAACTACTAATAAAGCCCAGGTGACCGAAGCCACTCAAAGGCGGGGAGCTGAGGAGGGTGCGGAAACGCCCGGGAAACCAAAGCCCCACCCAAGGCCCTGTGCCCCTCAGCAATTATGAAGGGAAAGTTGAGGGGCAAAGGAAAAATGTGACACTTTGGCTCCCAATCTGGCAGTAGGGAGATCAATCCACGGAAAAGACGCAGTCACTAGAGATCTAGAAAATATATAAGTAAAAGGAACAGTCAGAGTAAGCTATGGGTATGGCAGAGAACGCTCAACTCTCATTCTGATAGACCAGCTCATCACCAGCTGTTCAAGGGAATAGTGGCGTTTTTTTCTTCTATTTATTCAGTTATTCATATAATTTTTAGTTTCCTTGCTAGACCTCCATCAAGCTTAACCTAACAAGTGCGCATGGGGGTAATTGGAAACGTCCCCCTGTGCTGACGTATTTGAGGTGTTTCCGTCACTAAAATATTCATTGTACCATTAATAGCATTAATACTTATCCATATGCGCCTATTATGGGTTGATTATAAAGGTATTAACCTGAAACAACAATAAAACAAGTGAAAACAGCGTTTGGATGGTCAAAATCGGAGATATAGCCCGCGAGTTGTATAATGTATGGGTGAGGCAAGCTGCTTTCCCGCCAATTTCCCCCAAGGCCACTGAGACACAGTCGATCGATACTCTCTCTCTCTCTTGCATTCGCTTGCTATCAGTGATGACCACACCCTGTAACCGGATTTCTAATGTTAGCATGAAAATATACCTCAGAATAAGGGAATAACAGGGAAAATAGGTGATAACTGAAGGAGAGGAGGAAAGTGGGGAAGGAGGGGAGGTAGAGGACTGAGATTTTGCATGGCCCAGGGGCCAAAAAAAAAAATAAATAAAAAAAAAAAAAAAATTCAATGTCAAAAATTGATTTTTTTTTCTCTGACTCTTAAGAGTCTCCCCGCAGTCCGCCGGGGGAACTCTTAAGAGTCTCCCCGCAGTTCCCGGGTTAATAAAACACCCCCTAGATGAATTTTTACAATTTTCGGTAGAAAAAGGTCGGTTCCTCTGAAAATTACAGGCTATCGCTCGCCAGGAAAAATTTGACACCTAAATGGCACGAAAGGTCTTAAAATTGACAACGAAATGGGGCGAAAGGTGTTTAAACCGTCAAACTAATGGGCCGAACGCCTTAAAATATCAAAACTAATGGGGCTAAACACGAGGGAGAAAGTGGTCCAGAAAACCGGCCCATCTCCCCTTAACCCTTCCTCCCCGGGCTGTCTTAGCTAATGACGGTCGCCCCTACCCGGGCGATATGGCCGAAAAACGTCTAGGCCTAGGCTACCGTATTTATGTTTATTTTCACTGCTAGAACTTTCCCACTCATCTATAATCGTAGTGCGGTTTTCAATCTGTATTTTGGCATTGAGTAGAGCTCTGTAAGTCAACTGGTTCAGTTGTGATGACGATTTCAGTGGAGCCAATATTGCAGAGATGTTGCCAATATGGGGGCTTTTTAGACACTAATTTCGTCATGACGTCAGAACAATAACATTGAGGAGTCTTCTCCTTCTTGTTTTCGGAGGAGCGGTGACGAGCGCTTGGGTTTGTTGACATACGTCGTACGCACGGCGTTCGGACCAAGCTTAATTAGGCTATTAAGCTCATGCCTTAGATAAGGCATACCGGGTAGCGGCCCTTCTTTCGTGCTGTCCTTACCTAAGGCAGCCTGGGTAGGAAGGGTTAAAAGTCAAGAAACTCTAAAAAAAAAAAAAAAAAATTGCTCGGATTAGCCCAAATTTTAGAACAGTAATGCCATAATGATAATGGGCTAATAAACTTCATGGTCCAACATCTTGGCCGTGGGATCAACAATGGGTTGAGGGGGCAGACCCCCCGTGACCTATTGAAATCATCTACAGGATTTAGACAGTAATGGGTTAATAATAATTATTATTCCCATATTACTGTACTCCTATTGCATCCCTTTTCCCTAGGCCTAGGCTAATGGAATTGGAATTAGGAATGAGAATGGCCATAAAAACTGCTTGCCTCACTTTCTAACAATGGAATACACCACAATACAGTCGACCCTCGATTTAACAGACTATTAGGGGGGGAAGCTTGTCTGTTACTGGGAAAGTTCCTGCGGACTTGCATTTTGCCCAAATACTGTATGTCAAAATAATATGCGGACTTGCATTTTTGCCCAAATACCGGTATGTCAAAATAATAAAGATTTTGAACTTTCTGTATGTATTTTTTAACCTAATTAGATGGAAGCGAATAAAACTTTATAGATATACAGTAGATAGAAGAGAATACAAAATTCTACTGTTGCTTCCTAGTACAGTACGTGGGATATAAAACTAGGGTCAATATTTACGAGACGCACCAGAGCTATTTTCAAGTTTTAATAATTTATATGGTGTATAAGCTTTCTATAATAAAATTATTTAATGGAAATTAGTATTTACCCATTATCCAAGAATCTAAAAACACGGCCCCCAATAGTTGGAAGGGCTATGAAGAATAGGGAAATTGAGGGGTAAAATGCATATAAAACTAATATATTGCATTTATAAATAAAAGTTGGCTCGGGTTTGTTCATTTTCGAGACCTATAAAACCTGATTTTTGTAAAATCCGAGCCAACTTTTGACGAAAGTTGGCTCAGATTTCACAGGGTGGGGTGGGTAATAGCTTATGTTATCAAAATAGAGTCAACTTTAACCCTCTCACCACGGAAGGGCTCTTGAACGCCCATAAAAAAGCATATAACAGGTACCCGGATGGTCTCTTGAACGCCCAGTGGTTGAAAGCCTGTGAGCTTCGTGTGCGAGGCGTCGGTCCGACGCATGTAAACAACGATTGTGTGCCTGTATGTTGTTGTTAAGTATCGAAAAGTGGTGTAAAGTGGCTGTTTTGGCCATAAAGTTATCTCCAATGAAATCATCATCACAGCTCAACCAGTTGACTTAGAGAGCTCTACTTAATGCCATTCTACAGGTAAATAACACAGCTAGGCTTGGGGATGCGCGGGAATGCGGGAAGCAGTCTGATTAACGAATATACGGTAGCCTAGCCTAGACGTTTTTCGGCCAAAACACCCGGGTTTCGAGGAATATATATATAATACATAGCCGGGGCTGGAGGGTTAAGGAGACATTAGCCTAACCTAACCTATCCTAGTATTATGGGCCTCCCCCCACACCCCCGCTGGTTGGGTAAAACTGCTAACGGTAGAAATCCAGTTGGGGTGGAGTGAGTACAGTAATAGCCTAATAATAATAATAATAATAATAAGCATGTTACTTATTTCTCATAAGCGCCAATTTTTCCGAAGAATTCACTAGCGCTCGAAAAGAGAAAGAAAAAAGAAAAAAATCAATGCATCAAAAGAAGGCTCATATACAACACACATTTAACGCATTTCGCCTACCATATTTTGTAAAAATTGAGTCAACTTTGAGAAGACATTAGCCTAATCTAACAACCTTACCTAACCTATCCTATCCTATTATTATGGGTGGGGGCTGCCGCCCAACACACCCCCGCTGGTTGGGTAACAGTGCAAAAAACACAGTATTATGGGACACACCTTACTCCGACGAGTGGCAGCGAGAGGGCCGAGAGGTTCACAACAATAACATAACATGAGTGCGGCGGCGGACGTAAGTTAAAATAAGAAATCATCGTATTTATTACCCATTAATTTCCGGAAGTTTAACCCTCCTGGCCCGGGCTAGCCCTCCTAATGACAGTGCGGGGTACCCGGGCGATCTGGCCGAAAAACGTCTAGGCCTAGGTTACCGTATTTTTGTTTATTTTAACTGCTAGAAATTTCCCACGCATCTATAAACGTAGTGCGGTTTTCAATCTGTAGACTGGCGTTGAGTAGAGCTCTGTAAGTCAACTGGTTCAGTTGTGATGACGATTTCAGTGGAGCAAATTTTGACGCGATGTTGACAATATCGGAGCTTTTCAGACACTAATTTCGTCTGACGTCCCAACAATAACATTGATCCGACGTCTCCTTATTGTTTTCGGAGGTGCGGTGACGCAACGATCGACTTTGTTTACATGCGTCGGACGCACAGCGTTCAGGCCAAGCTTAACCCTTCCTACCCGGGCTGCCTTAGGTAAGGACAGCGCGGCAGAAGGGCCGCTACCCGGTATGCCTTACCTAAGGCATTTGCTTTAAAGAGTGCGTCAAATTTCGCGCGGGCAAATTTTACTTTGCGTGGGCGATCGTAGCGCCACCAAGCCTCAACTACCACGCTTATCAGTTCCTACATTGCCGCCATTGAGAGCTACAGCAAAAAAATGAATTCCGACGCGTCCGATACTGTGCAATCTCCCGCGCGTCCCAGTGCTACCCCGCTTGCAACATCTACGCCTCTGCCAATCGAGAAGAAAAAGAAACTAAGGAAAGTGAAACGTTTGCGAAGTGAGAGTGCAATACAACGTGAACTTTTCAACCCGGATTTGAGCAGTGGTGAAAGCTCTGTGGACAAAAACCTCTATATTCAGAGTAGAAGTGGGAGCGAAATTGACGATTTTGTGGGATTTGGTGCTGGTGACAATGTTGATTTATTTGAGGGGGGTGATAGTAGTGATGATCCTGATGTGGAAGTGGTGGAGGAAGGTGCTATTGAAGTACCAAGTGTGCTAGAGCCAACCCCTTCGCCTAGTTTCGTAGGTCAGGGTAGGCCTAGGCCTAGCCCTACGCCAGGACCTTCCCCTTTGCCTGCCCGTACACCCTTGAAAGTGGGTAAATACTTCTATAAACAGTCTTTAGTGAAAAGTGCAGCCAAGAAAGCACGCAGGGAAGCAGAAAAAGTGAGGAAAGGCGTAGATAGTGAGAGTGACGCCGACCCAGGCCTAGCAACCACCCGCATTCCTTTGTCCCGACGCCTTGACCCGGGATGCCGGGAGGGCCACCCACAGCCCTCGGCTTCATCTGTCCCTCAGGATGACCAAAGGGCCTCTACAAGTGCGTCATTGGCCTCCCACAGTGTGCCACCACAGGCACCGCATCGTAGGTCATTATTTCCGGCGGAAAAGTCCACGGCTAGCCGCAAAAGGAGCCCAACTCCCGAGGCCGAGGCTCCCATTGCTCAACCTCCCGCAGCCCCACGCCGCCGACACCCGGTCTATTCTTCACCAGAGTTGTCTCCTGAAGAGGCTGCTGACGACCCCAACATTGCCCCAGATGACCTGACGTCGCCTGAGGAAGAGGAAGTCCCGACAAGAAGAGTCAAAGGGCGAAGTCGTGGACGTGGTCAGCCTGCCGACGCCGCTGCCCCTGGGCCTGGGCCTGGGCGTGCAGGGCATCCGCCTGGGCGTCCGCGTGGCCAAGGGCGTGTGCCTGCTGCAGCTGCACGTCCTCGACCTCGAGCTGCTGACATGTTTGTGTGGTCAGATGGGGCGGATTTTGTGCCAGATTGTCCTGCCTTTGACGAGGTACAACAGGGTTCCGGGGTGTCACCAGCATATCCCTGTGGCCCAAATGCCACCCCCAGTGAACTTTTCTGTGGCTTCTATGACAATGAAGTCATGGAATACCTTGTCAAAGAGACAAATAACCACCAGGCTATCTGTTCAAACTTTCTTGGCAGGAAGACCATTGCCAAGATGGTGGCATGGAGAGCTCTCACTGTGGCAGAATTATATGTGTTCTTGGCACTCACAATGCTGATGACACACATAAAGAAGCACGTTCTGGCCGACTACTGGATAACTGGCGACCTCACAACAACTCCAGCATTTGGCAAATTCATGTCAAGGGATAGGTACTTCGACATCCTCTCATATTTCCACCTGACAAATAACATGCATGTCCACGAGCCCGACACACTCTGGAAGATCAGGCAACTGTATGACATGATACATCATCGGTTTTCCACCTACCTGATTCCATTTCAGAAGCTGTGCATCGACGAGTCTCTGGTCCTGTTCCGTGGTAGGCTGCACTTCCGACAGTATATCCCGTCAAAGAGACACCGCTTCGGCATCAAGCTCTTCGTCCTCTGCGACTGCAAGACAGGATATGTGCTCGACTTTATAGTCTACAGCGGCAAGGGTGGTGAGGTGAAGATTGACCCCCTCATTGGTTTTGGCGGCGCTGTGGTAAAGAGGATGATGGAGAGGTACTTCCATGACAACCACGTCCTCTATACCGACAATTATTACACGTCGCCTATCCTCGCCAAGTACCTCCATGACCGCAAGACCGGAACTGTCGGCACAGTGAAGGGGAAGAGGAAGGGCATGCCAGCCTACCCAACCAAAACTAAGAAGACGGACATCTTCCATAAGAAGAGTGGCCCCATCCTCTCCATCCACTGGCATGACCAGCGCAAGGTCAACCTCCTCACCACATGCCACAAAGCAGAGATGGTCCCCACAGGGAAGGTGGACCGAGAACGAAGAACCCTATCACGAAACCAGCTGCTGTTCTGGACTATAACCTGAACATGCGCCTCGTCGACAAGTCCGACATGCAGATGGGCTTCATAGACTGCCTGCGAAAATCTTGCAGGTGGTACAAGAAGTTTGTCCTGCATACAGTAGATATGTCTGTCCTCAACGCGTACAACATCTACCATTTGAGGAGTCCAGTCATCAAGTACAAGAGCCTGCGGACCTTCCAAAAGCAGCTGATACATGAGCTCCTGGTAAACCATGCGGGTACACCAGGGAGGCCACTACAAGGACCAGGCATGATGGACAGAACAGGGTGTGCCGAGTTCTTGAGAAAGTACCAGCTTGTCGCCCTTCCTTTCCAGGGTCCTAACAGCAGAATAAGAATGCAGAAGAGGTGCTATGTGTGCACCCGCACAACTCGACGACCAAGCAAACCCACAAAAACCACTTGGCAATGCCTCGAGTGTCAGGTGGGACTGTGTGCTGGCACCTGCTTCAATGATTTCCACACTATGACAAACTATTGAAGTGTAAGTGACAGTGATAGTGACACTCAGTAATAATAATAATAATAATAATATAACTAAGTATAAGTGAAAGAGACACATAAGTAATAATAAGTGCCTTCAGAACAATATGAACAAGTGAAA
The DNA here is from genome assembly GCA_032716605.1 of Paralithodes platypus. NCBI lineage: Eukaryota > Metazoa > Arthropoda > Malacostraca > Decapoda > Lithodidae > Paralithodes > Paralithodes platypus. The sequence goes on from CM064545.1 coordinate 31,455,670, forward strand.
GTGACACTAAAATATATATTCCTAACAACAAAGAAGTGAAAATGACACTATCAATTACCATAGTCCAGTATAAATAATCATAACTACTATAATAATGACTATAAAACTAAGTCTAAGTGAAAGAGACACACATAAGTAATAATAAGTGCCCTTAGAACAATATGAACAAGTGAAAGTGACACTAAAATATATATTCCTAACAATAAAGAAGTGAAAATGACACTATCAATTACCATAGTCCAGTATAAATAATCATTACTACTATAATAATGACTATAAAACTAAGTCTAAGTGAAAGAGACACACATAAGTAATAATAAGTGCCTTCAGAACAATATGAACAAGTGTGACACTAAAATATATATTCCTAACAATAAAGAAGTGAAAAAGACACTATCAATTACCATAGTCCAGTATAAATAATCATAACTATTATAATAATAACAATAAAACTAAGTATAAGTGACAGACACAAATTACTTCAGAAAAATAAATTTATTGAGTGAAAATAACATAACAAAAATATATGGCATAATAAACAATAAAACACTAAAAAATCGCTTCCCGCCATAATTCAAGGTAGAGCGACGAGTCAAAACGTTCGTCGTAGCCTGGGCCGCGGTTGAGCGTTCGGACGCGGCGAGGTAAATACGCGGCAAAAGTTACCTCCACTTCCATCACCATAACTCTGGAACTACTTGAGCTAGAACGCTCTACTTAACGCCATTCTACGCGGCAAGGTAAGGCGCCCATTTTGACATATGTTTGATTAATGTAGGTAGTATATTAAGCGAGATTAGCCTTAGTTTACTTTTGTTGTGTTTTCAGCCAAATCGCCCGGATACAGCCTCCGTCCTTAAGAAAGGTTGCCCGGGTAGGAAGGGTTAATAGGCTTTCAAGCTTACTGCTTTTTAATAGGACACCCGGGCTCCTGCCCTTCTTTCGCGGTGTCCTTTCACACTGACACCCGGGCTGGAAGGGTTAACCCATGGAATCCGGGAGGCCTCATACAAGGCAAAAAAAAAAAAACAAAAAAAAAAAAAAAGGGCAGGAATCCGGGAGGCCTCATATGAGGCTTGACCCTTCTTGCCCGGGCAGCATTTCTAAATGTTGATAGTCTTACCCGGGCGATCTGGCCAAAAAACATTGTATGTAAACATAGGCTCATTTTTGTTCATTTAATAACTAGAGATTTCACACAAATCTCAAAATGTAGCCCTTACTGCCACCGATGTAGGCCTAGTGTCCTTGAAGATTATCAAAACAAATTTTCTTATGATCTTTAGAGCATATAGATTCGATATTTATCTTCAAATATATCAACAAAATTTGTGGTATTAAAATAACATTGAACCCTAGTTACTTAGGCTACTTGTTACTTGTAGTGATGAGTCTCGGCCGTGCTCCATCGCTTTCACGACGCTCGTCGCAGCCGCCCTCACATATTCTAGCACTTCAATTCAGGCTTTACGGTCTTGTCTTCGAAGTCATTCGAAGTCTAGTAAGGGATACAGGACGTTTCGTCACCACCTCTTAGACCCGTTTCGTCACCGCGATCTCGGACATTTCGTAACCATAATTAGGCCTAGCCAATACAATTTCAAGGCCATTTTACCTTGATTGAAGTATTTATATGGCTATACTGTAATTTGTGATGAAAACTTAATGGTTGGTTGCCTAATTGTATTAAGGGACGGTTGACATTTATCTGATACGGTTTTGTTAGATTCTGATATCGTTGTCTTTTAATTATATAATGCGATAGGCCTACTCGCTCTCTCTTAATTGTCGCCATTTCCATACCACCAACAGAGGTAAGGAACATGGCCCGTTTGTTTTTCCAGTGGTATCCCCTGAAAGTATAATTTTTTCCTGTTCTAGTGTTTATTTGTCATCCTAGGAAGAAGGCATTTGAAGGATCTGAGAAACTTTGTAGTTGTCATACCATTTTCTTCATAGGCTACTTGTCCCACAGTTTCCAGAGACATAGCCTAGTTGTTTTTCAAGATTGCCATGTTGTGTTATATTTCAACTTATGCTCGACAACTAGCTAATGTTGTAAATTAACAAAGACTGCTTCTTTAGGCCTATAGAGCAGGGGAACTAATACGTATAACACGATGTTGATCATCTCTGCTCGTTTGTAAAGTCGCTGATGCCCTCCTTCTACAGATTATATAATCATATCTCACTTCATGACGATCTACTATTCTACTGGGACATCTGAATAGTTGGTAGGTCGTCGATGGTGCCGTGGACATCTAAATCCATTGCTGGGTCATCTAAACTGTTGGTTGCTGTATTTGTTATATCATCAGTAGGCCTACTGTTATTATAGTATTATATCGGGACAACCAGGGCAATGCCAGGGAAAAGTTCCCCCTTCCTAAGGTGTCTGGTAATGTTTCTATATTTGGTCAGGGACATTGATGTCGCACAGCGTGTGCCTCAGATTATTGCAGTACTGTAATGACACGAGAGAGCCTGTTGTTTAAGACAGCCTTCCTTGCCGCATCCAGAACATGAGTACTCAATAGGCTATGAGGTGCCGGTAGAGATGCCATTATTAAGTTGGGGTCACCTCGATGACTTGTCCGTGTTGACTGACTTACGTCAGCTAACACAATGCACATAGTCTAGAAAAAACCTTACATGGCAACTACTCCTGATGATAAATTTGGAAAAACTCAAAAATTGCGAGACAGGAAAATTGAACGTTCCTGCCAAGCTCAAAAAACACGAGACTAGAATGTGTCATTCCATTTCGGGATGGAGTGACATGAAGCGAAATGGAACGATATTTTCGCTGCATTCCGCTCTCTTTTGTACTTTAGTGACATCCTGGGCGAGAATGTACATTTGAGTGGTTTATGAATTTAGAACCAAGCTACAGTACTAATAATAACTAATAAACATAGTGGTGACGAAACTGGTCAGAATTTTGGTGACGAAACAGGTTTTTGGGGACGAAACGGAATGGTGACGAATGTCCATAACCCCTAGTAAGCTAAACTAGCCTAGATGGCAAGCTAGGGTAAATATTTACCTATGTTCCCGTTAAAATATCCTCAAGTAACCTATTAAAAACTGTTCAGGGGACTGGTTAGAACTTGTAGGATGTTTAATTGAAGTGCGGAAATCCGTATTTACCGAGAAATAACAGTCTTAAAATGCACTATGGGTCACCCAGGGTCCCAGGCAAACAATGCCTAGTTCAGGCAAAAATGTACAAATATTATATTATATTATATTAGATTAGATTAGATTAGATTAACCTAACCTAACCCTAATATAATATAACATAAAAATTTTGCCTGAACTAGTCATTGTTTACCTGGGACCCTGGGTGACCCATAGCGCATTTTACGACTGTTATTTCTTCAGTAAATACTGATTTCCGCACTTCAATTAAACATTCTACAAGTTCTAACCAGTCCCCTGAATAGTTTTTGGATTTTTTTTATTTTAATACCACAAATTTTCCGAGTGTTTTTTATAAGCAAAATTGGTCATTTGCATTAATATATAGTGTTTGTACTGTAATTAATTAGAAATCTCGGGAAAACCTATTTTCCCCATTAGGCCTATCGATCAATGTTGAGACCCCCCCCCCCCCAATAGTGATTTGAAAAGAAATTAGCCTAGCCTAACCTAACAACCTTACCTAACCTAACCTAGTATTATGGATGGGGGCTGCACCCCACACCCCCGCTGGTTGAGTGCTCCCTTAACCTCTGAAGTGCGCATGGGGGTAATTGGAAACGTCCCCCTGTGCTGACGGATTTGGGGGGGTTTCCTCACTAAAATATTCATTGTGCCATTAATAGCATTAATACTTATCCATATGCGCCTATTATGGGTTGATTATAAAGGTATTAACCTGAAACAACAATAAAACGAGTGAAAACAGCGTTTGGATGGTCAAAATCGGAGATATAGCCCACGAGTTGTATAATGTATGGGTGAGGCAATCTGCTTTCCCGCCAATTTCCCCCAAGGCCACTGAGACACAGTCGATCGATACTCTCTCTCTCTCTCTTGCACTCGCTTGCTATCAGTGATGACCACACCCTCCAATCGGATTTCTAATGTTAGCACGAAAATATACCTCAGAATAAGGGAATAACAGGGAAAATAGGTGATAACTGAAGGAGAGGAGGAAAGTGGGGAAGGAGGGGAGGTAGAGGACTGAGATTTTGCATGGCCCAGGGGCCAAAAAAAAAAAAAAAAATAAAAAAAAAAAATATAAAATTTTTTTTTTTTTTTCGATGTCAAAAGTTGATTTTTGTTTTCTCTGACTCTTAAGAGTCTCCCCGCAGTGCGCCGGGGGAACTCTTAAGAGTCTCCCCGCAGCTCCCGGGTTAATTAAAAAAAAAAAAAAAAAATTGGCTGTTGATTATACGAATGTGAAAGAAAAGTCGATGAAGTCTATGGTGTTTACTCTGCAATTTTCAGCTTGATTGTACATTGATAACGGGAAAGTACCGTATTGACAACCTTGTTACGAAAATTAAATTTTAGTACCATACTTTTATATTAGGTCTCTCCGAGGGTTTAACACATTTTCATATGATCTTTACAGCTATCGATGACTGAAAGTACCGTATTGACAACCTTGTTACGAAAAAGACATTTTAGTACCATACTTTTTTATTAGGTTTTGCCGAGGGTTAAAACAAATTTTCTTATGATCTTTAGAGCATATAGATTCAATATTTATCTTCAAATATATCAACAAAATTTGTGGTATTAAAATAACATTGAACCCAGTTTTTAATAGGTTACTTGAGGATATTTTAATGGGACCATAGGTAAATATTTATCGTAGTTTTGGGTTCCTATCATTTATGCTTCATTGCTATATAATTTGGTTTATGTAAATGACCAACCAGTGACGGGCCCCATCGATGATTACAGTATTAGTGTGTTATCACTTTCATGAAAGATACTTTGTTGGTGTACATGTAATTACCGTCGCAAATTCGCTATAAGTGAAATACGAAAAAATGTAAAAAATACCTCCTTGTCGATGGCCGCACCGCAATAGTACACAATGGCTGTCCTTCGGGAGCTCTTACCCTCAATCTTTCAGTCGAATGTCACTACACCTAGCGGTCTTTTTAGGAATCATGAACCATAGCATGAACCAATCACAGCCTTCCGTCAAATTATCCACCAATCACAGTCTTTCAGTCGTCACGTCACGCGGCACGCCCAGGCTCAGTTTGAAGATGGAGCCCGAAGACGGAGGTCGTATGTGCTACGAGTTTTTCAGGTAATTTGTTGTAGTTTTGTAGTTTTATTTCCCGGATCAGTCTGAAGATGGAGCTTGTATGTGGTGGCTGCAGTCCTACACCTAATATTATTATTTAGGCATGTCGTCTATGGAACATATACTAGGCCTAGGTGTTAGGTGAAGGTAATGTTAGGTTCTTTGGTTAGGTTAATGGCAAAAGTTGGCTCGGATTTAAGGGATTTAGCGGGGGTGTGGGGGCAGCAGCCCCCACCCATAATACTAGGTTAGGCTAATGTTAACCCCGTCCCCATAATACTAGGTTAGGTTAGGTTAGGTTATTTGGTTAGGTTAATGACAAAACTTGGCTTGGATTTCATGGATTTAGCGGGGGTGTGGGGGCAGCAGCCCCCACCCTAGGTTAGGCAGTGTGCCAAAATAGGTCAAATCTTTTACAGTAATCATACCGAAATGGAGAAAATTTCAAAATTCATACCAGTTTGGCTGCCTAACCTAAAATTCCCTCGATTGGCCTGGGGACTGGCAGGCAGACTGTCAGAAGTCCGCAAAACTCCAATGTCTTGCTACTCTAAGCTAATGGTCATCATTTGCAAACTCTCGTTGTTCATTAGCATATAAAAAATTCCATAACAATGGATCCAACAAAAATTACATAATAACTCTTAGCTACCTTCCACTTGCGGCTTGCCACTTAGGTGAAGCCTTTAAAACGGAACCTTCTTGTTTGTTTACAAAAACATAACTGACGATGCGAGCGCCCTCCATACTCTATAACCGGGCAATAATAAAGACATAAGAAGAAACAAGAACCAAGATCAACAACCAAGAAGAAATAGCACATAATAAATTTTACTGTCAAAATAGAAAACTGAAAACACGACAAAAGGGAGGCGCCATTGCAAAGGCATAGCTTCCCGACCAGCAAATGAACTGAACTGACTCACCGAGTATTTTTCATAGCGCAAATTATCTCGGCGTATGAAATATCAAGATGCCCAAATAACCATTTCCCGACCTATTTTCCTAGTAATAATGAGTATAATCATCTTCATGGTAGTAAGTGATGGTGTACCTATGCAATAATAGTGATTGTAATGAACAAAAGTGTGTAATAAATATATTATAAATAACGTGTGAAATATGAAGTTACGGATGGTCGGTCGGCTATTTTACTGTATTTATCTTGTAATAATGCATGACATCATCTTTAAATTAATGTCCCATAAACTTTGACGGTCGGTGGTGATGTGGATCCCCCAAAATGGGGATTTTGGTGTTAAAAAAGTGGTTAAAAACTCCAAGTATGAAATTTAACTCAAGGCTGAGTTGCCCAGGTATGAAAATTATGGTTGGGATTTTTCAACTAAAGGCTGCAGGGGCATTCAGGAAGACTGAGAAACACATTCACCATTTTGATCATGTTGTCATAGGGAATGTAGTGAACTTAAAATGTTTCCTGCATTTTAGCCTAGCCTAGTTATATTAGAATTAGGCCTAGGCTACTTACATATGGCACATTGACACAGACTGCTTTTATGGACAGCCTACAATATAAGGCCTAGGCCAAAGGTAAGTAAATGTGATTTAGTCATATGTTAAGCTAGTTATTTATATATCTACCCTATTGTCAGTCTGGGGTCTGGAGTCGACTCTCAGGATCTGGCGGCTCTGGCCTCAATTCCTGGTCATGAATGAACGAGTCGACACTGCATGAATCTATCTAGGCCTATTAAATGAAATTATAGCACTGACATTGTCACATCTCACATGGCAAGCAGAAACTGATTTTGACAAGTCTAGCCTAGCCTAGGAGAGCCAAGGCTAGCTGCCTAACTTATTTTAATGTAGCAGGCTATCCGGGCTATAGACTAGGCCTATTAGGCTAACTTACACTTACACGATTTTAAGTTTAGTTAGCAACTTAGCCATACTACAGTATCAGTATAAGTAGGTCTATTAGTAGGAGGTCCGGGGGGCGAAGCCCCCCCCTGGAGCCCGGTAACTCAAGCCCATTTTTGTTTTGCTAGTAAAATAATGATTTAGTTTAGCCTAGTTTCATTCATTAAAATTTCCTTTGTAACATCTAGCCTATTTCCTTAATTTTGTTATTATCACGTTTCGCCGGCGTCCGGGGCCAGACCGGGGGGCTTTGCCCCCCGGACCCCCCCCTCGTACAAACTTTATTTCATACCTAACCTCGCCCAATTTCGATAATTAATACCTAACTGGAAAAATCCTATTTTGGCACCCTGATAATTTCTGGTTAGGTTAGGTTAGGCTAATGTTAACCCCATTCTTACTGGCTTTTTCCACGTTGAAAAACAAGAAAACGCGAGCCAACTTTCGAAATGAGGTTACTGTGATTTTGGACTCTGAAAAATTTAAAAACCCGAGCCAAGTTTGGTCAAAACTTGGCTCGGGTTTTTACATTTTCAGGTTTTACATTTTTAAATATTGTATTTTCAGAGTTCTTCCAATATTACCCCTTTATTTACGTCTTTTAACCCGCAATTTCCCTGATCTTCATAGCCCTCCCCACTATCAGGGGGATGGATAATGGGAAAATAGTAAAATGCGACGGTCCTCGGTATTAAACAACACTGTAGGCTATATAGGCTAGGCTAAAATAAAAAATAAAAAACAACAAAAAAATAACCTGAAAAACTCGTAACTGGTTGGTGATAAACATTTACCTAATGGGTATTAGTTTATGACCAACCAGTTACGGGCCCCATCGATGATTATCAGTGTTTTATCACTTTCATGAACGATACGTTGTTGGAGTACATGTAATTACCGTCGCAAAATCAGGAAAAACTAAATAAGATGGTCACCAATTTTCCCATGGATTTTTTTATTTTTCCCTGTTAGTTTTCATCAATATATATCTATCTATCTATCTATTGCCTGACGCCGTGATCCCCGAAGGGGTGGCCACGAACGAACCGCCCCCATGCACCTCTGTCCCCAGTCAGTCGACGCCCCTCCTCCCAACCAGCACCGCCTTCGTTCATGTAGTTCCTCACTCCATCCTTCCACCTCATATTCGGTCTACCTCTCCCCCTCTGTCCCTCCACCTCGCTCTCGTACACCCTCTTAGTCATTCTCTCGCTTTCCATACGTTCCATATGGCCGAACCATCTCAAGTTGTTCCTTTTCACACTTTCCAGCACATCTACCTCCACACCACACCTCCTTCTTACTTCCTCATTAGTCTGTCTATCCCTCCATGTAACTCCGCACGCACTCCTTAAGTAATTCATTTCCACTGCTCTCACTCTTGGTCTGAGTCTCTCAACCAACGTCCATGCTTCGCTTCCGTAAGTCAGTGTCGGGATTACCACACTGTCATGCAAGGACTTCTTCACTTCCATACTGACCACCCTATTTCTTGTTACTGCTTTTAGCGTTCCTACAACCCTCTTCCCCTGTTGTACCCTCTCCCGCACCTCTTCATCCATAGTACCATCTTTACTCAACACACTGCCCAGATACTTAAAAGAGTTGACGATCTCCATAGCCTGACCGTTCAGCTTCACCTCACACTCTGTGACTTCACCCCTTTCGAAGACCATAACCTTGCTCTTCCCCGTATTTACCTTCAAATTCCGTTTTTTCGCACACTGTTCCAAACTCATTTACCAGACCCTGCAACTCCCATTCATTATCACTCATCAGAACTGTATCATCCGCAAACAGCAGTATAGGTAGCTTCCACTCAATTCCCTCCCTTTTCAGCGATACACCAACATCCACTGCTCTTGATAGTATTTCTTTCATAACTCAATCCATATATACAGTAAACAACCACGGGGACATCACACACCCCTGTTTCAAACCAACATTCAGGTCAAAGAACTCGCTCTGCTCACTCTCCACACGTACTGCCGCTTTTGCACCCTCATACATGCTCTTCACTGCTTTCAGCAACTTGCCCTCTACTCCGTATATTCTAAGTACTTTCCACAAACCTTCTCTATCCACTCTGTCATAGGCCTTCTCCAAGTCCATAAAGGCAACATACACCTTTTGTTTCTTCTCCAGATACTTCTCCACAACACAATTCAGGGTAAAAATCTGATCTACACATCCTCTTCCCTTCCTAAAACCTCCCTGCTCGTCGCCTATCCATTTCTCCGTTCTCACTCTCACTCTCTCAATCACTACCCTACTGTATACCTTCCCTACTACGCTTAGAAGACATATTCCTCGGTGGTTACCACACACTCCTCTTTCCCCTTTGCCCTTATATAGGGGGACTATTATGCCAGTCTTCCAGTCATCGGGTGCACTCCCCTTCTCCCATGCTAGTTTGCACATTTTCCATACCCATTCTATCACTATCTCACCACCATACCTCAACATTTCCCCACACACTCCATCTGTTCCTGGTGCTTTCCCCAACTTCACTCTTTTCATGGCTTCCCACACTTCTGACCTCCTGATCCCCAGCTCCTCCTCCACTACTTCTCTTCTTCTCCCTCCCATACCATATCCAGCTATGTTTGCTGGCTCTTCATTCCTTTCATTTAGCAACTCACTGAAGTACTCCCTCCATCTTTCGACTCTCTCTTGCTTCTCGGCTAGCATTCTCCCATTCTTATCTTTCACACCCTTACTGTTTCCCTTGCTACCTTCCCTAACTTTCTTGACTTCTTTCCAGAACAGTTTCTTACTCTCCCTCCATTTTACACTCAGATTCCTTCCAAATTCCTCATCTACTCTTCTCTTACTTTCCTTCACTTCACCACCCTCTTACTCTCCACGTACCTCGCTCGTTTCTGTCTCTCGGAATCTTCATTCCCTCTACTACCCAACCACTCTCTATATGCTTTCTTCTTTTCTTCCACAGCTATTCTTACCTCTTCTGTCCACCATGCTGTACCTTTCACTCCCCTCCCTCTTCTCCTCACTCCACACACCTCCTCACATGCTGCACAGATCTCATCCTTAAACACCTTGCTCATCTCCTCCACTTCCTCCATAACTTCCAGGTCGAACCCACCTAGTCGTCTTTCCACTGCTCTCCTGTACTCCTCCCTGACTTCCTCCTCCTGCAACCTCTCCACCCTCCTCACCATTCCACCCTCCTCTCGCCTCCCTCCCGCTCTCCTCACCCACTTCTTTTGTATCCTAACCTTAGCGTTTGGAAATAATTACAACCCTCGGCGAAACCGGTTTCTCCATTATACAACGATCTTAAGACACGCCGCCCGATAGTGGGGAGGGCTATGAAGTACAGGGAAAATGAGGGGTTAAATGCGTAAAACGGCGATTAAAACTTATTTTAGCAAAACTTGGCTCGGGTTTTAAGGTATTTCAAAGGCCTAAAACCCAATATTTCGAAAACCCGAGCCAAGTTTTGGCCAAAGTTGGCTCGGATTTTGAGTTTGTAGAGAACAAAATAACAGTAACCTCATTTAGAAATTTGGCTCAGGTTTCCCGAAATTGCAAAGCCATAAAACCCGAGCCAAGTTTTGGCAAAACTTGGCTCAACTTGGCTCGGGATTTTGCGAGTTTTAAGAGTAAACCAATTATTGTACAGTAACCTAATTTAGAATTTTAGCTCATGTTTCCCTAAATTGCAAACCCCAAAAAGCATAATTTTGGAAAACCCGAGCCAATTTTTGGCAAAACTTTGATCGTATTTTGAGAATCGAAAAAAACTAACTAAATGTCGGAAATTGGCTCATGATTTCCCTAATTGCAAAGACATATAACCAGATTATCGAAAACGTAGCACTTATTTAAATCATAAATATCCAGTAACATAGACCTAGTACTGTACATTGGATACAAGCCTAATCCACACCTAACGCCTACAATGTGCCCGTAGTACCTAGTAGGCCTACGTGGGATACAACATGGCGGTTGGGCCGGCGCCCATTTAGTAGCCTACCGGTATTCGGCCGTATCTGTAAATACGAATGCGAGTCACTTCGAGCGAATTCCTGATCAAGCGGATGCACAATCTAACCCAATTAACCTAACCTAACCTAACCTATGGGCAGGTAGAGTTAGTGTTGACTAAAAAGCTGGTGGACAGACCTCGGGAGACAGGTGAAAATGGCGTGTGTACGAATCGGTGCCGTCTATAGGAAGGTATTCACAACCATGTTACGACAAAATTCCATTTTAGTACCATATACTTTTATTAGGTTTTGCCGAGGCTTAAAAAACATTTTCATATTATGTTTAGAGCATATAGGCCTAAAATCCATATTTGTTTTCAAATATTGCAAAATAATTGGTGACCAACTTATTTAGTTATACTCAAAATCACTAGGCTATAGGCTAGGCTAAGTGAAATACGAGAAACTGTTGGATTGTTCACCCATAACACAGGGAACGTGAGCTGGGTTTAGACCGTCGCAAACCCATAAACTGTGAAACAGGGAACATGAGCTGGGTTTAGACCGTCGCGCACCCATAAACAGGGAACGTGAGCTGGGTTTAGACCGTCGGCGAGACAGGTTAATTTTCGGTTAGGTTAGGTTAAGTTAGGTTAGGCTAATGTTGAAAATAGGCTGGTTCAATGTTATTTTAATACCACAAATTTTGTTGATATATTTGAAGATAAATATTGAATCTATATGCTCTAAAGATCATAAGAAAATTTGTTTTAACCCTCGGCAAAACCTAATAAAAAAGTATGGTACTAAAATGTCTTTTTCGTAATAAGGTTGTCAATACGGTACTTTCAGTCATCGATAGCTGTAAAGATCATATGAAAATGTGTTAAACATAAGAACATAAGAAAATGGGAGTCTGCAGAAAGCCGATTGGCCTAAGCAAGGCAGATCCCTGTCCCACAAAACCCCAAATAAATAAATATATCCCCAAAAGAAAATTTAGATCAACACAGAACCAACCCAAATGGATGAATAATAGACTATTAGACCTTCTAGGAAAAAAGAGAGGAATATATCGAAAAATAAAGAAAGGCGAAATTCACCTACTTGCTTACTATCAGAATCTATCAAGAGAGGTTAAAAAATGTATAAGGACAGACAAAAGAAATTATGAAATCAGGATAGCCAATGACTCAAAAAATAACCCTAAGGCTTTTTACCAGCTATATAAATCTAAAGTTAGAGATAAAATAGGCCCCCTTAAAACTTCGATAGGAGAAATGACAGAAAATGATTTAGAAATGTGCAGTACATTAAATAGTCAGTTTCTATCCGTTTTCACTAATGAAAATTTGGCACAGATTCCAGAAGTCCGTAAGGTATATAGCGATAGTATAGAAAATAGGTTAAGTACGGTTACTATAAGTAGAAATGATGTGCTTAAGGAAATTGACAGACTGAAACCTCAGAAATCGCCTGGTCCCGATGAGGTATATGCCAGAGTATTAAAAGAATGCAGAGATGAGTTAAGTTACCCATTAACATTTCTTTTTAACAATTCATTAGAAACGGGTATAGTTCCAGAAGCTTGGAAGCTTGCAAATGTAGTTCCGATTTTCAAAAAAGGTGATAAATCAATAGCATCCAATTACCGTCCCATTAGTCTCACTTCAATCATAGGAAAGCTACTAGAGTCAATTATTGCTAGGAAAATGAGAAACCACTTAGAAACATTTAACTTAATCAATTCTTCTCAGCATGGATTCACTCAGGGACGTTCTTGCCTTACTAATTTGCTTAGTTTTTTCTCAGAGGTATATGAAGCAGTAGATAATGACAAGGCATACGATATTATATATTTAGATTTCAGTAAAGCTTTCGACAGAGTCCCTCATGAGAGATTGATGAGAAAGGTTGAGGCACATGGAATAGGTGGGGCGTTGTTGGGATGGATTAGGTCATGGCTAATTGGTAGGAAACAGAGAGTCAGCATAAATGGTACCAAGTCAGAGTGGGGAGCAGTCAAAAGTGGTGTCCCCAGGGATCGGTATTAGGTCCCCTGTTGTTTCTTATATACATAAATGACCTAGATTTAGGTATAACTAGTAGGATAAGTAAATTCGCAGACGATACTAAAATGGGGAGATCAATTGATTCAGATAGCGATATAGAGTGCCTCCAAAGGGATCTAGATACCTTACATGAATGGTCAGTAAATTGGCAGATGAAGTTTAACATTGACAAATGCAAGGTATTAAAGATAGGGAAGATGCAAACAAATGTTAAATATAAACTAGCTAATTTAGAATTAGAAAATTCAGACTGCGAGAAAGATCTAGGTGTGTTTGTTAGCAATGATTTGAAGCCTAGAAAACAGTGTATAGGCGTTCGTAATAAGGCAAACAGGATTCTCGGGTTCATCTCTAGGAGTGTGAGTAACAGAACTGCTGATGTTATCTTAAAACTTTACTTGTCATTAGTGAGACCCCATATGGATTATGCTGTCCAATTTTGGTGTCCTTATTACAGAATGGACATAGATTCATTGGAGAGAGTACAGCGTAGAATGACAAAAATGATCCATAATATTAGAAATCTTTCGTATGAAGAAAGGTTGAAGAAATTAGGTTTACATTCGTTAGAGAGACGCAGAGTTAGAGGGGATATGATAGAGGTGTTCAAGTGGGTTAGTGGGATTAACAAAGGGGACATGGCAAATGTACTAAAGCTCAGTGATAGCGAAAGAACTCGTACCAATGGTTTCAAATTAGATAAATTTCGTTTCAGAAAAGATATAGGCAAGTATTGGTTTGGTAACAGAGTTGTAGATGGGTGGAATGGACTACCAAGTGCTATAGTGGGATCTAAAACTGTAGGGAGCTTTAAGATAAAATTGGATAAGCATATGGACGAGAAGGGTTGGGTGTGAAGGGGGATCAGCCGGGTTGGGCCAATCAGCGCTCTGCAGACCCCCATAATCCTGCGTTAATCTCTAACCGTTTTGGTAAGATGATCCTCAGGGTATTAGAGTGTTGAGCCTATAATTGAGCTTTGTAATTGATTTGGGGTTGTGTGGGACAGGGATCTGCCTTGCTTAGGCCAATCGGCTTTCTGCAGACTCCCATTTTCTTATGTTCTTATGTAAATCAATTACAAAGCCCAATTATAGGCTCAACACTCTAATACCCTGAGGATCATCTTACCAAAACGGTTAGAGATTAACGCAGGATTATGGGGGTCTGCAGAGCGCTGATTGGCCCAACCCGGCTGATCCCCCTTCACACCCAACCCTTCTCGTCCATATGCTTATCCAATTTTATCTTAAAGTAGTAAACCCTCGGAAAGACCTAATATAAAAGTATGGTACTAGCCTACTAAAATTTAATTTTCGTAACAAGGTTGTCAATACGGTACTTCCCGTTATCAATGTACAATCAAGCTGAAAATTGCAGAGTAAACACCATAGATTTCATCGACTTTTCTTTCACATTCGTATAGGCCTAATCAACAGCCATTTTTTTTTTTTTTTTTTTATTAAGGGAGCACTCAACCAGCGGGGGTGGCAGCCCCCACCCTTAATACTAGGTTAGGTTAGGTAAAGTTGTTAGGTTAGGCTAATGTCTTTTCAAATCACTATTGGGGGGTGTGTCTCAACATTGATCGATAGGCCTAGGCCTAATGGGGAAAATAGGTTTTCCCGAGATTTCTAATTAATTACAAACACTATATATTGATGCAAATGACCAAGATAATTATCCCGAATAGACTCGCAGCGTTATTATACATAATTTATTAGGGAAAGTGAAGCTCTATGGAATCCTTATAATATACTCACATAGATTCCATTGTGGTAGAATAGTTTTGATAAGTTTTGTAACTCTCGATTATGTCGATAAAAATAGAGTCCCGCGCGTAAACAAACTCTTCTTCTTCACTCCCTCAATCTTGAGAGCTCCGCTACGGACGTGTTCGCAATGGAGTACACTCGCTACGGTAAAGTGTTATGTTTTACAAAGATGTTACTGTATGTCTAATATACACATTTGCAACATTACATTGTGCTCGTATTTATGTTTCATAGTTTTCCCGGTATTTGTTCAATCCTTTCTGGCATTTTTCTTTCCCATTTCCCTTGTAGTTTTAGTATTATTACATTATATTTGCTCTTGCGCACGAATCGGCGCATATTGTTGCCATTCCTTCTCTCAGCTGACAGAAACGTCAAACAGCCCGGCAGATTTGTAACTGTCATGGCCGCTTGTGCAGGTTGTAGTCTCTCCTGTCAGAAATTGGGGGACATTTTGCGAACCAAGGAAGCTACATGGGATTTTCTTGTTCAGCATAAGTTAGTCTTGGCAAACTGGTAAGTGTAGTACATGTAGCAGTGAATTGCAAGTGAGTGAAAATAGACAACAAAAGAAGTTTAGATGTGACAAACGGAATAAAGAATACGTTCACCATGCACTCAGGAAATCACGATGTAGGTATAATGTTAGTGCTGTGAAAGACACATTCTTTGAAAATGCCCACATCCCCAAAGTCTTCAATATTGTGTATTGGTTCTGCATAAACAAATTACCTTATCAAGATGTCGTCCTTCAGTGCGATGTTGGCCTCAGTACGTTAGTTGACTGGTATTAATACACCAAAAATCTGTCTAAAGATGTCAAATAGCGGGGGTGTGGGGGCGGCAGCCCCCACCCATAATACTAGGTTAGGTTAGGTAAGGTTGTTAGGTTAGGCTAATGTCCTTTCAAAGGGGTATAGGCACCCATAATACTAGGTTAGGTTAGCTAAGGTTGTTAGGTTAGGCTAATGTCCTTTCAAAGGGCTATAGGCACCCATAATACTAGGTTAGGTTAGGTAAGGTTGTTAGGTTAGGCTAATGTCCTTTCAAAGGAGTATACGATAGTAAACACTAGGATAGCCTATACCTGGTCAGAGGGAAGAAGAAGAGTCCTGGTGTAATCTCCTTGAATGTTACCATAAAAAGTGACCCTTTGTGTCTCTGATATTAATGCAAAATCCGAGCCAAGTTTGGACAAAACTTTGCTTGCATATTTTCAAAGTTACCTTTTGTGTCTATGAAATTATGGAAACTCCGAGCCAACTTTGGACACAACTTGGCTCGGATTTTTAGAAAATGCTCTTTTGAGTCTCTGAAATTATGGACAATCCGAGCCAACTTTCGACAAAACTTGGCTCGGATTTTTAGAAAATGCTCTTTTGAGTCTGAAATTATTGAAAATCCGAGCCAACTTTCGACAAAACTTGGCTCGGATTTTTAGAAAATGCTCTTTTCAGTGTCTGAAATTATGCAAAATCCGAGCCAACTTTCGACAAAACTTGGCTCGGATTTTTAGAAAATGCTCTTTTCAGTGTCTGAAATTATTGAAAATCCGAGCCAAGTTTCGACAAAACTTGGCTCGGATTTCGGAAAAGTGGCATTTTTGGCATTTCACACATTCCTATTCTTCATTATTTTACTATATTACTTTAACCCCACATTTTCCCTGATCTTCATAGCCCTCCCCACTATCATAAGAACATAAGAACATAAGAAAATGGGAGTCTGCAGAAAGCCGATTGGCCTAAGCAAGGCAGATCCCTGTCCCACACAACCCCAATTCAATTACAAAGCCCAATTATAGGCTTCACACTCTAATACCCTGAGGATCATCTTACCAAAACGGTTAGAGATTAACGCAGGATTATGGAGGTCTGCAGAGCGCTGGTTGGCCCAACCCGGCTGATCCCCCTTCACACCCAACCCTTCTCGTCCATATGCTTATCTAATTTTATCTTAAAGCTCCCTACAGTTTTAGATCCCACTATAGCACTTGGTAGTCCATTCCACCCATCTACAACTCTGTTACCAAACCAATACTTGCCTATATCTTTTCTGAAACGAAATTTATCTAATTTGAAACCATTGGTACGAGTTCTTTCGCTATCACTGAGCTTTAGTACATTTGCCATGTTCCCTTTGTTAATCCCACTAACCCACTTGAACACCTCTATCATATCCCCTCTAACTCTGCGTCTCTCTAACGAATGTAAACCTAATTTCTTCAACCTTTCTTCATACGAAAGATTTCTAATATTATGGATCATTTTTGTCATTCTACGCTGTACTCTCTCCAATGAATCTATGTCCATTCTGTAATAAGGACACCAAAATTGGACAGCATAATCCATGTGGGTCTCACTAATGACAAGTAAAGTTTTAAGATAACATCAGCAGTTCTGTTACTCACACTCCTAGAGATGAACCCGAGAATCCTGTTTGCCTTATTACGAACGCTTATACACTGTTTTCTAGGCTTCAAATCATTGCTAACAAACACACCTAGATCTTTCTCGCAGTCTGAATTTTCTAATTCTAAATTAGCTAGTTTATATTTAACATTTGTTTGCATCTTCCCTATCTTTAATACCTTGCATTTGTCAATGTTAAACTTCATCTGCCAATTTACTGACCATTCATGTAAGGTATCTAGATCCCTTTGGAGGCACTCTATATCGCTATCTGAATCAATTGATCTCCCTATTTTAGTATCGTCTGCGAATTTACTTATCCTACTAGTTATACCTAAATCTAGGTCATTTATGTATATAAGAAACAACAGGGGACCTAATACCGATCCCTGGGGGACACCACTTTTGACTGCTCCCCATTCTGACTTGGTACCATTTATGCTGACTCTCTGCTTCCTACCAATTAGCCATGACCTAATCCATCCTAACAACGCCCCACCTATTCCATGTGCCTCAACCTTTCTCATCAATCTCTCATGAGGGACTCTGTCGAAAGCTTTACTGAAATCTAAATATATAATATCATATGACTTGTCATTATCTACTGCTTCATATACCTCTGAGAAAAAACTAAGCAAATTAGTAAGGCAAGACCGTCCCTGAGTGAATCCATGCTGAGAAGAATTGATTAAGTTAAATGTTTCTAAGTGGTTTCTCATTTTCCTAGCAATAATTGACTCTAGTAGTTTTCCTATGATTGAAGTGAGACTAATGGGACGGTAATTGGATGCTATTGATTTATCACCTTTTTTGAAGATCGGAACTACATTTGCAAGCTTCCAAGCTTCTGGAACTATACCTGTTTCTAATGACTTGTTAAATAGAAATGTTAATGGATAACTTAACTCATCTCTGCATTCTTTTAATACTCTAGCATATACCTCATCAGGACCAGGCGATTTATGAGGTTTCAGTCTGTCAATTTCCTTAACCACATCATTTCTACTTATAGTAACCGTACTTAACCTATTTTCTATACTATCGCTGTATACCTTACGGACTTCTGGAAACTGTGCCAAATTTTCATTAGTGAAAACGGAAAGAAATTGACTATTTAATGTACTGCACATTTCTAAATCACTTTCTGTCAATTTTCCTATAGAAGTTTTAAGGGGACCAATTACATCTCTAACCTTGGATTTATATAGTTGGTAAAAAGCTTTAGGATTATTTTTTGAGTCATTGGCAACCTTAATTTCATAATTTCTTTTTTCTTTCCTAATATCCTTTTTTACCTGTCTTGATAGATTCTGATAGTAAGCAAGTAGGTGAATTTCGCCTTTTCTAATTTTTCTATATATTCCTCTCTTTTGTCCTAGAAGATCTAATAGTCTATTATTCATCCATTTGGGTTGGTTCTGTGTTGATCTAAATTTTCTTTTGGGGATATATTTATTTTGCGCATTGAATACTGACTTGATAAAATTATCGTATGTATCTACCAAGTTTGACGTCTCCTCCTGACTTAAGATGACAGGTGCCTGAGAAAGGATACACTCATTTGGACACCTGGATCGACTTAATTTTTTGACCATAGGGTCCGCTAACAGGGCTTCTCTTAACCCACCATAATTGGCTTTTCTGAAGTCAGGTATTAATGTTGTATTCTCACTGGTATTACCTTTCCATTGTATATTAAAATACACAGAATTGTGATCACTATTTCCTAGGTGGTCCCCGATTTCTACACTATTTATCATATGTTCATTGTTACTGAAAACTAAATCGAGAATATTATCACCTCTAGTTGGCGTATCTATGAATTGAGATAAAAAACTATCTTGTACTACCTCAATAAAC
Organism: Paralithodes platypus; assembly: GCA_032716605.1. NCBI lineage: Eukaryota > Metazoa > Arthropoda > Malacostraca > Decapoda > Lithodidae > Paralithodes > Paralithodes platypus. Next base: position 31,474,894 of record CM064545.1, read on the forward strand.
TCCTTTGAATCAGAGTCGCCTATTTGTTGCTGCCAATCTATATTAGGGAAATTAAAATCCCCCATAATGCACACGTTGCTAAGCCTTGATGCTATTTTAATTTCCTCCCATAATGATGTTCCGTCATTTCTACTCATATTTGGCGGTCTATACATAACTCCAATAACTAAAGTCTCACTACCTTCGTTAACTTCTACCCAAACACTTTCATTTTCATTATTTACTCTAATACCTGATTTAGTACAGCTTTTTAATGAACTCCTGACAAACACTGCTATACCGCCACCCCTCTTACTTGTTCGGTCATATTTAAACAAACTATATCCCGGTATATCGGGGGGAGTTATCTTAAGATTGTTGGATAATGGGGTTATATAGGGTTTCTCCCAGTGGAATTATAACTAATAGCATCAAAACTACCATTGCCAAAAAAAATTGGCCAAAAAAACTCTCAAATAAGGCTGCGAGTCTTTTCAAGAAAATTACCATGACCAATTTTGCTTATAAAAAACACTGAAAATTTGTGGTATTAAAATAACATTTTTAATACCACCATAGGCTCCAATAGGCTACTAAAATGCGACGGTCCTCGGTATTAAACAACACTGTAGGCTATATCAAATAAAAAACAACAACAAATTACCTGAAAAACTCGTAAATGGTTGGTGATAGGCCTAGGCCTAAACTTTTACCGGCTAGGCTAATGTTGAAAATACTAAAATGTGATAGTCCTCGGTATTAAACAACACTGTAGCCTAGCCTATATCAAAGAAAAATAAACTAAAAACTAAAATTAGGCTAGGCTAACTAGGCTAGTAAAAAGGCTGTCCGGGGCCTCTTCAATATTTACCCAGAATTCTCCCAATAGGGCCTAGGCTAGGCCAAGGCTACAACACGTACAAATACTCTGACAACCTGTATCTTCTGCACCCAAGCTATACCATACGCCCTCAGTGCTATACAAAAATAGCCTAACCAAAACAAGAGATTATAGCCTAGAGCTCCCTCCTGAATCATAACATCAATGACGCAACCCAACCGTTTCGGCCGGAAGATAACACAAGCCCAGGGCTTTGCTCAATCGTCCCTTAACTACCACCAACACCCTCTAACACCATCATTACCCTCGTGGACGTTTGCTCCTGCTGTGCTGCCGGCGTCATTACGGACAGCAGTCATAAAACTCCGGCGGGCGAGAGAACTTAACGAAGCGGCCATCTTCCTGGATCAGCTGAGAGCAACTCGAGTCAATGGCGTAACTTTAGTATATTGTCACGGATGATATTGCTTATACTAGAATAGTATAATTCGAATGTATATTATTATTAAATAATCTAACTCATAATATGAAAATGTTAAAAAGTTTTATAGTCACCAAAAGTTATATTATTTGGGTTGCATTTGACTCATGAAAGAGATCCCAAAAGGCGTCAAATTTGAATGGTGTGATGATAGCCGTGCAGCTTTCTCTAATAAGATTATGAGAGCCAACATTAAGAAAACTAGTTGTTATGTCAGGCATTTAATCTGGACTGATAGGGTTTCTTTACTGAATTAGGAGTCAAAATACATACATAAAACACACGTAGGCTATCGATATTACAATGCAGAGAAGTAAGCCATAACTCAGGGTATGGATTAACAATAGTATATATTTAGACAGACAAGGTTGATATGAGTGAGGTTTATGTAAGAATCTTATAATAATTCTAAGAGTAAGCAGTTCCATAATACAAATGGGGACACACAGCACGGGTTTAGAAAGGGCTGATCCTGTCTGTCGCAGCTATAATTAGGCCTACCCACCAGGAGGCCCTACTATAGAAGACATCAGCAAGGGCAAAAACGTCGATGTAATATACTTGGATTTCGCCAAGGCATACGTCAAAGTAGATCATAGCCTCGTCCTACACAAGCTGATAAATCTAAGTATTAGAGGAAACCTCGGTAAGTGGCTGCACAGCTTCCTAACTCATAGGGAACAGAGAGTATCGGCCCAAGAACACCTCTCCGACTCAAGCGAAGTAATAAGTGGTGTTCCGCAGGGGTCTGTACTAGGACCACTTCTGTTCCTTATCATGATAGGGGATATCGATCAAGAACTCCAGCACTCCCATGCAGGCTACCTCATTTGCAGACGACACAAGAGTAATGAGGAGGATAGAGGCAGCTGACGACATGGCCCTGCTACAAGAGAACCTCAAACACCTACTGGACTGGGCAGATTCCAACAACATGATGATGAACGGCGGGAAATTCGAATTGCTAAGGTACGGCCCTCTACAAACCATCAAAGAGGGCACCAGCTACCAGGTCAATCAGAAAACCATAATTCCAAAAGAACATGTGCGGAACCTGGGAGTAGGCTACCAATGAGTAGTCCTACCAACGGAACTTTTTCTCGCCACATCAATCAAATCGCCGAGACAGCTAGGAGACTCACAGGGTGGATACTCAGGACCTTCCAAACTAGAGAGAGGGCCTGTATGCTGACACTCTGGAAGGCCCTAGCTGGTCCTCCCAAAGCTGGAATACTGCTGCCAGCTATGGACTCCCCACAAGACAGGTGACATCGTCAAGCTGGAGTCTCTACAGAGGACCTTCACCAGCAGGATCTGGGGTCTCCAACACATGAATTACTGGGAATCCCTGAAGGAATTGCGACTCTACTCCCTACAAAGATGACGTGAGCGTTACCTAGTGATATACATGTGGAAGACCTTAGAAGGGCTGGTACCTGACGTGGGACTAGTGATCAATAACCACGTAAGAAAAGGGCGGCTGTGCTACATCAAGAGGACCGAGGCTACCTCTCGGAAAATAGCAACAGTCGCCCACAATAGCTTCACCAAAAATGGGGCTCATCTTTTCAATGCTGTACTAAAGGCCGTCCGGAAACTGGCGGGAGTCACGACTGACTCCTTCAAGCGTCGCTGGACCGATGGCTGGCTACAGTACCTGACGAGCCCCAACAACAGGATACCCCAGCACCGCATCCAACTCATTGGCAAGTAGACGGAACGAGGGAGATGCAGAGCTGTCTGGCCGCAGTGGAGGTCCACTTTAGCTGCGTCCACAGAGGACGGAATTCTACCAAGTATGCCCACCCACCTTACTTCCAGGCATGGCTATTCACACTAGCTGCCATTCTAAAAAAGTTCATCTCCACAGCTTTCAGTTTGGAGAGGTCCTCGTCACTTGCTGTCCAAGTCTCACTTCCATACGAGTGTTGGGAGCAGCACACTGTTTCTCAGTGATTTTTCACTTCTTGACTAACCTTTCTTCCTTTCAGAATACAATAAAGTTCTCCAATTACCTTTCTCCTTTGCATTTTTCTCTCTTTATATCACTCTCCAATTTACAATATTTGCACACTACAGTATGTATGCATGTACTGTATATACTCAGGCACATACCCCATAGCTGGGGGTAGCCAATTCGAGAGAGCACAGTACAGCTCCCAAATATTTGAAACTTTCAACTTCTTCCAATACTTAATTTCTTATTTTAATTTCGCTACTTTTCTCATGTTCTTTCTTAATTCTATATTTTGCCTTAAAATCTATGGTTATATGCATTGTTCTCTCAAACACCATTACCTTACATTTTCCTACGCTGACCTTTAACTTCCTCTTGTCGCATATCTTGTCGAAGTCTGTGACCGCTCTCTGAAGTTCTTTTAACATTTTCCGCCAACAGGACTGTATCGTCCGCATATAGGCATGTTAAAATCTTCCCCTCTCTTCCTTCTGATTCCAACCTACCTCCTATACACATTGATCCCTGTCTTACTCCTACATTGACCTCAAAACTCTCACTTAACTTATCTTCTACCTTCATATTTGCCATTGCAAATGACAAATAGTTGCCACTACTCATTATGAGAAAAATTCCCTCTCCCCTTTAAGGGAGAGGTGTACACTTCATGTGTTAGAAGTGCAATGACATATTCTTTAGAAACGTGGCTTGTAAAAGTGGATGATATCAACAGAATAGAACATAACGAGATGAGTATGTTGAGATGGATGTGTGGGGCCAAACTGCAACATAAGATATCCAGTGAAGAGTTGAGGAGATGTTTAGGCATCAAGAATATCAGTGATGAGATGTGTACTAGTAGGCTTGGATGGTTCGGGCATGTGGAGAGGATTTATGAACTAAGTTGGGTGAAAAGATGCAAGTCCGTGAACATGGGGGGAGCTGCACCAAGGGTCTAACCAAGAAAGACGTGGGATCAGACCTTACAGTCTGATTTTGAATACAAAAATAAACAAGTGAGGCATCTCTGAATAGGGCTACCTGGAGCGCCGCCATTAGGAAATGAGACTGGAAACGCACTCCGCGTGGAGCACTCAGTCTTCAAACTTATTAATGAATGTTTGTATGCAGAAAGGGCATGAATCGCGTAAGGTTAACCCCTTCAGTATATTGTACCATAATGTAATTCTGCTTTGAATCTGGATATCATTAGACACATTTTATGGGGCTAAGGAAGCAAGAACCTCCAGTATTCATAGTGGGTAAAATCAGGAAGGAAGTTCCTCTAGTAATCAAAGGGGTAAAGTCAATCTCTATAGACCCTTTGACTCCCACAGACCTTTCCTGAACATAATAATGTTGACAAATAATAGCCAGAATAAAACTAAGGAATGCATCATGGTATACTATAGTATACTATAGTATAAGGGGTGGGTGCCCAACCCCGAAAGGGGTTGAAATAGGGGAGCTATCCCCCCGTCAAAGGCGGCTTTCTAGGGCCTTTCCTAGCTGATGCCGAGAGGATTGGGTTCTAGTCATGTGGTGATGGGCTGGTCTATCAGAGTGAGAACTGAGCGATCTCTGCCATACCCATATATGTAGCTTACTCTGACTGTTCCTTTAACTTATATATTTTCTAGATCTCAAGTGACAGCGTCTCTTCCGTGGATTGACCTCCCAATCTACCAAGATTGGAAGCCAAAGCGTCACATTTTTCCTTTGCCCCTCAACTTTCTCTTCATAATTGCTGAGGGGCGCACAGGGCCCTGGGTGGGGCTATGGTTTCCCGGGTGTTTCCGCACCCTCCTCAGCTCCCCGCCATGGAGTGGCTTCGGTCACCCAGGCTTTATTGTGGTCGGCAGGGAGGGTTCTGTGGGGGTGCTCAGTTATGGCCTTGGCCTTGCTCTGGGCCCTGGGCCTGTTCGGCCAGGCAGCTTGGGGAACAACAACAACAACAACTATAATATAATATATAGATAGGGGTGTTCGTAGGGAACCGTATTTTCAAGAGGAAAAGTATCACAAGGGTATAGGTAGCACAAAACATCTTTATTTTGGATCCAACGTTTTGACATATCAACTTATGTCATCATCAGGGTCTAAAAATGATAGAAAAACACACGATATAAAACTAACACCTTTAATCATTGTACATTAATGTGTAATTCCCATAAAATATTTTACAAGTTCTGCCCCTTTATACATTGTATATTTTGACCCTTTCAAGCCCTTTTAAACGTTATACATTAATATGTGTAACACCCATTGAATAACTTTTATGTTTGTTTTATATCGTGTGTTTTTCTCTCATTTTTAGACCCTGATGATGACATAAGTTGATATGTCGAAACGTTGGATCCAAAATAAAGATGTTGTTCGCTACCTATACCCTTGTGATACTTTTCCTCTTAGTATAATATATACTCAGGCATATATCCCATGGCTTGGGGTGGCAGACTCTAGACAGAGTCCGAACAGAAAAATCATTTAAAGTTCCAATTCTTAAGGTCCGGGACCACTTTTGCACTCCCTTACCCCTTTCTCTGTCTCGTCTAATAGGTGATTTTTACAAAGGGAGGAGGATTCCTAGACCCCTGCCCCCAGAAGGAAAAGTAGGACAGTAAGAGAGACAGACAGAAATGGCTAAGGTTGGGTAGAGGATGCCAAACCTCACTCTGGATAGGATCAGCCCTCACCCATCATGGTATACTGAAAGGGTTAATTATCATAGCATTTACCTGCATAAGAAGTGGATTTGGAACACAGACAAATATACAATAAAATAAGGTGGGAGACAAGGAGGGGGGTGAAGGAGAGGGAAAGAGAGATAGCAAGAAATGTGAAGGATAATCCAAAAATATTCTGGAAGTACTGTATATTCAGGAAAAGTTAACAAGAAGAGTAGGTATCCCAGAACTGATAGGAGACTTGGACAGTAAGAATAGAGCAGAGACTGATAAGGAGAAAGCAGAGGTGCTGGGGAAATACTTTGGGGAGGTACTTACAGAGGAGTCGGATGATGCAGTGCCTACTATTCCCATCAAACAGGCACCAGCACTAGACCTAATAGAGTTTTCCCATGCTAGAATTAGGAGTGCTATAGGGAAAAGGAACAGAAGTAAGTCCCCGGGACCGGATGGGATACATCCAAGAATCATAAAGGAAGGAGGTGAGATGTTAGTAAAACCATTAAAAATGTTATTTGAGGTATCTTTTAATACAGGACAAATCCCGATGGACTGGAGAGAGGCAAACATAACAGCTATTTTTAAGAAGGGAAAAAGAAATGACCCAGGAAACTATAGACCAGTCAGTTTGACAAGTGTTGTGTGTAAACTAATGGAAACTGTAATTAGAGAAGGAATAATGGAACATATGAAATTAAACCAACTTTTCAGTGGGAGACAGTTCGGATTCTTGCCAGGGAGGTCGTCGGTATTACAGCTAATTAAGGTGGTAGATGATTGGATGCAAATTCTGGAGGATGGGGATGTTATAGACGTGGTATATTGCGATTTTATGAAGGCCTTCGATAAGGCCCCACATAAAAGGCTAATAGAGAAAATTAGAAGCTATAGTATAGGAGAGAAATGTGTGAAATGGATAGATGCCTTCCTGAAAGATCGGAGACAGAGGGTACTGGTGAATGGAATAGGCTCGGGGTGAAAGGAAGTTACAAGTGGGGTACCTCAGGGATCTGTGTTGGGACCACTACTGTTCGTTATGTTTATCAACGACTTGCCTGAAGTTATAACTAATGGAAGTGAAATATACCTTTATGCGGATGACACCAAGCTGTATAGAAGAGCGAGGAGTAAGGAAGATGTGGATTTGCTTCAAGGAGATGTGGAGGGCATGAAGGGATGGTCTGAACATTGGTTAATGCCTTTTCATCCAAAAAAATGCAAGTACATGCGGATTGGGACAAGCAAGACAGACAAGGTGGGATACAGTATGTATGAAGCGATGGAGGAAATGAATGCAGAAAAGGATATAGGAGTAGTGATAGACAATAAGTTAAATTTCTCAGAACATTTAGCGGAAAAGATAAATAAAGCCAATAGAATTGTAGGGCTGATAAGGAGGGCATTCGTGTCAATGGATGAGGAGATTTTCAGGAATCTCTATACAGCGCTGGTTAGGCCGCACCTGGAATATGCGAACCAGGTGTGGGCTCCATATATGGTAAAGGATATAGAAGCAGTGGAGAAAGTGCAGAGGAGAGCTAGCAAGCTGGTACCAACGTTGAAGAACGCGGACTATGAGCAGAGGTTGAGGACACTGGGACTTCCGACACTTGCATATAGGAGAAAGAGAGGGGATATGATAGAGACTTTTAAGAGAGTGTCAGGAAAGTATGATGAGGATGTGTGTCAAGGATCTTCTTGATGCGGGAGGGAACAAGAACGAGAGGACACTAAGAAAATTTACAAGGAAAGAAATAGGCTTGAAAGGCAAAGAACTCATTTTGTGATAGAGTGGTAAATGAGTGGAACGCACTGCCCCAGTATGTAGTCGATTCCGAATCAGTAAGGAAGTTTGAAAGTAATCTTGATAAAGCATGGGGAAGACAAGATTTGAAGTTTGATTACAAAGCTAAAATACAGAATAGTAAAAATGTTGCATCTGCTACCGCCACCGCCAACACCGTGAACGACCGCAGCAGTGCAAGTACTGGCACTGAACTGGATACACAGGCCTAGTTTGCCTTTTTCCAGAGGATCTACTGTAAGAAACTGTAAGAAGAATTATCTATATTACTGGTACCAGGTATATAATAATAACAATAATATTCTTACACATTGACTAGTATATTGACTAGATATTTTTTATACATTATAGTATAAAGTACAAACAAATTACAATATAGGAACATTATTATATGTGCAAAAAAAAAAAAAAAATATTACTACCTGTATGTCTACAACTGGTGTCACACCAGAACATTCTCTGGCAATTATAATAGCCAACCAAAATATTGTACAACAAAGAACCAACATAGAAAATTAATCACATGTATGGACGGAATAGAGTAGTAGAATATCACACAAGGCTTCTTTCCTACACTATGTTGCTTAAAAAACTCTTCCTAGACTGAATAAAATCATCTAGCAATAGCCAGAAGTATTATTTTTAACCCCAAAATGATGAGTAGCTTCTAATGAGTCAGTGTGAAAACTTCTGGCTTTTTGGGGTCCCTTGCTGAGTGTAACTTAGCGATCCTTCCAGAAGACGTCGTCTTGTACGACACGCAGTAGGATGCGTGAGGCATATTCTTTTTTTCCTCCACCATTGGATGAAAGCCCCCTTACCCCTTATTAGATGAAGCCCCCTTTACCCCTTGGGGGTAATGTTTTAGTGAGATTAGTTGGTTATGTAGAGCAGATTATCCAGACCACTGAGCTCCATACGGAACTCTCATTAGTGAGAGGAAAGAACAATAAATGGGGGAGGTGTGGTGGAGTAGTCTTGCCACTGAACTGGTAATCCACTGGACCAGGGTTAAAATCCTGTTATGTCAATGGGAAGATATTATTGGGATGGAATTTGTGCTGTAGCCTACCTAGTATCAGTGCATTACCACAAAGCCCACCGAAACGCCAAATAAATACCCTCATTGTTCCCTGATTAAATAGCACTGTGTGAAAATTCCCATATTCAAAAGAGGCTACAGGGGGACAATGCCTAGTGAGTTCATTGATCAATAGGTGGCATTCCGAGAGTGAGGGTCCGAGTCTAGGTGAGACAGTGAAGCACTGGGCGAGGCAGCTTCACAGATGGGGCTGCTTCGAGCTGTGAGTGAGCAACTAAGCCCCATGCATCCTGCGAAGGCAAGATGGCAGGTGCTGGTTGCAGCTAAAAGTGCTTCACATGTCTCACCCCCTAGACTGGAACGAGACCTAACGGGCTTCACCGTTCATAACGGTTGAATGTACAGGCTCTCAGCCTATGCCCGAGAGGGAGTATTTGGAGTATAGAAAAAACAACAAAAATCACTAAGGACTGGCCTCGCTAGACATTAGTTCCTGAACCTATAGAAATTAAGGAACACCCCGTTCTTAACATTAATCCTCCATTACAAACCCCAATGTATGAAAGCATATGATCCTCCGAGGATTCGAACTCGGGACACCACACCCAGATCATAAGCACCTAAACCATTACACCAACAACACAGCTAAAGGTTGAGTACGTGATCACGATTAATATCCATTTTTGAATTTTGGATATCAATCTAATCATGAACTCAGACCCAACTGCATTATGGAAAGCTTAATGTTTTAGTGATAGGAAAGAACAGTGAATGGGGCCAAGATCACTAATGTCAAACCTGTATCGAGTCGGCCACCCCCAGCTATGGGGTATGTGCCTGACTATATACATACATCCATACATACCAGATTTATTTTTATTTTAGAATTTATGTAGAAATTATTTCATGTTGCTTTTTCACAACAGTTCAAGTGCAGTTATATATACAGTAATTGAATGTGTAATAAATTATAGGTTTGTAAGACCAAACTGGAAAACAATCAACCACTTGCGAGTTTCAGACTATAAGGAAGCTGGAGTTTTAGACATCAATATTAAGCAACTTAAATATCGGTTGTTGTTGTTGTTGTTGTTCCCCAAGCTGCCTGGCCGAACAGCCCCAAGGCCCCGAGCAAGGCCAAGGCCATAACCGAGCGCCCCCACAGAACCCTCCCTGCCGACCACAATAAAGCCTGGGTGACCGAAGCCACTCCATGGCGGGTAGCTGAGGAGGGTGCAGAAACACCCGGGAAACCAAAGCCCCACCAAGGGCCCTGTGCCCCTCAGCAATTATGAATATATATCGGTTGTAGTGCATAGTATAATTACTGACAATCATATTCAGCAAAGTTTGTATCCATCACAAACTAATATATTTTTTGTGAATTTCTACTTAATATCGATGTTTACGGCTTTAACTTTCTTATACAGTAGAATGAAATTCGCAAGTTATCATTTGAGTGAAAAATTGGCCTACCCTTATTATTACCCTTCTAGTACAATGACACCTTTTGAAATTTAAGTGGAAACCAAAAATGTTCTATGATTGGGATAGTAAAGGCGCATGGACAGTGCTGCTTGTGTTCTCTTATATTCTCATTCGTTTTGTGTTACACAAATTGTACTCTAAAAAACATTGCAATTCTACTTAGTTATCTCTGTTTAGCTAATAATTATTAAATGATCGTTTTGTTTACTGTTTGGCAGGCATTTCAGTTATGCTGTCGAGTTTCGTAAATAAATAACCTTACGTTATATATTTCTATTCAGTTTAGACCCTATTGAAAAGAATGCCTTGCTGTGGTGAGGGGGTTCTTGTCTTGAGCCAGCGAATTTGAGGTGCTCTACTCTCTTTTCCCTAGTTAGTTTAAATCTAAATCCTTACACCATTTACATTTACAAGCGGATCGCTTGGTGTAGTGACTAGCGTCTCGGACTTCCACCCAGAAGGCCCGGGTTCGCGCCCACGCTCGGCGCATTAAAGATTTTTCACAAGCACTGAGTCGTTACCATCCCTCATGAGCAAAGGGATGGGGTAGTAGTACAGGACCCCAATGGAAATACGCCTAATCGGCCTTATTGAGCTATCCTTAGCTAGCTTAGCATGTGCTAGCTTTAAGAACTATTATTATTATTATTATTATTCTGTTTAAATTCTGCCTATTTCCCTTCTATATGTTATCCTCCCTATTGTCGTATTGTTTCACTTTCTTCCAACCTATTATTTTTCTCCTACCTATCTTTCCACTTTGGTTATCCTTTTGCACCCTGTGACATCTGGCACCCTGTCATGCCTTCCTGTGGATGCCAGCTTCAGATCTGATGGTGTCTCCTTGGCAGCTTCTGCAACCATTGATTCACATTCCTTGGTCATTGTTTTATATATGGCCCTAGACCTGACTGTACTTGCACTGATGAGCCGTCACCTATGCAGTACTATATATTCATATTATGCATCTTGACGCATTTTTCATTGCTTACTCCTTCAAGCAAGCCCTAAGAGTGTCTTTTCGGACTCAGTGTTCTGGTTAAACTATTATATTATTACTACTAAACAGCTTGAAAATCCTTCTAAAAATCATCTCAATGAACAGTTTACTTCTTGCAGGTCCTTCCATAAAATAATTTATATAGCCAGAATACATTGGTAACTGTACCAGTAATTAAAAAGGAAAACATATCAAAATAATCTAATTATAGCCAGAATATAATTAAACTATCTATCTATCTATTGCCTGACGCCGTGATCCCCGAAGAGGTGGCCACGAACGACCCGCCCCCATGCACCTCTGTCCCGTCAGTCGACGCCCCTCCCCCCAACCAGCACCGCCTTCGTTCATATACTTCCTCACTCCATCCTTCCACCTCTCCCTCTCTGTCCCTCCACCTCGCTCTCATACACCCTCTTAGTCATTCTCTCGCTTTCCATACGTTCCATATGGCCGAACCATCTCAAGTTGTTCCTTTTCACACTTTCCAGCACATCTACCTCCACACCACACCTTCTTCTTACTTCCTCATTAGTCTGTCTATCCCTCCATGTAACTCTGCACGCACTTCTTAAGTAATTCATTTCCACTGCTCTCACTCTTGGTCTGAGTCTCTCAACCAACGTCCATGCTTCGCTTCCGTAAGTCAGTGTCGGGATTACCACACTGTCATGCAAGGACTTCTTCACTTCCATACTGACCACCCTATTTCTTGTTACTGCTTTTAGCGTTCCTACAACCCTCTTCCCCTGTTGTACCCTCTCCCGCACTTCTTCATCCATAGTCCCATCTTTACTCAACACACTGCCCAGATACTTAAAAGAGTTGACGATCTCCGTAGCCTGACCGTTCAGCTTTATAATAATAATAATAATAGTTCTTAAAGCTAGCGCATGCTAAGCTAGCTAAGGATAGCTCAACAAGGCCGATTAGGCGTATTTCCATTGGGGTCCTGTACTACTACCCCATCCCTTTGCTCATGAGGGATGGTAACGACTCAGTGCTTGTGAAAAATCTTTAATGCGCCGAGCGTGGGCGCGAACCCGGGCCTTCTGGGTGGAAGTCCGAGACGCTAGTCACTACACCAAACGAGCCGCTTCACCTCACACTCTGTGAGTTCACCCCTTTCGAAGACCATAACCTTGCTCTTCCCCGCATTTACCTTCAAATTCCGTTTTTCGCACACTGTTCCAAACTCATTTACCAGACCCTGCAACTCCCATTCATTATCACTCATCAGAACTGTATCATCCGCAAATAGCAGTATAGGTAGCTTCCACTCAATTCCCTCCCTTTTCAGCGATACACCAACATCCACTGCTCTTGATAGTATTTTGTTCATGACTCCATCCATATATACAGTAAACAACCACAGGGACATCACACACCCCTGTTTCAAACCAACATTCAGGTCAAAGAACTCACTCTGCTCACTCTCCACACATACTGCCGCCTTTGCACTCTCATACATGCTCTTCACTGCTTTCAGCAATTAAACTGATGTCGTCATATTGAAGGGTCTAAGCTTCATTATTTTCATCATATTATCATCAAAGACAACACAATCTATCACACCGCCAAAGGCGGCTTTCTAGGGCCTTTCCTAGCTGATGCTGAGAGGATTGGGTTCTAGTCATGTGGTGATGGGCTGGTCTATCCGAGTGAGAACTGAGCGATCTCTGCCATTGTGTTATTTTATTTAATAATTTTCATTTTAGTAAGCATTGTTTCCACATAGCGATTTTGATAATTTAATTTGACTTTATATTGTCCTTGTCCCAATTTTGGTTTGTTTAGTTTGCAAGTTTTACATTTTAATTTTAATTTTAATACCCATAGCTTACTCTGACTGTTCCTTTTACTTATATATCTTCTAGATCTCAAGTGGAGGCGTCTTTTCTGTGGATTGACCTCCCTACTGCCAACCTAGAAGTTGGCAGATTGGCAGCCAAAGAGTCACACTTTTCCCTTACCCCTCAACTTTCCCTTCATAATTGCCGAGGGGCACAGGGCCTTGGGTGGGACTTTGGTTTCCCGGGCGTTTCCGCACCTTCCTCAGCTCCCTGCCTTGGAGTGGCTTCGGTCACCCGGGCTTTGTTAGTGGTAAGCAGGGAGGATTTTGTGGGGGCGCTTGTTTATGGCCTTGGCCTTGCTCGAGACCTTGGGGCTGTTCGGCCAGACAGCCTGGGGAACAACAACAACAACAATGGTATTAATATGTTAAAAGGATTAATCTTCATATTTTATCCCTATTATCATCAAATAGAATACAATCTATGACGCCATGAAGACCTCAGCAACCGGCATATTGATAACAGCCGTGAGGAGTGGTCGTGTGGCTTTCCCCTTCACCACAAAGACCCGGACTGTGTCGGAGATCCCCAGCTCCGATATACAAGTCACCAGCGTCTCTGCCACATGGACTATTCCGGGTACCAGCATCGGGATCTGTTGGATAATACATAATAATAATAATAATAATCTGAGAGAGGTATTATATTTATTTAAAAGTGACAGTTCTCCTAAACTCCTAATGGAATTCATTAATGCTAGGATCACGTTACAATGCTGCAATTACAGAATGAGATCATTCATAGATTATCTGCATTTATTAAAGAAAAAACATAGGAATGTTATAACTTAGAATTAGTAAAATTTATGGATAAATAGGGTTACTTTTATACCATTCATAACTGGTTCGCAGCCTAATTTTACATTTCACATTTTGTTTATATGTTTTACTTCAGAACATCCCAAAATCTTACCTAACCTTTCCTCTCGTATAGGTATTACGCTATTCATAGTGCAGTTAGGTCCAGTCATAGACTACAGTAGATCTGAACTGGACATGAAAATGGAACTTTGCAGTAAGGGACCCAAATTCGGAGAACGAACCCCCAAGTTCAAACCTCGAAACCGCAAAAATATTACTGAAATGGAAGTTGATCTCGAGTAATGCCAATAGATTAGATAATAGCTATATAAATGACAGACTAAATTATAGTAAAGCTGATTATGTATCCTTGAAAAGATATTTAGAGGGAGTAGATTGGGATCTTATTTTGAAGGAACAAGATGTACAAGGTAAATATAGTAGATTCCTCGAAATTTATAGAGAAGGAACCAATCTGTTTGTCCCAAGATATAAAACTGGAAATTTTACTAAGCAGAAAGAATGGTTTAATTTGAAATGCAAAAGAGCTTTGGGTAGGCATGATGCAGCTTGAGCTAGATTAAGAAGAAGGTTAGTTAGTTAGTTATGTAGAGCAGATTAACCAGACCACTGAGCTCCATACGGAACTCTCATAGGTCTGAAGAAGAAGGAACACTGAGAGTAATCGGAATAAATATAAACAGGAGAGGAATAGATATGTTAACATAATTAGGCAAGTTAAAATGAACTATGAGAAGAACATAGTAAACAAATGTGAAAGTGACCCTAAATTGTTTTATAAATATATAAACAGTAAGTTGAAGGTAAAGAAACAAATTACTAAATTAAGAGTAGATGCTAGGACATATGAAATGTATCGGACATGTGCGAGGTACTGAATAACAAATTGGGGTCGGTTTTTACTAGAGAGGAAAGTTTTGACGAACCACAGGCGGGAGTACTGGAGAGTGGTCTTAGCAAGATTGAAATAACTAGAGATGAGCTGTTATCTGCGATGAGAGGACTTGAAGTAAGGAAAGCTATGGGACCGGATGAAGTGTCTGCCTGGGTTTTAAAGGAGTGTGCAGAGCAATTAGTGGAGCCAGTGAGGGACATAATTCAAGCTTCCTTAGATAAAGGACAGGTTCCTGTTGAATGGAAAAGAGCTAATATCCTTCCGATATACAAGAATGGAAACCCTGAGGACCCTCTAAATTATAGACCAGTTTCACTTACTAGTATTGTATGCAAGATTTGTGAAAAGCTAATTAGGAAGAGATGGATGAAAATGTTGGAGAGAAAGAAGATAATAACGCCAAAGCAATTTAGGATTCAGAGAAGGGACATCTTGTGTTACCAATCAATCAATCAATCGGCTTTATTTCAGAATTTTTTACAAAAATTACATATATGTACATTGACACATTGAGACAGAGGCTTATTAACCCTCGGAATCCGGGAGGCCTCATATGAGGCAAAATGCGCGGAAAAAAATCGCCGCTAAAATCATCATAACTCGGCAACCACGCGTCGTAGCGATGTCATCTCAACGGCAGTCTACAGACAACAAAAAAATCTACAATTTGCAAAAGAATTGACTGCTCTAAGTGGTCTCAATCAGTAGCTACTGAATTATGAAGCTTGACTGTACGAAAATGGCCCCGGACACAGCGATCGGGATCATATGAGGCCCCCCGGATCCGATGGGTTAAGAAGCTTGCAGAAATATATAACTCCGAGATAGACATTCAAATACAGTAAAAGTCCGTTAATCCGACGACCGATGATTCGAATCTCCCAATAGTCCGAATTTTTCAATTTGAGGCCAAATCCGAATTCACCCGATGGTCCGAATTTCAAGAAGTCCCAAAGTCCCCTTTTTGAGGCATTAGGCCACTCAAATGACACATAATGGAGCACACACATATCATATGTTCATGAATTCACTTTAAAAGTTTACCATTGTCATTGTAGCCTATTATCTACTTCAAAACATTCAGATTAATGGTCAAAGGAAGCTACTGATATAATCGTAAACACCTTCGTCATCTTCTTCTTCCACATCGTCTGCTAGAGAGTTTGTTTTGCTCTTGAACGCATCCTTGGGACGCTCCGATGCGCTACTGGCTTGCACCGCATTTTCTGCAAGCGCATTCAGTCTTGAGCTTGAAAACGCACCTTTCAAGAAGTCCCAAAGTCCCCTTTTTGAGGCATTAGGCCACTCAAATGACACATAATGGAGCACACACATATCATATGTTCATGAATTCACTTTAAAAGTTTACCATTGTCATTGTAGCCTATTATCTACTTCAAAACATTCAGATTAATGGTCAAAGGAAGCTACTGATATAATCGTAAACACCTTCGTCTTCTTCTTCTTCCACATCGTCTGCTAGAGAGTTTGTTTTGCTCTTGAACGCATCCTTGGGACGCTCCGATGCGCTACTGGCTTGCACCGCATTTTCTGCAAGCGCATTCAGTCTTGAGCTTGAAAACGCACCTTTGGACGTATTAGTCTTGAGCTTGAAAACGCACCTTTGGATGTTCCGATACGCTACTATTTATAGTTCAGTGATCGGAGCATCCCAAGGGTGCTTTCAAGACAACAATACAAGGGTGCTTTCAATACAATATAATATAACAGAGCACGTCACAAAAGGAAAATCACAAAAGGAAAATTACAAGAACCTCTCAGGGAAGTGCCGTTGTTAAGGCATTACTTCCCGAACCACATCTGATCTTCAAGAGCAAGACAAACTCGCTAGTAGACGGAAGAAGAAGAAGACGTTTATATCAGCAGATTCCTTTGACCATTAATCTGAATGTTTTGAAGTAGTTAATAGGCTACAATGACAATGGTAAACTTTTGAAGTGATTTCATGAACATATGATATGTGTGTGTGCACCATTGTGTCATTTGGGTGGCCTAATGTCTCAATGTTTTCGTCATACACAGGTTCATAGGGGTAAAGTCCGATAATCCGAAAAATCCACTAATCCGAACGAGAGCCGGTCCGCTGCCCTTCGGATTAACGGAAGTTTACTGTATATGGAAATTAAGGTACCGGGTAATACTTGACATTTAAGTAGGTTACCGTGCATCACTATGAAAATATCAAAATAGAGTACAGTATTGTAGTATATGAAATCCTTTAAAAAGTTGCTGTTGTATCATAAAAGTAATGAGAGTTGTAAAAAAAACATAAACAATATACTGTATATAACAAAATAAAACAGGAAGTAATTTAAAAAATAATGTAGTAAAATTAGATGTATAAACGTCAATGAGGTAAAACTGTACTAAAAATCCAGGTGGCGCTGGGGGTCTTATTCAAATGACTATCGTGTGTGATGCACCATTCAGGTGTTTTGAGGGTTTTCGTGATTTAAGAGGTTTAATACAGTTCGCAACTATCTATGACACATAGTTGTGTAGTATATTTTTACTAGATTCATAATATGATGGTTATATACTCGTTAGTGCAGTGAATATATAATTATTAACATAATTTGATACATAAATATCAGCTTCCTGTACAAGAAATTTAGTTTCATCTAATGTGGTGTAATAGGCTGGGCGAAATTTTAATACTCATTGAAGTATTGTATTTACTTCCTTTTTAGTTACTAACAAATACGTGTTTCAGTAGAAATTGGCTGAACATACGGTATTATATTCTGTAGCTGTAGAATTTGGCAGGTTGAATGTCTGCGCCTGTGCACTATAGTTTCTGTCCTACAAAACAAGCTATCGTGCGCTTTTAAGTTACCAATTTATAATCCACTATCAAATCGGGCAGTTAAATATGTTACCGGCTATATTTTTTATTAGACCAGTGACAGGAAATCAATCAATGTGAATCAGAATGTCATAGAACACAGAGGCAGCAAATTACATACGTGGAGATGCAGGAAATTCGAAAAAGATGATAACAATTTTTTTTTACAACACTGCCTTTTCCACGGGCGACTGTTTAGGTCGTCAGCTGACCGCGGCGGGATATACGTACACAGTGTTGCCAAGGTCTTCTTTTGTTCGCACCATTGGGCTAGTTAGGATTCGTTCAGAAGCGTAGATTTGCGAGTTTCCATTTCAAACGATATTATATTCTTGATATACAGTGTGATGGGGTGGATAGCCTCTGAAGTATTATCCTAACTAACTAACATTGAGGAAAGCGGAATTGGGCTAGTTCTATATACTATTAAAGTTGTAGAGGTGTCGAGTGTTGAGTAGCCTATAGCTAGGCTACATTTCATACAAACGTTCATCATGGCTTTCTGTTGGTTGTTGTTGTTGTTCCCTAAGCTGCCTGGCCGAACATCCCCGAGTCCCTGAGGAAGGCCATGGCCACGATCGGGCTTTCCCACAGAGCTCTCATTGAGTGTAGATTGTGTTGTTGGCGTAAGTGGTTGTGTGAAATGCAGTCTTCTATGATGTGTTTAATGGTATGGGGTGCTGTGTTACATCCCGGGCAGGCGTCGACAACGGAGTCATCCAGTCTCTTCTGATAGCTCAGGAGAGCTGGATGGTGTCCGCATCTCAGCCTGGCCAGGTGGACTCTGTCCTCGCGAGGAAGGGAGGATTCGGAAGGATGGATTTCGGGAGGTCGTGCATGCAGCTGCGTGTTGTCTGTGAGTGAGTGGATGGATCGGTGAGAGATATGAGTATGGATGTGCTTCTGGAAGTTGGTTCGGGGTGGGCAGGGAGGGAGAGAGGACAATAATTGTGTGTGATACTGTGTGCTGGGTGTTGTTTTGATATTTCTTGGTGTCTGTGGGTGTGTTGCCATGTAGTTTAGTGGGTGGTCTTGGTTCGTGGAGGCTGCTGCCAGGAATTGAGTGCCTCTCATGTCCAGATGGTCTTTGACTTTGAGGATTTTGGTTTCTTGATGTAGGTGATCTGTGGGTGCAGTAGCTGTGCAGCCTGAAATGATCTTCAGGGCTTTGTTTTGAATAGTCTGTAAGGTCTTATGATGTGTTTCAGCTAGGTTAGAAGCCCAGGCTGGGCTTGCGTATTCCATCACTGATCTTATGTATTGTTTATATACTGTGGTGGTAGTTTCTTTGTTGTGTCCAAATTTTGTGTGAGCAAGTGACCTGAGGGCGTTGTCTGGGTGTCAGTTTCTTTTTAATGTTTGTGGTGTGCTGTTTGAATGTCATATGAGTATCATATGTTACTCCTAGGATTTTGGGTGTGTGTGTATGTGTTAGGGGTGTGTTGTTTATGGTGAGTTGAGGGATGTATTCGTGTTCTCCTGTCCAACTTGTGAGCAGGGTTGCGGTGGATTTGGCTGGGGCTAGATTAAGTCTGTTTGTAGTGCACCAGCCATGTAGTGTGTTGAGATAGGGTTGAAGGAGATCTGTTGCTCTTTTTGGGTCATGGTGTGTGCATGTGAGTGTTATGTCATCTGCATAGGAGGCTAAGTTTATTTGGGGCGTATTGGGTGTAGTTATATCGTGCATGTACAGATTGAAGAGTGCGGGCGATAGGACGGATCCTTGTGGGACTCCGTTTGGAAAGTTTCTGATTTTAGATGACTGACCGGCAAAAGATACGTGTGCACATCTGCCTGCTAGGAAGTTGGCCAGCCACCTTTTTGTGTTGTTGTGCATGTTTGTGTTGTAGATTTTGTTTGTTAGGTTGTGGCGGGGGATGGCATCGAAGGCTTTACTAATGTCGAGTGTGGCTAATAGTGATCTGTGTGGTGGTCTAGCTGAGTTGATGCTGCCAAAAGCTCTTTGTGTAAGGTCTGTGAGAAGAGTTTGTGGAGTGCAGTGGCCTAAAGCCATGTTGTGTTGGAGCTAGGGGTAGGTCAGGTGTAATTAGTTGTAATACTAGGCGTTCCATGACTTTGGAGGGGGAGCAAAGGAGTGTGATGGGGCGGTGCGAGGAGGGTAGCGTGGGGTCTTTGTTGGGTTTGGGGAATGTGATGATGATACCATGCTTCCAAATGTCTGGTATTGTGTTGTGTGAATAGCTGTAGTTTGATATGTTAGTGAGTGCTTGTATGCCTTGTGGTCCCAGGTGTCTGAGGTGTATGTTGCTTATGTTGTCTAGGCCACAGGCGGGTGAGTGCTTGAGATTGTTGATGATATGCTTTGTCTGGTGATTGGTGAAGGGTGTATAGTCAGGGTCTGTGGGGAATTGTTTCTTACGTCGGATGACACGTCGGTCGTCTTTGTGAGGTTTTAGGTGGCTGACATGTGAGAAGTGATTGATGAGAGTTTTTGCTTGTTGTTTACATGAAGGAGTAGAGTCTGTTGTTGTGATTGCAGCATGTGATTGTGTTGTGTTGCTGTTGGAAAGTGTGATGCTGTTTAGTGTTTTGTAGAGTTTTTGGGGTTTGTTTTGTGATCAAGTGTCTGTAGGAAGTTATTCCAATTTAGTTTTTGTTGTTGTTGTTGTTGTTGTTGTTGTTGTTCCCCAAGCTGCCTGGCCGAACAGCCCCAAGGCCCTGAGCAAGGCCAAGGCCATAACCGAGCGCCCCCACAGAACCCTCCCCGCCGACCACAATAAAGCCTGGGTGACCGAAGCCACTCCATGGCGGGGAGCTGAGGAGGGTGCGGAAACGCCCGGGAAACCAAAGCCCCACCCAGGGCCCTGTGTCCCTCAGCAATTATGAAGAGAAAGTTGAGGGGCAAGGGAAAAATGTGACGCTTTGGCTTCCAATCTTGGTAGATTGGGAGGTCAATCCACGTTAGAGACGCCGTCACTTGAGATCTAGAAAATATATAAGTAAAAGGAACAGTCAGAGTAAGCTATGGGTATGGCAGAGATTGCTCAGTTCTCACTCTAATAGACCAGCCCATCGCCACTTGACTAGAACCCAATCCTCTCAGCATCAGCTAGGAAAGGCCCTAGAAAGCCGCCTTTGGCGGGGGGATAGCTCCCCTATTTCAACCCTTTTCGGGGTTGGGCACCCGCCCAGTTTTTGTTGTTCTTGTATTTTGTTGTTAGTTTGGGTGTTGAGTGCTTGAATTTGTTGTGTGATGTCTTGTGTGTGGGGTGCTGGGGAGTGTTTCAGTATGTCGCGTTGTCTGATGAGGTTTTGAATTTCTGGTGTGAAGTTGGGGTTGTGTCTTTTTCTGTTGGTTGTACTATACATGTATGGTAGCCTATGTGGTGGTGACTGAATAGCCTAATTAAGTGATTGTTTGTGAGGGGGGATTGGGACATTGATGCAGATTTGATGAGTGCATGATTGTGATAATAATGTATGTGGTATTTCATTAATATTTAAATGATGTGACACGTAGGCCACTACTCATACAGTAGGCTATATGGGACTAGGCCTAGATTTATTTGGGGAACTCATAGTATCATGCATGCATGGCTGTTAAAGATAAACATATCAGAAAATGTGTGTGATAGGATTAAAATAGCTGAAATTGTCTGTTGTGCGGTATTAAGTGATTGGGCTACTTTTGGGCGAGTTTGGAGATGTGATGTGCGCTGGCAACCTTGGAATACACACACACACACGCACGCACGACACAATCTATAACTGAACATTTTACCTTTATTAAGACTATAATCCACATTATATTAAGATTTCCATCTGTGAGAAACAAATATCTACCACCATTACTGCTAATGTGCACATAGATGCACAACTAATGTCAAATTTAACAAAGTAAGTTAAGTGGGGAAGAGATGTTTACTGTCCGAGAAGTTTCGTTTAATGACTATTATGGGTAGCGAACACTGGCATCAATTTATTATGCGCTTGCCAGATCTGAAACTAGTTTATAATTGTATAATCTAATATCCATAAAGTGGCTAATGATGATTATTTTATAAGTTCATCTCGAGTTTTTATACATATCATTTTAATTTTAGGACATGGATACCTATCTATTAAAATATTAACAGGACTATTTTTCGAATGACTGCCATGTGTTTTTGTGGGCCTAATCAAATATGTTTTATTAATCATAAATACTTTGTAAATTGGACAATGTACTGAATAGAATGTTAGAGTAATATGTCTGTAACATTCATGACTATAGAAATCCAGTGATATGTTGATGACTGCGATTTAAAAAATTCAATTCACTCGATGGCAACAAATTTAGGTTGGTGCGAACCAAAGGCGGGAAAAATAGCAGAAAATTTTTCTATTTCCCCCCATTACACTGTAGGGTAAAATTATCATATGCATGAATAATAAATTGTTCTATCTATCTATCTATTGCCTGACGCCATGATCCCCGAAGGGGTGGCCACGAACGAACCACCCCCATGCACCTCTGTCCCCAGTCAGTCGATGCCCCTCCCCCCAACCAGCACCGCCTTCGTTCATGTGCTTCCTCACTCCATCCTTCCACCTCTCATTCGGTCTACCTCTCCCTCTCTGTCCCTCCACCTCGCTCTCGTACACCCTCTTAGTCATTCTCTCGCTTTCCATACGTTCCATATGGCCGAACCATCTCAAGTTGTTCCTTTTCACACTTTCCAGCACATCTACCTCCACACCACACCTCCTTCTTACTTCCTCATTAGTCTGTCTATCCCTCCATGTAACTCCGCACGCACTCCTTAAGTAATTCATTTCCACTGCTCTCACTCTTGGTCTGAGTCTCTCAACCAACGTTCATGCTTCGCTTCCGTAAGTCAGTGTCGGGATTACCACACTGTCATGCAAGGACTTCTTCACTTCCACACTGACCACCCTATTTCTTGTTACTGCTTTTAGCGTTCCTACAACCCTCTTCCCCTGTTGTACCCTCTCCCGCACTTCTTCATCCATAGTCCCATCTTTACTCAACACACTGCCCAGATACTTAAAAGAGTTGACGATCTCCATAGCCTGACCGTTCAGCTTCACCTCACACTCTGTGACTTCACCCCTTTCGAAGACCATAACCTTGCTCTTCCCCGCATTTACCTTCAAATTCCGTTTTTCGCCCACTGTTCCAAACTCATTTACCAGACCCTGCAACTCCCATTCATTACCACTCATCAGAACTGTATCATCCAAACGGAGTCCCACAAGGATCCGTCCTATCGCCCGCACTCTTCAATCTGTACATGCACGATATAACTACACCCAATACGCCCCAAATAAACTTAGCCTCCTATGCAGATGACATAACACTCACATGCACACACCATGACCCAAAAAGAGCAACAGATCTCCTTCAACCCTATCTCAACACACTACATGGCTGGTGCACTACAAACAGACTTAATCTAGCCCCAGCCAAATCCACCGCAACCCTGCTCACAAGTTGGACAGGAGAACACGAATACATCCCTCAACTCACCATAAACAACACACCCCTAACACATACACACACACCCAAAATCCTAGGAGTAACATATGATACTCATATGACATTCAAACAGCACACCACAAACATTAAAAAGAAACTGACACCCAGACTTAACGCCCTCAGGTCACTTGCTCACACAAAATTTGGACACAACAAAGAAACTACCACCACAGTATATAAACAATACATAAGATCAGTGATGGAATACGCAAGCCCAGCCTGGGCTTCTAACCTAGCTGAAACACATCATAAGACCTTACAGACTATTCAAAACAAAGCCCTGAAGATCATTACAGGCTGCACAGCTACTGCACCCACAGATCACCTACATCAAGAAACCAAAATCCTCAAAGTCAAAGACCATCTGGACATGAGAGGCACTCAATTCCTGGCAGCAGCCTCCACGAACCAAGACCACCCACTAAACTACATGGCAACACACCCACAGACACCAAGAAATATCAAAACAACACCCAGCACACAGTATCACACACAATTATTGTCCTCTCTCCCTCCCTGCCCACCCCGAACCAACTTCCAGAAGCACATCCATACTCATATCTCTCACCGATCCATCCACTCACTCACAGACAACACGCAGCTGCATGCACGACCTCCCGAAATCCATCCTTCCGAATCCTCCCTTCCTCGCGAGGACAGAGTCCACCTGGCCAGGCTGAGATGCGGACACCATCCAGCTCTCCTGAGCTATCAGAAGAGACTGGATGACTCCGTTGTCGACACCTGCCCGGGATGTAACACAGCACCCCATACCATTAAACACATCATAGAAGACTGCATTTCACACAACCACTTACGCCAACAACACAATCTACACTCAATGAGAGCTCTGTGGGAAAGCCCGATCGTGGCCATGGCCTTTCTCAGGGACTCGGGGCTGTTCGGCCAGGCAGCTTAGGGAACAACAACAACAACAACAACTGTATCATCCGCAAACAGCAGTACTGTATAGGTAGCTTCCAGTCAATTCCCTCCCTTTTCAGCGATACACCAACATCCACTGCTCTTGATAGTATTTCTTTCATGACTCCATCCATATAATTATACAGTAAACAACCACGGGGACATCACATACCCCTGTTTCAAACCAACATTCAGGTCAAAGAACTCGCTCTGCTCACTCTCCACACGTACTTCCGCCTTTGCACTCTCATACATGCTCTTCACTGCTTTCAGCAACTTGCCCTCTACTCCGTATATTCTAAGTACTTTCCACAAACCTTCTCTATCCACTCTGTCATAGGCCTTCTCCAAGTCCATAAAGGCAACATACACCTTTTGTTTCTTCTCCAGATATTTCTCCACAACACAATTCAGGGTAAAAAGCTGATCTACACATCCTCTTCCCTTCCTAAAACCTCCCTGCTCGTCGCCTATCCATTTCTCCGTTCTCACTCTCACTCTCTCAATCACTACCCTACTGTATACCTTCCCTACTACGCTTAGAAGACATATTCCTCGGTGGTTACCACACACTCCTCTTTCCCCTTATATAGGGGGACTATTATGCCAGTCTTCCAGTCATCGCGTGCACTCCCCTTCTCCCATGCTAGTTTGCACATTTTCCATACCCATTCTATCACTATCTCACCTCCATACCTCAACATTTCCCCACACACTCCATCTGTTCCTGGTGCTTTCTCCAACTTCACTCTTTTCATGGCTTCCCACACTTCTGACCTCCTGATCCCCACCTCCTCCTCCACTACTTCTCTTCTTCTCCTTCCCATACCATATCCAGCTATGTTTGCTGGCTCTTCATTCCTTACATTTAGCAACTCATTGAAGTAGCCTACTCCCTCCATCTTTCGACTCTCTCTTGCTTCTCGGCTAGCATTCTCCCATTCTTATCTTTCACACCCTTACTGTTTCCCTTGCTACCTTCCCTAACTTTCTTGACTTCTTTCCAGAACAGTTTCTTACTCTCCCTCCATTTTACACTCAGATTCCTTCCAAATTCCTCATCTACTCTTCTCTTACTTTCCTTCACTACTCTCTTCACCACCCTCTTACTCTCCACGTACCTCGCTCGTTTCTGTCTCTCGAAATCTTCATTCCCTCTACTACCCAACCACTCTCTATATACTTTCTTCTTTTCTTCCACAGCTATTCTTACCTCTTCTGTCCACCATGCTGTACCTTTCACTCCCCTCCCTCTTCTCCTCACTCCACACATCTCCTCACATGCTGCACAGATCTCATCCTTAAACACCTTGCTCATCTCCTCCACTTCCTCCATAACTTCCAGGTCGAACCCACCTAGTCGTCTTTCCACTGCTCTCCTGTACTCCTCCCTGACTTCCTCCTCCTGCAACCTCTCCACCCTCCTCACCATTAATAATAAATTGTTAAAAGAATAAATTATTAATATACTGTTTGTTGTAAATAAGAATGACACAAATTATATAATAAAATAAGTCTTTAAAGGTATAGTAGTGTGCAACATTAATGAAAAAGGATACATTAAATATGTCTTCGTGGCGCAATACATAAGGTGTTGATTTTCGGTGTGAGCGTCCTGGGTTCGAATCCACGGACTGCCACATGTGTTTGTAATATTTCATTAATCGATTTTAGGAGTAGAGTTGGTTGTTGGATAGAACATAATAATATACTGGTTCTTGTAAAGGAATTTTAAGAAATTATATTAAATGCAAGTCTTTAAAACAAAATAAGGTGTCATAGATTGGTAATTTATAAGAAGCTAAAAATTATAATAGAATAGAATATATACATGTAAATAACATTGTAGGCCACAATGATCAAACTAATGTATTAAAACCACTTTTAGAGCAAAAGCAGTACCCTGTATTAAAAATATACCTGTATTGTATAAAAACTAAAGTTATGAACATAATAGTGAAGCAGTATCTTTAACAACATTGTAGGCGACAATGATCATACTACTGTATTGTATTAAAACCACTTTTAGAGCAAAAACATTAAAAATATACTGTATAAAAACTAAAGTGATGAACATAATAGCGAAGCAGTATATTTATTAAAGAATGATATTGATAGTTAAAATTTTGAATTTCAAAATCATAAGTAAAAAAAGTAAAAAGTAGCCATAAAAATGTGAAGATAACAAATACACATACAGTATACCATAAAATATACTAAACAAAAACAATATTGCTTCAAGAAATATAAAATATAGATCAATATATGCATAAAATTTGATGCTATTAAAAAATAATTAGTAGCCATAAAAAAAACAGCGTCTCCGCCTATCCTCATGCCTCTGGACCCAAGCAACACGGGAAGCCAACACATCAAAATCTTCTTTTTCTATATTGACACTGTACTCACTTTTGAACAAGATCTTTACTCTCTTCATGAAAAGTCCATTCTTAACACCTTATTGGCAGGCTAGGCGGTCTATTTGACCGTACGGCACAGCATTTTTTTGTTTACCCTAAATAGGGTTGTTTCTGTGCTCATTTTCATGCCTAAATAAGACCCAGAGCGTAAAACAAGTATCTATCCCTGAAAGGGCATAAACAGAGCTTTCCAATGACACCCGAACCATCCTTGTACAACCACTGGTTCTCTTGCAACGATCGTGCAACACGAGTGCAAAAACCCTAAAATAAGGTAATTTCCTTACATAATTCCCTGTGTAGCGAGTGAGAAAGGGGGGAGGAAAGTAGAATACAGTTCAGTACGTCCACGGTGGTCGTGGGGAGCGGTCATAAGGTTACTACGCTCGTCCCACCGCTCAGCTCTCTCTCTCAGCAACATTACGTGCTGAAAATGGCGCTCGACAGCTGTCGTGCACCGCCACTTAGTCCAAATTTACTTCACTCGACATATGTTGCGCGCCACCAGTTAAGGGTTAAACCATTGAATGTTGTACCTCATAATAGGATCCCTGTGCAATCCAATTCTCTTATAAAATCTAGCCTGAATCAGTGCTGTTAGATGTTTCAATATAAGTTGATTGCACCTTTCGGCAGTGATATGTGTACTCGCATAAGTTGGTACCCCGCACATACGCTTTAAAGAATTATTATATGCTACTTCAAATGTTTTAAAATTGCTCGATTTAAATGTTGTCTCATTGCTCCACAGTGAAAGACCGTAATCAGGACAGCAGTAAGAATTAAATAAAAACATAAAAGTATTAGTATTCACACCTTTAAAATTCCTTAAAACACTATTAACACTTAAAGAGCGGGGCCCGACTTAAGTCCGTATCTAAAAAGCAGCAAGTTAGGAGCATTATTAAGGCTTTTAAAGGGTTAAAATCGAGTGCAAATGGCCGGGAGAGCAGCAGGCCACACGGCTGACACCCAGGGCTTACCGCCGCCCACTGACCCACGCTCCCTCTGTTCTCGAGAGGCCGGCAGTGTAGCCAGTAGTGAGTGTAGCTGGAAAAAATATGCCGCTATACGCTAAACTCCCATGTTGGTGGTACCACTGCATCAAAACGACGAGTGCTACGTAGCTCGTTCTGGTCTCATTTTGAAGCTTGTAGCGCCTAGTTTTTTTATGAATACATTTCTTTTCATGTAGATACTTGATTGATCATTCAGGAGGGCCTGAATATGCCCAAAATAGCCCAAAAAAAAACGCTAGACAAGGGTTAAAAGATGCATAAAAACTATTGAGTCTGACCTCAACATCTTTGGAATCCTTAAAATAAAATAAAATATGATGACCAAGGTACTTATAATTCTTAACAATTTCCAATTCATCATGATTTAATGTAATTTTATCAAGTGGTTGAGAGTTAGTTTGGTTAAATACCATACACTTTGATTTGTCTCTATTAATGACTAACCCATGATCATGTATAGCAGTACAAAGCTTTGTATATAAAATGTCCATGTCCTTCACTGAGCCAGCCAGAAGCACCAGATCATCTGCATAAGCAACAATGTTTAATCTATCAATACCAAAAGTACAACCAATATCAAGTTTTGAAATCTCATCAATGATAGCATCAATATAAAAATTGAATAAAAATGGAGACAAAACACCTCCCTGTCTAACACCACTCTCAATATAATGGTATTTACTGAAGGTGTCCTGTCACCTAATACAGGCTTTTTGGTTTCTTAGATAGTGCATCAAGATGAGCACAATGTCAACTACCAGTCTGTTATGTTACTACAGTAGGGTGATAGATGTACTGCAAGAAAGAGGTGGATGGGTGGACTGCATCTACTTAGACCTTTCCAAAGCATTTGATAAGGTACCACATAAGAGATTGCTATCTAAGCTTGAGACGATAGGATGTGTCAGGGGGAGTTTACTGAAATGGATGGAGAGCTATTTAACAGATAGAGAAATGAGGACCAACATTAGAGGAACTTACTCATCGTGGCGGAAAGTTGAGAGTGGTGTGCCACAGGAAATCTGTGTTGGCGCCTCTTATGTTCCTTATGTACGTGAATGACCTGCCGATAGGCATAAACTCATACATGTCAATGTTTGCAGATGACGTAAAAATTATGAGACAAATAACAAATATAAGTAGTTGTGAGGAGCTGCAAGGGGATTTAGATAAAATATACAAATGGAGCACCAAATGGAAAATGAAATTTAATATAAGTAAATGCCATGTGTTAAATATGGGAAGAAGTGTGAATAGACCAAATTGGGAGTACAGGATGGGAGATAATATAATTGACAAGGCCGAAAAAGAAAAGGATTTAGGGTTGATTATACAAGATAGCTTGTCGCCAGAGAAGCATATTAACAAGGTCTTTAGCGGAATGTATGCAATGGCCGGGAATGTGAAAGTTGCTCTGAACTACTTGGATGAGAACATGTTAGCGAAAATTATAAAAAGTATGATTAGACCAAGATAGGAGTATGCAGCAGTGGTATGGTCCCCGCATCTTAAGAAGCATATTCACAAGTTAGAAAGAATCCAGAGAGCAGTTACTAGATTGGTTCCAAGTCTCGGAGAACTGCCATATGAAGGGAGGCTAGAAAAATTAAATCTACCAAGTCTAAAAGAGAGGAAAGAGAGGGGAGACATGATAATGATGTACAAATGCACCCGAGGGCTGGAGAGGCTGGATAGGGAGGATATATTAATTATGGATACAGGAATAACTAGAGGCCACAGCTACAAAGTAAAAAGACCTACCTGCAAGAACGATATCAGGAAGTTTAGCTTCCCCTATAGATGTATTGACAAATGGAATAGGCTGGAGGAGGAGGTGGTAGGGGCAAGGAACATCCATATTTTCAAGAAAAAATTGGATGAAAGTAGACCGAGAGACGGGACAACACGAGCTTAGCTCAACTCCTGTAAACTACAATTAGGTAAAACAATTAGGTAAATACATACCCTATAGCTGGGGGTGGCCAACTCGAAACAGAGTCCAAACAGGAAGAAAAAAAAAATCTCAAACACATCTGGGTCACATGCTTTCATTAATTGGGGTTATTAGTGTTAAGAACAATATTACTTAGTATAGTGAGAGGCAAGCAATATCTTAATACTTTGGGGGTTATTACTGGCGGACATTAGAAGTGTGGTAAACCAGTGTCGCATGTACGCATGTGTATTCTAGCACCTGATTAGTAGGATCGAGCTGATAACACTGGTTATAGTTTACATTCACATCCACAGCCATTACAACATTACAATAATAGTCCACATGCCACCCCCACACACTATACACACACAGAAGGTCGAAGCGCTTAACGGGCCACTATCTTTACAATAAAGATGTCCCCGTGGTTGTTTACTGTATATATGGATGGAGTCATTAAAGAAATACTAGGAAGAGCAGTGGATGTTGGTGTATCGCTGAAAAGGGAGGGAAATGAGTGGAAGCTGCCTATACTGCTGTTTGCGGATGATACAGTTCTGATGATCGATAATGAATGGGAGTTGCAGGGTCTGGTAAATGAGTTTGGAACAGTGTGCGAAAAATGGAATTTGAAGGTAAATGCGGGAAAGAGCAAGGTTATGGTCTTCGAAAGGGGTGAAGTCACAGAGTGTAAGGTGAAGTTGAACGGTCAGGCTATGGAGATCGTCAGCTCTCTTAAGTATCTGGGCAGTAAGATGGGACTATGAATGAAGAAGTGCGGGAGAGGGTACAACAGGGGAAGAGGATTGTAGGAACGCTGAAAGCAGTAACAAGAAATAGGGTGGTCAGCATGGAAGTGAAGAAGTCCTTGCATGACAGTGTGGTAATCCCGACACTGACTTACGGAAGCGAAGCATGGACGTTTGAGAAGAGACTCAGACCAAGAGTGAGAGGGGTGGAAATGAGTTACTGGAGAAGTGCGTGCGGAGTTACATGGAGGGATAGACAGACGAATGAGGAAGTAAGAAGGAGGTGTGGTGTAGAGGTAGATGTGCTGGAAAGTGTGAAAAGGAACAACTTGAGATGGTTCAGCCATATGAAACGTATGGGAAGCAAGAGAATGACTAAGAAGGTGTACGAGAGCGAGGTGAAAGGACAGAGAGGGAGAGGTAGACCGAAAGAGAGGTGGAAGGATGGAGTGAGGAAGTATATGGATGAAGGCGGTGCTAGTTGGGAGGAGGGGCGTCGACTGACTGAGGACAGAGATGCATGGGGGCGGTTCGTTCGTGGCCACCCCTTCGGGAATCACGGCGTCAGGCAATAGATAGATAGAAGTCACATATCCATTCTACAACCCTGGCTATATTGATAATACATTGGGCTTGAATACATACTGTACATACAATGGCTCGGACGGCTTATATAAAAATACCGGTATGTGCTAAAGATTGGCACAGAACGAGACATGGTATTATGTCTTGGTCACTCATTATGTACAATCCTGGGCTCCTGGCGATCCTCACAGTGAATAGACCATGAGCACTGATTAATGAAGCCAAGCAGCTTGATCAGGGTAACTATCGCCTACACAAGTATCTGGTACACTACTATATGATAGCTTGAGACAGTGAACATTGAATGAGGGAAAATTTTCATCTTTAACCCCTTATTGGCGGCGCTCGACTTAAGTCGTGCACCAATTTGCAGCAAGTTAGGAGCATTATTAAGACTTTTAAAGGGTTAAAATCGAGTGCAAATGGCCGGGAGCACAGCGGGCCAGACAGCCGACTCCCAGGGCTTACCGCCGCCCATTAACTCATGTTCCCTGTGTTCTCGAGAGGCCGGCAGTGTAGCCAGTAGTGAGCATAGCTAGGAAAAATATACCGATATATGCTAAACTCCCATGTTCGTGGCATCACTGCAAGAGAACCACGAGTGCTACGTAGCTCGTTCTGGTCTCATTTTGAAGCTTTTAGTGCCTAGTTTTTTGCTAAATATTTTTTTTTTTTCATGCAGATGCTTGATTTATCATGCAGGAGGGCCTGAATATGCCCAAATGAGCCCAAAACACCCCGCTAGACAAGGGTTAAAGCCAAACTCTGATGCATTTGATATATTATCTACCAATGAATAATCTAGTTTGGGTTCACAACAGATATTTATAAGTTTATACTTACTACGTGTATTATGAGTATGTACGGTACATTCAAATTTAATAGTTTGCCAACAACATTGCTCATAAACTGTGATTTTAAACCCGGCACCTCGAGGAACGTCCTAGGAAGTTTAGGCCTTATTTTGTATGCCTCGAGTGACATGTGGAGGGGGAGAGACTCACTGAAACAGCTTTAGTGTAAGTCTGTTCAAAGTCCAGGGATGTACAGTATTCCCTATCAATCTCTTGTGAATTTCACCCTAACCAGACATCCACTATGCTTTGTTAATTATATAATACTCACAAAAAGCACAAAAGCATATTTTCAACTCATCGCCATGTGAATATGAAGAAAGCTACAGAGGAATGGTTGGTGTCTTTGTACAGAATAGATACAATGCTTCATGCTAAACTACTTAAAGTTTTCCATATCCTTTTCCTATAGCAAGATAAAATGGGTAAAAAATTAGGAAAGACACATATTATGTCCGGGGCGCAGGGGTTAAGTAACTTACTGTACACTTATTCTTGCCAGTCCTATTGTATTTTGAATAACCTCTTACTAGTACTACTAATATCATGTCATAGAAGTGTTGAAGTAATGTTCCTCTCTCTATATTTCACACAAATTCTTGTCAAGGCTTTCGGCAAACTATTGATTTTAGTTGTACATGGAAATATGGTGAACAATGTATAATGACATGGTGAACAATGTACTGTATAGTGCATTATAGATTTTGGTTGTACATGAATATAAGGTGAATAATGTATAGTGCTGTACCTGAATGTACGACTGGTTGACAGTGTAGACACGATCGTCACAGTGAAATACAACAGCAAGCTCCAGAGAGGGTGAGGCTGAAGATGTATTTTGTAGTTCCACCTTAAGCTTAAAGGTTGGTCCAAGTCCCAGAACCTGTAATCATAAAGTCAAGTTAGGGGAGCTTACACTCGGCTATGTTTGGCTGTAGGGCTCATATCTGCATCATTGACCTTTTGTGCCAGTGGTGGGTAAGTTGGGTAATTAGTAGTAGTCGTTTCCTAAGCTGCCTGGCCGAACAGCCCCGAATTTGGGTAATTATCCAGCCTGGTATACAAGGGCTACTGCATGTTGTTGTTATTGTTGTTCCCCAAGCTGTCTGGCCGAACAGCCCCAAGGCCCCAAGCAAGGCCAAGGCCATAACCAAGCGCCCTCACAGAACCCTCCCTGCCTACCACAATAAAGCGTGGGTGACCGAAGCCACTCCAGGCGGGGAGCTGAGGAGGGTGCGGAAACATCCGGGAAACCAAAGCCGCACCCAGGGCCCTGTGCCCCTACTGCATGTTATCCAAGGTTACCACAATTTATTTCCCTGGATGAGATGTCAAAATGTTTTCCTTACTCTAGGTTCCTATATAGAGAGGAAGGTTTTGACGAACCACAGGCGGGAGTACTGGAGAGTGGTCTTAGTAAGATTGAAATAACTAGAGATGAGCTGTTATCTGCGATGAGAGGACGTGAAGTAAGGAAAGCTATGGGACCGGATGAAGTGTCTGCCTGGGTTTTAAAGGAGTGTGCAGAGCAATTAGTGGAGCCAGTGAGGGACATAATTCAAGCTTCCTTAGATAAAGGACAGGTTCCTGTTGAATGGAAAAGAGCTAATATCATTCCGATATACAAGAATGGAAACCCTGAGGACCCTCTAAACTATAGACCAATTTCACTTACTAGTATTGTATGCAAGATTTGTGAAAAGCTAATTAGGAAGAGATGGATGAAAATGTTGGAGAGAAAGAAGATAATAACCCCAAAGCAATTTGGATTCAGAAGGGACATCTTGTGTTACCAGTTTGCTATGTTATTACAGTAGGGTGATAGATGTACTCCAAGAAAGAGGCGGATGGGTGGACTGCGTCTACTTAGACC
Source organism: Paralithodes platypus (assembly GCA_032716605.1). Lineage (NCBI taxonomy): Eukaryota > Metazoa > Arthropoda > Malacostraca > Decapoda > Lithodidae > Paralithodes > Paralithodes platypus. The sequence continues at coordinate 31,508,465 of CM064545.1, forward strand.
TTTCCAAAGCATTCGATAAGGTACCACATAAGAGATTGTTATCTAAGCTTGAGACGCTAGGATGTGTCAGGGGGAGTTTGCTGAAATGGATGGAGAGCTATTTAACAGATAGGGAAATGAGGACCAACATTAGAGGAACTTGCTCATCGTGGCGGAAAGTTGAGAGTGGTGTGCCGCAGGGATCTGTGTTGGCACCTCTCATGTTCCTTATGTACGTGAATGAACTGCCGATAGGCATAAACTCATACATGTCAATGTTTGCAGATGATGTAAAAATTATGAGACAAATAACAAATAAAAGTAATTGTGAGGAGCTGCAAGGGGATTTAGATAAAATATACAAATGGAGCACCAAGTGGAAAATGAAATTTAATATAAGTAAATGCCATGTGTTAAATATGGGAAGAAGTGTGAATAGACCAAATTGGGAGTACAGGATGGGAGATAATATAATTAGCAAGGCCGAAAAAGAAAAGGATTTAGGGTTGATTATACAAGATAATTTGTCGCCAGAGAAACATATTAACAAGCTCTTTAGCGGAATGTATGCAATGGCCGGGAATATGAAAGTTGCTCTGAACTACTTGGATGAGACCATGGTAGCGAAAATTATGAAGAGTATGATTAGACCAAGATTGGAGCATGCAGCAGTGGTGTGGTCCCCGCATCTAAAGAAGCATATTCACAAGTTAGAAAGAATCCAGAGAGCAGTTACTAGATTGGTTCCAAGTCTCAGAGAACTGCCATATGAAGGGAGGCTAGACAAATTAAATCTACCGAGTCTAAAAGAGAGGAGAGATGATAATGATGTACAAATGCACCCGGGGGCTGGAGAGACTGGATAGGGAGGATATATTAATTATGGATACAGGAATAACTAGAGGCCACAGCTACAAAGTAAAAAGACCTACCTGCAAGAACGATATCAGGAATTTTAGCTTCCCCTATAGATGTATTGACAAATGGAATGGGCTGGAGGAGGAGGTGGTAGGGGCAAGGAATATCCATATTTTCAAGAAAAAATTGGATAAAAAGTAGACTGAGAGACGGGACAACACGAGCTTAGCTCAACTCCTGTAAACTACAATTAGGTAAATACAATTAGGTAAATACAGTATACTGCTAAGTGAACCGAGGCATCGGGTGAAACTGCCTATCAGTCTCACCTTGCCCGGGAATCGGACCTTTCGATTGTGAGTCAAAAGCGCTACGACGGCACCACAGGCCACCCACAGAAACAAATTATTGCAGCTATTTATCCCCTTGACTATGAGAGGCTTTTCTGGAGCTCAACCCTTTCAATTAGATGATGACAATTTGCGTTATATTTTAGCTACTTTATGACACTTCAAAGTTAACCCTCCAGCCCCGGCTATGTATTATATATATATTCCCCGAAACCCGGGTGTTTTGGCCGAAAAACGTCTAGGCTAGGCTACCGTATATTTGTTAATCTGACTGCTTCCCGCATTCCCGCGCATCCCCAAGCGTAGCTGTGTTATTTACCTGTAGAATGGCATTAAGTAGAGCTCTCTAAGTCAACTGGTTGAGCTGTGATGATGATTTAATTGGAGATAACTTTATGGCCAAAACAGCCACTTTACACTACTTTTCGATACTTAACAACAACATACAGGCACACACGAACAAGCGACGCTCTCCTTCTTGTGGCCGGAGATGCGGGGCGACGGTCCAGCCGGCTGTTGTTTACATGCGTCGGACCGACGCCTCGCACACGAAGCTCACAGGCTTTGACCTCATGGGTGTTTAAGAGCCCTTCCGGGCAGCTCGTGTATGCTTTTTTATGGGCGTTCAAGAGCCCTTCCGGGAACAGAGGGTTAATCTAAGGTTAATTTAAGTAATCTTTAACACTTTGATACCCAGAGATTCTTTCTAAGCTACATAAAATCATTGGGCAGTAGCATTAACATATATACCAAAGAAACCGTTGTCTGATTCAATAGGCTAATAAAATTTGTCTCATGTTAATCATTACACTGTATAATAGGAAATGTTTATGCTTCGCATATTAGAAGCGCAATGACCAATGCTTTAGAAACGTGGCCAGCTAAAGTGAATGATATTAACAAAATGGAACATAACAAAATGAAAATGGCAAGATGACTGTGTGGGGTTAAACAGGAAGATAGGATATACATTAAGGAGTTGAGCAGGTGGTACGGTATCAGGAGTATCAGCAAAGAGATATTAATTGGTTCGGGTATGTGGAGATATGGATTATCTAAATTAGGTCATGAGATACAAGTCCATGAACTTGGTAGGAGCTGCATAAAAGGGTAGACCTAGATGTGGTACCAGGTCCCATAATCTTATCTCCAATTTAAAAACTGATATGTGAGGTAGCCCTATTCTAGCCAGAATATACCAAAATGTTGAGTTTGTACTTTACGGGGTAATTACATTTTTAATGACAGCTAAAATATAATTAAGATGATGCATTCGTACTGAAGGGGTTAAGTTAGATGCCTTATGAGTTTGAGAGGTTATTGCTGGGATTAATACTGGTGTCAAGAGCAGCCACATTAGCTGAACAAAATCATCTAATGCTAGCCTGAACAAAAGAAAAAATGGTGATAACATTCAACAGGTTAAAGACAAATGTCCCACCTGAGCAGAGAGTTGTTGAGAGCTTAAGGGGGGATGGGCCGGTTTTCTGTACCACTTTCTCCCTCATGTCTAGCCCCATTTGTTTTGAGATTATAAGACGTTCGGTCCATTAGTTTGGCGATTTTAACACCTTTCGCCCAATTTAGTTGTCAATTTTAATTTTAAGACCTTTCGTGCCATTTAAGTGTCAAATTTTCCCTGGTGAGCGATAGCGAACCTGTAATTTTAAGAGGAACCGGCCTTTGGCCGAGGCATTTTTCTAACAAAAATTTAAAAAAATTATCTTGAAAGGTGGTCTAGGGGGTGTTTTTCTTAGCTTGATGGAGGTGTAGCGAGGAAACTAAGAAATAAAGGAATACATGAATTAATAGGCCAAAAAACCGGCCTATGTCCCCTTAACCTCTGAAGTGCGCATGGGGGTAATTGGAAACGTCCCCCTGTGCTGACGTATTTGAGGTGTTTCCGTCACTAAAATATTCATTGTGCCATTAATAGCATTAATACTTATCCATATGCGCCTATTATGGGTTGATTATAAAGGTATTAACCTGAAACAACAATAAAACGAGTGAAAACAGCGTTTGGATGGTCAAAATCGGAGATATAGCCCGCGAGTTGTATAATGTATGGGTGAGGCAAGCTGCTTTCCCGCCAATTTCCCCAAGGCCACTGAGACACAGTCGATCGATACTCTCTCTCTCTCTCTTGCACTCGCTTGCCATCAGTGATGACAACACCCTGCTTGCAACTCGCTAATGTTAGCACGAAAATATACCTCAGAATAAGGGAATAACAGGGAAAATAGGTGATAACTGAAGGAGAGGAGGAAAGTGGGGAAGGAGGGGAGGTAGAGGACTGAGATTTTGCATGGCCCAGGGGCCAAAAAAAAATACAAAAATACAAAAATATATATATTTTTTTTTTCGACGTCAAAAGTTGATTTTTTTTTCTCACTCACTCATAAGAGTCTCCCCGCAGTCCGCCGGGGGAACTCTTAAGAGTCTCCCCGTAGTTCCCGGGTTAAGAGACTCGGACACCGGGTTGCTGCTAGTGTCTGCAATGCCCAAAGATTCTGAACAAATTCAACTAATTCTAGCCAGAATAATAATATTACTTCAAGTAAAATGCCCACCTAAGCGGAAAGTTAGAGAGAATCTGACTGGGATATAGACGTTGGGTTGTGTCTAGTGTAAAGAATAGTAGAATATCCACATAAGCTAAAGAAGATTGGGTAATATTACTCAGAATAAATTTTTAAAAAGACATGATTATTCAGTACTGAAGATTAAAGTAAAATAGTGGAAAGTTTAGTTTAGCAAAGACATTTCACCTCATTCAGGTGTTATATTTTCCAGGAGAGCGGCAATGAGCCTGCAATTTTGGTGAAACTGGCCTTTGGCAGAGCCATTTTTCTACCGTAAAAAGTACACGTTTAGCTTGAAGAGGAGTTGGAGGGCGTTTTTAAGCTTGAAAGAGGGAATTTGGGGGAGGCATTTCTATATTTTTTATATTTTATTATTTTTTTTTTTTTTAAGGGGGTCTAGGGGGCAAACTAAATATATAAAGAACAGAAATATAACTGAAATGTCCCACCTGAGCGGAGAGTTTGAGTGGCTCAGACTGTGACAAAGAAATTGGGTTGCTGCTGGTGTCCAGAGCGGCCACATAGGCCCGCGCTGTACTTAGACGCAGCCGGTACAGGTCGTGCTGGAACACTCGATGCATCACTGTAAAACACAATCACATTTAGTATTTCAGAGCAATTATGAGTTTTTGTTTGTTTATTTTGCAAGTTTTACATTATAATATCAGAGCAATTATCGATCTATCTATCTATTGCCTGACGCCGTGATCCCCGAAGGGGTGGCCACGAACGAACCGCCCCCATGCACCTCTGTCCCCAGTCAGTCGACGTCCCTCCCCAACCAGCACCGCCTTCGTTCATATACTTCCTCACTCCATCCTTCCACCTCTCTTTCAGTCTACCTCTCCCTCTCTGTCCCTCCACCTCGCTCTCGTACACCCTCTTAGTCATTCTCTCGCTTTCCATACGTTCCATATGGCCGAACCATCTCAAGTTGTTCCTTTTCACACTCTCCAGCACATCCACCTCCACACCACACCTCCTTCTTATTTCCTCATTAGTCTGTCTATCCCTCCATGTAACTCCGCACACACTTCTTAAGTAATTCATTTCCACTGCTCTCACTCTTGGTCTGAGTCTCTCAACCAACGTCCATGCTTCGCTTCCGTAAGTCAGTGTCGGAATTACCACACTGTCATGCAAGGACTTCTTCACTTCCATACTGACCACCCTATTTCTTGTTACTGCTTTCAGCGTTCCTACAACCCTCTTCCCCTGTTGTACCCTCTCCCGCACTTCTTCATCCATAGTGCCATCTTTACTCAACACACTGCCCAGATACTTAAAAGAGTTGACGATCTCCATAGCCTGACCGTTCAGCTTCACCTCACACTCTGTGACTTCACCCCTTTCGAAGACCATAACCTTGCTCTTCCCCGCTTTTACCTTCAAATTCCGTTTTTTGCACACTGTTCCACTCATTTACCAGACCCTGCAACTCCCATTCATTATCACTCATCAGAACTGTATCATCCACAAACAGCAGTATAGGTAGCTTCCACTCAATTCCCTCCCTTTTCAGCGATACACCAACATCCACTGCTCTTGATAGTATTTCTTTCATGACTCCATCCATATATACAGTAAACAACCACGGGGACATCACACAACCCTGTTTCAAACCAACATTCAGGTCAAAGAACTCGCTCTGCTCACTCTCCACACGTACTGCCGCCCTTGCACCCTCATACATGCTCTTCACTGCTTTCAGCAACTTGCCATCTACTCCGTATATTCTAAGTACTTTCCACAAACCTTCTCTATCCACTCTGTCATAGGCCTTCTCCAAGTCCATAAAGGCAACATACACCTTTTGTTGTTTCTCCAGATATTTCTCCACAACACAATTCAGGGTAAAAATCTGATCTACACATCCTCTTCCCTTCCTAAAACCTCCCTGCTCGTCGCCTATCCATTTCTCCGTTCTCACTCTCACTCTCTCAATCACTACCCTACTGTATACCTTCCCTACTACGCTTAGAAGACATATTCCTCGGTGGTTACCACACACTCCTCTTTCCCCTTTGCCCTTATAGGGGGACTATTATGCCAGTCTTCCAGTCATCGGGTGCACTCCCCTTCTCCCATGCTAGTTTGCACATTTTCCATACCCATTCGATCACTATCTCACCACCATACCTCAACATTTCCCCACACACTCCATATGTTCCTGGTGCTTTCCCCAACTTCACTCTTTTCATGGCTTCCCACACTTCTGACCTCCTGATCCCCACCTTCTCCTCCACTACTTCTCTTCTTCTCCCTCCCATACCATATCCAGCTATGTTTGCTGGCTCTTCATTCCTTACATTTAGCAACTCATTGAAGTACTCCCTCCATCTTTCGACTCTCTCTTGCTTCTCGGCTAGCATTCTCCCATTCTTATCTTTCACACCCTTACTGTTACCCTTGCTACCTTCCCTAACTTTCTTGACTTCTTTCCAGAACAGTTTCTTACTCTCCCTCCATTTTACACTCAGATTCCTTCCAAATTCCTGATCTACTCCTCTCTTACTTTCCTTCACTACTCTTTTCACCACCCTCTTACTCTCCACGTACCTCGCTCGTTTCTGTCTCTCGAAATCTTTATTCCCTCTACTACCCAACCACTCTCTATATGCTTTCTTCTTTTCTTCCACAGCTATTCCTACCTCTTCTGTCCACCATGCTGTACCTTTCACTCCCCTCCCTCTTCTCCTCACTCCACACACCTCCTCACATGCTGCACAGATCTCATCCTTAAACACCTTGCTCATCTCCTCCACTTCCTCCATAACTTCCAGGTCGAACCCACCTAGTCGTCTTTCCACTGCTCTCCTATACTCCTCCCTGACTTCCTCCTCCTGCAACCTCTCCACCCTCCTCTCGCCTCCCTCCAGCTCTCCTCACCCACTTCTTTTGTATCCTAACCTTAGCTACCACTACATAATGATCAGACAGACCCCCTCCAATGCCCCTATACACCCTAGCATCCATCACTGATTTCTTTATTCGTTCATCCACACATACATAATCCTACTCAAGACACTTATGTAATTATGCAATTATGTCAAAATAAATATGGTTCTTGGATAAGTGCGCGGAATTTCGATGTGAGTATCCTAGGTTCGAGTCCTTGGAGTGCCACATGTATTTGTTGATTTCATTAATTGAGTTTAGAGGTGAACTTGGTTGGTGGAAAAAACATAATAACTCAACAGTACTAAATCAACCAGGGTCAACTGATTCAGTACCAAATTTAAGTGTTAGTGACCATTTCAGACACAGAGATGTTGCTACGGAATTGCAGTTTGAGTAGGATGAGAATAACCAGAATTGTAATTAAAACCATCTATATTATCATGTTGATAATGTTGATAAGATGTTTCAACATTTTGTTATGTCATTATCTGTGGACAAATCATGCATAACAAAGTGCCCTGTTACATTTTCAAGCATCACATCAAGGTGGTTGAAAATATAGCCTGGGGCATCAGAAGGATATGCACCCGTGTAGTTGGGAGCAGTGTCTTGTTCCCAAATATCTCATTTCGTCCCTGGAGGTGGTAATATGATAGCGTAATGCATAAGTGCGCGGAAATTCGGTGTGTTCGAGTCCTTGGAGTGCCACATGTATTTGTTGATTTCATTAAGTGAGTTTAGAAGTGAAGTTGGTTAGTGAAAAAATATAATAATTATTACCGGGGACTCAACACATAACTTCTATATTATAGTTGGAGATTTCCCTCTCCATTTCCATAACTTTCTTTGGATAATATGCAAATATGTCTGTCATGCATGCATGTATCTAAGGCTAAGCCTATTAAAGAAAATTATTTATTTTTCTTGTGGATTTTTAGCAGATTATCTGCTAATATGTGTTCCTCACCTGGTTAACTTTAGAGGTAGTCTCTTGCCTTGGAGGTTGAGCGTGAGGATTACATTCATGGCTAGGATTGTATCAAGGTTGTTGGAGAGTTGGTGATATATTTTAATATATACTGCAATATGTATGCATATACAGTATTACAGTACTGTAATAGTATTGGTTGAGTAGGCACTGGTTTAAAATGGTCTACTGGTTAAGTTGTCAAGTCACCCATTGCTATGTAACACCCTTTGATATAAATTCATGAAACAAGTCCAAATTTATATAATATTATCTACAGTATAAAAAACTTACACAACAACAATTCTACAAGGAAGAATATATATCCAAGGTCTATTCTCAATTCAATTTTGGTGTAAGTCGGAAGGATGTGTGCGCGGATGTACAATCGCCTGTACTAGTACTGTAGCTGGTACACTCCTTACAAGTGATAATTGAATGAGGCATATGTTTAATAGAAAATATCAGAATATGTCAAAAGAGTGTCACATTTGTTCTCTTAATCCTATGTGGTTCGAGGGGGTCTCTTTGGATTTCCCTATTTCGCTCTATTAGTTTGGAGATTTGAAGATGCTTCACCCCATTAGTTTGGCGATAATAAGATGCTTCACTCCATTCAAGTGTTGATTATTATCTGGGTGAATCGGCCTTCGGGTGGGACATCGATCTATAAAGGCACAGATTTATGTTGCGTCGTCCCAGAAATCTTACCCACTTCTTGTATTAAGGGTTTAACACCAATAGATCCAATAGTTTGGAGGGTTAATGTGGTGGTTTTGATTGTTCTTGTAATTTTCTAGTCTTTTTGTTTTACCTTACCCCCTAAGTCCCCTTCAAGCTTAAACTAAAGGCCCACAGACCCCCCTGCTAAAATTGAAAAAATTTCAAATTTAAAATGTCCCCGACCAAAGGCCAAATTTTCCTAAATTGTAGGCTTGCTATTATCTTGCCAGGAATAAAATGACACCTGAAATAAATGTGGTCAATGAGTTCTCACATCACATAATAATTTAATAGCCATTTAATGGATATTAGGCAGAAAGTTTGACTCTGATGGATGGTACCAAATCATGATTTGGGGATCTGGCACATCAACTATATGCCCTGTACCTTCTGGATCCTTTTAGCTAAACTGGCTGCAAGGAGATACAATTTCTCACTTGGTTAAGATGAACAGAGTTAACTATTTAAACACAAAAACAAAAATAAAGATGATAGTACTGTACAGTACTGACAGATACAATTTTCCCTTTCTCTCAGTACAGTATTATTATTAAATTTATTTTATTATGTACTGTATTATTATGATTATTATTATTATTATTACTAGTATTATATTATACAAATTATTATATTATCATTATTATTATAAATGCTTGGCTACTGACAGACACAGTTTTCCCTCTCCCTCATGGTTTGGTCCACAAATAGCTTGGTCTTCTTGGGAATGTTGAGCTTGACGGCCACTGCCTGAGAGGGACCCTGGGAATCCTCCACTTCAAAGCGAGCTGTCCGCTTCAATATTTTGACGAGAAGACTTCCTCCTGTCAAGAAAAATATTCGGGTAAAGACAGCATCAAGCAAGAGCATTTTCGGTCAGATTTTAGAAATTTTTTAGAATGGGCGTGTCTGAAATACTGTACAATCAAGAGCACAAATGGTGACACACCAATTTCAATAAGTATCAAATGTAAACAAGACAATACCATACATTATTATAACCCAGATGCCTTAGAACTTGGTTGTAAAGATTAAAATATTTGAATTAGTGTAACCTTACATATGATCATGACTGTACAGAAGATATATTGTATGGTACAACATAATTTGTTGTTTTCTTAATACAAAGCTCTAGGTCTAGGCATATCCCATTTCAGCAAGGTAGCCCACAAAAGCACAAAAACAAACATATATTATAATGTAAAACTGTCTATATATATATATGAGGTGATCAGAGTCTCGATTTTAGGCGGGACACTCCCAATTTGTTTATGTCTGTCCCGCTTTTTCAAATGTCCCGAAAATGTCCCTCTTTTAGAGGAACTGTCCCGCTTTATGCCATTTATACCCAAGTGTATTCATTCAGATTCTGGCAAACAATATAATAGAAGATTTTATTCATCAAAGGATTAGTTATTCTACACTCATACTTAAAGGATTTGACTGTTTAGGCGTGAGTGGCACTAAACGAACAGGTCGACTACGAAGGGATTGAGAGATGTATGATGATTATCAGCACTGTATGATTTTGTGCTTGGTTTGACTAATATATATTCCAATATTCTAAAGAGTCAGCTGTGTCTAATAATGTAAGGTTTGACTAATATATATTCCAATATTCTAAAGAGTCAGCTGTGTCTAATAATGTAAGGTTTGACTAATATAGATTCCAATATTCAAAAGAGTCAGCTGTGTCTAATAATGTAAGGTTGTTGTTGTTGAAGACGTGTTTAATTTTAACTAGCCCTCTGGGCCGAGGCCCTCATAAGGCTAGTGGTCGGCGGGGGGATAGTAAGTCAAGTCATATAGGTCACTGGTCAGATTTCATCGTAGAGATTAAGAGCTGCTAAGAAATGGCGGATGGCTATGAACGAGAATGAATCTGAGTCAGAAAGGATGTCTTTTAAAGAGGTGTGTCGCAAGAAGCGACGTCTTTCAGGGCCGTACATGGGACAAACGCAGAAAATGTGAGGGATAGTAAGAACTGTGTGACAATGGTGACATTCTGGCGGAGGACTACGGGGAGTGGTCATTAGATATCCATGAGTGAGCCTCGTGTGTCCTATGCGTAATCGAGTTAAGAGGGTTTGGTCAGTGCGACAGGGGCTGAGGGAAGAGGGCCACATGTGAATGTCGTCTTTGATGGAACGAAGGTGACCTCCCAAAGGTTGATCCCTCCATTCTGAGCGCCACTTATCATGAATATGCCGTCGAACTACAGGAATTAGGTCATCCGATCTGAGGACAGTGGATGCCGGAGCACCTAGACAGGCCTGTTTAGCAAGGGTGTCAGCACGTTCGTTACCCGCAATGCCTACATGGGCGGGGATCCAACAGAGGGTGATGGATCGAGAGCTGCATTTTAATTCGTGGATTTTCAGGATAACATCGATGATCAATGGGTCACGTGGGGCGTACTCTCCTAATGCTTGCAACACACTTTTTGAGTCACTGCAGATAACTACGTGAGGAGGATTGTTTGGAAGTGCAGGGACGAGGGTCAGGGCACCATGAATAGCCCACAACTCTGCAGTGAAAACGGAGGAACAAGGATGTAGGGAGCTTTGATGGATACCTTGGTCAGAAACCGCTGCACTACCTACGGCATCCGGAACCTTCGAACCATCAGTGTAGATGAAGGCAGCTGGAACATGACTATCAAGATGTTGTAATGCTAAGGTACGGCGTTGGACTGGAGTCACAGCCTCTACTTGGTCAGTCAAATGGAAACAAACTTCAGGGTGTTTAAGAATCCAGGGGGTAATTGAAATACAGGGGAGGGGTGAATGAGGTGTTGGAATATTGTAAGATGCGAGTAATTGGCAGGATAAGAGGGTAAAAGGCAAGGTAGTAGTAGGAGTAACACAAAAATCTTGAACGGAAAAGGTCCTTCAATGTGGGATCCGGTTGGAGACGAATGGCAGTTCGCAGCTGAACCAGCTGACGATGATACGTTAATGGCAGGACCCCAGCCTCACTGAGCACACTGTACACACGAGAGGACCAGAAAGCTCTTGAGCTAATACGTATACCAAGGTGATGAACGGAGTTAAGTGTCTGCAATGTGGATGCCGAGGCAGTGCCATATACCGGGCAACCATAATCCAGGGCAGATAGAATGGTGGATCTATAAAAGAGCAGTAACGTAGATCGGTCAGCACCCCAATGAACACGTGCCACAGACTTGAGAACATTCATGCGCTGAAGGCACCGAGCCTTCAGAGTGGCAACATGGGATTTCCAATTTAGGTGGGTATCAAAGATAAGGCCAAGGAATTTAGTGGAGGCAAGGAATTTAATCTTGGAAGAACCCATATAGAGGGTGATGGACTGCTTACGCAAGTGTCTAAGGTCGCGATAGAAAACGACAGCATTGGTTTTTTCAGTCGAGAAGCGGAAACCAGTTGAGGACGCCCAAGCTTGTATGGAATGAAGAGCAGTGTTTAGACGACGTTGAATGCGTGTTAAACTAGGAGACGTATAATAAATGGCTAAGTCATCCACATAGAGGCTATGAGAGATATCAGGAGGGAGGCATTTTGTAACACAATTTATTGCAATATCATAGAGTACACTACTGAGGGAACAGCCTTGGGGTATTCCATTAGTTTGAGGTTTTATTGCAGATAATATACCGTTGTTTTTAACCTGAAATGTGCAGTTAGATAGAAAGTTCTGGAGTAATTGGGGAAGGGAGCCCCGCATACCAGAGCTATGGAGGATTTTTAGAATGCGATAACGCCAAGTGGTATCATAAGCCTTCGCAATGTCAAAGAAAACAGCCACTGTGGGTTGTTTCTTCGAAAATCCTTCACGTATTTGGTGCTCCAGGTGGATGAGAGAGTGTAATGTAGAGTGGCCGGGACGTGAACCATGTTGATACGGGGATAATAAGTCATGCGCTTCTGCATAATGAAGAAGGCGTGGATTGATAATTTTTTCCATAAGTTTACATAAACATGAGGTGAGCACTATGGGCCTATAGTTTGTCAGAAAACTATGATCTTTGCCTGGTTTTGGGACGGGTATGGTATACGCATGTCGACAATTTGGTGGGAAATAATGTCCATCCCATAATTGATTATAAAGTTGCAAAAGATAATTTAGTGCACGTGGATGAAGATGACGAATGAACGCATAGGGAATGGCATCAGGACCCGGGGTGGAATCCGAGCAGTGGTCAATGGCATGTTGAAGTTCAGGTAATGAGAAAGGAGCGTTATAGTCATGAGTGCGACCTCCGGAAAACGTGATCGGGTGGGACTCCTTCTCTTGTTTCAAGCGGAGGAATTGTTGAGGTAAAGATAGGTTAGAGCTAACTTCACTGAAATGGTTTGCATGCATAGCAGTGATGACGTGGGGATCATGGGTTAACCCGGGAACTGAGGGGAGACTCTTAAGAGTTCCCCCGGCGAACTGCGGGGAGACTCTTAAGAGTCAGAGAAAAAAAAAATTAACTTTTGACATAGAAAAAAACATATTTTTTTATTTTTATTTATTTATTTTTGTTTTTGGCCCCTGGGCCATGCAAAATCTCAGTCCTCTACCTCCCCTCCTTCCCCACTTTCCTCCTCTCCTTCAGTTATCACCTATTTTCCCTGTTATTCCCTTATTCTGAGGTATATTTTCGTGCTAACATTAGAAATCCGGTTACAGGGTGTGGTCATCACTGATAGCAAGCGAATGCAAGAGAGAGAGAGAGAGTATCGATCGACTGTGTCTCAGTGGCCTTGGGGGAAATTGGCGGGAAAGCAGCTTGCCTCACCCATACATTATACAACTCGCGGGCTATATCTCCGATTTTGACCATCCAAACGCTGTTTTCACTCGTTTTATTGTTGTTTCAGGTTAATACCTTTATAATCAACCCATAATATGCGAATATGGATAAGTATTAATGCTATTAATGGTACAATGAATATTTTAGTGACGGAAACACCTCAAATACGTCAGCACAGGGGGACGTTTCCAATTACCCCCATGCGCACTTGTTAGGTTAAAGAGTCCGAATCAGTGTCCCGTAATGGAGAGAGTTGGGGACGGACAGTTCGCCCGTCAACACTACAAAATTTTCTACACAGAGTAGAGATAGGGGTGCGACTAGTGAAGGACGAGATGTATGAGCGCCACGAAAGCACTTTACTTCGGATGATATTGCATTTGACAATAGCGCAGACTTTACTATAGAAAGTTTTGAGGGCAAGTTTTTCAATGGTGATGGTGATGAAACGGAAGCATTGAGGATGAGTAGCAAGATTGGAGAGGGAGGTTTTAATTCTCCGTTGCTTATCACCCACCCTGTTGAGAAGGCGCTCTACCCTGTGTTTGAATTTGATCATGCTAGCCAGTTTGGGTGACCACCAAGGGACTCGTCGAGGATGTTGCAAGGAGGAGGTGAATGGTATGTGATGCTGTGCAGTAGAGGTTAAGAAAGACATGAAATATTCAAAGTTAACTTTGGGGGTGATCATATCCGAGAAATCTTCAATATCAGCTGTGGATTCCGTGTAGGTCAGCCAATTAGCTTTGGAGAGATTATATTGAGGTAGTTGTGTAAAAGGTTCAGGGGATAAGTAGTTTAAAAGAATCGGGTAGTGGTCGCTGGAGAATCTTTCCTGCAGAACCGACCACTCAAATAAAGGGGCGGCGTCAGTCGAAGCAAGTGAAAGGTCTATCGCAGAGAACGAGTTGTGTGCTGCAGATCGAAATGTAGGGGAATCTAGGTTCAAACAGCAGAGTTGTGAGTCAATCAGAAGGTTTTCGATATGTTTACCCGGGGTGTCTGTAAACGGGCTTCCCCATAGTGGGGAATGTGCATTGAAGTCGCCAAGAAGGAGGTAAGGAGGAGTTAGTTGTTGTGTGATATGGAGAAGATCAGCTGTGTCATGTTTACAAGAGGGTTGATTGTAGGACGAACAAATAGTGAGGGATGGAAGCTGTGGGAGGGAGATGGTAACCGCAGAAGTTTGAAATGGATTGGGATTGAGGGTGACGGGAAGAAAAGGATATTGGTAATGAACAAGAATTGCTGTACGATAGTGTGTGGGGGTAACCGGAGAACTAACCGCGACAGAGTAATGTCTGGGGGGGATCACAATATCGCCTACATGCTGTAGGCATATGCAGATTGGAGAGTATAAGCGAATGAGTCTTCGTAATTCTCCCATACGAAGGCGAGCTTGGTATCCGTTAATGTTCCACTGGACAATATTATGAGGCATTGTGTACAGAGGGGGACACATCTGTATTGGGTGTGATGTAATAATGTAAGGTTTGACTAATATATATTCCAATATTCAAAAGAGTCAGCTGTGTCTAATAATGTAAGATTATTTCTGAATACCGTTCACTTAGTGTGTGGCCTTCGGCAAATGCATACGGCTAGTGAAATGTACAATTTACAGGGAAGAACGACAAGTTTCTATCGAAGTACGATGTAAATACTATGGGGACACCACAGAGGACTCGTTTATTTGTTCAGTGCTTAATTGGTACTTGGTAGGTAGCCTTGCGCTTATGAAGAGAGGGACGTTGTCCCTGTGTTTATTAGACTGATTTTCCGAATACAACCACACTACATGAAATTTCGAAAAGAAATACGTAGGTCTACACGTTTATAGCCTACAATGTCCCGCTTTTAGCTCCACAAAATCTGGTCACCTCTTATATATATATATATATATATATATATATATATATATATATATACTGTATACAGTATATATATTTTAACCCTTTCCCTGCGGGAGACGTTCCGGAACGCCATGGCAATTTACAGCAATTTACAGGCTTTTAAAGCATCTTCACCCCTCAGACCCGGTAGGGCTCTGAGGCACCCATAACAAATACCCACCGCGGAACCCGGTAGGGCTCTGAGGCTCCGGCAGCTTGAAAGCCTGTAAGCTTGTTTTGAAAGCCATCCGTCCGACGCATGTAAACAACAGCCGGTTGGACCGACGCCGCGCATCTCCGACCACAAGAAGGAGAGGCGTCCTTGTTCGTGTGTGCCTGTATGTTATTGTTAAGTAGTGAAAAGTAATGATAAGTGGCTGATATCGCCACAAAGTTATCTCCACGGAAATCGTCATCACAACTGAACCAGTTGACTTAGAGAGCTCTACTCAATGCTATTCTACAGGTACAAAACACATCTACGCTTGGGGGTGCACGGGAATGTGGAAGCAGTCAAAATAACAAAGATACAGTAGCCTAGGCATAGACGTTTTTCGGCCAAAACCCCCGGGTTTCTGGGAAATTATAGAATACAATAGCCGGGGTTGGAGGGTTAAAGCCTGTAAAATCGAGTGCGAGGGAGCGGGAGCGCAGCAGGCCACACGTCCTTCTCCCAGCAAGGCGGCCGTGGCACTGAAGGCTCTGAGTCAGACTCTCGCGAGATATACAGTGCTACCAAAGGCAAATGTAGCAAGACATTAGCGAGAATTGCTAATTTTAACTAATGTCTATGTTAGCGCTGCGGGTGAACCCCACGAGCTACGAAGCTCGTTTTGGTGTCATTTTGAAGCTACAGTATTTTCTTCTAGTTTTCGGCTGAATACATACATACATACATACATACATACATACATACATACGGGTTTAAAGACCGCAACCGTCCACAGTGAATGTGGCTTCCATGGTACAATCACAGTACTGCACACAGTGCACAGCAATCATAGCACGGTGGTTGCAGCACAGTACAACAAAGTCTTACCACAACAACGCCCCATCATGTTATCACAGTGGCTGATGTTGGTATGGCGCTAAGTGTCTCAGCAAAACTCAACAAAGTCCCCCTGAAGCACCTGCACCTGGCGAAAATCGCACCACACCAGCCTTAACTGTGCTACAATAAGGCAGTAACAAGAAATCACCGTAACTGCTACAGAGGCTAACTGCACCACCGAAGTGGCGGGCGGTGGGGTCGCTGCATCCCTACGCCAGAGAGAAAGGCCGACTTGTGCCAGTGGGCTGTGAGAGTAAGACAATAGGGAACCTTGGGGCACACCATTATGGCCCCACTGCCTTTACCACTCTCAGGAAGAAAGATATAAATAAGAATGATGAAAAAGGTAAAGTCAGAACTGGCTATGGGAAGTAGAGGACACCAACCCTCACTCTGATAGATCCAGCCCACCACCACATTTAATTTCATTCAGACACTTGCCTAATCAATCAGGAGTGCCTGAATGAGCCCTAATATGGCGGAAATAGGCGGAAATATGCCCGCAGAGAAAGGGTTAAAGGCTGAGTAATCCATAAGTACTACAGGTTCAGTATAACAATCAGCATGGGGAAAATAAGTACAGGGTCGTACGGTATATCCTTACTGTCGCCCATGTAATGTACAAAAGACTCTGGTAAAGATAATGTTACATGCCTTTACTTTATCATATTGGTATATTCCACAGTCACTTAATTCACAAAAAAACAAAAAAAACAAAAAAAAACAAAAAAAATCAAGCCATGTTATGATTATTTTTTGTGTTGCACTGAGTAAAACTTTCCCCTCAAAATTGATAGATATAAATACATATGATAATAAAGTGTGTTACAAGAACACTTTATTGTATTGACTTATCAAACACTTCCGTGCAGCATGGAAAACGGCCATCAGGTGACGAAGGTATATCCGTGAAAAACATGGAACTATAATCTGTTTTCTTTCAGATGATTACTTACCTATTACAAAGAATTTGTAGTTTGCAAGTTTTACATTTTAAATTACGGTATGCAAACTTGGTATACTGTACATGATACAGAGATGTACTGGTAATAGTTTCACATAATTTTATTAAGTATCAAGAGATCAACTGTTATATTTTTTGCTAGGTGAAAACAAATTGACTACCGTATAGCTTTGTGAACCAATCCTATTACCGAGTCCACCCACCAGGCTGTCAAATGAAAGAATATTCACACCCTGGCTAAAAACAGAGTCCCATCCTTTGTGTCATTAATCCATACCATGCCGTAGGATACAGTAATAAAAGACCCTGCAGTCCCAAGCACTGTGGCAAAAATGGTAGGAGAGACCACCTTTTCACTTCAAGAGATGGAGCAAGACTGGCCCAGTCACCCTTCAGCAGGTCTTATATAAGTTGAGAAGTTTTGCCAGAACGGTAGCAGTGCTTAAACAGTCGTTTTATCAACTACAGGGTTGTACAGGCAGTTACAAGGAAAGCACATTACTGACGAATATACTCGGGCCTGGGACTGGGGAGTTACTTATCTACTGATGAATATACTTGGGTCTGGGACTGTAAGGATTAATATTAGATACACAAAGGTAAAGCTATGCTCTATTGTTGTCATTATGAACCTGGAAGAAAATTAAATGGACAAAATTATTCAACTTCATTCAATAATCCAGTCCCAAAACAACGTCGCTCCAATTTGAAACCGCGCCACCTACCTTTGAGGACCAGGACGAGAGTGTTATCCTCCCGACCGAACCTCCCGAACTTGATGGCGGTGACCGTGTCCTGCGCGTGTATGGTGTCCACAAGGTGTTTGTCCCGGTATATGAGGACCCGGTGATCAGCCAGACCCAGGGCCGTCAGGGAGAGGCCCAGGGTCTTGATCTCCAAGGACTCCACACACATTATGGCCGCCGGGAGTTTCAGGGACCACAGACGTTTACCCTGGCAAATTACAGTACACATACTTCTATATACGGGTATTGCTGCCTTATAAACCAGCAAAGCTCATACAGTACAGTGACAGGCACTAAGAGTTTCCATTATTTACCTTTGTAACAGTTTGCCTCACACGTGCATGCATGTATCTAAGCCTTCTAAAATAAATTACTGATTTATTGTGAATTTTAAGCAAATCTGTTAATGTGTTCCTTGCCTGGTTAACTTCGGAGATAGACTACTGTCTAGATATTAGAATAATAAACAGATATTAGAATAATAAACAAAGGGTAAAGTAATCCTCACCAATTGTTATTTTAGGGTTACTTCTTGGCCTACTCTTGTTTTTGGCATTGCTTACAAAATTATAAAAATTACTTTAATAGGCATATGAGGCAATATAATTGATGATCCAACTCACGCCTCACTAATCTGATTTGATAAACAGGAAGATGGTGCACCAATCCCACACAGTTATTGTGTTTCTGGACAACCAAAAATGGTGTATCCACAGTGAAAGGGTAAAAGGCCTACAATATTTCCTTGGGTAGTACTACTTGAGGGACCATTGTATTTTCCACGATGGTATGGCTGAGCTTGTGTGTGCCCCATGACAGTTCTCTGAGGTGTGAATGACAGATTCAGCATGCTGAAAGCATGAAGTTGTCATTTGGCAGGAGTGAGATGTTTTTCAAAAATAGATACCTTTCTTAACAACACCCTACATGCAAGGATTTGTTTTCTATTCAGCATTTTCCCTAACTAGATGTGTTGCCTGGCAAGGCTTGTCCCGCCCACTCACTTTTTTTATTCGCCTCTTACCACATGCAAGAGTTACATGAAAATTAGTCTATTTCCTTTGTGACCAAGAAATCAGATTTTTTGTTTCTTCCCTATTAGTTTTTTAACCTATAATATTTCTAACTGAATTTACAAGTGAAGATAGGTTAATCAAGAAGTAAAAAAACCTTGTGTGAGAAGGATATTGAGATAGATATGGCGAGATGGATATGTTGGGTTAATCTGAAAGATATGGTAGCTGATGTGGAGCTAAGGAAGCAGTTCGGTAATTAGGGTACTGTATCAGTGAAAAAATGCGTATGAGCAGGATTTGTTGGATTAGGCACGTTGAAACGATGCATGATCCAAATTGGGTAAAAAAAATTGCAGGTCTGTGAATGTGGAGGGAGCTGCACAGAGGGATAGACCTAGAAAGACACAGGATCAGGTTCTACGTTCTAATCTCAACTTGAAAAACTTAACCAATGAGGCATCCCAAAACAGGGCAGCCTGGAATGCTGCTATTAGGACATAAACCTGAAGTTGTACTTGTTATGGATCACTCAGTGTATGTGTGAGATAGGGTTACTTTTCATTATGGATCACTCAGTGTACAGTATGTGTGAGATAGGGTTACTTTTCAAACAAAATCTTATTTCTTACAGTTTCTTACAGTAGATCCTCTGGAAAAAGGCAAACTAGGCCTGTGTATCCAGCTCAGTACCAGTACTTGCACTGCTGCGGTCGTTCACGGTGTTGGCGGCGGCGGTAGCAGACGCAACATTTTTACTATTCTGTATTTTTGCTTTATAATCAAACTTCAAATCTGGTCTTCCCCATGCTTTATCAAGATTACTTTCAAACTCCCTTATTGATTCGGAATCGACTACATACTGGGGCAGTGAGTTCCACTCATTTACCACTCTATCACAAAATGAGTTCTTTGCCTTCTCAAGATATTGAGAGGTGATCAGGTATTCAATAGATAATAGAGACTGAATATCAAGGAAGTTTCACTTAAGTTTACTACATTCAAGGGTAGCGGGGATATAAACAGGAAAAAAAGGAAAGAGCAATGGTCTATTCAAATTAATTTCAAATAAAGTCAATCAATCAATGAATTAATTAGTTAATAATTTAATTAACCTTGTTAACCCCTTCTTTACCGAGATGTCTTTTTAGTTTTATTCTAGCTATATTTAGACAATTGTGTGCAGTTTAACCCCTACTGTACCGGAGGATACAGTAATAAAAGTCCCCAACAGTCCCAAGCAATGTGGCCAAAATGGCAAGATAGAACAACTTTCCACCTCAAGAGATGAAGTATTACTGGCTCTCCCAGCCTTCAGAGGGTTGGATATAAGCTGAGAAGTGTTGCCATATCGAGAGCAGTGCTCAACGGTTGTGGTACCAGGCACAGCCTGATACAGGCAGTTACAAGTAAAGTACACTCGGATACCATAGTCTCTAGCCCACTCCTCTCTGGCAAGAGGTGAGGCCAGGACCCTTACTGGATGGCGGCCCACAGTGATGGTTAGGGGGGGGGGGGGGGGGGGTTGAGGGGAGAGGGCAACGCACACACAAACACACTGTGAAGCATTTGAGGTCTTTGAATCCTGCCTTAGCCTCACAAATAAGTATGACATTTATCTAAGATTATTATTATTACAATTATCATTATTATTATTATTATTATTATTACTTAGATACAAGTGTCATAGCCAAGATTTAACTGATATACTTATTTTGCCATGCATCTCTCTTACTTTCTCTCTCTCTGAGTTCATATTAACTACTATATTCTACTACTACTACTATTTATATTCATATAAACGTATGCTAATATATATTGTCTTGGTATTCATTACTTTACTTTTTCATCTCACAATTATGTTAACATTATTATGTATAGACGAAACATATGCCTCTATCAAGAAAACAATACATGCGTGTACTGTTGGTTTAAAGTGAACCCTACGAATTGCACAACATGCTTCAGGCTGAAGTTGTATTCATGGGTATTGCTTTACCTGTGTAGAAATGAAACTTTCTAACAGTAAGGATAATGAAAATCTTTAAATTGTTATACTAATTAATAATAATAATAATAATAATAAGCATGTTACTTATTTCTCATAAGCGCCAATTTTTCCGAAGAATTCACTAGCGCTCGGAAAGAGAAAGAAAAAAGAACAAAATCAATGCATCAAAAGAAGGCTTATATACAACACACATTTAACAATCACTAGCAGTGGCAAAATAGCCTAAACTCTATAGCCATCTGTCATGACACCTCTCTCAAGATCATAGCTTCTCTCAAAGAGAAAAGTCTTAAGTTGTCTCTTGAAGCATTCAACAGAACTCAGTTGTCTCATGGACAGCGGCAACCTGTTATACAACCTCGGAGCCATGTAGGAGAATGACCTCTCAAAGAAAGAAGACTGCTGGAAAGCCCTTGGTTCATCAAGACGAAAAGGGTAATTGTCATGACGCACAACTACACCATGGTGTGCCGGTGGGCGCCTGAGCAGCTCCGCAAGGTACCTAGGCTCACCAAATTTGAGAACCTTAAAAGTCACCAAACACAACTTAAATTCTATTCTTGCTCTTACTGGCAGCCAGTGCAGTTCTATGTGAAGAGATGTAGTAGGAGTTCTAGGTGGAACACCAAAAATTAGTCTTGCGGCCCTGTTAAGAACAGACTGAACTTTCTTTAAAATATAATTTGGAAGACCCACCAACAGGGCATTGCAATAATCAACACGAGAGAAGACCAATGAGTGAACCAACGTCAGGAGGCAACGTCTGGTTATAAACGGCTTCACCAAATAGAGATTTCTGATGTGCAAGTAACAACTTTTAACTATCTGGTTTACATGCTCTTTGAAATCTAATCGGGAGTTCACATATACACCCAGATTTCGAACAGAGTTGGCCGGTCGCAGCTGAGATCCACCCACATTGATGGAGAGGGCACCTACTATATCATCAGCTCTTCTATTTCCTCGGATGATGAGAATATCAGTTTTACCATCATTTAGTTTAAGTTTTCTCGCTCTCATCCACTTCTTGATATCAGACATCAACAATTCCATCTTACTCCGTATATCAATTATATTTGTGATTCTCACATAAATCTGGGTGTCATCTGCATAAAAGTGAAAGGTGACATTATGTGCACGAAGCAGAAGAGAAAAACTGCTAATAAAAATTATAAATAGGATAGGACCTAAAACTGATCCCTGCGGAACACCATACTGCAGGGGTGTCGAGTCCGAGACCACTTGATTTACCATCACACTCTGGGATCTACCTGACAAGTACGACCCAAGAAGCAAGAGAGCGGAGTCACGCACACCACAATCATAAAGATCACTCAATAACAACTCGTGATCCACTGTGTCAAAGGCCGCAGAGAGATCAAGCAAGACCAATAGTGAGGCCACACCATTGCAAATGTTCTCAACTAGATCATTATGTACTCTAATCAATGCTGTTTCAGTTGAATGATGCTGTCGGTAAGCAGACTGAAAAATTGGGATAGTTTCATTCTGCTGAAGTAGTGGTTGTAATTGGTCAAGTATTGCACGCTCTAATATCTTTGATATGAAGGACAGGTTGGAGACAGGACGATAGTTCAACATGTTCTCAACATCAAGTCCAGGTTTCTTTAGAGTAGGTCGGAGTAGTGCATGCTTTTCAGAATGTGGGAAGCTACCTTCAGAGAAGCACTTATTAATTATTTTGGAAATAAACTCAACTGTGTGATCATAGACTCTTGGTAGCTTGGAAACATTTATGGGATCCAACGGGCAAAATGTTTTATTGAGGTTTCTTATGTAGGACGAGATCATGTCCACCTCTACTGAGTGAAAGGATGAGAGGACATTATTAGGAATGTGTCGGGGTTGGAGTACAACTGAAAGTTCTTCACCAACAGAAGCATCATCCAGTTCCTGTCTTATGCGAGTTATCTTGCCAGCAAAAAATGCCACAAAGTTGGCAGCCAACTCGGCATCGGGTACAGAAGGTCTTAAGCTGACTCTTGTTTTTCCAAGTAAACTGTTTACAATTGAAGCCAACCTCCTCTGGTCGTTACCACATGAGTCAACTTTTCCCTGATAATACACTTTCTTTTCATCTTTGATTGTGTGGACCACAGCTCTTCTGGCTGACAGATATTGCAACCATGTAGAGTCTGTTTTATTTTTCCGCCATTCACGTTCAGCTCTTCTACGCGCTCTTCTAAGAAATTTAACTCGAGTGCTATACCAGGGTGAATCATCTCGTACTATGATTTTCTTCTCTACTTCTGGACAGTGATGATCGAACACTAATTTAAGTGCATTTCCATGTACCTCCACCAGCTCATCTGAAGTAAGGTTGGAAGTATCAATACTTCCCAAGTACTGTTTTACTTCACTGCTAGCCAAATTTTGGTCTGTATTTTATAATTTCTAAATCTGATTACTTTTTCATGTGTGAGTGGCTTAGGGAAATCAAAGCTGAAAGTAATCAAAGCATGATCAGAGGTATTAGGGTCAGCATTCTCAACATCAACATCCAGAACACCACCACAACCCACAGGAGAGAAAACCAAGTCAAGGGTGTGTCCTAAGATATGAGTTGGGTGGGACACATGGTTTACAAAATTGTTCTGATCAGTCAACTCAAGGAACTCAGGAGAGAATGGCTTCAGATGAGGGCTGTCAACCCAGTAATTAAAATCTCCACATATCAAAAGTCTTCCGGTTTTAGCAGAAAATTCCTTGAGAAACTGCCCAAACTCTTCCATAAAACCCCTATCTGTGCCACGATGGCCAGGCCTATAGACAACTGCCATTCTTAGAATTTGTTGATGGAGTTTTATTTCCACTTCCAACAGTTCATAATAAAGAGGGGCTGGGTTATGGCTTATTTGCAAGATATTCACCAGAGATGTGGAGTAGACAATTACCCTATATGAAAGATATAATTCAGAAAGTTACTAATTACATATGACTATGATTAGTTATTCACACACACACACACACACACACAAATGTTTCTAATGAAGTTCTATCGTATTCCTATATCATATTTCCTTTCCAACACCTCCCTTTCACTTTATCTCACTCCCTCTTTGCCTCTCACCACCACAACCACATTTCACCCTCTCCCTCTGCCTCCCAGTCTCTCCCCCCTCCCCCCCACACACACTATCCTTCTCTCTCTCTCTCTCTGTGAGTGTGTGTGTGTTCCAGTCTGCCATATCTATACTGATCTATTTTGAAGCCTTCCCTGAACTTCAATTTTGCTAATAATAGGAACTGCACTACCTAATAACTAATGGTTCACACCGGTAGTTATACTTACTCATGCTAAAGAAAATATTGCATATGTTTGTTCTCAATAGTATGGAATAAAGGATTTTAAATACTGTAATGCGAAATGATGCGAACAAATATCAAATAACTACAAGAAAGTAACCAACAAAGATAGCTTCCTGGATTGCTTCACACAAATGCTTCACAGTGTGTTCGTGTGCACGTTGCCCTCTCCCCCCAACCCCACCCCTAACCATCACTGTGGGCCGCCGTCCAGTAAGTCCTGGCCTCACCTCTTGCCAGAGAGGAGTGGGCTAGAGACTATGGTATCCGAGTGTACATTACAGTACTGACGGCTTCCAGCCGTCGCTGGGACTGGGGAGTGTCTTATCTACCGACGGCTCCCAGCTGTCGCTGGTATTGGATTAATTGCTGATTACCGTTTTTAAACTTAATAAAATCATCTAATAGTTGCCAGAATAGAATGAAATGGATGTCCCCGGTACAGAAATGTGTTTTTCCGGTGACAGATCATCTCTTAAAATAAATCCAAGATCTTTCTCCTCTCTTGCCTACAATACTCTATTGCCTATCATACACTGCCTACTCAGTAATTGCCGACTTGCGAGTTTCGTTCTATAAGGAAGTTGGAGCTGTAGACAACGATATTTAACATCATTTACAGCTAAAATACGGTTGTAGTACATTAATAAATACATAAAACCCAATTTAACATACCATTTATCCATCAGAAACTTACATTATTCTTGCATTTCTGTTTAATATAGATGTTTACGGCTCCAACTTCCTTATAGCCTGAAACTCGCAAGTGGTCAATTGAAAGTACTCTACAGTATACTGTGCACGATTTTACAGTACACTCAACCCTCAGCTTTCACGCACTTAGCTATCGCGTTCCACAGCTATCGCCTGCTCCCCAAAAGCTGTCAGACCAGGGCTTTCACACCTATGAACTGGGCTATCACGCACCAAATGTGGCCAAAAATACAACAAAATTGGAAATTCCCGGGCTTGGGAATTCCCAGGCGGGCGGCAAGCATACGTTTACGTTACTCGCTCCCTGATTGGGCGTGACGTAATGGGAAGCAAGCGCTGTGATTGGCCGCCACCCATCCTCCTACCCTCCCGCCGTCCCGCCATACTTACAATTTCTCAGTCTTACTTGTACCCCCATTGTTGTCTGGTGAAAGCTGTGAAAAGTGTTTTTATACCTGTGAACAATGGCTACTAACCCACCCCAACGGCCACCGAATCCCCCTACCTTCGCTCAGCGTAATGTGACCGCACCAAATCGAGACATTAAGAAGAGAAAGAACCTTACGTATGCTCAGAAACAGGAAATTGTGGACTTAATAGACAATTCGCCACCCCTAGCCTCGGAACCCAACCCACCTAAATCCCTCAACACACCTAAAAAGGTAAATGTGATGGTGTAATATGTTCTTATATTTACTTTTATAATGTTTCTTATAATTATTATTATGTTATGTTAGTGTTCAGTGGAAATTATTAGGTAAAAATCGCAAAATACGAAAAATAGTTGTCAAATTCGGCACCCAGGCACCAATTAGAATTATTCCCATTAGTTCTTAAGTATGGCTATCGCGGTTTCGGCTACCGCGCGACTAAAGCTGCACCAATTAGGAGTGATAGCTGAGGGTTGAGTGTATTATCAAATGAGCACCAATATAAATAAAAACAAAAATTTAGTCAATGCCTAACCTTATTGTTAAATGAATGAAGATTTTGATCCATGGTTGCCACGACAATGCCTTTGTCTCGCCGAATCAGACCCACCGGCTGGGAAGTGAGCTCAGCAGTGGGGCGGCCAATTTTGGTGCCTCGCTTTAAGGTGTAGATCTGGCCATTACGACAGGCTACGATGATCCGATACTCAACATCATACAGACCGGTCACTGACAGGAAAACTGGGACGCTTGGTAGGCTCATCTAAGGGAAAAAAAGAGAGAGGTACAGTCTATCTATATATCTATTGCCAGACGCCGTGATTCCCGAAGGGGTGGCCACGAACGAAACGCCCTCATGCACCTCTGTCCCCAGTCAGTCGACGCCCCTCCTACCATCCAGCACCGCTTTCACACATATACTTCTTAAATCCATCCTTCCACCTCTCTCTCGGTCTACATCTTCCTCTCTGGCCTTCCACCTCACTCTCGTACACTCTCTTAGTCATTCTTTCGCTTCCCATACGTTCCACATGGCCGAACCATCTCAAGGAGTTCCTTTTCACACTTTCCAGCACATCTACATCCACACCACACCGCTCTCGTACTTCTTCATTCGTCTGTCTACCCCTCCATGGAACTCAGCACGCACTTCTTAAGTACAGTAATTCATTTACACCCCTCTCACTCTTGGTTAGTGTCTCTCCAACAACGTCCATGCCTCGCTCCCGTAAGTCAATGGCGGGATTACCACACTGTCATGCAAGGACTTCTTTACTTCCATGCTGACCACCCTACATACATACATACAGTACATACATAAAATTTTAAGACTGAGTGTTCCACACATAAGTGCAGTTTCAGTCTCTTGTCCTAATGGTGGCGTTCCAGGCAACCCTGTTAAGGGCTGCTTCACTTGTCAAGTTCTTGGATTTGAGATCGGCGCGTATAGTCCGATCCCAGGTCTTCCTCGGTCCACCCCTTGGTGGACAATCACAGACCTGCATTTTTTCACCGAATTTTGTTTATCCATTCTCTCCACATGTCCATACCATCCCAGTCTACTTGTATGCATCACCTCGCTAATACTCTTTATACCTAAACGTCTCCTCAGCTCAACATTTGTTATTCTATCCTGTAGCCTGGCCCCACACATCCATCTCACCATTCTCATCTCATTACGCTCCATTCTGTTGACATCCTCTACTTTAACGGCCCATGTTTCTGAGGCATACGTCATTGCACTTCTAACACATGAGGCACACACCTTTCCCTTCAGGGGGAGAGGCATTCTTTTCATGGTCAGGATTGGCATCAGTTCTCTGAACTTCCCCCAGCCACACCTAATTCTAGCAACAGTGGCAGCCTCGGCCCCACCACCGGCAGAGATGGTATCTCCTAGGTAACAAAACTTGTTCACCAGCTCCAAAGACTCATTTCCAAAATTCACAGCCACAGGATCATCACTTAACACAGCTCGCCTTTGCACACTACGCACTCAAATTTCTCTATTTCTGACTTATCCTTCGGCAGGGGTCCCTTTATTCTACTACAGCGCTTACTCCCATGGTGTACCCAACATCGACAGATGCTACATTGAATTGAGTTAACGCCCACTCCCTTTCCACACATTGCACATGGGTATGCACCGCTCTTTTCCACATTGCCTCGTCTCAATCTACAATGCATAACCTTGGTTTTGTTAATATTGACTCTTAAACCCTTGCTCGCCATGCCCTCTCTCCACTCTCTGAATTTGGCCTCAGCATCTTGCATACTGTCTGCTATTAGGACTAAATCGTCTGCATAAAACAGTTCCAACGGGAGTCCGCCTCTAAAAACTCTAGACAGTGCCTCCAAGACCATAATAAAGAGGGGGCTTAACACTGAACCCTGATGGACTCCAACACGGACTCATCACTCAGTACACCCTTCACCCTCACCGCATTTCTTGTTACTGCTTTCAGCGTTCCTACAACCCTCTTCCACTGTTACATCCTCTCTCGCATTTCTTCCTCCATACTCCTATCTTTACTCAACACACTGCCCAAATACTTGAATGAGCTGGCATTCTCCTTCATCTGACCGTTCAACCTCACCTCACACTCTGTGGCTGCACCCTTGAAAAAGACTATAACCTTACTCTTCCCCACAGTCATGAGTACTAATAACTATGCACCTATTTTATTAGAATTAAACACAAACAAGACTGTACAACGTTTCATTATATCCCAAATGCTTCAGAACTTGGCTTTCGAGGTTCAAAGATATAAATGGGTGTAACCTTATTAGTGCTCACAACTCTACAATTGGGTTCTGGTTATCTAAAGGTATGATTATTAACCACTCTTAATACTGCATAATTTATTTTATATAATCTTCATTATTTTTTGCCATTTTAGAAAGCAGTATTTACACACACTATTGAAAATGGTGATGGCCTCTACTGTGATCAAATATATTTACCGATAAGCCAGCAGTATTACCTGTATGAGACACATTCATCATAATTCTTTTAACCATATGAAACATGATCAACATACACTATTAAGTATGGTGAAAGCCTCTGGGTCCAGGATAAATATGTTAGCGCTCTCTGTGCCGAGGACGAGACAGGAGATGGCGTCATCCTCCGCATGACTCTTCTTCAGGGTGGAGAAACATGTCACAACTGTCTGTAAAACAACAAGAAAGTTATTTATGCTGCACTGCCTCTGCTGGGTAGGGAGAAACTCTTCCTCTTTGGTTTTATGACTGGAATGAATATGAGAAGGAGTACAGGACAATTTTAGTAATTTTTACATGGACTGCGAATCATATCATTAACTTGTATAATTAACACTACAGTAATAGCTAAAATGAAGTTACTCAATATTTAGGAATGGTTTTGAATATTCTCTCATTTGCTAGTAACTTGAATAAAATACAGCCTGAATAGGATTGAATCTGTAAATTGTTTTAACCTTTTATTTCCAAGTGGAATATTTAATACTGAAATAAATCTTCCGGTAATAGATAAAAATATAAAAAGAGGCTAACAGTTTGAATAGAATACTGTACAAGATATCGCTTTATTCACCCGTCACTCATCAAGAGCGGCAAACAGGGGTAATGTTGTTTATTGACTGGATAGAGTGTGAGAAGGAATACAGGAAAACTTGCATAGTTTTGGCAACTTAATCACGTCCAGGGAACTGTGGAGGATGCCATTAATTCAATTTATATAAAAATAATTACTATAAACAAAGGGACTGGCCACACATTAATCTCCTCCATGCACCTCTGTCCTCTGTAGTTTTGGGTCTGAATATTCAATTATCTCATTTGCTAGCCTGCACTGATCACATAACTCCCACTTGACTTGTTGGTTTGAAATACTGTATACTGTACATACAGTACCTACATACTGTACTTACATAAATTTAAAGACCGGGTGCTCCACACGAAGTGCTGTTCCGGTCTCACATCCTAATGGCAGCGTTCCAGGCAGCCCTGTTTAGAGCTGCCTCACTTCAGGTTTTTCAATTCAAGATCAGACCTCAAGGTCTGATCCCTCGTATATTTTGGTTTGCACCTTGTTGCAGCTCCCTCCTCGTTCACGGACTTGGATCTTTTCACCCAAATTAGCAAATTTTGCTACCACTAAAACTCTATCAGAACAAGTCGTAAATTGCTTAAAATACATTAAAAGTACTGTACTCATAAAAGATATTGTAATACCATCATGAGAAGAATTGGCATTAACTATTATTGGAGTGTTGACAATTCGTTAGAAGTTATTGATAAAATAAATACCATGCCGAAAGTTACCTCGGTACATAGCTTCGACTTTTCGACTTTGTATACCAATTTGCCTTTAGATTTAGTATATTCAGAGCTTTGCTTTATTATAGATTTGCACTTTGACAGGTTCGTTAGGAATGGTAATTATTTCATAAATGTTTATACATATTTTAATAATGCATCACTTAGCTCTACTCCCACTAGTCTGGTGATGGGCTGGTCTATCAGAGTGAGACCTGAGCGATCTCTGCCATACCCATAGCTTACTCTGACTGTTCCTTTTACTTATATATTTTCTAGATCTCGAGTGACGGCGTCTCTTCCGTGGATTGACCTCCCAATCTACCAAGATTGGAAGCTAAAGCGTCACATTATTCCTTTGCCCCTCAACTTTCTCTTCATAATTGCTGAGGGGCACAGGGCCCTGGGTGGGGCTTTGGTTTCCCGGGCGTTTACGCACCCTCTCAGCCCCCCGCCATGGAGTGGCTTCGGTCACCCAGGCTTTATTGTGGTCGGCAGGGAGGGTTTTGTGGGGGCGCTCATTTATGGCCTTGGCCTTACTCAGGGCCTTGGGGCTGTTCGGCCAGGCAGCTTGGGGAACAACAACAACAACAACAACAACAACAACAACAACAACAACAACTCCCACTAGTTCTGTATATTTTGATAGAAATAAACTTAAAGATGCCCTTAAATTCCTCCTTTTCAATGCTTATGTTAGATTCGGGCCGTACATTTTCAAACAAATATTAGGAATTCCTATGGGTGGAAATGCTAGCCCTTTAATTGCAGACTTATTCTTGCTTGCTTTAGAATTTAAATATATAAAAGACTTAGTTGACAGTAGCAAGAAAAATAAAATCCCAGAAAAATTAGCACTTGCTAAATTGTTAAGTAATAATAGTAGATATATTGATGATATTCTCGTTTGCAATTTGTTAAATTTTAATCAAGTTGCTAAACTTATTTACCCTAATTCTATTCCCCTCACACAATGTAACGTAAATTATAAAGTTGAAAATGTTCTTGATATAAATATAGAGATTGTTAATGAACAGTGCATACTTAAAGTATATCACAAAGTTGATGATTTTAATTTTAACGTAATAACTTTCCTTTCCCTAGTAGTAACATCGATAGTAAAATAACTTATAATTGTTTTTATTCCCAATTAATAAGATTTTGTAAAATCTGCACTAAAGTAGATGACTTTTGGGCTAGAGCTAGGTTACTATACAGACTCTTAGTGGACAGAGGTTTTGAGGCAAGTAAATTGTTCCATAAATTTAATCTTTTTAGGGTCAATTATTGTGACTGTATTCTAAAATTTGACATCAATAATTTTAATCAAGCATTTTTAACTTGAAGTTTCTTGTATAACCTCTGCTTACTTTTTGTCTGTATTTATTGTTTTTTGTCTGTATTTATTGTTTATCTTTTCTTTTTCTTTTTCTTTTTCTATTATTAGTATTAATATTGATGATTTTTTTAATTTATTGTTCTTGTTAAAAGAGTACTCTTTGTTTAAATCTGTTGTTACTTCATATTTTGCAATTACAGTATTTGTCTTTATATTATATGTATTCATTGTCGATAGTATCAATTGCTTACTTTTGCGATTTCCTTAGTTTATTTGTGCTATAAATGTAGGTTATTTGTAGGGTAGTTATTGATAGGGGTCACTTGAGGCATGCTATGCTTACAGGTACCTACCCGATAGCACTATCGTTAGTGAGTGCTGTACTGTATTTTATATATTATTTTGTAATAGTATAGATATCTTATCAATATTTGTATTTTGTACTATTGTTAATGTCTTGTCATGTTGCAAATTTGATTTTAAATAATATTTTGACATTTAACATGTAGTTTCTTTATTCATGCAGAGTTTAGTAAAATTTGCCAGAACGTCCCGGACTTCCCAAACTTGACTACTTCCTTTAACGTGATGATAGTGCGTTGTTATATGTGCGATTAGTTTGCTTGGGAAACAGATTAACTTGCTCATGTAGTAATGTACACCCTATGTGGTGGATTGTGTTCTTTTATTTAATAATTTTCATTTTAGTAAGTGTTGTTTCCACATAGCGATTTTGATAATTTAATTTGACTTTATATTGTCCTTGTCCCAATTTTGGTTTGTTTAGTTTGCAAGTTTTACATTTTAATTAATATAAGTTCATCCATCCTCTTCACATGTCCAAACCATCCAAGCATGCTAGTACGCATCTTATCACTGATACTCTTGATACCTAACCATCTCCTCAGCTCTTCACTAGATATCTTATCTTCCAGTTTGGCCACACACATCCATCTCACCTTCTTATCTTGTTACGTTCCATTGTATTGCTATCATCTGCTTTGACAGGCCACATTTCTGAAGCATATGTCATTGCGCTTCTAACACATGATGCTCACACCCTTCCCTTCAAGGGGAGAGGGAGTCTTCTCATGGTAAATAGTGGCAACAGTTTTCTGAACTTTCCCAAGCCGCATCTAATTCTGGCGATAGTGTCAGCCTCGGCCCCACCACCGGCAGAGATGGTATCTCACATCTCTGAAGGAATAAATTAAGCTTTATTCAATATTAGTCTATTGGCCATATCTACAAAATATCACAAAATGCGTGGAATTTCGGTGTGAGTATCCTAGGTTCGAGTCCTTGGAGTGATACATGTATTTGTTGATTTAATTAATTGAGTTTAGAAGTAAAGTTGGTTGGTGAAAAAATATGAATTGTACCATCCAGGGGGAATATTTCCAGCACAAACTCCAATTATAGGCGACTAAATTACACCGATACTCAATACCAAAGTTTATTTACTCAACATAATATCTCCACAATATAATATATTTATCTGTTGCCAGATGCTCTAATCCCCGAGGGGGTGGCCACACATTAATCTCCTCCATGCACCCCTGTTCTCTGTCAGTCGGCATCCCTCCTCCCACCCAACACCCATTTCACTTATGTATCTCTCAATTCCATCCTTCCACCTCATTCTCGGTGTGCCTCTTTCTCTCTGCCCTTCCACCTCATTCTCACCCCACTCTACAAATACTGTATGTAGATTATAGGTACAATTCATAACCCTCTCTGATGATACTACTTATTATCCTTCTGGCCCAAGGATTATGTGGCTACTCTTCCTGACTTGACATCCATGAAGGCGCGTTGTGATGTCTGGCTGAGAAAAATTCAGTACTATAACATCAAAGAGACCTAATACTGTAACTGTAATTAGAATCAATAAGACATTACAGTACAGTATATGCATTGTTGTGGAGATTTATATTTCAAGTTGACAACCTCTGCCAATGTAGTTCTATGGTGGTTTTAGGAGACACAGTACTGTATATCAATTATTAGCCGTTTATTGTAGTTTGTGGCTCTTTGTGCTGGAAAACTTGACCCGTCAAATGCAAATGATTCATGATATTTCTAGATTTGGCCCATGAACCATGTTCCTTCCTTACTGCCTTCCATACTGAATGGTGGGTGGGGAGAGAGTCTTCTGCTTTGCTATCCTTACCATCCACAAAGTAGCAAATGTTTAGAATTAAATCTGGACTGCTTATTAGGTGCCACAAGGTCTGTGCAGTCTGTGTATCTATGTAAATCTTGACCTAGCATTTGAGGAGGAATATATTTCTATAGGCAAATATTGCTTGGTACTTTGTGAAGTTAATTTTATAAGAATTCAGGCCCCTACCATACCAATGCAAAGGAGCCTGAAAATGTAGAGTAAAATAAAGCTGTCAATAGAAAATGGTTGAAAAAGTCTGCATGATTCTGGCTATAAGCAATGGATAATCTGTTGTTGTTGTTTTTCCCCAAGCTGCCTGGCCGAACAGCCCCAAGGCCCCGAGCAAGGCCAAGGCCATAACCGAGCGCCCCCACAGAACCCTCCCTGCCGACCACAATAAAGCCTGGGTGACCGAAGCCACTCCATGGCAGGGAGCTGAGGAGGGTGCGGAAACGCCCGGGAAACCAAAGCCCCACCCAGGGCCCTGTGCCCCTCAGCAATTATGAAGAGAAAGTTGAGGGGCAAAGGAAAGATGTGACGCTTTGGCTTCCAATCTTGGTAGATTAGGAGGTCAATCCACGCAAGAGACGCCGTCACTTGAGATCTAGAAAATATATAAGTTAAAATTAAAATGTAAAACTTGCAAACTAAACAAACCAAAATTGGGACAAGGACAATATAAAGTCAAATTAAATTATCAAAATCGCTATGTGGAAACAACGCTTACTAAAATGAAAATTATTAAATAAAAGAACACAATCCACCACATAGGGTGTACATCACTACATGAGCAAGTTAATCTGTTTCCCAAGCAAACCAATCGCACATATAACAACGCACTATCGTCACGTTAAAGGAAGTAGTCAAGTTTGGGAAGTCCGGGACGTTCTGGCAAATTTTACTAAACTCTGCATGAATAAAGAAACTACATGTTAAATGTCAAAATATTATTTAAAATCAAATTTGCAACATGACAAGACATTAACAATAGTAAAAAATACAAATATTGATAAGATATCTATACTATTACAAAATAATATATAAAATACAGTACAGCACTCACTAACGATAGTGCTATCGGGTAGGTACCTGTAAGCATAGCATGCCTCAAGTGACCCCTATCAATAACTACCCTACAAATAACCTACATTTATAGCACAAATAAACTAAGGAAATCGCAAAAGTAAGCAATTGATACTATCGACAATGAATACATATAATATAAAGAGAAATAATTGCAAAATATGAAGTAACAACAGATTTAAACAAAGAGTACTCTTTTAACAAGAACAATAAATTTAAAAAATCATCAATATTAATAATAATAATAATAATAGAAAAAGAAAAAGAAAAAGATAAACAATAAATACAGACAAAAAGTAAGCAGAGGTTATACAAGAAACTTCAAGTTAAAAATGCTTGATTAAAATTATTGATGTCAAATTTTAGAATACAGTCACAATAATTGACCCTAAAAAGATTAAATTTATGGAACAATTTACTTGCCTCAAAACCTCTGTCCACTAAGAGTCTGTATAGTAACCTAGCTCTAGCCCAAAAGTCATCTACTTTAGTGCAGATTTTACAAAATCTTATTAATTGGGAATAAAAACAATTATAAGTGATTTTACTATCGATATTACTACTAGGGAAAGGAAAGTTTATTACGTTAAAATTAAAATCATCAACTTTGTGATATACTTTAAGTATGCACTGTTCATTAACAATCTCTATATTTATATCAAGAAAATTTTCAACTTTATAATTTACGTTACATTGTGTGAGGGGAATAGAATTAGGGTAAATAAGTTTAGCAACTTGATTAAAATTTAGCAAATTGCAAACAAGAATATCATCAATATATCTACTATTATTACTTAACAGTTTAGCAAGTGCTAATTTTTCTGGAATTTTATTTTTCTTGCTACTGTCAACTAAGTCTTTTATATATTTAAATTCTAAAGCAAGCAAGAATAAGTCTGCAATTAAAGGGCTAGCATTTCCACCCATAGGAATTCCTAATATTTGTTTGAAAATGTACGGCCCGAATCTAACATAAGTATTGAAAAGGAGGAATTTAAGGGCATCTTTAAGTTTAGTTCTATCAAAATATACAGAACTAGTGGGAGTAGAGCTAAGTGATGCATTATTAAAATATGTATAAACATTTATGAAATAATTACCATTCCTAACGAACCTGTCAAAGTGCAAATCTATAATAAAGCAAAGCTCTGAATATACTAAATCTAAAGGCAAATTGGTATACAAAGTTGAAAAGTCGAAGCTATGTACCGAGGTAACTTTCGGCATGGTATTTATTTTATCAATAACTTCTAACGAATTGTCAACACTCCAATAATAGTTAATGCCAGTTCTTCTCATGATGGTATTACAATATCTTTTATGAGTACTTTTAATGTATTTTAAGCAATTTACTACTTGTTCTGATAGAGTTTTAGTGGTAGCAAATTTTGCTCCGGCAATAAAGCGATATTTATAAGGTCTTTTATGAAATTTAGGTAACATGTATAATTTTGCAATGCACTTGTTCTTATCAGAAAGTTTAATATCAAATATTATTTTTTCTTGGTATGTTCATCGATTAAGTTATCAATATTCAGATTATTTTGAATTTCATAAACAGAATTACCGCAAATATTTTTACGTAATATGTTACCCTTAATACCTAATTCTTTTTTCATATTTTCAAGATAAAATTTCTTACATGTTAAGCTATAATTATTGCTGGCTTTATCTACTGTAGTGATTACAAAATGTTTATGTAAATTTATTAAATCAGCTTTAAGCTTATTATAATTATAGTCTATAAAATCTGAAAGATTAAATTCATTTTTAAGCGAGAAATTTTTATTTCTAATTAACTTAATTAATAATTTAGACCATGCTTCTAGTTCTCTCGCATTGCAGCACGCAATTTTTAACAATTTATCTTTTAATTTATTGACTGAAAAAACAATATCTTTTAAAATTATGTCCCATGTTACTTTATTACTCCCTATTCTAAATTTAAACCCTTTACGACATAGCTCCGCTAATTTGTCGTTTGCAAAATGTTTAACTAGTTCTACATCACCTGTTAATATGTGACATATCGGACTATAAATGAACTTTGCTAGTGCATCACGTCTGCTAGCTGGCATATCCATGACTCTTTCACACACGCATTTATTATTATTGAAAATATCATTATCTGAAAGATTTCCTAAAACTTTATTATAATTACAAATAATAGACCCAACAGGTCGTTCATATGAATACACTATTAATGGTTTGAAATCTTTACAACCATCTGGTAATATGGACTTAACTTTCTTTGAATTAATAAGACTGTTAACATTAATTTTGTCTAAAATTTTAGAGGAATAATTTAAAGTGGACAGGACTTTATCTTTAATACGGTTATCTTTGGATTTCTTAGAATTAGCTCTAATATATCCCATAAAAGCAAAGACTATATTCTTAAATTTATTTGTGAAATTATGTTTATTATTTAGAATATTTTCTATAAAAGGAGCAAAACTTTTCTTTTGTAGGCCTTTCAATGAATCTTTTAATTTTTTAATTCCGAAATTTCGATATAATGAATATAAATTATTAACAATAATTATAATATCAGACCTGCTTTTCTTTTTATTAAATGTATTTAGTCTTCTATTACCGTGTCTACCAGGTCTTCTGTTTAAAACAGGGAAGTTAAAATATGGGTTATTAAAATCGTTTTTTAATAAATCTTTATACAAAATGTTGCCTACATTTTTTATTTGATTGTTAAGTCCAAATGGATAGATGGTCATTAATTTTCCAATCCAATAATTTTCTCTATCTAAAACATTTTGATTACTTTGAACAATTTCTATAATTTTGTATTTACAATCAAATTTAGTACAATCTGTGTTAAAATGCTTATATAGAAGAATCTTGGAGTCGATGCCGTTCTTAATTCCTGATCTATGCCCGTAGGCTCTTTCTCTTAAACATTGCTCCGTCTTTCCAACATATTGTATACCACATTTCTCACAGGTTATTAAATAGATAACATTCTTTACTTTACATGGAGATGTTACATTAACAGAAGAATTTAGAAACAAAAATTTTGTATTGGTAATGTAACTTTTAAAAAATGTTTGATGTTCAAAATCAAATTCATTCACACAGAGTTTACATTTACAGTTATCAACGAAAAGACGCCGGTTATTTTCATTTTATTTTTCATTATTTAAGTTTTTATAATTTTGCCGGGTGCGTGGGTACATAGAATTTTCTGACACGTAGTCCGTGGCCGGTCCTGGTTCGTCAACGAGTACAAGTAAAGGAAGGGGACAGTACATGGGGAACACGTCGTATACTAATGTTGCCACTAGTACAGACCGTCCTCACATCTATACTGTCCCTGAACCTATATAAATTAAAATGTAAAACTTGCAAACTAAACAAACCAAAATTGGGACAAGGACAATATAAAGTCAAATTAAATTATCAAAATCGCTATGTGGAAACAACGCTTACTAAAATGAAAATTATTAAATAAAAGAACACAATCCACCACATAGGGTGTACATCACTACATGAGCAAGTTAATCTGTTTCCCAAGCAAACCAATCGCACATATAACAACGCACTATCGTCACGTTAAAGGAAGTAGTCAAGTTTGGGAAGTCCGGGACGTTCTGGCAAATTTTACTAAACTCTGCATGAATAAAGAAACTACATGTTAAATGTCAAAATATTATTTAAAATCAAATTTGCAACATGACAAGACATTAACAATAGTAAAAAATACAAATATTGATAAGATATCTATACTATTACAAAATAATATATAAAATACAGTACAGCACTCACTAACGATAGTGCTATCGGGTAGGTACCTGTAAGCATAGCATGCCTCAAGTGACCCCTATCAATAACTACCCTACAAATAACCTACATTTATAGCACAAATAAACTAAGGAAATCGCAAAAGTAAGCAATTGATACTATCGACAATGAATACATATAATATAAAGAGAAATAATTGCAAAATATGAAGTAACAACAGATTTAAACAAAGAGTACTCTTTTAACAAGAACAATAAATTTAAAAAATCATCAATATTAATAATAATAATAATAGAAAAAGAAAAAGATAAACAATAAATACAGACAAAAAGTAAGCAGAGGTTATACAAGAAACTTCAAGTTAAAAATGCTTGATTAAAATTATTGATGTCAAATTTTAGAATACAGTCACAATAATTGACCCTAAAAAGATTAAATTTATGGAACAATTTACTTGCCTCACTTGCCTTACTTACTCTTACAGTCAGAGTAAGCTATGGGTATGGGAGAGATCGCTCAGTTCTCACTCTGATAGACCAGCCCATCACCACATGACTAGAACCCAATCCTCTCAGCATCAGCTAGGAAAGGCCCTAGAAAGCCGCCTTTGGCGGGGGGATAGCTCCCCTATTTCAACCCTTTTCGGGGTTGGGCACCCGCCCATGGATAATCTGTAGCTATATTACTTAACCCTAACCAATCAATTTAAGGGGACAGTGGCTGTTTGTTTGGTCTATAAATTCATTTATTCATATATTTTTTTAGTTTCCTCCCTAGACCTCCATCAAGCTTAGAAAAATGCCCCCTAGATAGATTTGTAAATTTTTCGGTAGAAAAATTTCCCGGCCAAAGGCCGATTCCTCCTAAAATTACAGGCTCGCTATCGCTCGCCAGGAATAAATTGACACCTAAATGGCATGAAGGGTCCTAATATTGACAAAGAAATGGGGTGAAAGGTCATAAAATCCCCAAACTAATGGAACCAACGTCTTAAAATCTCAAAACTAGTGGGGCTAAACATTAGGGAGAAGAGGGTCCACAAAAATGGTCTGTCTCCCCTTAAATGGATTACTCCCAGCTTTATGCAATAGATCAATGGCTTACATACCTGTCGCTTGAGCAGGAACCCCTTGTGGTGGTCTAGGAAGGTGAGCTGCGAGGCGTGGTCCTGGCACATGAGGAAGCGTTGAGAGCGGGTGGTCAGTCCGCACTCACCCACCTCTTGTCTCAGGGAGTCCAGGATCTCGTACAACATACTCACATCCAGTAGCTCATCTCGGGCCTAAGTGGTAAAAGTCGACTGTAATTATCACACCATACAACACTATCCTCCATTAAACACCTATATACTGTACTGTACTGTACAGTACCTGTACATACATACAATTCAACCCTCATAGCCCGGATGGCTGTCTGGAAGGCCATTGAACCGCAGAGGCCGGGTAGCCTGCTGGAAGGTGAATGGCTATTACATGTCTCAAAACCACTTAAACCGCGTGAGAGAAAGGTTTGTAGTCATGGCGAGCAGTCCGCAACACACACACACACAGTTAGTAAGTCGACTTGTGCTTGCAACACACCCCAAGGCAATAATTTTATAATTTTTTGACAGTCCGAGTCAATGCATGAAAGCACTGTTCAGTGACATAAAAATGGTTACAATGGTGAAATAACACTATCTATCTATTGCTAGACGCCATGATCCCCGAAGGGGTGGCCACGAATGAATTGTCCCCATGCACCTCTGCCCTGTCAGATCTCATCCAGCACCGCTTTCCCTCATATACAACTCAACTCCATCTAGGTCTGCCTCTCCATCTCTGTCCTTCCACCTCACTCTCGTACACTCTATTAGTCATTCTCTAGCTAACCATACATTCCACCTGGCCAAACCATTTTGAGGTGTTCTTTTTAATTAAAACTTTCCAGAACATCCACATCCACACCACACCGCTCTCGTACTCACTCATTCATCTGTCTATCCCTCCATGTAACGCCACATGCATTTCTCAAGTAACTCATTTCCACCCCTCTCTCTCTTGATTTGTGCCTCTCCAACAACGTCCATGCTTCACTCCCATACGTCAATGTCAGGATTACCACACTATCATGCAAGGACTTCTTTACTTCCATGCTGAACCCCCTATTTTTTGTCACTACTTTCAGAGTTTGTACAACCTTCTTCCCCTGTTGCACCCTCTCCTGCACTTCATCTTCCATACTCCAATCTTTACATTTTTACTTATACACACTGCTCAAATATTTAAATGAGCTGATATTCTCCATATCTTGAGGTCTTTCTGGATGCCAGGTCACGGTAGTTTAAGCTGTGACACACACATTAACTCACAACGTATCAGAATTTCAAATACTTACTCTAACATTGTTCGGATAGTGCCTCTTTTCCTTTCCCCAGTAGCTCAGGTGGCCATGTGGTGTGCGGGTGAAGAGTCGATTTATCTGCCAGTGCGGCCATCCGATTGGGATGGGCTAATCTTCATATGGCTACGAGGCTAACTGATAACGCGCTTGACTGGTGCGCGGGAAGTCCGGAGTTCGCTTTTCCACACTGCCCAAAAGGTTTATTGACCTGAGGTCATGAACTACTCACATCAATGGCAGAAATTTGAGGTGTGTTAGACCAGCGTTGCATTAATGTAAGTACAGTACTGTATATGCTAGTACCTGATTAGCATGGGCGAGCAGATTACACGGGTTATAGACTACAGTACATTCACATCCATATCCATTCCAACAGTACAATAGTACGGTATTTCATATACACCCTCACTCACTTTACACATCGATGGGTATTTAGGCTTAACCCGGGAACTGCGGGGAGACTCTTAAGAGTTCCCCCGGCGGACTGCGGGGAGACTCTTAAGAGTCAGAGAAAAACAAAATCAACTTTTGACATCGGAAAAAAAAAAAAAAAAAAAAAAAAAAAAAAAAAATGGCCCCTGGGCCAAAATTGGCCCCTGGGCCATGCAAAATCTCAGTCCTCTACCTCCCCTCCTTCCCCACTTTCCTCCTCTCCTTCAGTTATCACCTATTTTCCCTGTTATTCCCTTATTCTGAGGTATATTTTCGTGCTAACATTAGAAATCCGGTTGCAGGGTGTGGTCATCACTGATAGCAAGCGAATGCAAGAGAGAGAGAGAGAGTATCGATCGACTGTGTCTCAGTGGCCTTGGGGGAAATTGGCGGGAAAGCAGCTTGCCTCACCCATACATTATACAACTCGCGGGCTATATCTCCGATTTTGACCATCCAAATGCTGTTTTCACTCGTTTTATTGTTGTTTCAGGTTAATACCTTTATAATCAACCCATAATAGGCACATATGGATAAGTATTAATGATATTAATGGTACAATGAATATTTTAGTGACAGAAACACCTCAAATACATGCGCACAGGGAGAGGTGTCTAATTACCCCCATGCGCACTTCAGAGGTTAAGCGACCCACCTCCGTGAATAGGAGTGATTCAATGATCTAGATAATCAAATGAGTTGCCTTGGTGTATGGAAGCATATGGAGGCAGTTCATTCATGCCCACCCCTTTTAGAATTAAGGCGTCTTACAATAGATTTATTTTTTAACGTTGGAAAATTTGTTTTTTGGCCGTTATTCATTTGTTTATGCTTGTTTAACCCCATATTTTTCCTGAATTTCAAAGCTCCTCACTTGTGTTTATTTTTCAGGTCGTGGGGTATAATGGGGGCATATTTAAGTATATATTGGCTTTGGTACATATATTTTTCTGGAAAAACAACATAAACCCGACCTCTATAATCTGGATTCTGGAGAAGAAAAAAAAATAGATAACAATCTTTACTTTTACCTAATTTGCCTCCAGTGTAGCTGCCAGTACACATGCAAAATATGCTCAAAATGTGGGAGAATGAATTTGTGGATACAAAATTTATGATACATTCTCGTGTTATATCCCCTTTAGTGTATATGTTTAGTAATTTACAGTGTAATTTTCTAATATCGTTAGTCAAACTCTAAGGAAAGAAGTGACTCATTTAAGAAATATTATTATTATTAATTATTATTATTATTATAAATATAATTATTAAGTCTTACTTTATTTTAATATTATCATTGATACTGTTATTAATATTATCATAATTATAATTTTAATTAATTTAATGCCAGGCTGGATGTATGTGGAATGACAGAGACCAAATGGAAAGGTTCAGATGTGAGAGAGTGGGAGTGTGGAATGGGTGTGCGTGCTGGAGTGAGTGAAGGAACAGCGAGAGAAGGTGCATGTTTGTTTGTAAGTAACAAATGGAAGGAATGTGTAAGAGAGTATGGATCTGTGGGTTCAAGAATTGTGTGGGTGAGAATGTAAGTAGGAATACAAACGTGGGTGATTGTGTGTGTGTATGCCCCGACAGAATTGAATTGAATTGAATTGAAAATTGTTTATTTAGCCAACCATAATACATACAATAATATACAATAATACAATAATGTTCTGGCTGAGCCTTTAGAGAGTGAACTCTCATATAAAGGCACCTTATTAATTAACACTCAAGTGTTCCTCAGTATTAAGTATTTTTAAATTATTTTATGGTTTAGCATTTAAAACAAATTAAGGTAAATACATAATTCTATGGAAATGCAGCATAAACATATTAGACATAATGTACACAGAAAAACAAGTTTCCCACTAACAATTATACACAAATACACTCACTCACACCTACATATAT
Organism: Paralithodes platypus; assembly: GCA_032716605.1. Classification (NCBI taxonomy): domain Eukaryota; kingdom Metazoa; phylum Arthropoda; class Malacostraca; order Decapoda; family Lithodidae; genus Paralithodes; species Paralithodes platypus. Next base: position 31,551,129 of record CM064545.1, read on the forward strand.
ACACAATATATGCATTCATCCCTGCACACCGATAGCCCGTCTTCACACATTAATATTTATCTTTACATAAACACTAATCATCTTGCATTAGATATTACACATTAACATGATAGATTATAGTACATACACACATACACCAACAAATGCCTCCAACCCTGCCGGGACCCGACCCACTGCCCACCGTACCAACGTCAGTGGGCGCCAACCACCCGGTCACTGTACCGTACACACCATGACCAACGATCATCCAACGGACCGTGGACCAAATCCCACGGTCATAGAAACAATCATCTATGTAACTGGTGTACACTTGCCACACATACCAAAACATAGCAGCTGCACGTATAAACGCTCACACCCAATGAATACACACACATGACAGAGGATACACTTGAAAGACAGAAAGAGGAGTTCTGGATGAATGTGGAGGCGTGCCTGGAGAAGTTTGACAAGAACGAAAAAATATTTCTGATTGGGGATATGAATGGTAAGGTGGGTGATAGGAAAGTTGAGGGAGTGTACAAAGGAGTACAAAGGAAATCAAGCAACAACAGGTCTAGTGACCCTTCTAGGTTGCTTGTCCTCCAAAACACTGAGGATCAAGTATCCAAACAGTGGTTTAGAGTGGGTAAGGGAACATTGGAAAGGGAATTACTGCCCTAGAACTAATGTCCGTGGCAGGATTAGGAAGTTAGTAGAGGACAGATGGGTTAGTAACTGAGGGGGGGATAAAATAAAGTTATTCATTTACAAACGCAGTCAGTCGCGGGTTTGATGAGAGATATTTGTCTAGGCGGAGTTTAAATGAATCAACGGTGATGCAGTCTATAACGTCTCGGGGAAGCCCATTCCACAAGTTGACAACTCGATTGAAGAAGAAATTCTTAGATTCGTGAGAGTTAAAAGATTTACCAATAATTTTGCAACCGTTTCCCCGCGTGTAATTAGATTGGTCGATAGTGAAGTACTTACTACAGTTCATATTGTCGATGCCTTTGATGATTTTGAACACTTGAATTAAGTCACCTCTTAATCTGCGCTGGGTTAAAGGAAATAGATTTAATTCTCTAAGACGCTCTTCGTATGGTTTGTTCTTTAGGCTAGGTATCATTTTGGTAACTCTACGTTGAACTCGTTCTAGCTTGTTTATATCTTTTTGGTAATAAGGGCACCAGGATTGAACGCAGTATTCCAGAAGAGGGCGGACTAAGGAATTGTAAAGGGTTAGGATAACTTCTTTGGATTTATGCTCAAATGACCTGCCTATAAAGCCAATTATTTTGTTTGCCTTCTTAACAACTTCTGAACATTGTTGACTCGGTTTTAGGTTACTCGATATTGTTACTCCCAGATCGGTTTCTCTGTTTACATTCTTAAGCTGAGTGCCATTCATCGAATAGTTTGCTTTCTCATTTAGGTATCCGACATGTAGTACTTTACATTTATCCGCATTGAAACTCATTTGCCAAATTTGGGCCCAACATGACAATTTATCTAGATTGTGTTGCATATCGTCAACTTGTTCTTTTGAGAGTACGCTATTTGCAATTTTTGTATCGTCAGCAAATTTTGAGATTGTACAGGTGAGACCCTCATCTATGTCGTTGATGTAAATTAGAAAGAGAATTGGTCCTAGTACCGATCCCTGGGGTACCCCGCTACTTACATTGGTTACAGTGGTGGGAGGGTGGGGGGTACCATCAGAGGTGAATGGGAATGGTAGTGCACTTGTGGACGTGTGTGTGGGGAGGAGGGTGTGGATAGCCAACACCTTCTTCCGACACAGAATGATCCACAGGTACACATGGAAATGGATGTTGACAATGAAGGATAAGACAGTGGTGGAGCGAAAGTCATTGATTGATTATGTATGTGTGGATGAACGAATGAAGAAATCTGTGATGGATGCTAGGGTGTATAGGGGTATTGGAGGGGGTTTGTCTGATCATTATGTAGTAGTAGCTAAGGTTAGGATACAAAAGAAGTGGGTGAGGAGAGCTGGAGGGAGGCGAGAGGAAGGTGGAATGGTGAGGAGGGTGGAGAGGTTACAGGAGGAGGAAATCAGGGAAGAGTACAGGAGAGCAGTAGAAAGACGACTAGGTGGGTTCGACCTGGAAGTTATGGAGGAAGTGGAGGAGATGAGCAAGGTGTTTAAGGAAGAGATCTGTACAGCATGTGAGGAGGTGTGTGGAGTGAGGAGAAGAGGGAGGGGAGTGAAAGGTACAGCATGGTGGACAGAAGAGGTAAAAATAGCTGTGGAAGAAAAGAAGAAAGCATATAGAGAGTGGTTGGGTAGTAGAGGGAATGAAGATTCCGAGAGACAGAAACGAGCGAGGTACGTGGAGAGAAAGAGGTTGGTGAAGAGACTAGTGAAGGAAAGTAAGAGAAGAGTAGATGAGGAATTTGGAAGGAATCTGAGTGTAAAATGGAGGGAGAGTAAGAAACTGTTCTGGAAAGAAGTCAAGAAAGTTAGGGAAGGTAGCAAGGGAAACAGTAAGGGTGTGAAAGAAGAATGGGAGAATGCTAGCCGAGAAGCAAGAGAGAGTCGAAAGATGGAGGGAGTACTTCAATGAGTTGCTAAATGTAAGGAATGAAGAGCCAGCAAACATAGCTGGATATGGTATGGGAAGGAGAAGAAGAGAAGTAGTGGAGGAGGAGGTGGGGATCAGGAGGTCAGAAGTGTGGGAAGCCATGAAAAGAGTGAAGTTGGGGAAAGCACCAGGAACAGATGGAGTGCGTGGGGAAATGTTGAGGTATGGTGGTGAGATAGTGATCGAATGGGTATGAAAAATGTGCAAACTAGCATGGGAGAAGGGGAGTGCACCTGATGACTGCAAGACTGGCATAAGTCCCCCTATATAAGGGCAAAGGGGAAAGAGGAGTGTGTGGTAACCACCGAGGAATATGTCTTCTAAGTGTAGTAGGGAAGGTATACAGTAGGGTAGTGATTGAGAGAGTGAGAGTGAGAACGGAGAAATGGATAGGCGACGAGCAGGGAGGTTTTAGGAAGGGAAGAGGATGTGTAGATCACATTTTTACCCTGAATTGTGTTGTGGAGAAATATCTGGAGAAGAAACAAAAGGTGTATGTTGCCTTTATGGACTTGGAGAAGGCCTATGACAGAGTGGATAGAGAAGGTTTGTGGAAAGTACTTAGAATATACGGAGTAGATGGCAAGTTGCTGAAAGCAGTGAAGAGTATGTATGAGGGTGCAAAGGCGGCAGTACGTGTGGAGAGTGAGCAGAGCGAGTTCTTTGACCTGAAGGTTGGTTTGAAACAGGGGTGTGTGATGTCCCCGTGGTTGTTTACTGTATATATGGATTGAGTCATGAAAGAAATACTATCAAGAGCAGTGGATGTTGGTGTATCACTGAAAAGGGAGGGAATTGAGTGGAAGCTACCTATACTGCTGTTTGCGGATGATACAGTTCTGATGAGTGATAATGAATGGGAGCTGCAGGGTTTGGTAAATGAGTTTGGAACAGTGTGCAAAAAACGGAATTTGAAGGTAAATGCGGGGAAGAGCAAGGTTATGGTATTCGAAAGGGGTGAAGTCACAGAGTGTGAGGTGAAGTTGAACGGTCAGGCTATGGAGATCGTCAGCTCTTTTAACCTATAAACGGCGAGCAGGGGGTATTGAGCTCGATGCCCCTGGGCGAGCATATTAGGCTCCATTCATGCCTATAATCGTCATTTTACGATAAATATCGTTATTACTTATTCATATGCGCCTATTTTACCTTCACTATGAAGATAGTAACCTGTAACAACAATAAACCAAGTGGAAATATAATTTTTCTGGTCAAAATCGCGAATATACATGGAGCAGCCCATTCATGAATTATGGAGCAAATTGAGGCAACCCCTCCCTTCATGAGGCCTCAAGCCTGACTGAGCCTACTCATCCACACACTCGCTAGGCACATAAGCACATCCTCCACACATTTTGCTAATGTTAGCACAAAAATATACCAACGAATTAGGGAATAACAGGGAAAATAGGTGATAATTGAAGGGGGAGGGGAAAGGAGGGAAGGAGGGGATGTGGAGGAGTGATATGAGGTATAGGGAAAAAAAAAAAAAATGTTTAGTGCTACTGGGGCCGTTTAAAATGTTTTTTTTAGGCCTTCCCTCTTAAGAGCTTTGCCGCCCTCGCCCAGTAAAACTTCTTATGAGCTTTCTCGCCATTGCCGGGTTAAGTATCTGGGCAGTGTGTTGAGTAAAGATGGGACTGTGAATGAGGAGGTGCGGGAGAGGGTGCAACAGGGGAAGAGGGTTGTAGGAACGTTGAAGGCAGTAACAAGAAATAGGGTGATCAGTATGGAAGTGAAGAAGTCCTTGCATGACAGTGTGGTAATCCCGACACTAACTTACGGAAGCGAAGCATGGACATTCGGGAAGAGACTTAGACCAAGAGTGAGAGCGGTGGAAATTAGTTACTTGAGAAGTGCGTGCGGAGTTACATGGAGGGATAGACAGACGAATGAGGAAGTAAGGAGGTGTGGTGTGGAGGTAGATGTGCTGGAAAGTGTGAAAAGGAACAACTTGAGATGGTTCGGCCATATGGAACGTATGGAAAGCGAGAGATTGACTAAGAGGGTGTACGAGAGCGAGGTGGAAGGACAGAGAGGGAGAGGTGCACCGAAGGAGAAGTGGAAGGATGAAGTGAGGAAGTATATGAATGAAGGCGGTGCTGCTTGGGAGGAGGGGCGTCGACTGACTGGGGACAGAGGTGCATGGGGGCGGTTCGTTCGTGGCCACCCCTTCGGGGATTGCGGCGTCAGGCAATAGATAGATAGATAGATAATTTTAATAATAATAATTATCATTAACATTACCTGACTCCATGCATCAAATTCTGTAGGGTTGACTTCTAAAGTGGGCAGTGTGAATTTGAAGTAAGGCCTCAAATTCTTGTAGATGTAGATGTAACTCCCAGAAGCAACAGCAACAGCTGTAAAAAGGCACTGATTCAATTACAGGATATACAGTGTGTACTACCATGAGCCATAATAGCTACAGTAGTTAGCTACGCACCCATTTGCATCGGTATCAAACACAAACAAGTTAATATTTGATTGTAATATGCAGTACAGTTTAGTACCTAGATGATTTTAAATTGGCTTTAAATGTTCAAAGATTTAATGGGTAAATAGTTATAGCAATGGTTATAGCTCAATACTGTACAATATACATATTAATAGGATAATCATTTTGTTTTGGGATATTGCAAGTGGATCATAATCACATGCCTCTCATATCATCTTATGGTAAACAGGTACATGGTATACCAGTAGCTTCAGTGTTTTCCATGCATTTTTATAAGGGTCATGATGTCTATCTATCTATCTATATGCTCAGGCCCAATCCCCATTTTGGGGGTAGCCGACTCAAGACAGAGCAAGAACAGGGAAAACACAAAAAGAACATAAAACAACAAATAAACACAGATAAAAAGCACCAACGCACACACATCCAGGTCACCCAGGAGAAGACCCAGAGACCAGGGTCACCAAGGTCGCTCCAGCACTCCCCCGGCCCCCGACCACCCGGAGAGGTTCCGATCTCGGCAGGCAGACATGCAGCGGAGCCAAAGCCACAAGCCCTCCCACCACACTTCCAGGCGCACCCTTCATATTAATCGTCTCCCCGGGCCAGGCGCCTGATGGACTATTATCTAGTCCAACTTGCGCCCGACCCCTTCCCCCAAAGATGTCATGATGTACAGGTTATAAATTGTGGTGATAGTCTAAACGGAAAATACGATGTGGAAATACACTTGAGCCGACCAGGCCAAGTGAGATATCTTTATTGGTCTAGTTGGTAGAGTGATCGCCTGGTGTGCGAGGGGACCCGGGTTCAAATCCCGGTCCAGGATAGCTCCTCATTAAAGATTTTTCTGAGGCGAAATGGGAGTGAAACCCGCTTGTTATTTATACAAAAATATTTTGACTTTACTTTTGACAATGTTACCAAAGCCGCTAAACTTCATTAGATGCGGAAATTCGCCTCAGATATATGTTTAATGAGGAGCTATCCCGGGCCCCCTCATACACCAGGCGATCACTCTACCAATGAGACCAATAAAATATCTCACTTGGCCTGGTCAGCTCAAGTATATTTCCACATCGCGTTTTCCATTTAGACTATTGCCACAATTTCAGACCATTACAATGCAGTGTAGTACAGTAGAACTACGGTTATCTGATATTCATATAACCGAAAATGTCAAATAACCAGCAACAATCAACCAAGGAACGATTTAATTAAATAATAGCCCAAATACCACCAAAATTACGTCTTGCTGCAATGCAAACTTCCCGCATTTTTTGCTCATCCTAGAATAATTGAAATCTGTCAAAGCATGATAAAAAGATAGTATGTGTAGCCTTAGCTTGAACATCAGTTATAAATATTTTTGTTAGAAAATAGATAGATAGATACATACAAAATTTGAAAGTAGTGAGAAGGAATAGGATGGTTAGCATCTAAGTAAAGAAGTCACAGCAAGATGTCTGGTAATCCCGACACTGACATACGAGAGTGAAGCATGGAAGTTGTTGGAAGGACATAAATTAAGAAGGAGTTACTTTAGATGTGTGTGTGGAGTCACATGGAGAGATAGACAGACGAATGAGGAAGTACGAGAGCGATGTGGTATAGATGTGGATGTGCTGGAGAGTGAGGAGAGGAGCACCTTAAGGTGGTTTGGTTATGTGGACAATATGAAGAGTGAGAAAATTATCAAAATGTGGAAAGGCAGAGCGAGAGACAGGCCGAGAGTGAAATGGAGGGGTGGAGTTCAGAGGTATATGAGTAAAAGTGATGTTAGGTGGGAGGAAGGGTGCCAGATGACAGATAAGCATCGAGGCAATTCATTCATGGCCATCCGCTCATGGATCAAGGCATCTGGCACTAGATAAATAGGTATATTATCCTGTATTCCCTGATCCCCTCTCACACTTAATCCAGTCTTTAAAAAACATTACCCCTATTTACCACCCTGTTATCAATCCTCTCCAAAATCCTACTTTGAGGTTTCGAAGATCGACACAAACATGGTACCGGTAAGAATATTTGATAACCTTGATGGGCCCCTGCAATCATTATGGATGATCATAATTTCATATTTGTTTTCACCAACCCACCAATTAACAAATAAACCTAATTAACAAAATCAATGAAAGTAATATATACATGTGGTACTCCAAGGACTCGAACCTAGGATACTCACACCAAAATTCTGCACACTAAGCATTACGCTATCAAGACAGTTTAATGACATGTTTCTAGCCATCAATTACACGATCACACAAAAAGTAGGACAAACTGAAGGTTCCTATTAGATATATCAACATAGAATATTGCTTATTACAAGTGAGTTGTTACTTAATATGTTACTTGCCCTTTAACCTGGGAACTGCGGGAAGACTCTTAAGAGTTCCCCCGGCGGACTGCGGGAAGACTCGTAAGAGTAAGCCCCTGGGCCATGCCAAACATCACTCCTCCACCTCCCCTCCTTCCCCACTTTCCTCACCTCCTTCAGTTATCACCTATTTTTCCTGTTATTCCCTTATTCTGTGGTATATTTTCGTGCTAACATTAGCGAGTTGCAAGCAGGGCATTGTCATCACTGTTAGCAAGCGAGTGCAAGAGAGAGAGAGAGAGTATCGATCGACAGTCTCTCTCCAGACATGGGGAAAAGTGGTGGGAAGGGAGGTTGCCTCAGCCATACATTATGTAACTCCCGGCCTGTATCGCCGATTTTGACCATCCAAACGCTGTTTCCACTTGTTTTATTGTTGTAACAGGTTAATACCTTTATAATCAGGGAAAAGTGGTGGGAAGGGAGGTTGCCTCAGCCATACATTATGTAACTCCCGGCCTGTATCGCCGATTTTGACCATCCAAATGCTGTTTCCACTTGTTTTATTGTTGTAACAGGTTAATACCTTTATAATCAACCTATAATAGGCGCATATGGATAAGTATTAATGCTATTTATGGTAAAATAACGATGTTAGTGATGGGAACAGCTCAAATACGTCAGCACAGGAGTGTGGTGTCTCATATCCCCCATGCGCACTTCAGAGGTTAAGTTAATAGAATAATGTTTATCACAAGTTAGTTGTTACTGTATATATTACCTGACTTAAAGCTTGCCAACAACATTGCTAATTATGAATTTGTTATCATACCCAGTTCATTACCAGTCCCTTACAGGAATTAATTGGTAGCATAGAATACAGTAATGTCTATCATGATGTAATAGGAGTGTTCAATCTGTAGACAAGCTTGCCAGATGTCACCAGATTCTCCAATTATTGTAATAAAATGTGAACAAGACTAAGAAGGGTGTCAGTTTCTAAATTATTTGTCGATTTTTCCTGTAGTTAATAGAGTCTTATGACAAGCGGTTTTAATCTCATATATTCTTCATATATATTATAATAATCTCTTATATATTTTAGCTCACTAGTATATCGTATATTTAAAATAAGAGAGCAAGAAAAAATATTGTGTTGTGAAATAGTTGTTGATGATGCTTTTATTTTATACTAGCCCACTGGGCCTAGGCCCTCTCAAGGCTAGTGGTGGAGGAGGTGGTACAGAGTTTAAAGTCACGTATATGTCAGCAGTTATATGTCATTGTATAAATTTATCGCTCTCAGGAAGTGACGAATAGGGGTGAAATTGAAAGAGTCTGAGTCAGAGAGGATGCCATGTAATGAGGTGTTCAGCAAGAATCTCCGTCTTTCAGATGCATAGACGGGACAAATACAAAGAAAGTGAAAAACAGTCAATGATGTATGGCAATGTTGGCATTCAGGTGGTGGACCACGAGGGGTGGACATCAGGTAACCATGTGTGAGGCGCGTGTGGCCTAAACGTAATCTAGTTAATAGGGTTTGGTCTGCACGTGAACCATTAATTGAAGAGGGCCACAAGTGTATGTCATCCTTAATGGAGCGAAGGTGGCCAGTTAATGGTTGCGCTCTCCACTCAACTCGCCAAGCGTCATAAACATGGCGACGGAGGACAGGGAGCATATCCTTCGAACGCAGCAAAGTAGTAGAGGGTGTACCATGACACGCTTGCTTAGCGAGGAAGTCTGCACGCTCATTCCCGGGAATTCCTACATGCGCGGGGATCCAGCACAGTGTGATGGAACGATTAGCGCACTGTAATTTGTGTATTGTGTGGATGATAGTCTTGACCAATGGGTCCTTGGGGGCAAATACACATAAGGCTTGCAGTGCACTCTTTGAGTCACAACAGATAACGACCCGTGGAGAGTTCCTCGACAATGAAGAGATGGTGCTTAAAGCACCTTGAATAGCCCATAATTCAGCAGTGAAAACCGTGGAGTGATGGTGTAAGGTACTTTGAGACAAGCCATGGTCTGAGACTGCAGCGCAACCCACGGCATCCGCAGTTTTCGAGCCATCGGTGTAAATGAAAACAGCCGGGATGTGATCATCAAGATGTTGTAAAGCGAGATGTCGACGTTGATCTGCTAAGTGAAAGCAAACTGTAGGGTGTTTTAGGGTCCACGGAGTGATGTGACTAGGAGGGGGAGTTATGGGAGGAACGGTGATACTGTAAGTGGAGAGCAATTGGCGAGACAATAGTGGGAATGGCACTGGAATGGTTGAACGATAGTTATCTGTGGAATGGAATAGTTCTATTAGAGTTGGGTCATGACGGAGGCGAACAGCCGTACGCATGAGGACTAATCGACGGTGGTAGGCTAGAGGTAAGGTCCCAGCCTCACATAGGATATTGGAGACACGAGAGGAACGGAATGCCCCCGAGCTAATGCGGATGCCCAAATGGTGTACGCTGTCGAGGGTTCCTAATGTGGAAGCAGAGGCCGTGCCATAGACAGGGCTACCATAATCTAGGGCTGAGAGGATGGTAGCTCTGTAGAACAGTAAAAGCGTAGCGCGATCTGCGCCCCAATGGACTCGTGCGACTGTTTTCAGAACATTCATTCTCTGGAGGCAACGTGCCTTTAAGCAGGCAATGTGACTCTTCCAATTGAGGTGAGTATCAAAGATTAAACCAAGGAACCTGGTATGTGGAAGGATCTGAATATTAGAATGTCCCATGGTGAGAGTAATGGACTGGTTACGTAAATGTCGAACATTTCTATAGAATACAACGGCGTTAGTCTTTTCAGCAGAAAATTGAAAACCAGCAGTGGATGCCCAAGAGTGGATGGATTTTAGAGCAATGTTGAGACGCCGTTGTATGTGAGTCAGACTGGGAGAAGTATAATATATTGCGAAGTCGTCCACATACAAGCTATACGATATTTCAGGTGGGAGGCTGCGTATGACACTATTGATCGCCATAATAAAGAGTAAGCTGCTAAGGGCACATCCTTGTGGTATTCCATTAATTTGTGACATAATGTCCGATAGGAGACCATTATTTTTGACCTGGAATGTACGGTTAGAGAGAAAATGTTGTAAAAAGCAGGGAAGAGGACCCCGCATGCCAGAATCGTGTAAATTTTTTAAAATCCTGTGTCTCCATGTTGTGTCATAAGCCTTAGCAATGTCAAAAAATATTGCCACTGTGGGTTGGTTCTTGGAGAACCCATCACGTATTTGGTGTTCAAGGCAAATAAGTGAGTGCAGTGTAGAACGGCCAGGGCGGGAACCATTCTGATATGGGGATAGGAGGGCATGTGACTCAGCGTAATGTAAAAGTCGAGGATTGATCATTTTTTCCATTAATTTGCAGAGGCATGAGGTAAGCACAATCGGTCTGTAATTTGTGGGAAGACTATGATCTTTTCCAGGCTTCGGTACGGGTATAGTGTAAGCATGCCGCCAAGACGGTGGGAAGTAGTTACTTATCCAAAACTGATTGTACAGTTGTAAAAGATGTTGTAGCGCACGTGGATGGAGGTGACGGATGAGAGCGTACGAGAATCCATCCGGGCCAGGAGTAGTGTCTGTACACAGGTCGAGCGCGTGTCGCAATTTCGGAATTGAAAAAGGGGTGTTATATTCATGTGTTTTCCCGCTATGAAAAGATAGCGGGCGAGATTCCTCCATACATTTATAACGAAGAAATTGACGAGGCAATGACTGGTCTGAGCTGACGTGACAGAAATGTTTGGCATGTATGGCAGCGATGTCAAGGGGGTCATGTGTAAGCGAGTCCGAGGCAGGGTCTTTGAGTGGAGAAAGTGGAGGCCGTACAGTGCGTCCGTTGATACTGCGAAACTTTTTCCATAAAGTAGAGAGAGGGGTGCGGGAATTGAAGGACGAGATATATGATCGCCATGAAAGTATCTTGTTGTCAAGGATACTGCGTTTGACAACTGCACAGATCTTGTTATAGAACGTTTTAAGGGCAATTTTTTCAATAGTGATGGTTATAAGGTCAAAGTAACGATTAGTGGAAAAAAGACGGGGGGAAACAGTCTTTAAACGCCGCTGCCTAACACTCAGACGCTTAAGAAGGCGTTCCACACGATGCTTGAATTTTATCATTTGGGCTAGAGTGGGCGTCCACCAAGGGACCTGGCGAGGGTGCGTCAGCGAGGAGGTAAGCGGGATATGAGTGCGTGCAATGGAGTTCAGGAAGGACGAAAAATAATCAAAATTGTGGGCAGGGGAAGAGGTAGGGGAGAAGTCCGAAACGTCTGCAGAGGAGTGCGTATAAGACGTCCAATCGGCTTTAGAGAGATTATAACTCGATATTTGAGGGGAGGATGCAGGGCACAAATACTTAAGGAGTATAGGGTAGTGGTCGCTGGAGAAGCGATCCTGTAAAACTGACCAGTCAAATAGGGGAGCTGCGTCATCCGAGGCAAAGGAAAGATCAACATCGGAAAATGTACAGTGGGTAGCAGATCTGTAGGTGGGGGTGTCAAAGTTGAGACAACAAAGAGTAGAATGAAGGAGATATTTTTCAATTTTATCGCCTGGGATGTCTGTGTTTGGGTTGCCCCAAAGGGGAGAGTGTGCGTTAAAGTCGCCCAGAATAAGGTACGGTGGGGTCAGTTGTTGTACTAGTTGATGAAGGTCTGAAGTATTGTAATGACAGGAGGGTTGATTGTAGGAGGAGCAAACAGTCAAGGAAGGAAGGTTTGGTAATGAAATGGAGACGGCAGTTGTTTGAAAAGGGTTGGGGTCAAGGGTGACAGGAACAAATACGCACTTATAGTGCACAAGGATGGCCGTTCGGAGATGTGAAGGGGTTATAGGGGAGCTAGCAGCAACAGTATAATGCCTGGGGGGGGACAACAAAATTGCCTACATGTTGGAGGCAAATGCATAATGGTGAATATAATTTAAGTAATCGTTGTAATTCTCCCATACGGAGGCGAGTTTGGTATCCGTTTATATTCCATTGCAAAATGTTATATGCCATCAAGAATAGGATTGTCAGAGTCATCGACAATAGAGGTCTCTTGAAGAGAGTCTGGTAAAGGTTGTGAGTGTGGAGAGGGTTGTGTGGATGAAGGTGAAGGGGTAGATGTAAGGTCTGTAAATTTTTCAGAAATAGCTGTGAATTGTGTGACTAGTTTAGGAACAAGGGTGGGGCAGTGGAGGAGTTTTTGGCGCAGAGTGTCCATAAATAGATAAGCGGAGGTAACATCTTCATCAGGGTTAGGGGGAAGTGTACGTGTGGTGACAAATTCCTGCGTCCGAGCAAGGAGGCAGGGATCCGTGGCACAGATATGGGGTGTGATGTAATTACGGAAACAAATTGGACATCCACATTTGTCAGGTGGGATATTGGTGTGACATATCAATACAGGAGATTGTGAGGGGCTCGGGGTATGATGAGTCTTTATCGAAGGTTTGTCAGATGATGGTGTCGTAGGGTTAGCAGGAGTTTGTGGGGGAATGTCTCTAGGTTTGGGAGCATCGGGATCTGGGCAGTGGGGAGCGGCTAACGGAACATGTCGCTCAAGGTTACAGGGAGGATCAGGCGTGGTGAGGGTGGTACGCACATTGACAGGAGGTTGGTGAACATCAAATCGGGATTGTGATAGCTCTATATTAGTCAAGTCAGAATCCAACAGGTTATTGTCCTTCAGGAATCTCTGCATCAAGTCCTTGGGCGTAGGATCAGATTCACAAATATGGGTGACACAATAACAAGGAGTCGGGTGAATTTGAGCATCTTCCGCTGGAGCTCGCTTGGAAAGAAATTTGTGAAGATGTTCGGTGAGTACTGTACGGGTAGAAGTCTTGTGCTGAAGTAGAAAGAATCGGCCGCAGTTATGGCAGCCACAGTCCGGATCGTGGGTAGGCATAACCCACTTCTGTGTGGTGGAACCGAGTTTCGAGGTCCGGGATAATGACCGGATAGGACTTGCAACCTTACGCTTTTTCCGAGGCTGCGACTGGGTGGAGCGAGATTGGGGAGAAGTCTCTATATCTGGTACTGTGTTACATTCCATGAGGTTCTCTTCGGCAGTCATGTTCCAAAACTCAGTATCATCGGTCAAGTTAGTAAATCCCTCGAACCTGTTAGAGGTGGATAGGTCCGGGGAGTTAAGGTGAACTAAACGGAAGGTATCATTGGTGGGGTAATGTTGTGGGCTAATAGGTGGTGCCGGAGGATGCTCTGGACGCTGGTGGTCAGAGGAGTCAGCGGGTGTAGTTGATTCAAACCGTCGATATGGAGGAGATTTACCTTCCTGCCTTAATTGTGCTGCAGCAGACCGGAAGGGGAGTCCTTTTGTGGCCTGTAAATGTAATACGTCACGATGAAATGCAAAGTGCGGGCATGTTCTGTCATTGGCTTTGTGGGACCCGTCACAATTTGCACAACGGGGCGCGCTGACTTGACAATTGTTGAGAGCATGTTGTTCTGAGCCGCAATTTAAGCAACGAGCATTGAGAGCCCGACACCGTGGGGTTGAATGCCCAAGCTTCCAGCAATTTGTGCATTGTCTCAGCTTGTTAACATACCTTCGTACCTGCAGTTGGCGACCTGCAAGACGGACATGCATAGGGAGATCATGGCGCTTAAAATAGATTTTGACAATGAGTAGTGGGGGCCGATTTCCACGCTGAGGAGCAGTATAAGTGTCAACTTTAACAACAGTGGGGTCAGTTCTTTGCAATAATTTTAAAGGTGGGGGCTCATGGGTTGAGGTAAACATGGAAAAATAATCGCCAACCTGCATATAATTATCTTGTAAAATGCAATGTCACTGAAATAATTATTAACAATGGTATAAAGGATTTTGTGGATCGTCTATACCGGGCCTGTGACGTCATAGTGACGTCACACCAGTATCCTTAGCCTAGACTGGATGGTGGACTTACACTCTTGTGACGTCACAGGCCCGGTATAGACGATCCACAAAATCCTTTATACCATTGTTATTAATTATTTCAGTGCCATTGCATTTTGCAAGATAATTATGTACAGCTTGGCGGTTATCATTCCATGTTTATCTCAACCCATGAGCCACCACCTTTAAGATACGATTGGTTGAGTCTGTAAAGCTCTGATCTGCAAATTCGAAGTCGGAAGGGAGCACAACCGTGCCAGTACACTGATTCAGGTATTCATCTGGTTTACCTGTGTATCTGTCGTTGGGGGTGTCGAGGTAGGCTTGTAAGGCTTCTGATTGCTCCTGTGTTTTCACCTCAAACATGTGCTTGGCCGATCCAACAGCATGCATGGTGAAGTCACCAATATCTTGTGCGAGAGTATCGTATAGACTGAAATCATCCATAGGTTCACCAGAGACCGTGAAAAACCGTGACCAATCAGGGGGACTGAACATAGCGTTATAAGTGTCCTTCGAAGCAGGGGTATACGTGTTACGTTTACGCCTTTGTCGGTTATGCGAAGGTACGAACGGTTGAAGCGTGTGAATGGCAGAGGAAATACCGGCAAGGTCTTTTCCTGTACCTGCATTAACGGCCCGTTGAGATCGTGGAGGTACAGAAGCAGGTTTAATTGAGGTAGGAGATCCTGCATCCGGAGGGGAGATGGTAACAGATGGAGTCACAGACGGGTCAGGGATGCAAGAAGCATCCGTAGGGGTGTCAGCTGAGGGCATGCGAGGTTCTTCAGTAAGGTTGTCAACGGAATGAAGAGGTAGGCTAAGGCTAGAATCATAATCTGGTAATTTAGAAGTTAAAGTCGAGACTGTGGGGTTGTCATCACTATTATTGATCACAGAGGCAGTACTGTGCATAGGAATTGATGCCGGGGAGATCACCTGATGGATCTCACTACCCGACGATGGAGAATTCGTCACAGTATCCTTAGGAGGTTTGCCAAGGTCTGTGGGTGCCATGCCTGAGTGGGGAACTCCGGCACTGTTGGCAGCAGGGGAAGGGTCCTTGAGGCAGTCCAATTTCTCGCAGGGGTCGGCGTCAGAGGGGGCAATTTTAGATTCCATAGGACGAATATTTCTAAATTCATCTGAGTCAGATTCCAAACCCACCATGGAGCCACAATTAGAGGACGGGACGACCGCCCTAGGAATTCTTGCAGATATACACCCCGACTAATGCACCTTAAGGGCCGTCGATCCGTCGATCGCCGACCCAGCACAAGGGTTAGGGTTTGGCATAAAAGTTTCCCCTCGCTCGAACACGTCGGGTACCACAGTTCGACGGGTGTAGGGATTGCCGACCCACAACACCCTCCAACGAAACCAAAGAGTGAGTACGGTCGTTTACCTCATGACAGTCACGGTGTTTCCAAAGGAGGGGGCAGCGGGAAGAAGGGAAAAACGGAAAACAGAAAGGATGAGAAATGATAGGGCCCACTACAATTAGTTGGGGGCGGCAGGAAGGGTGGGCATGCGGGCATGCACTCCCCTCCTGCCGCCTCCGTCAGCCCCCGCACGTGTTCAAAAGTGAAACCAACGAAGCAGGCAGAGCGGGGGGTGTTGTGAAATAAATCCATTACAAAATGGTAAATACTGGTTTCAAAAAATAAATAGTATATGATATACCTTCTTTTGTATGCTAATGATATATTTATAATAGTGGTATCTAAATTAAACAACGCTTTTATAATTAAATTGACATTTCATTCAGTTACTTATTTTTCTCTGAACAGGACTGCCGGACTTGAGAAGCAGCTAATTTTTAATAGAGGCTGTTGATTGGCTAATGGATAAGAGTATGAGTAGTAAATCAAGATATCTTCATTATTTCATATATAATTTTTAAATACTTTAAAATTGCTTACAAGTTTAGAGTTTCAATAATATATATGGAATAATGAAGCTATCACAACTTTATCAACACAAATCAATCAACAACCAATCAGCATCTTATGTTTACAATATTCTACTCTACAATGAAAAATAGAAATGTAGGCTACTTTATAAAATATATATCCATTAGATATAGTAAGTATTAGCAATGTTCACATTTTATTATTTTATTTGTGATAAATTAAAGAATCTGGTGACATCTGGCAAGTGTGTCCACAGATTGAACACTCCTATTGTTGTAACTTACCTAATCACATAACTAAGATATTGTACGATATTTTCTTGGTGAGTTAGTTAACCTAAAATATTACCAATCATGTATGATTGTATGTACTCAGGGCAATTCCCCATTTTTTTTTCTGGGGGTGGCCGACTCGAGACAGAGCCCGAATAGGGACAATACAACACAACAGAAAACAATGAACACACAAAAACAAAACACAAATTCACATACATCTAGGTCACCCAGGAGAAGACCCAGAGACCAGGGAACACCAAGGTCCCTCCAGCACTCCCCTGGCCCCCGACCACCCGGAGAGGTTCCGGCATCAGCAGGCAGACATGCAGCGAGCCGAAACCGCAAGCCAGCCCACCACCAATCATGAGTTAGATAATATACCTTACCTGACCTTACACTGCAGGTAACCTAGAGTCAAAGATATTCGCCTACCTTGATTAATCTTAAAGCTAAACAAGAATATTACCTGTCCTTATAGCTAACAGAAAAAAATACTTATCATGAGTTAGTTGCTGCATCTTTAGCTGACAAACCTTATAATTGACCACTTGCGAGTTTCAGGCTATAAGGAAGTTGGAGCTGTAGACATCGAGATTTAGCTGAAATTACCGGCTAAAATACGGTTGCAGTTCACTCATTAAATACAGTACATAAAACCAAATTCAACATGCCCTTTAGCCATCAGAAACCAACATTATTATTGCATTTCTGTTTACTATCGATGTCTACAGCTCCAACTTCCATATAGCCTGAAACTTGCAAGTAGCCAATTAACTTAGAATACTGGGGACTAACCCGGGACCCTGGGTTCAGTGGTGTCCATATGGAAGGTGATGACGCCAGTGGGTAGGTCGATCAAGGTGTTCTCAGACATCAAGTTGGTCCCCTTGTACACCTGAAAGATACAAATTATACTAGAAACAGAAGTCTGATTTTCTATAATATTGCATTAACTAACTAACTATAGTCTGTTTATTTTCAACTGACGGTAAATTGCAAGGTTCCAAACAAGATTTCTCCGTTATTTGGAAGATATTGTAGTGAAATATGGTATTACTGTAATTATATAAGATTGGTCTTAATATGATGCAGTGACATAGTAGTTTCATATTTTTCCATTAAGTATCGAAAAAGTAGCTGTTAAGGAATTCAATTTATCGTAAGTTGAAAAGAAACAAAGTATAACTAACTACTGTAACTACAGTATATAGTATATATACCGGTATATTCCTATTATTAGGTGGGGGCACTCATCATCCACTCAATTCTATCCAGTGCTACCCTGTAAGTTGGTGCAGCTCTCCTTCAAGTAATATGCAATAACGTTTCCAGTAATGTACAGTCGAGGTTGATAAGTGTTGTCAGATATTTCACAAAGTTTCGGACACTGACTAATACTCTTAGGGATAAGCACTTTTCCCAGTAACACTAAAGATACCAATAAATTTTTTTGAGCGAAAACCACTGGAATATAATTATGACAACACTTAATACCCCCGATTGTACACTAGTAACTATTTGAAAAGATTAGGTGGTAATGTAAACATATAGGTGTACTAAAGGGTACAGTATACTATTTAATAGGGACTCTGTAAAGGGTAACTGTTAATCATGGTTTACAACAACTAGTGGTGCTGGCGCCGGAGGTCCCCACACATCTGCTGTTTTGCAGTAGGGGATACCCCTCTCAAACTCCACGAGGAGTAGCTACTGCTTTGGGGGGAACAAGCACATGGTCTCGGAGACAGTCTATGACAGAGTTGATGCAAAAGGTCTATGGAAGTACTGAGAATATACAGAGTATAGTAGATGGTAAGTTGCTAGAAGTGGCCAAGAACATAATAGGAGGGTGTAAGAGCGGCAGTGTGTGTTAAGGATGACCAGGGCAGTTTTTTGTATCCGAATGTTCGGTTAAACTAGGGGTGTGTGGCATCCCCATGGTTGTTCAGTACAGTACAGTACAGTATATGGATGGAATCATGAAAGAAATACAAATACGTGGCAATCCCCTCAGGGATTAAGGCATCTAGCATTATACATACATACAATACAATGGATTAATGTAATTTTCCATTACATACATTGTAACGGCTCAGACGTGGTTGCTTATCCGCAGTAGGAATATAATACAATAAAGTCCCGCCACAACACCGCCCCATCATGTCATCACTTTGGCTGATGTTGGCATAGTGCTATCCATGCCTTAGCAAGACTCCACTAAGTCCAACTGCAGCAACCGCACCTGCACCTGCCAACCACACCAGCCTCAACATTGCTAAAGTACCATACCAAGATTCTACTGTACATTAGGTAACTTGGACTTTAGAACAACAAAATGCTGCTATGACACTGCCCCACCATATACACTCTGGTCGACTCCTATCCCCCCCTATTAGTCGCCTTGTAAGACACGCAGTAGGATCCGTGGGGCATATTCTTTTTTTCCTCTACCATAAAAAGAAGGCCCCCTTACCCACTGGGGGGATAGATATATAGATAGATTTCTAGCCTTGGGATGAACTATGAGAGAATGACTTTATTGTGGGATTGTATAGTATTGACTAACAGTTCTTAGTATATTTAAAGAAAAGGAGCTAAAGATAACATGCATACTATACAAGGGGAGGATTAAAGTTAGTATTAAAAAAGAGACAAGTACAGGTACTCATCAAAAGATTAGCCACTTAAATGACCTTGAAATACTGTACTTTCACTAATCATTCAAAAGTATGAGATCTTATCCATGCAAGTCCCTGATCCAACGGCTTTCTATGTCTATCTCATCAATCAAATCCCTACACAATTATAGACTAGACTTGGAACTGTTCCCCTAATTCTAATCCTACATAAAAATTGTAGCCTACATCATAATTCCCATAACACTAATGGTTTAGAAACATGGTTGGTTAAATAGGAAGATATTAACAGAATGGAGTATAATGGAGTACTGTATATATATACGAGAGCGAGGTGGAGGGACAGAGAGGGAGAGGTAGACCGAATGAGAGGTGGAAGGATGGAGTGAGGAAGTACATGAACGAAGGCGGTGCTGGTTGGGGGGAGGGGCGTCGACTGACTGGGGACAGAGGTGCATGGGGGCGGTTCATTCGTGGCCACCCCTTCGGGGATCGCGGCGTCAGGCAATAGATAGATAGAGTATAATTACATGAGATTGGTGAGACGGATATGTAGAATTAATATGAAAGTTAACATAATTAATGGGGAGCTAAAAAGGCGGTTGGATAATAGAAGTCTCAGTTAAGAGATACGTACGAGTAGGCTTGGATGATCTGGGCATATGGAGAGGATGGATGATCAAAATTGAGTGAAAAGTTGCGAGCCTGTGAACATGAAGAGGTCTAACCCTAGAAAGACTTCTCATCAGATACTGCAATCTGAGGTAAAAGTTATATGCTTGACAATTGACGTTGCTATTATAACATGAGACTGAAACCGTCCTTTTTATGGATCACTCAATCTTTTGAGTGTAAGTACGAAACTGTGAGCTTCATTTATACATCACGGTGCAAAGGTCAGAAACATTAGTCTAAGATATATTTTTTATCCAAACGCATGGTACCCAATAGCTTTTTTCTCACACACGTACACACTGTATCCTGTTTTTCCCTACCCACCTTAACACACTTAGCTTAATGTTACATGCCCCAGCACCACTTATAGCAAAATTTGAGTACCGTGAAATGCCCTAGCTTCGGACGGGGGCTATACTTCGGACACTTCTGGATAACAGTATGTAAGCTACAGTTATGGAAAAATTACTCTGCATTATTCTTACAGTTTCTTACAGTAGATCCTCTGGAAAAAGGCAAACTAGGCCTGTGTATCCAGCTCAGTACCAGTACTTGCACTGCTGCGGTCGTTCACGGTGTTGGCGGCGGCGGTAGCAGACGCAACATTTTTACTATTCTGTATTTTTGTTTTATAATCAAACTTCAAATCTTGTCTTCCCCATGCTTTATCAAGATTACTTTCAAACTCCCTTATAGATTCGGAATCGACTACATACTGGGGCAGTGCGTTCCACTCATTTACCACTCTATCACAAAATGAGTTCTTTGCCTTCTCAAGCCTATTTCTTTCTTTGTAAATTTTCTTAGAGTGTCCTCTCGTTCTTGTTCCCTCCCGCATCAAGAAGATACCTTCACACACATCCTCATCATAGTTTCCTGACACTATCTTAAAAGTCTCTATCATATCCCCTCTCTTTCTCCTATATGCCAGTGTCGGAAGCCCCAATGTCCTCAACCTCTGCTCATAGCCCGCGTTCTTCAACGTTGGTACCAGCTTGCTAGCTCTCCTCTGCACTTTCTCCACTGCTTCTATATCCTTTACCATATATGGAGCCCACACCTGGTTCGCATATTCCAGGTGCGGCCTAACCAGCGCTGTATAGAGATTCCTGAAGATTTCTTCGTCAAGTGACACAAATGTCCTCCTTATCAGCCCTACAATTCTATTGGCTTTGTTTATCTTTTCCGCTAAATGTTCTGAGAAATTTAACTTATTGTCAATCACTACTCCTATATCCTTCTCTGCATTCACTTCCTCCATCGCTTCATACATACTGTATCCTACCTTGTCTATCATGCTTGTCCCAATCCGCATGTACTTGCATTTTTTTGGATGAAAAGGCATTAACCAATGCTCAGACCATCCCTTCATGCCCTCCACATCTCCTTGAAGCAAACCCACATCTTCCTTACTCCTCACTCTTCTATACAGCTTAGTGTCATCCGCATACAGGTATACCTCACTTCCATTAGTTATAACTTTAGGTAAGTCGTTGATAAATATAACGAACAGCAGTGGTCCCAACACAGATCCCTGAGGTACCCCACTTGTAATTTCCCTCCACCCCGAGCCTATTCCATTCACCAGTACCCTCTGTCTCCGATCTTTCAGGAAGGCTTCTATCCATTTCACACATTTCTCCCCTATATTATAGCTTCTAACTTTCTCTATTAACCTTTTATGTGGGACCTTATCGAAGGCCTTCATAAAATCGCAATATACCACGTCTATTACATCACCATCTTCTAGAATTTGCATCCAATCATCTACCACCTTAATTAGCTGTAGTACCGTCGACCTCCCCGGCAAGAATCCGAACTGTCTCCCACTAAAAAGTTGGTTTGACTTCATATGCTCCATTATTCCTTCTCTAATTACCGTTTCCATTAGTTTACACACAACACTTGTCAAACTGACTGGTCTATAATTCCCTGGGTCATTTCTCTTTCCCTTCTTAAATATAGCTGTTATGTTCGCCTCTCTCCAGTCCATCGGGATTTGTCCTGTATTAAACGATACCTCAAATAACATTTTCAATGGCTCTACTAACATCTCACCTCCTTCCTTTATGATTCTTGGGTGTATTCCATCCGGTCCCGGGGACTTACTTCTGTTCATTTTTTCTATAGCCCTTCTTAGTCTAGCATGGGAAAACTCTATTAGTTCTAGTGCCGGTGCCTGTTTGATGTGAATAGTAGGCACTGCATCATCCAACTCCACTGTTAGTACCCCCCCAAAGTATTTCCCCAGCACCTCTGCTTTCTCCTTATCAGTCTCCGCTCTACTCCCATCATCCAACCCCCCTACCAGCTCTGGGATCCCTACTCTTCTTGTTAACTTTTCCTGAATGTACTTCCAGAATATTTTTGGATTATCCTTCACATTTCTAGCAACCGCAGACACTGCAGACATACTTGTTTTTCCATAACATCATGTATTTATCCCATAACTGTGGTTCATTGTATATGTTTTCCAGAGTGTCCGAAGTTACCTCCCCGTCCGAAGTTACGTCATGTTACCAGTATACTGTATTCTTCACACACACAACACATTGTAGTTTAAGAGTTCCTTTTACACACAAACCTACACATAGATAATAGTGCCAAGAGCTTATTACACATGCACCCAAACACACACAAACACAAGCCCATTGCATACTTCCCCACACACCTCTAAATTGAAACTGCTGATATGAAAAACTGGCACTTATAACAACAGAAAAAGAAGACGAAAATAAACACACACTTTAGTATTACAGTATTAATATTACCTTGAGTTTCATGTTATATGCCCCAGTCCCAAGATCTGCGATAATGAGCTTGGACTCTCCATCCCCGTGCAGGTCAGCCAGTGCCATACACGAGCTGAACGTATAGAGGGATGCCAAAGGGTCATGGTGTGCTGTCAACCATCGCTCGCTGAAAGTCAGGAGATATAATATGAATAGGGAACATATAATTGCAGACACTGAGAGAGAGAAAATTAGAGCCATTGAGAGAGAGCGAGAGATTTTATATGTTATTAGTAAAGGAAATATTAAAAAGGAACACATTAGCTGAACATGCAGAGGTGCCAGGGGATCATAGTGAGCTGTCAACCAACACTTGCTGAGGAAGAAAGTCGAGAAGCAGCAGAGGTAGTACTGTAAGAGTGAGAATCAGTAGTATTGAGAGAGTAAGATAGACATAGAAGTACTCTGTGAGAGGAAATTCTCCCTTATTCGGAATATCCTCAGGTAAAGACCTAGGTCAGGATGGTGCTAGCGGGCGTAAGTGTCGTCTTGTTTACTTAACCCATTAAACGCGCGCAGGGTGTAGTGAACACCACAGTTCTGGGCGGCAATATTAGGCCTCTTTCCCACCTAAAATCGTCATTTTACGATAAATATCGTTATTACTTATTCATATGCGTCTATTTTATGTTTAATATAAAGATAGTAACCTGTAGCAACAATAAAACAAGTGGGAATATAATTTTTCTGGTCAAAATTGTGAATGGTAAGCGAGCGGTTCATTCATGAAGTGTGAGAGAGCTGGCAACACACCCTCCTCTCTCGAGGGTTGAAGCAGTACTGAGCTACTGAGTCACACCCTCACTGTCTCTACCTTACGTAACAGACACATGAACACACACTAAGATCGGGTTGGAGATGTTTACACAAAAATATACCAATGAATTAGGGAATAACAGGGAAAATAGGTGATAATTGAAGGGGGGGGGGGGAAAGGAGGGGATGTGGAGGAGTGATATGAGGTATGGAGGAAAAAAAAAAAATTTAAGTGCTACTGGAGCCTTTTAAAATGTTTTTTTAGGCCTTCCCTCTTAACCCCGCAAGTGAGGCAAGACTTTTATACAAGTTTCACTGGTGCGCTGCGGGAAGCCTTATATAATCCAAGGCCTAAACAAAAAAACATTTAAATCAGCCCTGTATCAATTTTTTATTTTTTTTTTATTGCCCCTTGGCCATGCCAAATATCACTCCTCCACATCCCCTCCTTCCACCCCCCCCCCATCCCCCTTCAATTATCACCTATTCTCCCTGTTATTCCCTTATTCTTAGGTATATATTCGTGCTAACATTAGCGAGTTCCTAGCAGGGCGTGGTCATCTGTGTTACCAAGTGTGGGAAAGAGCGAGAGAGAGACTACCACGCAACAGTCTCTCTCCAGACGTGGGGAGGAGTGGAGGAGAGGGAGGCTGCCTCAGCCATAAGTTATGTAACTGCCGGCCTCTATCGCCGATTTTGACCATCCAAACGCTGTTTCCACTTGTTTTATTGCTGTAACAGGTTAATACCTTTATAATAAACGTAAAATAGGCGCATATGGATAAGTATTAATGATATTTATGGTACGATGACGATTTGAGTTTAGGAAACAGTCTAAATACCTCCACACAGGGAGGGGTGGCCAATACCCCACCTACGCAGCGGAGAGGTTAAGAGCTTTGCCGCCGTTCCCCAGTAAAACCTCTTAAGAGCTTTCTCGCCGTTCCCGGGTTAAGTTGTATGGTCGCAGTAACGTTTGCGTCTAATTTGACTGTTGTTTTTTTACAAAATTAAACCATGGCCAGCTATTATTTGCCCCATGCTGGTAAGCTCTCCTCAACCTATTATTGTATCCCACGGCTGGTAACAAAACAATTTACCCAACAGCTGGCTGTGGGATACAATAATGGCTTGAAGGGGCCTCACCCCCCCATGACTTATTGTCATCATCATAATTATAGGCTATATTATCAGCAGGGGGCAAATAACAGCTGGCCGTGGGGTTATGGGATAGCCTAATTTTGTAGAAAATAGCAGTCAAATTAGACACAAACGTAACTGCGACCATACGACTTACCAGTATGTAAACAAGACGATGCGTACGCGGCACGCCCGCTAACACCATCCTTACCAAGACCTATCACACTTCACATATCAAAGTACCTGTATGGGTATGTAAATTACTGTTGAGCATGTAAAATACAGTACGGTACAAAAAAAAAAAAAATTATTCTTTGGATTTGGGCGGCTGGGCCTTCCGCCAAGCGTGATATTCATAACTCGTGGACATAAACAAACCCTCACCCGCCTCCTCCATGACAATATTGTCATTAGCGTAACCTGACCCCTGCTGCTCTTAAAAATTATGAAGACGTCAAATTACTAATAGGCGAAATACTGCAGCAGAGTGAAGACATACAGGTAAGGATGGTGTTAGCGGGCGTACGTGTCGCCTTGTTTATGCGAGTCGGACGCTTGCAGTTACGTTCGCATCTAATTTGAATTTTCTTTTCTTTACAAAATCATCCCCCAGCCAGCTGTTATTTGCCCCTTGCTGGTAACATATAAGATGATAACACTAAGTCATACTTTTTTTACCCCCCAATCGCCCCGATTGGGGGGTAAAAAAAGCAGTCAAATTAGACGCGAGCGTCCAACTTGTGTAAACACAGCGACGCGTACGCCTGCTAACACCATCTTTACCGAAATACCTCAGAGATCATGCATCGTGACACCAGAAAATGGGGGTTGTGTGGGTAAACTTGTCTACGAGATCGCCAATGCCCACACATAATACAGTACAGTATATCAATATCATAGCCTATCTTGTGAAATATACATTCCCGTTCTGAATTTAAGTATTGTATGGATTCCTATAATCATTTTGTATAATATGGAATAGTTTCTAAGGTAAAAATTAGACAGGCCCAAGTCTAAATAGGCTAGGTATCCTAACTGTCCTATTAAAAAAATGAACCGCGCTCACAACTTTTAGGCTATGAAGTCAAGAGCAAGGACTACTGAGACGGTACCATTCAAGATGGCTACATAGGCCTTATTTATCATGTTTTTTGTTTTTTTCTTCAAGGAATATATAGTTTTATTATTGTTTTTCATGGTTTGAGTGGAGGATTTGCATTAACTTATCCATTATCCATCAATCTGAAGATACGGCTTCAAATGGCGCCATTTATTGGGTGAATCGCACTTTTACAGTAAGTGAGGAAAATTGAGGGGCAAATTGGATACATGATGGGTAGAGGGCCCCCCCCCCCCCTTGACTTATTGTCATCCTCATATATATTGATCTGTAAGGGGGCAAAAACAGGTTGCTGGTTCTTTGTTTTGGTTAGTAATGCTCGCGCCGTTTATTGGGTGAATCGCACTTGTGAAAAAGCCTCCCCGCAATGCAGCATCCTACAAAAACAAGAAGGAGGTCAAGTCCGCGGAATGCTTTGTTTACGGTTGGGACTTTAATGATTTTTGGTGTTATTTTTCGGTGATTTTTTTTTTTTCAAGTTGTCGATAAAAAAAATCCTCCATGTGGACTAGGCTATACTGAGAAAATGGTAAAAATCTTGATTACCTGTACTTTAGCCACTTAATTTTTTTTTTTTTTTTTTAGTTTTACCTAAAAAAAACTGGTGTTTCTGTATATTTTCTACAAGAATATTATTGGCAAAACCTATAAATTGGTATTATACGGCCCCATTAACCCGAGAATATTAACCTATTAAGCGCGAGCTATATGTAGTGAACACCCTATTGCCAGGCGACTATATTAGGCCTAAAATTGTCATTTTAAGATAAATATCGTTATTACTTATTCATATACACCTATTTTACGTTTAATATGAAGATATTAACATGTAACCGCAATGAAACAAGTGGGAATAGTATTTGGTGGGTGAAAAAAGCGAATTATTGCCGACTGTTAAGTCATGAGGTGAGAGCCGCGTGAGCCCTACACCCTCCTCTCTCGAGGGTTAAAGCGCGACTGATGTCCTGCTAGTGCTGTCTCTCTCTTCCCCCGCTCCCTATGATGACCTTGAAACTGGGTGGGAGATATTGTCGCAGAAAATAAACCAATAAACAAGGGAATAATAAAAAAAAAATAGGTGATAATTGAAGGGGGGTGGGGGGGGGGGGGGAAGGAGGGGATTTTGACACATGTAGAGGACTGATAGGAGGTATGGAGGGGAATTATCTCACTTAATCACATATTCCTTTTTTTTAAAGTGCTACTGGGGCCTTTTAAAAGTTTTTTTTTTTTAGGCCTTGGATCTTAAGAGGTTCGTCGCCTTTGCCCACCAAAACCTCTTAACTCGTAAAGTGCTAAGCCCCTGTAGTATACACCATACCCCCATGCGAAGGTATTCTGATTCATTCCTCACTAGAATCGTTTATTTACCATATATATAATTAATACTTATCCATATGCGCCTATTTTACTTTTAATATGAACATATGAACATGGGAAAGCAATAAAACAAGTGTTAACAGCAATTGGCTGGTGAAAATTTTATATTTTAGCCCCGCGGTCGTAATCTGGCCCAGATCGACTAGACGGGCACATCCTCCCTCTCGTATCTCGCATGGCACTGAGAGGCTAGGGGTGGACGTCACTCTGACTGGCTTGGAGGGTCGGAGTTACACTCCTCCCTCTCTCCCACTTGTCCTCCCACGAAAATACTCGACAAGTATCGGGAATAATAGAGAAAAAGCCTGATAATTGAGGAAGGGGGGAAAAAAAGGGGGGGGGGACACATGTGTAAGAGTGGTAGCAAGTAATGGAGGGAAATTATCTCACCTAAACACAAATTGATTTTTTTTTAGTGCCACTGGGGTGTTTTAATTTTTTGTTTAGGCCTAGGATCTTAAGTCTTCCCGCAGCCGCCCAGTAGGACCTCTTAACCTAAGAAGTGCGCATGCGGGTAATTAGAAACGTCCGCCTGTGCTGACGTATTTGAGCTGTTTCCATCACTAAAATATTAATTTTACCATAAATAGCATTAATACTTATCCATACGCGCCTATTATGGGTTGATTATAAAGGTATTAACCTGAAACAACAATAAAACGAGTGAAAACAGCGTTTGGATGGTCAAAATCGGAGATACAGGCCGCGAGTTATATAATGTATGGGTGAGGCAACCTGCTTTCCCGCCAATTTCCCCCAAGGCCACTGAGACACAGTCGATCGATACTCTCTCTCTCTCTCTTGCACTCGCTTGCTAGCAGTGATGACAATGCCCTGCTTGCAACTCGCTAATGTTAGCACGAAAATATACCTCAGAATAAGGGAATAACACGGAAAATAGGTGATAACTGAAGGAGGGGAGGTAAGTGGGGAAGGAGGGGAGGTAGAGGAGTGATATTTTGCATGGCCCAGGGGCAAGAAAAGGGGGCTCTTGAACGCCCATAAAAAAGCATATAACAGGTACCCGGAAGGGCTCTTGAACGCCCAGTGGTTGAAAGCCTGTGAGCTTCGTGTGCGAGGCGTCGGTCCGACGCATGTAAACAACAGCCGGCTGGACCGACGCCCCGCATCTCCGGCCACAAGAAGGAGAGCGTCGCTTGTTCGTGTGTGCCTGTATGTTGTTGTTAAGTATCGAAAAGTAGTGTAAAGTGGCTGTTTTGGCCATAAAGTTATCTCCAATGAAATCATCATCACAACTCAACCAGTTGACTTAGAGAGCTCTACTTAATGCCATTCTACAGGTAAATAACACAGCTATGCTTGGAGATGCGCGGGAATGCGGGAAGCAGTCTGATTAACAAATATACGGTAGCCTAGCCTAGACGTTTTTCGGCCAAAACACCCGGGTTTCGAGGAATATATATATAATACATAGCCGGGGCTGGAGGGTTAAAGTCGATTTTTTTTTTCTCTGACACTTAACCCTCTCACCACGGAAGGGCTCTTGAACGCCCATAAAAAAGCATATAACAGGTACCCGGATGGTATCTTGAACGCCCAGTGGTTGAAAGCCTGTGAGCTTCGTGTGCGAGGCGTCGGTCCGACGCATGTAAACAACAGCCGGCTGGACCGTCGCCCCGCATCTCCGGCCACAAGAAGGAGAGCGTCGCTTGTTCGTGTGTGCCTGTATGTTGTTGTTAAGTATCGAAAAGTGGTGTAAAGTGGCTGTTTTGGCCATAAAGTTATCTCCAATGAAATCATCATCACAGCTCAACCAGTTGACTTAGAGAGCTCTACTTAATGCCATTCTACAGGTAAATAACACAGCTACGCTTGGGGATGCGCGGGAATGCGGGAAGCAGTCTGATTAACGAATATACGGTAGCCTAGCCTAGACGTTTTTCGGCCAAAACACCCGGGTTTCGAGGAATATATATATAATACATAGCCGGGGCTGGAGGGTTAAGAGTCTTCCCGCAGTCCGCCGGGGAAACTCTTAAGAGTCTCCCCGCAGTTCCCGGGTTAAGAGTCTTCCAGCAGCTGCCGGGTTAAGAGTGTTCTCGAACCTCCTGGGTTAAATAAACCCACAAGTGGGTAGGGCTTTAAAGATCAGGGAAAATGAGTGGTTAAGACGTTTAACGAGTGATTATTTGTAAAATAACCTTGTCCACACCTTTAATAGTAGGCTACTGTACATATATACGGAAACTCGTTCCTACCAGATGTAATAACGACAAAATATAAATGCGGGTCGATCCACACTCGACCGTCACCAGTTCCTTAGCGTAAACACACGACTGCAGGTAGACCGCTAGATTTTTTTTTTCTTTTCTATATTCCAACTACTCCCTCTCGGGCATAGGCTGAGAGCCTTTACACTACACCGCTGAACACGGTGAGGCCCGTGAGGTCTTGTTCCAGTCTAGGGAGTGAGACATGCGAAGCACCCCGGCTCGAAGCAACTCCATCTCTGAAGTCGCTTCGCCTCTGTGCTTCACAGTCTCATCCCCCACACTCGGACCCTCACTCTCAGAACGCCACCTATTGAGCAATTAACTCACTAGGCATTGCCCCCCTGTAACATATTTTGAATATGGGAATATTCATACAATGCTATTTAATCAGGGAACAATGAGGGTATTTTTTTGGCATTTCGGTGTGCTGTGGTAATGCACTGAAACTAGGTACAGCACAAATTCCATCTCAATAATGTCTTCCCATTGACATATTGGGATTCGAACCCGGGTCCATTGGATTACCAGTCCAGTGGCAAGACCACTCTGCCACACCTCCCCTAAAACTACCCAAACATACTGCAGCCCAATTGATTTACCAAAAAGTAAGCAAATCGCACAAAATCGAAGCAACATTTGGCTCGGATGTTCGTATGTTTCAAGGGGGCATAATTACGGATCTGGATGGATCCACGATGGGTTGAGGACTTAAGGCCCCCCCCCCCCCAGGACTTATTGTAATCGTCATCTATTTTGCCAGTAGGGGGCATTACCAAGATTGAGATATGATAATCCCACACGCGTGTTGGTATGAACGGACCGCTGGGACCGACCAGATAGTGAAAAAAACTGGCAGACGAAAAGGCAAAAATGTAGAGTTCGGGCGTACCGCCCGCCTTGTTTACACTACACGGAGTGGCGGCGGACGCTTGCGATCATATGTTACTGTCTATTTTGACTGCCGTTGGATACAATAATATGTCCCCTCACTTCGGGCCCCCCATGACATATTGTCATCATCATATAATAGGCTATTGCCAGCAGGGGGCAAATAAGTTATCCAA
Source organism: Paralithodes platypus (assembly GCA_032716605.1). Lineage (NCBI taxonomy): Eukaryota > Metazoa > Arthropoda > Malacostraca > Decapoda > Lithodidae > Paralithodes > Paralithodes platypus. Next base: position 31,581,389 of record CM064545.1, read on the forward strand.
ATAACCGAAAAAACTCGCCGTAAAACTAGAAGCGAACTTAACCGCGGCGATCGACCAATGTAAACATGACGACCGTACACTCGACAATAGGTCTACATACTTCCCGACAAAAACATGAAGTGGCGATGTAGGCCTCTTCATATTTTTTCACCAACCAACTCTAGCCTAGCCTACGGGTAGGATGTAGTGAGCGGGCAAACCGCCATCTTTGTTTACATTACGCGTAGTGGCGTCGGACCTTTCCCATCATGTTCCCGTCTATTTTAACCTAACCTAACCTAGTATTCATGTAGTAATGACAGGGGGCAAATAGCAGAAAATATAGCGTCGAAATAGAAGGAAACGTAAGTGCGACCGCGGCGATCGCCCTATGTAAACAATGACGACCGTACGCCCGAACTCTACATCCATCCCTAGCCTACTTCTAAACTCAATTAATGAACGAAGGCGGTGCTGGTTGGGGGGAGGGGCGTCGACTGACTGGGGACAGAGGTGCACGGGGGCGGTTCGTTCGTGGCCACCCCTTCGGGGATCACGGCGTCAGGCAATAGATAGAACAACTAGCCTACATGTGGCAATCCAAGGACTCGAACCTAGGAACTCTTATTCAACAAAGAAAACAGCGATACAGTGAAGCAGACAAAATTATCAAATGTGGAGAGTACGAGAGAAGAAAATGAAAGAACTGAAGTGAGAAGAAAGAAGACTGAAGAAAGAAGAGAGAAGAAACAAGACTTCAGAAGACAGGATGAAAAAGTCAACAAACTGATGTCACAAGAAGAAAAATTACAAAACCTCTCAGGGAAGTGCCGACGTTCAGGCTAGACTTCTCGAATTTCAACTGAACTGAACTGAACTCACAGGCACCTCTAACACCAAGTATTAGGCTATGCACATATTGGTAAGTAATGGAAATTATGGACTAGCCTAGTGCCAAGGATGTACATTGTGTTTCATGGGTAGGAGTACCGGAAATTGCATTCACGGCGAAAATATGGAGGTGATAAATCGGCACCAACAGTTCTTGACTAGGCCTAGGCTAGTACGGAGAAAAATATGGCGAGTCTATTGGTCCCTATTTTCTCTAATAAATTGTTTCTAATAGCGCTGCAGTAGGCCTAGTGTTATTTAATATTATGGTAACATTCAAGACAGCTTGAGCCACCTTATTTAGGCCTATCTATCTATCTATTGCCTGACGCCATGATCCCCGAAGGGGTGGCCACGAACGAACCGCCCCCAAGCACCTGTCCCCAGTCAGTCGACGCCCCTCCTCCCAACCAGAACCGCCTTCATTCATATATTTCCTCACTCCATCCTTCCACCTCTCCTTCGGTCTACCTCTCCCTCTCTGTTCTTCCACCTCGCTCTCGTACACCCTCTTAGTTATTCTCTCGCTTCCCATACGTTCCATATGGCTGAATCATCTCAAGTTGTTCCTTTTCACACTTTCCAGCACATGATGCACATCTACCTCCACAACACACCTCATTCTTACTTCCTCATTCGTCTGTCTATCCCTCCATGTAACTCCGCACGCACTTCTCAAGTAACTCATTTCCACCGCTCTCACTCTTGGTCTGAGTCTCTCCACGAACGTCCATGCTTCGCTTCCGTAAGTTAGTGTCGGGAATCGGGATTACCACACTGTCATGCAAGGACTTCTTCACTTCCATACTGACCACTCTATTTCTTGTTACCGTACTGCTTTCAACATTCCTACAACCCTCTTCCCCTGTTGCACCCTCTCCTGCACTTCTTCATCCACAGTCCCATCTTTACTCAACACACTGCCCAGATACAGTAGGGTCTCATAAGATGCGAGTTTATGGTCGATGGATGCGACCGCATCTTACGATTTCGCATCTTATGATACACGCAGCTTATGGGAAAAACGTCCCGCCTAAGGCTCGCATTTAAAAAAAAAAATTCTCGCATCTTGAGGTTTCTCCTCGGATTTAGCCCACTTTGAGCCTCCGATTCGCAAATTATGGTCAGTCTCGCATCTTAAAATAATTGATTTTATTATTTGGGGTCCTTGCATCTTATGCGAATCGCATCTTCTGATCTCGCATCTTACAAGACCCTACTGTACCTAAAAGAGCTGACGATCTCCATAGCCTGACCGTTCAACTTCACCTCACACTCTGTGACTTTACCCCTTTCGAAGACCATAACCTTGCTTTTCCCCGCATTTACCTTCAAATTCCGTTTTTCGCACACTGTTCCAAACTTATTTACCAGACCCTGCAACTCCCATTCATTATCGCTCATCAGAACTGTGTCATCCGCACATTTAGGCCTACCAAGTTTTATTTATATTTTTTTCAAGGAATATAGTGTTTTAGGCTAGGCTATAATTTAAGTTTTTCATGGTTTGACACTTTGAGTGGAGGATTTGCATTAACTTACCCATTATTCATTAAAATGAAGATACGGCGTCAAATGGCGCCATTTATTGGGTGAATTGCGCTTTTACAGTAGGTAAGGGAAATTGTGGAGTACATTATATACCGTACACGATTGGTTGAGGGGGGCATTGCCCCCCCTCACCCCCCCTTGATTTATTATCATCCTCATATATGTAGATCTGTAAGGGGGCAAAAACAGGTTGCCGGGCGGTATTTCGTTTGGTAGCATTCAAGGAGACTACTGTAGGACTTGCCTCTGACTGGGTATAGGCTATCCTAGTGTTTACTATACCCCTTTGAAAGGACATTAGCCTAACCTAACAACCTTACCTAACCTATCCTAGTATTATGGGTGGGAGCTGCTGCCCCCACCCCCCCGCTGTTTGACATCTTTGACTTAGATTTTTTGGTGTATTTGTCTGTGAAGTGGGTATTTTTCTATTTTTCTATAACGAAAATCCTCCATGCGGACTAGCCTATAGGCTATGGAGAAAAATATGGCGAATCTATTGGTGCCTATTTTCGGGACTTAGCCTAATATTTTCGTGTTATTTTTCGGTGTAATCGGGTTTTTACAAGTGTAGGCTAGATAATGAAATTCCTCCATGCGGACTAGGCCTATAATGAGAAAAATATGGCGAGTCTATTGGTCCCTATTTTCCCTAATAAATTGTTTCTAATAGGGCGGCGAAAGAGGTTTGAAAATTATCAATAGCCTATTAGGCCTATCACTGTGTGGGCTACTCACTTTTCTCCCATGATTGTTCACTTCAAGCACATCCGGTAAAACGTTTTCATGGGCTGGGTAGGTAGGTTACACTGCAATTAGGCCTAGGCCTAGAGCAAAATTGCTCCTTATGTTCTTCTTAGGCTAGTGGCTTTTAAGGGTGGGCAGACGAAGAACTTTCGCCAGTTAATTGCCCTACTCCTTATGTGTACTTCAACTCAAGCCTCAAGGTATAGCCTGTAGCCTTCTTCTTCTTCTTATTGTTTAAATGTGCAGTTTGCTTGGAGGGTTGTGGTGTCTCCAGATTACTGCACAGGCGTTTTAGGAGGGGTGAAAAGAACAATTGTTAGTATAATAGGGGTTAGGAGAGATAGTAAAGGTGGATTTTATACTACTGTACTGTATATGAGGGGTAAGTTTGTCGTTGTCTTTTGAGGTCAGGGTGATTTAAGTCTAGGTGAGGGTGAGGTCAGAGATGATGATGATGATCAGTTGCAGTACAGTACAGTACTGTACTGCTCTATGTGTACTGTGTGATTCAAGTCAAGGTGAGGGTGAGGTCAGAGATGATGATGATGATCAGTGGTGGTATAGTACAGATTCAGTTGGATGGTAATTTTATATGCTTGTGATTTTGTTTGTTGTTCTGATGTAGGTTCCTAGGGCTGATGCGATGACATGTTTACTGTGCTGTGGTAGGTCTCCTCCACCTAGGATATGCTTGATGTTGAATGTTCCTCCTTGTTGGGTTACTACACTTCTGAGGTGGGTGCGGGCACCGTAATGTCTGTGGCAGTGGAGTAGATAATGCTCCACTGTCTCAGGTGTGAGGCAGTACGGGCAATTTTCATTTGCTTGCAGTCCCATCCTGTACATATGCCCTCCCAGTCTGGTGTGTCCTGTTCTGAGGCGGAGAGCCGCGGTGTTTAAGGCTTTGTTCTTGTAGATGGAGTGTTTCCACACTGACCACTCTGACTTGATGTTACTGTATTGTGTGCCAGCTATGGTTATTTTCCACTCTTCCTTGAAGTCTTGGAGGACGTCTTCTCTGAGGATGTTTGTCCGGTCGGTTGTGGTGTAGGGTATGACTGTTGTTAGGTGGAAGGAGTGCATCCCTTTGGCTAGTCCATCCACTATTTCATTATGGAGGATGTCAATGTGGCTGGGTACCCATTGGAGGGATATTGTATATCCTTGAGAGTGGAGGGTGGTGAGGAGTTGGATCATAGGGTATACTATTTCCTTGTTTGTCTTGGTGTTATAGTTGATGGCCTGCTTCAACTACTGTACCTTCGCTTTGATATTTACAAACATTGGTTACTATGGAAACCAACTAAGATATAGGCGGTCTGGAAGTAATGCCTTAACAACGGCACTTCCCTGAGAGGTTCTTGTAATTTTCCTTTTGTGACGTGCTCTGTTATTATATTGTATTTCTTTTATTTTTGCATTCTATTCTATTCTGCAAATGAGTTCTTCCAAAATTACAGGCTCACTATCGTTCGCCAGGAAAGAAAGTCGACACCTAAATAGCACGAAAGGTCTTAATATTGACATGGACATGGGGCGGAAAGTCTTAAAATCGACAAACTAATGGGACAAGCATCTTAAAATCTCAAAACTAATTGGGTTAAACATGAGGGAGAAGGGGATATAGAAAAAAGACCCATCTCCCCTTAAGAGTATGGCGAATGCCTTATCAGGAAAAGTGCACATTGTCATTAACTAAGCATATTGACACAGGTGCTTGTATTCCCAGTACTGTGATTGCAGGAGAAGGGTTTTTATGTAGGTGTATGATAAGTACTCTCTCTCTCTCTGTCATTTTTTTTTTCATGTCTTCCTATCTTTCCATATTCTCAATGTCTCTCTCTCTCTCTCTCTCTCTCTCTCTCTCTCAGAAACAATTACACAGTATGAATCCCAACCAAATGCGTCAGGGAGGATCGAGTTTTGTATTCACCTAATGTTTGGATTATTCAGACCGATGCCTGAAAAGATCTATGTGCTGTAACAAAAAAAATCCGTAATTGTTTTTACGGTCTCAGGTCAGGCAGAAAATTTGCCAACCTAATGCCGTAATTTTAAAGGTCATAAATTGATAAGCCGCCGATAATAATAATATTATTACCGTTTTTCTGTATTTCTAAGTGAGCTAAGAAGACACAATGCAAATTTACCTACAACAAGTGTCTCACCCAAAGTTGAAAGTGACAGAGAACCAAATTCTAGGTAGGCCCTATGTTAGAGTAAAAATACTTGGACACACGAAGTTTAAAGCGGTTTAACTAATAGGATGCAGGAAAGATTGATTGAGGGAGAAACTTCAAGAATTCACTTGTTGAGTGGAAGAAAGAGTGAGAAAACTAGCTAATGCTTAGGTTGGAGAGCTGCACAGAATAGGAGTAGGGTTGTATTGAAAGGCGGGTGCTTCCCACTCGCCGTAATGGTGGGGGTATGCACTGAGAGAGCCCTAAATAACACTGATTGTTGTAATAGTGATAAAAGAGTGAAAGAGATGCAACACTGTGGCGTGTAGACAGAGATTGTAGGGAACTAGCAAGAGGAAGTGAGTGGATAAGGTAAAATGCTTATGACTCTACTCTTTCGAGAAGTGCAGTATGGGTGGAGCCTCCCCACACATGCGAACAATACTCGATATGTGGGCGCACTGTCACAACCCTCTAGTAACTGTGCCCTTATACAGAACAAAACGCTGCACAGGGGTGACCTCATATATAACACTAGGAACATACATGTACAATGAAAACATTAATAAGAACAATAGAACGACATACTTAATTCATACTTTCAGTAGCTGAACGCTATTTGCACTTTATTAAGGCTATCATTAGACGATTTCATTCAGCTTTTGAGTGGTCCTCTAAGAATCAAACTGGAAAAGTATATACTGTATATATTAATTAACCCTTTTGAGGGTGTTAACAAATTGCGTAATTATTTTTATTGTATGCATTCTATATGTACCTGTCATTACAAACTTCAACACTGAGGAACGTTGTTAAAAAAAAAACATGCATTTTGCACAGGTTTAACATACTGTTTGTTACCTCATTGAGGATTGTGACACGTTTTGAGTTATATTAATTATACGATTATATTCAGTTTAAGAGGAACTTGTGTGAGCTAGAGAGTTGATAGATATAGTTTTACCCCTTTGTTTCCTAGAAATCCTATCTAATTTGCATAAAATCGTTAAATGGTAACCATAATCAGTTTAAAAATGCATTATTAGTTTTCTAATATTCTTTATTTACCTTTTAGCACAAACCCTACCACTTAGGGGAACGTTGTGGCTGAAGGTTATATAGATACAAAGAAGAAATTACACAACACTTATATTTAATAGCCATGGTGTATACCAAGGACATAGAAGACATGAGCTTTATTGTTAAAACTATAGTGAGCATGACAGAATCATGCTAAAATATACAAAGGAATGTATTATATAGAACAAAGGGATAAAGTCTTCAAATACTGAAAGAGTTACCCTCGAACTTAAGCCACAGAAAACGCAAGCGTATGAACCGAAGAACATTCATACTACACTAGCAACTACGTTATTTTTGGGTAGCTAAACAAAATATCCTGGTTCTGTCATGTTCTCTGTAAGTTTGATAATATTGCGTTTGTCTTCACTATTCTTAGCATACACCCTGGCTATTACATTGAATTACTTTTTAATATCTTTCTATTTGCATGACCTTCAGCCGCAAGAGTGTATATACGTTATTGAAAGGTAAATATGAATGGATAATATTGGTGAATAGATAACAAATATATTAACCCTTTTAGTAATTGAGGAAGCCTTTGTCAATTATATTTTGGTTACATTGCCGGTATGAAATATTACTGGGTCTAGGAAAGTTTTATGAAAATAAAAAGAAGTAAAACATTCTCAAATAATCTTTGAACTCCTACTATTCCTTCCTAAGCTGAATAAAATCGTCAAAATATAGCCAGAATACAATTGAATATAACTTCACCCACATTAAAAGGCTTAACCCGATACTTTCTCTACGCGAAACGATAATACTAAAGTCTACTTCTAATAACACAAAGAAATCCGAACTTCTAACCTCTCATAACTATAAAGATAAGCAACTGAGCTGAAAGTTTTACCATTTGAGTAGAGTCAACCAAGATAGAGGTGTGGCAATGTACTGCCTGTTTGCTCCAGTCCTCTTTGAGTTACAAGAGGTTAGATTTTATACTAGAGAATATAATAGTCATGGGCTATTGGAAACTCGTAGGAAATGTATAGGGATAGAAAATTTCACAATATAATGTACCCTGTTCCAAAGGTAAATTCACGTTTTTTTGTTCTTCTTGGACCAGCAAAGATCTCGGGCAGAATTCAACAAAAATCTCTGAGAGAAGGGTTATATGAAGGGTGTTGGAAATGATTCAGAGTCGATTGCTTGGCTCAATTTGGCAGCCCTAAGCGATCTGACAGCCCAAAACGGACGCTAGCTATAGGCCAAATTCAGCCGCGGCCCTAATCAGCCACATTGCTGAAAATTCCGGATGCTTGACCCAACTCAGATGTAGCCTAAGCTGGCCATGGTACAAATCTGCCCAACGGCAGCAATTGGCAATGTGTAGAGACCCAATTCGGTTGCAGCCTAATCTAAGACAGTCTTGTTAACCAATTGGACCCTCGGCCCAATTCGACCATGACCCAAAATGGTCCCACGGTCCAATCTGGCCACTTAGCCCAAAATTTCTACTTAACTTTAGTTGGTCACGCCCCAGAAATACCCTGCAACCCAAGCCGACCACTCAGCCCATACCTACCGCTGATCCCAAAACAGCTACATGGCCCAAATCTGGCGTTGAGGTCCTAAGCGGCTGCTCGGCCAATTTGATTTGATTTGACTACTTAAAGTAATATAAACTTATCCCCGAAATGTCCATCTTGTGTTCAAATAGGGAAGAGAAGGGGCCTGGGTTGTTGGGGCAGACGAAGGAGATGTTCATTTCTTTGCAATGCTTGTTACTAATACTTCTCCGAGAAAGCAGGAATAGGATAAGTATTGCCAAATCACTCCATATTTTTATTTCTTCTTATCTATATAAATCGGTTTATCTTCAATGTATATATTGCATTCATATATACCACAAATACATAGACATCCAAACAAATTTCATAAGCAAAAACAAAAATAGAAAAACAAAATATATACATCTATCTATCTATCTATTGCCTGACGCCGTGATCCCCGAAGGGGTGGCCACGAACGAACCGCCCCCATGCACCTCTGTCCCCAGTCAGTCGACGCCCCTCCCCCCAACCAGCACCGCCTTCGTTCATGTACTTCCTCACTCCATCCTTCCACCTCATATTCGGTCTACCTCTCCCCCTCTGTCCCTCCACCTCGCTCTCGTACACCCTCTTAGTCATTCTCTCGCTTTCCATACGTTCCATATGGCCGAACCATCTCAAGTTGTTCCTTTTCACACTTTCCAGCACATCTACCTCCACACCACACCTCCTTCTTACTTCCTCATTAGTCTGTCTATCCCGCCATGTAACTCCGCACGCCCTCCTTAAGTAATTCATTTCCACTGCTCTCACTCTTGGTCTGAGTCTCTCAACCAACGTCCATGCTTCGCTTCCGTAAGTCAGTGTCGGGATTACCACACTGTCATGCAAGGACTTCTTCACTTCCATACTGACCACCCTATTTCTTGTTACTGCTTTTAGCGTTCCTACAACCCTCTTCCCCTGTTGTACCCTCTCCCGCACCTCTTCATCCATAGTCCCATCTTTACTCAACACACTGCCCAGATACTTAAAAGAGTTGACGATCTCCATAGCCTGACCGTTCAGCTTCACCTCACACTCTGTGACTTCACCCCTTTCGAAGACCATAACCTTGCTCTTCCCCGTATTTACCTTCAAATTCCGTTTTTCGCACACTGTTCCAAACTCATTTACCAGACCCTGCAACTCCCATTCATTATCACTCATCAGAACTGTATCATCCGCAAACAGCAGTATAGGTAGCTTCCACTCAATTCCCTCCCTTTTCAGCGATACACCAACATCCACTGCTCTTGATAGTATTTCTTTCATAACTCCATCCATATATACAGTAAACAACCACGGGGACATCACACACCCCTGTTTCAAACCAACATTCAGGTCAAAGAACTCGCTCTGCTCACTCTCCACACGTACTGCCGCCTTTGCACCCTCATACATGCTCTTCACTGCTTTCAGCAACTTGCCCTCTACTCCGTATATTCTAAGTACTTTCCACAAACCTTCTCTATCCACTCTGTCATAGGCCTTCTCCAAGTCCATAAAGGCAACATACACCTTTTGTTTCTTCTCCAGATACTTCTCAACAACACAATTCAGGGTAAAAATCTGATCTACACATCCTCTTCCCTTCCTAAAACCTCCCTGCTCGTCGCCTATCCATTTCTCCGTTCTCACTCTCACTCTCTCAATCACTACCCTACTGTATACCTTCCCTACTACGCTTAGAAGACATATTCCTCGGTGGTTACCACACACTCCTCTTTCCCCTTTGCCCTTATATAGGGGGACTATTATGCCAGTCTTCCAGTCATCGGGTGCACTCCCCTTCTCCCATGCTAGTTTGCACATTTTCCATACCCATTCTATCACTATCTCACCACCATACCTCAACATTTCCCCACACACTCCATCTGTTCCTGGTGCTTTCCCCAACTTCACTCTTTTCATGGCTTCCCACACTTCTGACCTCCTGATCCCCACCTCCTCCTCCACTACTTCTCTTCTTCTCCCTCCCATACCATATCCAGCTATGTTTGCTGGCTCTTCATTCCTTTCATTTAGCAACTCACTGAAGTACTCCCTCCATCTTTCGACTCTCTCTTGCTTCTCGGCTAGCATTCTCTCATTCTTATCTTTCACACCCTTACTGTTTCCCTTGCTACCTTCCCTAACTTTCTTGACTTCTTTCCAGAACAGTTTCTTACTCTCCCTCCATTTTACACTCAGATTCCTTCCAAATTCCTCATCTACTCTTCTCTTACTTTCCTTCACTACTCTCTTCACCACCCTCTTACTCTCCACGTACCTCGCTCTCCACGTACCTCGCTCGTTTCTGTATTATATACATAATACAGTATATATATATATACTGTATATATATATATATATATATATATACATATATATATATATATATATATATATATATATATATATATATATATATATATATATATATATATATATATATATATATATATATATATATATATACAGTACATATAAAATAATAATAATAATAATAATAATAATAATAATAATAATAACAATAATAATAAATAGATAAATAAATAAAAAAAGTAAGCAACGGTACCATAACATCCAGAAATGAAGTCTATAATCGAATTTAAATATATTCACAAGGCGTTTCCCCCAAGTAGTGGGTATATAAGGATTTAATTTTTCTATTTTCTGGATTTTCTCGCCCCATTTCCGAGTCGACTAGGCCTAACTAGAGACCCTATAGTAACAGAGATCGGCCAACCTCCGCCATATTGGTGCTACTGTTGATATTATCCTCTCTTCATACTCAAACTAGCTGATGTACCCCCCCCCCCCCCCCCGCCGCTTAAAACCTATTCTGGCACCCCCCTTAGTATGCATAACAAGTATGGGCTCCCCATCTTGAAAACTGAGCCCCTCCCCCCACTTAAGACTTATTTTGGTACCTCCTTAGTATGCATGCCAAGTATGGGCTCTCCATCTTGAAAACTGAGGGAGTGAGGGGGGGGGGGGCTTCCCCCATATTTGGCTCTCTAGATATACAATATATTTTACACGACCAAAAATAAACTAAAACCTCACTTTGATAATTGGGGTACCAAAATGGCCTTTGGAAGAAATAGATGGTCCCTCTCTCTTACTGCAGGGTTTCTAGGGCCTAACGCTAAGAGGATTGACCTTAAAGTGTGCAGCCAGAGACTTTATTTGAGGAGACGGTTCCGTAATTTAGATTTACATATTTGTTTTAGGGTTCGTTTGGTATTTTATTTTCTTCTTAACCCTTTAAGTACCAGCGACGCGTGTTTTATTTTATGCTAGCTATATTTAGACGATATTGAGATAGCCGTCCGGCTGGCTCAGTTGATAGCGTGCCTGATTCCCATCTTGCAGGTCTCGCGTTCAATCCCCGCTCAGATTGAAAAGTTTTTCTGGGATATAGCCGGCGGTTACCATCTCCCCATGAACAAGGGGGATGGGTAATGGTCTCTGGTAGACTAAATAAAGGCAAGCGCTTGTGAATCCTCGAAGGAGGAGATACGGGCGCTATATAAGTAACCAGACGATTATTATTATTATTATTTATGCTTGAAGGGGGTCTGGGTGGGTATTTTTCAGTTTGAAGGAAGTCTGCAAAGGCGTTTTTGTAGCCAAGGGGACAAACTCAAATGCACAGCTCGAAAGTGCCATAAGCAAGTAAAATCATTAATAATAATAATAATAAGATGTAATATCATGTTGAGCGGTACTTGAAAAATAGACAGAATGGATAAAAAAAACACCATCTGAGGAAGAACACTTTATTAACCCGTTCAGTACCAGGGACATCCATTTTATCATATTCTGGCAAATATTAAACGATTTCATTCAGCTTAGGAAGGACCTCTAGCAATAATAAGGCTTCATACTATCTCCACCAACCCTTTTAACTACCACAGCTCCTTCCTAAGCTGCATCATATCGTTTAAATATAGCTAGAACAAAATATAAGACACGTCGCTGGTACTCAAAGGGTTAACAATCTTTCGCAGACCTGATGAAGCTATCTGCGAAACGTTGTCAATAGAGTGCTCTTCCGCAGATGGTGTTTTTTATCCATGTAATATCATAACCCTCAACACAGACAGACCGTTTTTCTGGACCCCCTTCTCCCTAATGTTTAGCCCCCACTAGTTTTGAGATTTAAAGACGTTGGTTCCATTAGTTTGGGGATTTTATGACCTTTCACTCCATTTCTTTGTCAATATTAGGACCCTTCGTGCCATTTAGGTGTCGATTTTTTCCTGGCGAGCGATAGCGAGCCTGTAATTTTAGGAGGAATTGGCCTTTGCCCGGGACATTTTTCTACCGAAAAATTTACAAATCTATCTTGAAGGGGGGTCTAGGGGGTGCTTTTCTAAGCTTGATGGAGGTCTAGGGAGGAAATTAAAAATATATATGAATAAATGAATTAATAGACCAAACAAACAGCCACTGTCCCCTTAATAGTTTATCAGTATATATTATGTGTTTAACTATGATAGAACTAACATACATGAACACGCTGAGGTCAATGTCCTCAGGCAATGTCCTCAGGCCTGTGACGAGTGCCTCCTCCAGAGTTAAGGGAACCGACCTGCTTTTTCTCTCTGGCTTTTATCCATTCGGCCTCATTCAGCCTACTGTTTTAAGACGTTTCTCCCCAGTCAGGTATCGATTTTTTCCTGGCGAACGACAGCGAGCCATCATTGTAAGGAGAAATCCGGCTTCGCCGGAGAAATTTTTCTACCGAAAAATGTACAAATTATGTCAGCTGTCAAAAACATAATCCAAAATATGTTGGCTCGCTATCGCTCGCCAGGTGTAAATCGACACCTGGATGATGATAAACGTCTTAATAAAAGCGGGTCGGTCCCCTTAAAAGAGTGACAGGGCCAAAATCAAGGGACGTTCGAGCCAAAATGCCTGGACACACGGAGTTTGAAGCATTTTAAGTCATAGTATGAGGGAAAGACTGATTCTGGGAGAGAGTTCCAGAGCTCAGCTGTTGAACAGAAGAAAGACTGAGAATATCGTTTCACTCTTGGGTTGGAGAGTTGCGCAGAGCAGGGGTGGGACTGACTGTGTTGCAAGATGGGTACTACGTGCTCCACGAAGAAGGGGTGGTACACACTGAGAGAGCTCCGAGGGACGCTGATCATTGCAACAGCGGCAGAATAGTGAGAGAGACACCATGGCGAAGAGAGGCCACTGAGAACCGGTGAGCGGACGCGAGTCAATGAGGCGGAATGCTCTCCTTTCCACCTTGTCCAGAAGTGCTGTGTGAGAGGATCCTCCCCACACCTGAGAACAACACTCAACACATGGACGCACCGTGCCCCTGTACAGAGCAAGAAGCTGCGCAGGGGCAAAGAACCCCCGGAGGCGGCTGAGCACACTCAGCTTCTGGGAAATCGCTTCAGCAAGAGCGGCAATATAATCCTTCCAAGAGAGATCAAAAGAAAGAGAGACACCAAGAATATTAAGAGAAGATGAAGGGTTAATTTGTATGTTGTTGAAGAGTAAGTCATAGTTTTCTGGAAGGGAGCGATGAGCGAAAGGGGGTCTAGGGGGTGTTTTTCTAAGCTTGATGGAGGTCTAGCGAGGAAACTCAAATATAAAATAATAAATAAATATATAGACCAAATACCAAGCATAAGCCATTGTTATGACGTTTGGTTATTATTGAGCGGTGGCATACTCTATCAAGAACTTTAGATATGTCAAGGGATAGAACACGAGATTCTCTGTGAAAAGCAATAGTTTGGCGGTGGAGCATTAAAGGCTTTTCTTTTTTTCTTTTTTTCTGGAACCCCTTTCCCTTGTGTTTAGCCCCATTAATTTTGATATTCGAAGGTGTTCGGCCCATTAGTTTAGCGATTTTAATACCTTTCGCCTCATTTCGTTGTGAATTTTATGACCTTTCGTGCTATTTAGGCGTTGATTTTATTACTGGCGAGCGATAGCGAGCCTGTAATTTTAAGGGGGACCGGCCTTCTGCTGGGACATTTTTCTACTGAAAAATGTACCGGTACAAATATATCTTGAAGGGGGGTATAGGGGGTGACTTTTTAGTCTTGATGGAGGTCTATGGAGAAAACTAAAAACAATTATAATTATATAAATAGATGAATAAATAAGCAAATAAATCTCCCCTTAAAGTCGGAATCATATTGTCTGTCATTGATTACTTTGTTGACCTCCAGGTGTTTTGTAATGTGAGTATGTCGAATAATTTCAAACATTTAGGTGCGGTTGAAAGCGACTCAACATTTGCCACCAACACCGATAAAGAACAATTAACCCCTTCTGTACCGGCGACGTACTTTTTATTTGATTTCAGCTACATTTAGACGATTTTATGAAGCTGAGGACGGGTATATGGTAGCTAAAAGGATTAATTAAGATAGTCTGTAGCCTTTAAATGAGTAGACGTCCTTCCTAATCTGTACAAAATCGTCGAATAGTGGCTAGCATATAATGAAAAGTACATTACCGGTACAGAAGGGGTTAATGATTTCGTCCTCCTCAGAGATTTTTGTTTTTTTTATCCAAGTGAGAGCCCCCCAGAACGTCTTATAAAAACCTTTGGGTGTCGTCATCTGGGGGGAAGGAGGCTCGTGGATTTACCTTCTTATTACCTGAAAACGAATGGGGCTAAACATGAGGAAGAAGGGGGACAACAAAAACGACACATCTTCCCTTAACTTTGGAAGGACTTTGGGGAGGATTATGATTTTGTTTAGTGGTTATTGAGGGATTTATGGGGGGGGGGGGGTTGCGTATTGAGGGATTTATGGGGGGGGGTTGCGTATTGAGGGATTTATGGGGGGGGGGTTTGCGTATTGAGGGATTTATGGGGGGGTTTGCGTATTTATTTGCTCATTTATATATTTTTGTATTATTATTATTTTTCTAGTTTCCTCCCTAGACCTCCATCAAGCTTAAAAAAACACCCCCTTCAAGATAAATTTGTACATTTTTCGGTAGACAAATTTCCCGGCCGAAGGCCGGTTCCTCTTAACAATTGCAGGCTCGCTATCGCTCGCCAGGAAATAATCGACACCTAAATGGCACAAAAGGTCTTAAAATTGACAACGAAATGGGGCGAAAGGTGTTAAAATCGCCAAACTAATGGGCCGAACGTCTTATAAAAACCTTTGGGTGTCGTCATCTGGGGGTAAGGAGGCTCTTAGATATACCTTCTTATTACCTATAATTCCCAAACTTGTTATCTCGTTTGCATAAAGACTGTGCAATGAGCGAGAGAGAGAGAGGGAGAGAGAAAGCGTGAGAGGGAGAATGTGAGAGTGAGAGAGAGTGAGTGTGTGAGAGAGAGTGAGAGTGATTGAGAGTAAGAGAAAAAGATAGATATTTACAAAGATTTATATATACACACTGGCCACACAGACTTTGCTATCCAAACGAGGTGGTCAGGACTTAATTCTAGAGGAGATAGAGAGAGAGAAAGAGAGAGAGAGAGAGAGAGTGAATGTGAGTGTGAGAGTGAGAGTTGCAGGGAATAGCTAGTACTGTATATCCAAGGCTCTTACAGGGAGATGAAGTACTCTTGGTGGAAAAGATAGATTGCATAGTGCAGCACGAGAGAAAGAAAGAGTGTTTTATATATATAGAGAGAGAGAAAGAAAGAAGAAGAAGAAGCAGAAGAAGAAGAAGAAGAAGAAGAAGAAGAAGAAGAAGAAGAAAAAATATAGCTCTCAAAGTAATGAACATATTTTCAAGACATTTATTGAGCAGATAGAATATGCGCCAAGGAAGAAGTAATGCAATTTAGGAGGCACTTCAGATATTCTCACGAAAGTTGGTGGCCAAATAGGATATGCACTATTAAGGGGAGACTGGCCGTTTGTTTGGTCCATTAATTCATTTATTCATATTTACAGGCAGCTTTACCCCACTAGTCTTCACCACATCTGGAGGGATGGGACCCAGGACCCAGTGCTTCTATTCAAGGCTTGCAGAGATCATCGCAGAGAAGAAGCAACAGCCCAGGAGCCACGTGGTAGCCTAGATGAGGTGCCGTCTATCTTTCTCATTGCTCAGATCAGCACTACTATGCCTGCGGGGAACAAGACGGTCTGCACCACAACCAGCGACGGTGGCAGAAGTGGACTACGAGGCAGCAGTGGCAGAGGGTCGCATAGGGAGGCGACTGGATTGAAGTTGCATGGTGTAGAATAGTAATATCTGATGCTTGTAAAATATAATGTATGAACAATATTAAATAAAAATCAAAGTAGTAGTATTAATCTACGATGATGAGTCTGAGTGCTGACCCCGGAAAAGGAAGTAGCTGAATGACTACCAAGTCGGGCGCTTTGACTGTTCTGACCTGGTTTAGGGTCAAAAGAGGGGATACACAGGCTGAGTGGTATACAAAAAAAAAAAAAAAAAAAAAAGTAGTAGTAGTAGTATCAGTTGCTGTTCCCCAGACTGTCTTGCCGAGCAGTACCGAGTCTGGTAGACCGAAGCCATCCAAATACTCAGGCCCCTGAAGGGGCCAAGGTAAGATGAAATATGTCTCTGAGAGGGCAGTGGGGGAGGGGATCACAAGCCCATGGGCTTGCACCCCCGGGTCAATGCCCCCACCGTCCGCAGCCCACCTTGCAGAGCCACCTAATCGGACGATCTTGCCAGCACCTAGAAGGAAAAGTAGTACAGGAAAAGAGACAGACAGAAACGGCTGAGGTAGGGTAGAGGATGCCAAACCTCACTCTGGATAGGACCAGCCCTCACCCATGCCCTTCTAGTTAGCCCTCTCAGTACCGGTGCTGTCCTTTTAAATTCATTCTGGCTACGAATAGATGATTGTATTCAATTTCAAAAGGGCCTCCAGTAATTAACAGGCTTCGAACTATCTTACTTAACCCTTTTTAGTACCACAGATCCTTCTTAAACTGCAGAAAATCCTCTAAAAATAGATAGAATATAATACAAAAAAGACGTCGCTGGTACAGTCGGCCAAGTAAATTATGTCACGTCACCAAGTATATTTCGATAAATAATTGGTATCAGCAGTATCTAAGCATTACTTCATCGTTTCGAGGGAGATATACAAACGTGTTCCTATATTTACACACCCTAATTCAACATCTGACAGACATTAATACAGCATACAGGGAGCAAAACGTAATGACAGCAGCGACACGACTTATTTGGCCAACTGTACATACGGGGTAAATACCAAGTAATTGGGTTGGGGTTTCAAGCAAATCCATCAGTTGTCCAATTTCCCTCCTATTTCTTCCACTTTTAGTTTGACATTACAATATAATTAATCTCTTTTATTCTGGTAGCCAATGAGACTAACTTTCATACATGTCCGTATACTAGCCATCCTAAACTGCATAACATCGACTAATAATAACCGGAATAAAGGTTAAAAACAAAAGATATTGATCAGGTTAAACACCGAAGCCATTTCCCAACTCAAAACACACACCTCCCCCCTCAAGAGCCATTGGTGAGAAGAGAGAGAGAGAGAGAGAGAGAGAGAGAGAGAGAGAGAGAGAGAGAGAGAGAGAGAGAGAGAGAGAGAGGGGGGGGGAGGGGGGTGTGTGAAATCAAAGTCGTAGGTTAAGGGGAGACTGACCGTTTGTTTGGTCTATTAATTAATTTATTCATATATTTTTTTAGTTTCCTCCCTAGACCTCCATCAAGCTTAGAAAAACACCCCCCTAGATAAATTTGTAAATTTTTCGGTAGAAAAATGTCCCGGCCGAAGGCCGATTACTCTTAAAATTGCAGGCTCGCTATCGCTCGCCAGGAAATAATCGACACCTAAATAGCACGAAAGGTCTTAAAATTGACAACAAAATGGCGCGAAAGGTGTTAAAATCGTCAAACTAATGGGCCGAACGTCTTATAATCTTAAAACTAGTGGGGCTAAACATTAGGGAGAAGGGGGGTCCAGAAAAACAAAGGTCTGCCTCCCCTTCAACGCGGCCCCCGAGACCCATTCCCAGCTGAGAGGAAAACTGATGAGCACAATTTTTAGGACTGGTAGATTTCTGTCGGCCCATAAATTTCCGCCTCCCATTCAGTCGTATAATTTAACGTTTTAATCTTATGGTTTTATTACTGATGAAGATATTTAAAAAAAAATCTGGCTACCGTTAGATGATTATATTTAGTTTATAAAAGGTTTGTGGGAGTTATAGGACTAATTGCCTTTGATCCTTTCCAAGCAGTATACATTCTGCAGATGGTAAATGCAATAACATGAAGAATATCGTTCAATACTAACCACGCACAGACGACAGTATTCAGCAAGGGTAGGATAGTGTTATGCCTCAATTCTATGAGTCATCTAACCATCGACATTGGAGACACCACACAATTACAGAAAACGTAATGCCAGATGGCCGCATTGGTCATTCATTCATACAGGAGATAATGAAAGTCGGTATCAATCTCCAGCTCAGGGTCCTCGCACTCGATGTTCAGGATAACAACTGCACGCTGGGCTCTCGCCAAGGTACGTATAATTCTTGGCTCTCGCTAGCCCCGTTCCAGCGCGCCTTTTTTGTCATCGACGTATACCCAGCTAATGCCATCTTAAATTTAACATTACTTCATGTGAACCTACAACCATTAGTTCAATGGTGTCTACCTTTAAAGGCTTACTAGCATCTGTATCCAGAAAACCTTTAAAAAGCAACAGTGGGCAATTAGGGCCTCCACCGGGGTCACTTGAAGTGTGCCACAATGTTAAGGGAGCCCACCTGTTTTTTTTTTTCTCTTTCTCTCTTTTTCTCTCTTACTCTGACTTGTATCCATTCGGCCCCATTCAGCCAACTGTTTTAAGACGTTTATCCCCATCCAGGTGTCGATTTCATCCTGGTGAGCGATAGCGAGCCAGCATTGTATGCAGTTACCCGGCTTCGCCGGAGACATTTTTCTATCGAAAAATTTACAAATTTAGTTTGCTGTCGAAACCAAAATATTTATATGCTGGCACGCTACCGCTCGCCAGGAAAATATTGACACCTGGATGGGGGTAAACGTCTTAAAACAGTAGGCTGAATGGGGCCGAATGGATACAAGCCAAAGAGAGAGGGAGAAAAAGATAAAAAAGCGAGGTGGGCCCCCTTAACTGCAGCAGGGCATCACAAGAAGTGCACCAGACAAGTGGGAGGTCACAAGAAAGGCCTCACTGCCTGCAGCCCAGCATGAACATCTCACTACCAATGACACCATGATGAGAATCGAGAGGACTACGCCACTGACGACCCATACAGTACCCAGTCTTGAACACCATCTTCGACAACACTATAGTCTATTTTTTTCCAGCTGAGGGTAAATTGTCATGTATTTATCTTTGTTACTCAGCTATAAGGTAGATTTTGTAGCGAAATATGATGTTAATTATGAAAACTTGGCATTAATTCGACACACAGCCATAGAAATTTCATATATTTCCATTGTGTATCGATAAATAAGCTACTACTGTAGGGTATTTGTCGAAAAGCCTAGATGAAAATTTAGGAGTATTTGAATATGACTGGTAAGTAGGGAGAGATTAGTAACACACGGGAGGAGAGTTGAGAGAGAGAGAACACTGCCACACTGGAGGAGAGCTGAAACAACGAGGGATGGAAGGAAACATCAGTGGTATTTATGGGGGAATACGTAATGATTATATACGGGGCGGACGGCATGAGAGAGAGAGAGTGGGTGTGTGAGAGTGAGAGTGAGTTACAAGGGATAGTTGGTATCTTAGAGACCTTGCGTTCCATTCCTAGGAGATAGGCCTATTCGAAGTGGAAGGAGAGAGACTGTTTAGTGCACTACACTCATTTCCAGAGTGTGCAAGATACTATCTACTCTCTTCTTGAATTGCTCTACTGAAGAACTGTTTACAACTTCTGAGGGAAGTTCGTTCCAGGTAGAACAGATCTTATTTGTGAAGAAGTTTCCACAAATAATAGTGCTGAACCTTTTCAATTCTAATTTCCAGCCATAGTTGTGTTTTGTATTCATATTAAGGCTAAACATTTTGCTATAATCTACATTGTCAGAGAGAGAGAGAGAGAGAGAAAGAGAAAAAGACAAACAGGTAAAAAGCCCTTTCCGGACAAGGGGGTTAATTAAGTTGGCCGATGGCAAACTGAACTCGCCTCTCCTTGCAGTCACTTTGTTTATATATTAACGCTCAGAAGTCATGTCCTGTTGTTGTTGATGTTGTTGTGGTAGCCCCAAGATAGCCCTTCATGGGAATCCCGCGGCCTCCAGGTAGTCCCAATCAAAGTATATAGACACTAACTATATACTTTGGTCCGAATAGCCATACCTTCCTGGGGGGGGGGGGGGGGGGGGGTTAAACCGGAGGACTTGTGTGTGAAGACTTGAATGAATGTGAGAAGAAACACGAGAACATTGACGTGAAGTATCACTGTTTTGGCCATTACATCACTTCCAAAAACATAATCTGAAATACTAACAATATTTCTATCTTTGTATATACAATAAGGACTAAATAAAGTGGACAAGACTTTCGGTTGACACCCTGATGGAAGAGGATGTAGGGTATAGTGAGATCCATTTGTGAGAGGGCAGCGGGGGAGGAGGTCAATTCACTCCATCCGTAGCTCTTCCAGTAGGGCCACTGTTGCAGGCGGATCTCATCGACACGTTATTCCCCCTTTTAGTCGCCTTGTAGCCTACAACTCATAGTAGGATACGTCATGTCCTTAATAGCCTTTTCAGTGTTCGCGTTTCTTCCTTATTTTGGCTATCATTAGACGATTTGATTTAGTTTGGGAAGGGGTTTTGCAAGTCAGACGGTTAATTGAGACAGTTTTACCCCTTTCATTCCCAGAGATCCTTCCTAAACTGCATACAATATTATAATAAAATTCAGATTATAATGTTTAAAGGCGTTCTTGTATCCTGAAGGGGTTAAGTTCCCCTTGGCAATCCGAACACGCCTCTCCTTGCTGTTGCTTGTTCCAATAATTTATTTTCTGGAGACCTGTGGTGCTGGAGATGATGATAAACCCTTTCAACACAAGGATAGAAAGGTATATCACTATCAATATGTCCAATGATGATTCAACCCATACAGTACCGGTGACATCCTTCTCATTATATTCTGGCAACTATTCTTGGTGGTGTAATGGTTAAGGTGTCTATAAATCTGTGTGTGATAACCCAGGTTCGAATCCTGGTGGATCACATAATATATGCTTTCATTAATTTCATTGGAGGTGTTTGGTGTGGTGGTGAAAACTAGATTAGACGATTTCAATTAGGTTAGGAAAGACATCTGCCCATTAAAAGGTTACAGACTATCTTAATTAATCCTTTTAGCTACCATATTATTTTTATTTTTTAATTTTTGTCTATGTTATTGAGGGAGGCAAAAGGCATAACTGCCTATAGCGAGTGCCTCCCCCATAGTTGAAAGAGTGACAGGGCCAAAATCAAGGGACGTTCGAGCCAAAATGCCTGGACACACAGAGTTTGAAGCAATTTAAGTCATAGGAAGCGGGAAAGACTGATTCTGGGAGAGAGTTCCAGAGCTCAGCTGTTGAGTAGAAGAAAGTTTGAGAGTAACGTTTCACTCTTGGGTTGGAGAGTTGCACAGAGTAGGGGTGAGATTGAGTTGCAAGACGGGTACCACGTGCCCTACGTAAAGGAGGTGGTATGCACTGGGATAGCTCTGAGGAACACTGATTATTATAGTAGCGATAGAATAGCGAGAGAGATGCAACATTGCGGCGGAGAGAGAGAGATTGCAGAGAGTTGGTGAGTGGACGGGAGTTAATGATACGAAAGGCCTTCCTTTCAACCTTGTCTAGGAGAGTGGTGTGAGAGGAACCTCCCCACACATGTGAACAATACTCAATACAAGGGCGCACTATGCCCCTGTACAGAGCAAGAAGCTGTGCAGGGGAAAAGAACCCCCTAAGGCGGTTGAGCACACCCAGCTTCTGGGAGGCTGCCTTAGCAAGACTGGTAATATGGTCCTTCCAAATGAGAGCAGAAGAAAAAGAGACACCAAGAATATTGAGAGAAGATGAAGGGTTGATTTTTGTATTGTTGAAGAATAAGGGATAGTCCGCTGGGAGATCCTGACGGGTAGATAGATGGAGAAATTGGGTTTTGGAAGCATTAAAGTTAACAAGGTTTTCTCTGCCCCAATTGGAAATAGTATTTAGATCAGAATTTAAGAGTTCTATGGCTTCATTACGTTTGTCGTTGAGGGATTGCTGGCTGGGGCGTTCTGAAAAACTAATGGAGTAGTGTAAGGTTGAGTCGTCTGGTATGAATGGATGGGAATTAAGGTACAGTTAAGGAGATCATTTATAAAAATTAGAAAGAGAATAGGAGATAGGACAGAACCCTGAGGAACACCGGAGTTTATAGGGTGAGGAAGTGAACAATGGCCGTCCACAACCGCGGCTATGGAACGGCCGGAAAGGAAATTAGAGACAAAGGCACAGATGGAGGGATAGAAACCGAAGGAGGGTAGTTTAGAAATTAAAGATTTATGCCAGACTCTATCGAAGGCTTTCGATATGTCTAGTGCAACAGAAAAAGTCTCACCGAAGTCCCGAAAGGAGGATGACCAAGAGTTAGTAAGATATGAAAGAAGATCACCAGTAGAGCGACCCTTAAGGAAGCCATACTGGCGATCTGAGAGCAGATTATGAGAAGAGAAATGCTTAAGAAATTTGGAAGCAAATATATCTTTCCTGAGCTTTATATAATCGTGTAAATGTACCTAAGATAATAAAAAAAAAAAATCAACGTTACTGAAAGGGATATACATTTGTCCTACCCTTCTTAGTATCTTGATTTGTTAGCAGTGTCGAGTTCGTATTATTTATATAAATTTCAAAGTGGCCGATATTGTGCATTAACCCTATCTGGTGCGAGGGTTGTGAACAGGCGGTTTCAAAAAAGGAATCGCCGGTTCTCACCCCATTTGTTTGGCGATTTTAGGAAGTTTTGCCCCATTAGTTTGGCAATTATATAAGGTTTTGCCACATTCAGGTGTTGATTTTTTTCGCGACGAACGATACCGAGCCTACAATTTAAAAGAAACATGTGTCTACCGAAGAATGTACATAATTATCTAGTTTGCACATATGTCTAGGGAGCATTTGTTTTTAAAAATTTTATTCATTCATTTATTTATTTTGCAAGGATTTTCGACACTATTAACTTGTGGTCTTGTATGGTTAAGGGGAGATAACTCTGCATGAATAAAGAAACTACATGTTAAATGTCAAAATATTATTTAAAATCAAATTTGCAACATGACAAGACATTAACAATAGTACAAAATACAAATATTGATAAGATATCTATACTATTACAAAATAATATATAAAATACAGTACAGCACTCACTAACGATAGTGCTATCGGGTAGGTACCTGTAAGCATAGCATGCCTCAAGTTTGAGGGAGGTCTAGGGAGGAAACTGAAAAATAAATGAATACATTAATTAATAGACCAAAAAAACAGCCACTATCCCCTTAAGTGTTCGGTTATTATTTACAGTGTACAGGTTGTATTTACAGTGTACAGGTTGTATTTACAGTGTACAGGTTGTATTATCAGTGTACAGGTTGTATTTACAGTGTACAGGTTGTATTTACAGTGTACAGGTTGTATTATCTGTATTGTGTTGAGTGTGGGCTGATACTGTGTTGTCATCTGCAGTTTCCCCTCAGCAGTGTACTAGAGAGCCTTTGAGGGGGATGGCTTCAAAGGCTCTCACACATACGCATATACACACCCACACCTACAGTACACACACATATACTCCATTATACACACACAAGGACACCCGCCCGCACACTCCAGTACACACACGCAAGGATACAAGCCCACTCACACACACACACACTCCATTACACTCACCCACACACACACACTCCATTACACTCACCCACACACACACACACTCCATTACACTCACCCACACTCCATTACACTCACACACACACACACACTCCATTACACTCACCCACACACACACACTCCAGTCAAGTGATTTTTACATTCAATATCTGACACCAGTTTTAGGTCTATCACACACACAGGTGCGTTTTCCACAAGACGGGTCAATGAATTGAGATCAAATGGGCTGTAAATGTTCACACCTATTCCCTGACTGACCCTTCCCAATTGGTAGAAATATTAGTTTGTCTACTCTAGTATTTTGTGAGTTATAGAAGTTAAGGGGAGACTGACCATTTGTTTGGTATATTAATTAATTTATTCATGTATTTTTTTAGACCTCCATCAAGCTTAGAAAAACACCCCCTAGACCCCCCTTCAAGATAAATTTGTACATTTTTCGGTAGAAAAATTTCTCGGCCGAAGGCCGATTCCTCTTAAAATTGCAGGCTCGTTTTCGCTCGCCAGGAAATAATCGACACCTAAATATCACGAAAGGTCTTATAATTGACAATGAAATGGGGCGAAAGGTGTTAAAATCGCCAAACTAATGGGCCGAACGTTTTATAATCTCAAAACTAGTGGGGCTAAACATTAGGGAGAAGAGGGTCCAGAAAAACGGTCTTCCTCCCCTTAATGTTGGAGAGTTTTGGCCTACTTACTTGGAATAGGGTATATAGCCCACCACTAGCTCGGAGTGGCTTGTTCGCCCCTTCCTTATAACACCTCCTCCCGGTATTATTTCATCCGCACCTCCTGTTTCTGCTAATTGGTCTACTTGTACCCCGGCCTTAATTGCGTACGAACCTCTGCGTACATTCGTGGGCTGTAATAAACATACACCCATCTGCATAGTTAAACCTTTAACCCCTTCACCACCATTCCGTAATTTTCATAATTTTCTGGTTACCATCAAACGAATTTCTTTTGTATATATTCTATCTTTACGACTCAAGTGGGTAAAAACGATCTCGATAAACCCTCTTAATAACATCGTCTAATTGTAGCCATAATCAAAGGTTAAAAGGCGTCATAGTGCTGAAGGGGTTAAACAGAGTTGCGAAGCATTTTGGATATAATAATGCTTTGTAATATTTCGTTTGGGTTTAGTATCAAATGAGTGTGCAGGTATTATGGCTCAAGACTGCATTTACACTAAAGTTAAGCCGAAGTCACACGAGCAGTTTTTCGACCAATTTTTACGGGCAATTATGGTCTGGCAGCTTCAAAAATTACCCTTTATCAGAATTCAACCGGCTAACATACTCTACCTTCAGTCTAGTTACCAGTACCAGTGCAAAAAGTCCCGAAATATAACGAGAACAAACTTGCTCATGGAAAATTGACGGAAAAATCGCTCGTGTGACAGCGGCTTTACCAAGGTGTGGTCATGGTGAGGGTAATATACAAGGGGCTGGAGTTCTCGTAAAGAGGTTCCGGTCTTCACTTTCTTCCTGACTAATACTGGCTAAATAATCTTGAAGGGTCGGTAGCCTACAATGTATTATCTTAATAATAAAAAGGGTAACAGTGATGTATGGTGAGAGTACAGTATAATAATGATGTGGTAGGTATATATTGATGTGGCATTTTAAAGCTTGATGGAGGTCTACGGGGTGGGCGGGGGGGGGGGGGGGGAGGGATTACAGATACACAAAACAAAAGTCAATCAATCAATAACTTTCACTAAGTATTAAAATATTACCATGCATTAGCCTCTAACCACTGCAGATCTTTCTTAAACTGACTACGCCCACCAACTCCTACAGGGATCACGTATCAAACGTGATTCGAGACATATTGATTTGTGTGCACCAACTTTGACTAAATTTGCTCCCTGAAGCTGTGAATCATGGCTGAGATAAGTCGAGTGTTCATGTCAAGAGTTCTTTGGGATGATAAGAGTTGAGGTTTTGATTTACTTTCTTAAGAAATAGTAGTATACAATAGTAGTAGTATTTATTACAATGTTACACATTGTATTAAGACGAACTCTCCTGATATATTTCAGGCTCGCATATAATACATAAATTATATTACTGTGTTTTACCAAGTCATGTGAATATGTCAAGATATACTGTATGTCTGCGATTAGTATTACAGAATGTTTTGTAAATATTTAGTTGAGAGTTATATCAGAACACCAAAGTTACTAAACTCCAATTATATATTATTATTCAGCATTTTCAGGAAAGAAAATAGAAAGTGTAAACGATATATATATATACAGTATACATACAGTTTGTAGAACGACTTACATTTATTTATTAACCTCTTCTGTACCGACGACGTTCTTGTAACTTTATTCTGGCTACTATTAGACCATTTTATTCAGTTTAAAGAGGGAATACAGCAATTAACAGGGTTCGAACGATCTCCATTAACCCTTTGTACTATCATAGATCCTTCTTGAACTGCACAAAATCGTCTAAATATAGCAAGAGTATAACTGAAAAGACGTCGCCGGTACAGAAGGGGTTAAGGAAGATTTACATAGATAGATACTTTAGCCACACAGATCTTACGATCCCAGAGAGTTGGTCGGGACTTACTGTAATTCTAGTAGAGATAACCAACCCGAAAGTAAGGGAAAAGTGGAAGCAAACGATAGCGAAGAAGAAACAATAGAAGAAAAAGAAGAAGACATCATAATAGAAGAACAAACAATAATAATAGAAGAAGAAGAAGAAAAGAAGAAGGAGAGAGAGAGAGGTTAGGGGTGGGGAGAGAGAGAGAGAGAGAGAGATTTTTTTTATTTTGCCCCGAGGGGCGAGTTTATTGAGCAGCGCCCCCCATCCTGTGAGGGGACAACCACTAGTAAGGCGATACATACTGCTCAAAGAGCCATTATTCCACTGAAACAACAGCATCGTCGTCTGGTTACATTCATATTTGTGTTTATAAGTCAGGTTGGCATTATTCAGATGTGTTATTATAGTTTCCTCATTTAATTGTCACATGGTCTGTATAAAAAACAAAACACAAAAAAAACAAAAAAAAACAAGCAAGCTTGTAGTGACTGAATTATTAATTGACAGGTTGTAAATAATAGCACTACAGAACTAGTGCAATCGTATGAGGAGACTATTCATATTTTCATTACATCAATGATTATTGAGATCATAGTTAGCTGAATACAATTATTACAAAAATAGGCAATGGTATAAATCAACATAATACATAATTTAATACAGGCGGACATAATCATGATCCGGTTCGTTGTGCACTGGGAGCTAAGGTGTCTTGAGATCGCCTCGTACCCATACACAACGAACGTATTATAGTCTGCATGGTTATGAGAGAGAGAGAGAGCACACCATAACGACGTGCAGAAGCTAGCAGTAATTGTTGTGAGAGGGACCCACTAGGGCTAGGCAGTATCGTCACTGGCACCCGGGCCTGATTTAACACCACACTAGATCTCTCTTACAAGGTCGTTAAGGGGGTAGGGGCTATTTGTTGCTTTATTTACTTATTTATTTATATTTCATAGTTTGCTCCCGAGACCTCCTTCAAGCTTTAAAGAATACCCCCAAGATCCCCCTTCGAGATTAATTTGTACATTTTTCAGTAGAAAAATTTCACGGCCGAAGGCCGGTTCCTCCTAAATTACAGGCTCGCTATCACTTGCCAGGAAAACAATCGACACCTAAATAGCACAAAAGGTCTAAAAATCGCCAAACTAATGGGGCTAAACATAAGGGAGAAGGGGTCTATCTGGGGCGAGGTGGGTCTGTTTGGAGCCTCCCTGCTTCCCTCTATTAGTTTGGATATTTCAAGATGTTTCACCTCATTAGTTTGGCGATTACAACGCGTGTAATCTTAAAAAAAAAAAATCCTTTCGCAACGTGTAATAGCGAACGAATAATGTGGGAATGAGTGTTGTTTACAAAGATTAGATGGATTAGCATACCTATTTTTAAAGGTAGTGTGTTTATTCAAGTTATTTCGTTCCATAATGACGCTGCAAAAAAAAAAAAAAAAAAAAAAAAATGCTAAAGAATACAAGCGTAAGACACTTCACCCTATTCGCTTCTCGATTTTTTTTCTTCTGGGCTAGCGATAGTGAGCCTGCATATTTCTACCGAAAAATGTAAATCCTTAGCTTGAAGAATGGTGTGGGGTGTTCTTTTAGCTTGAAGGGGGTCTAGGGAGGCGTTGCTTTATTCTTGGGGGAAAACTAAAAATATACGGATATAAAATAGCAAAGGCAATCAGTAACCTTAATTTAAACCATTACAAACACACACAAGATAGAAAAACAAAATATCATAAATAAATAAAACAGAAAATAATAATATTTCCCCTGGCACCCGTCCCTGCTTTACCACCTCAGTAAATCTTTGTTATAAGGTCGTTAAGTCGGCGACAAGGGCACACAATTTCCGAAATAACATCTCAGTTAACCCTTGCAAGATCCGATTACTCATTTTTTGTTTTGGCTATTATTAGACGATTTTTATTCAGATTACGAAGGGTTTATGGAAGTCAGAGGGATAATTAAGACCAGTTTTACCCTTAGAATTCCCACACATCCTTCCTAAAATTTATATAATCGTCTAATGATGGCCATAATAACCTGTAATAATGCGTCATAACCCTAAAGTGTAACGTGACGCATTTCTACATATGCGGACTAATGTTAGACGATTTAATTAATACTTCCATTATGACTAATTCTTCAATATTATTATGGTCATTTGTGTGTGTGTGTGTGTGTTAAAGCTTGATAGAGGTCTAGGGAGCAAACTAAAACTCTTCCCTTAACTGAAAGACTCCATGCAAAACCTAATTTTAACATTCCATTGCCTTCTATTTGATAATAGGCAACTGCAATGTGTTGATAATGTACTATTTTTACAGGTAAACTTGAAATTGAAGCTATAATGAATAATGTAACAATCATCTTTCATTTCAAAATGATCCTTAAAATTAACATCATATGACTGTATATTATGACTTTTGTAAATCTTATTCAATGTTAAGGTTCCTTATACGTATTTTGTGTCTAAGTTAAAGTAATCAGACAGTAAATAACATCTATCTACAGCATAATTATACTCAGGCCTAGTCCCCACTTTTCCTTTTTTTTTGGGGGGGGGGACTCAGACAGAGCCAGAATAGGGACAACACAACAGAAAACAATGAACACAAAAACAAAATCCAAATTCACACACATAAGTCTATATATTATTTTTACCTGGAGTTCTCGAAAAGAGGCTCTAGTCCCGAAGTTACTCTTGACTTTAACTGTGCTGGCTTAACATTCCAATAGGGTTGATAGCCTCTGAAATCCTATTTTAACTAACTATTTAACTGGCAAAACTTGACTACAGTAGCAGCTGATTTATCGATAATTGATGGGGCTACAAGAATTAGGGGCTACAAGAGACTTCTTTGTGTCTGTATCATATTGTCAAGTTTTCACAATCAACACCATATTTGACAATGCAAATATTGTAATAACCAATTCATTAAGATGGGGATAACTAATTTTTTCGCCAACTGAAAAAACGAAGAAAAAAAGAAAAAAAAAAACTATAGTATTGTTGATGGTTAGGTATGCATATGCCTTATAAAATTACGGTCTTATGCTGGCAATTACGCTGCCTGTTCCGTTACCGTAGATATAAGGACATATTTTTTTGTTTCTGTTGTTCATGGTAGCACATTCGATATTGTAAAAACAAACCCAGAGGTAACTGACTGGAAATCGTGCCATCGTTCCAGCAGAGATTGGTGCCCACATCAATCACCGCGAGGAAGGGGGCGCCGACCCCAATGACAGGAAACAAGAACACTGTATCGGATATTGGCAGAATCGGAAACACACGGATAGACGTAATTGACAATACAACTAAATTGGACGGTTTTCGCCATATTGGTATTTTGTGGGCTTTTGAGCGCTTGAAGATTATTCCATTGTGGTACATTATACACGTAGACGGGTTATCTATCTATCTATCTATCTATCCATTAATTTATCTATCTATATCTATCATTCTATCTAACTAGAACTAACGTAGAACTAGGGCAGCTGAGAGCGCCCATGAATTTACACTTTCTCCTCCACAATGCAGAACTTCTGCTTATCAAAATTCATTTATCCCTAGAACTACTACTCTTTGGAATTCACTTCCCTCGAGTTGCTTTCCACAAACTTACAATCTACAAAAGTTTAAATCCAGTTGTTACAAACATTTTATGAATGGAGGATGCCTTTAGGCACATGGACCTTTTTGTTTTATCTGTGTTTTTCCTTCCTCCGTTCATTGTCTCTTAAAAAAAAAAAAAAAAAAAAAATATCAGGGGTTATCTGCAGGGTGTCCCAAAGTAGGTATGCTAAACTTCAGGATATGATTATAAAGACAATTATAAGTATAACATGTTCGATAACAGAAGTCGAATTATATACCGTTACAAATATATTGATTGTTTAATTTAGGGTCCTCCCCCACACCGCTATAATGGACTCATCCATGTCAACTAGTTTTCAACTGGTCCAATGTGAGGTAGAATGCCTAAATTATTATGCAATTTTACAAGATTTTGGCTATGATATGGTAAACTAAATACATTTAGGCGAGGGTGTTATAGGCCCTTGACTGCTGGCCAAGCCTTATGAGGAATTTAAAGGTAGAATACCATTTACAAAAAACAAAAACAAAAAAACAATGTATATATTATTACTGAGCTTTGGAATTTTGCTTCTACAACTTTCTATGCTCAGATATATAATTATTTTGTTCTTAACCTGATCCTAAAATTTGGCATACCTATTTCGGGATACCCAGTATATCTATCTATATTATTAAATCAGTTCGTGTGTCTGTTTGTCTGTGTGTTCTTAATAGGCAGCCGCAGTTTTGGACCTGGGGAGCTGAAACTTTGCATGTGGGTGTCAATTGACCTGGGTCAGGTCATAGAGGGGGCGAGGCCACGATCGGAGGTCGTTTCGAGGCCGAAATTGAAAAAAAAAAAAAAAAAAAATGGCCGTTTGGGGCAGAAGGAGGCCTCCGATCGAAAAGGTGTATGGAACGAAAGTTGTTCGCAGCCCCCCAAAATGGGGGTACGGATGAGGTCAGATCCAAAATCGGAGGTCATTTAGCGGCCGAAATCGAGGTCGCCGTTTAATGAGGCACAGGGAGGTCGAGGCCGGTGATTATGGTAGTAGTAGTATTGTGATGATTGTGGTAGTAGTGATTGATGATGGTGATTATGGTAGTAGAATTTAAACCCGGGCAACGCCGGCTACCCCTGCTAGTACTGCATATAAAGTTGTAAAGTTTGTTTGTTTCCCTCTAGCACCCAAACCCTTAGGACTATGGAGATGGGACTTGATTGGGGTACTCAAGTGGTACCAGATTTGGTATTAAGACAAAAATATAAACACAAACAAAGCAACAAATACATTGACAAATATTTTATCACACGGGCTTCTACTGAAATTTAAATCCCGGAGAGCTAATTATCACCAGATAGGGATATGCCCGTACAGGGTGCGGGTACTTTGGATAGTTCAAAATAATGTTCATTTACCCAGACTATCTAAAGCCGGTATCACACGAGCGTTTTTTCCCTCAACATTTATCCTTAACAATGGTCTGGCAGCTTATGGGGTCAACTTTTTCAATATTTCGGTTACCTAAATTCATCTATCATCAGTCTAGTTTCCGATACCAGTGCCAAATACTCGAAAAATGTGGCCAGAAAATTTTTGATCATCGAATGTTGACTATAAAAGCTCTCGTGTGATACCGGCTTAAGGGATGTTTTCAGACACCATGCATTTCTAGGCTATAGTCCATTCATTATAGGTAGGCCAATAATCTTGAACACTATCCTCTATAACTCATAAACGAAGGCGGGTGCCCAACCTCGAAAGGGGTTGAAATAGGGGAGCTATCCCCCCGCCAAAGGCGGCTTTCTAGGGCCTTTCCTAGCTGATGCTGAGAGGATTGGGTTATAGTCATATGGTGATGGGCTGGTCTATCAGAGTGAGAACTGAGCGATCTCTGCCATACCCATAGCTTACTCTGACTGTTCCTTTTACTTATATATTTCCTAGATTTCAAGTGACGGCGTCTCTTCCGTGGATCTACCAAGATTGTAAGCCAAAGCGTCACATTTTTCCTTTGCCCCTTTACTTTCTCTTCATAATTGCTGAGGGGCACAGGGCCCTGGGTGGGGCTTTGGTTTCCTGGGCGTTTCCGCGCCCTCGTCAGCTCCCCGCCATGGAATGGCTTCGGTCACCCAGGCTTTATTGTGGTAGGCGGGGAGGGTTCTGTGGGGGCGCTCGGTTATGGCCTTGGCCTTGCTTGGGGCCTTGGGGCTGTTCGGCCAGGCAGCTTGGGGAACAGCAACAACAACAACAACTCATAAACGACTAGAGTAATGGAGTTAAAGTTTCTACCATTTAGAAAGTGTCAGCCAAGGGAAAGGTGTGGACATTTACACCCCATTTGCTCTAGCCCTTTTTAGTTACAGTGGTTAGGTGTTACAATTTCTGGCCTGCCTAAAATGAATGAACTAGCTCCAACAAAATACATTCGAGTGTACTTATATCGCCGGTATTAATAATGTATTTTTGATGTATTTGTTTGTATTGTTTAGAACACATTAGAGACCCTATAGTAACAGGTATCGGCAACCTCGGTTATATTAGGGTGGTGTTACATGGACGATTTTTCCGTCAATTTGTAGGGACAATTGTAGCCTGGCATCTTTAAAATATAAGTTCTGCAAGAATTATACTACCTAACTCAATATATCTTCGATCTAGCTTCCGATTCCAATGTGAAAGAGCCTCAAATTAGTACGAGAAAAAAACTTGCTCATCGAAAGTTGCCGAAAAATGCGCTCGCGGGTCACCACCTATTCAGTACTATTGGCGTTAGAAGATTCAATGACGCTTTTCTTTTCTGTTTTCTGGCTATTATTAGACGATTTTACTCAGATTAGAAAGGGTATACGGAAGTCAGAGGGTTAATTGAGATAGTCTTTACACTTTTAATTCCCACAGATTTTTCCTAAGCACTATAAAATCGTCAAATGATAGCCAGAATAATCTGTCAAAATGCGTCATAATCTTCCAAGGGTTAACGTTTTTTCACACTCAAATGTCCATACCCACAATAGATATTCAACAACAGTGGTAGCCTACAGGATATATTCAGTATTATTTATTATTTAATCTAATTCTACAGGATATAAAATGTACAGGATATAAAAGGGCACCCCATTGTCTAATGATCATGATATCAAAACGTTGCTCCCCCCCAAAAAAAAAAATATATATATATATATATATATATAAATAAATAAACACAAATAGGCCTAAAATAGAAAAAAACTAAAAATAATAATAAATAAAACAAATAAAGAAAATACAAAAATATAAACAATAAAATAAAAAGCCTACTACAGGATCTCCCCTCCCCTGTTAATTATAGGTAGAGCAACAATCCGTAAAATTGGACTTTTTGCCGCCCCCAAAATCTCCATTTTACAGATAATTTTAACCCTTTTCAGTTTCTAATTACTTTAGAACCATACAATCATTTGTGTTTAAATTTGAACTATAGTTTAAATATAGTTCTAGAATCTATAATATGAAAAAGCCATTTATTAGATTTCGACCTAGAATCACGAATTATTATTTTTTCTTTAATTGTTCGTGTCAAATAGATAATGATAGGAATATGAAAGCCCTCCAATAAATCTGAATGTATACAAACGGGTCCCTTAAAAGGATACCGGTAATTTTAACGGTATAACCTTTTCAGTGCTAAAAGTTGTTTCTGAGCTGTATAACTATGTTTAATGATAGCCAATTTCTGCTTTGTCAGAGGAAGTAGTGGTGGTGCTGCCGTCGGAATGGAATAGTGGAGGAAACGACGAGAAAGTCAAATTGCATTGTCCCATTAACTCTCACAGACCCTTTCTAAGCGTGTTAAAATGGTTTAATAATAGCCTGAATAATCAGATAATATGCGTCATAGGATACTGAAAGGGTTAAAACAAAGAGAAAGAACCAGGAGAGAACGAAATTTAAATATGAGAAAAAAACCTGGACGTTAATGGGATCAAAGTACTAAGGGAGTTTACGTTATTGTGAGGCAGAGCTCCTGCGGTGAAGGCCATATTAGTGCCGTAGATATAATTATATACTGCATAAGTGCATATATATATTTTTATATTTATATATATATATATATATATATATATATATATACCGGGTATATATATATAATATATCTATATATATATATATATATATATATATATATATATATATATATATATATATATATAATATATATAATATATATATATATATATATATATATATATATATATATATATATATATATATATATACTATATATATATATATATACCTTCAATACTTCTACTACGACACGACGACTACTACTACTACTACTACTACTACTATTAATATATATATTTAGCGGGATATATATTTTTGATCATGTTTAATGTAGATGCATATGGCAACCTGTTTATACTATATCAAGGGAATAAAAAGGAACATATAATTATTGGGTATATTGATAGCATTTTACCTTTCTCTTTTTTTAAACTGGGTTTATTAATACAATTTTAACTCTATAAGAGCATAATATTGTATCAAGGACATCTTAATTACCGTGTTCATCCGTGTAATGTTGTACAGTACATGGACATACTGTATATGAGTGTAAAGAGAGGCTAATGACAACAGTGGCACCAACAAAGAGAAGAGCAAGGTTATGGTGAAGCCACAGAGTGTGAGGTGAAGTTGAACAGTCAGGCTATGGAGATTGTCAGCTCATTTAAGTATCTGGGCAGTGTGTTGAGTAAAGATAGGACTTTGGGTGAAGAAGTGCGGGAAAGGGTGCAATAGGGGAAGAGGGTTGTAGGAACGCTGAAAGCAGTAACAAGCAATAGGGTTGTCAATATGGAAGTGAAGAAGTGCTATGATTGGATCTCTAAATCAGACTGCCTTTCCTTCTCCCTACCATATGAAACCTTTGAATTGCTATATCACCTCAAAATGGCGGAGGTTGGCCGATTTCTATTACCATTGGGTCTCTAGTGCGAGTCTGCAAGAGGAACACTGGAGAGGCTCAATGGATTTACCTTGACAAATCTCTTGATCTTAATCCAATTCGTTTCTCTAATTTAGATTCCAGGGTCTCTGTCTTTCAGGATTTATCTACACTTTCAAATATTATGGGTATGCAGAGGGCATGTATAATAATCTACCCTTTTAATGGTATACTGGTAGTGATAAACCCATCTTATACCAATTAGAAAAGTAAATCACTATCAATATACCCAATCATCTTATATACCTATTCCATACCCTTTTTACGCTCAAGATTGTTTTAATTGTATATTGGTAGATCTGTGAGTGATTTGCAGTTTGTGTATACATAAATGTCGCTGGTCAGGATGTCACATTGGGACAAATTGGTTTTCATCCTATCTGGTGCAGAGTGGGTCTTGTTGGATTAGCCCTATTTAACTTTATTAATTTAGATATCTTAACCCCTTCTGTACCGGCGACGTCTTCTTTATCTTATTCTTGCTATACTTAGACGATTTTTGACCGCTTTAGAAAGATTTGTGCTATTAAAAATGATTAAGTGAGATAGTTCGAAGCCTGATTATTGCTGGAGGCACATTTTAAACTGAACAAAATCGTATAATAGTAGTCAGAATAAAGTTTAAAAGACGGCACCGGTACTGAAAGGGTTAAGGCGGTGGGGGATGCAGAATTTATTTTTGGAGAGGTAATTATGAGGGTAAGATAATTATATTTTGAATACTAACCCCCGGACCTGAAAGGGCTCGTCTCTCAATACATAAATGTATTTTGAAAGTTTAGGCAAAACATAATGGTAGCCTATTATAGGAGTTCAGTAATGCCACGACTTTCTTTTTTCATGAGTGCATGCTTCACCAAGATATGTTATACTTGAGTCACGTGAAGTGGAGGAGGATGCTGCATATGCATCATGTGGAGTGGCTGCATTTATACGTTCAATATGTGGAGAGTGCATGTACTGTGCAATATGTGAACTGGTGGAGGTTGCTCGTGCATCATGTGAATGTCAGGTTGGCAAACGAGACCGTTCAAAACCAGTCCAAAGACCTAGTCCCTTCTTCTTAGTTATAGCCTAATTATAACAAGTTAAATTATGCCTCCGTTCGTATTATCTTTAGAAAAGAGAAAATGGCTAAAGCAATACGTACAATTCCATGTAAATTTAACTGTATTTTTTTCCCATATCCATTCCAAAAAAATATCACTGTATTCTTTTCCATATCCATTCCAAATTGTCACTATATTATTTTCCATATCCATTTCAAATTGTCACGGTCCAACACCCTGGCGTATGAGCAACTTGAGTAGTGGAGTGGATTACTTGGTGGACGTCTAGACAAGCCGAGTGCTGCTGTACTGGAGATGGAGGTGATAGGACCTCTCTTGTTAACGCTCCTCCCTACACATGCAATCATTGCAAGTTTCGCAGATGCAAGTGGCCTAACACACGCTTTCATTATATTCCTGAAGGCGGAGTAGCATGTGGATCACGATGCGAAGTGATTGTCAATAGATCCTTCAAACAAGGCACTCGCAGCGTCATTTAATGATTATTTTCAACACAAACGTTCAGAATGCACTACTTATATAGGCCTACATATAAATATACAATCATTACAATGCTATGAAATTGCAAAGTTACCATCAAGATTTCTCCGTTATCTTGAAGATTTTGTAGTGAAATATGGTGCTAATTATATAAACTTGGTCTTCATATGATGCAGAGACATAGGCTAGTGGTTTCATATTTTTACATTAATTATCGATAAATTAGCTGCTAAGGGATTTAATTTACCGTCAGAACCAAACCAGGGATCATATAGTAACAGGTATCGGCCAGCCTTCCCCATATTGGTGCCACTGGTGCTATTAATGCCTCTATTAACACTCAAACATTTCCATAAACATAATACACATTTGCAATGCTGGCACAGTTTATGTAGATTGGCTTTGGATATATAT
This sequence comes from Paralithodes platypus, assembly GCA_032716605.1. NCBI lineage: Eukaryota > Metazoa > Arthropoda > Malacostraca > Decapoda > Lithodidae > Paralithodes > Paralithodes platypus. The sequence goes on from CM064545.1 coordinate 31,618,347, forward strand.
TTCACATCCTCAAAAATAAAATATCGGCCCGTTTTATCATCATTACGGCACCAGAATGATGCCAAAAGAAACAGATGACCGATCTCTCTTACTAGCCTAGGACCCTAGGTCCTCAACGCACATGACACCACGGATATGCTTTATCACTATTTTATTCGTCTGATATAACTAACGTCCAATTATTCATCCCTAAGTACCACTCTCGCCACACTATAATACGGCGGAAAACTATAGTCTGTTTATTTTCAGCTGACGGTAAATTGTCAAAGTTCTCATTTTGATTACTCGGCTATTATGAAGATTTTGTACCTAAATAATGAGAACTTGGCATTTGTGTGATGCACAGACATAGTAGTTTCATGTATTTCCATTAGTATCGAGGAATCAGCTGCTAAGGGATTCAATTTGCCGTCAGCTGGAAAACAAATAGACTAGTTAATTATGGACGCAAAATAACAAACCACAATACCATTACTACACTACTACTACTAAGGCAGGGCAAAACGCAACCGACTCCCGTTGCCGCCCACGAATTCTCAAGGATTTATCATGCATTACCTCTAATTAGAGACCTTTTTAGAACAGCGTATAATTATTAACTCCACACTAACGAGGTGTGTGGTCGACATCCAACCATAGATATCTAATATCCTAATCTCTTCTAAAGATGTACTTTCTACCCTCTCTGGGCTTAACACTAATAAGGCGTACGGTCCGGACGGTGTTCCTCCTGTTGTTCTCAAAAACTGTGCTTCCGTGCTGACTCCCTGCCTAGGCAAACTCTTTCGTCTCTGTCTATCCTCTAACGTCTTCCCTTCATGCTGGAAGTTTGCTCACATTCAACCTGTCCCAAAGAAGGGTGACCGCTCTCAACCCTCCAACTATCGTCCAATTGCTCTTATCTCTTGTCTTTCTAAAGTTTTTGAAACTATTCTTGCTTCCAAATTTCTTAAGCATTTCTCTTCTCATAATCTGCTCTCAGATCGCCAGTATGGCTTCCTTAAGGGTCGCTCTACTGGTGATATTCTTTCATATCTTACTAACTCTTGGTCATCCTCCTTTCGGGACTTCGGTGAGACTTTTTCTATTGCACTAGACATATCGAAAGCCTTCGATAGAGTCTGGCATAAATCTTTAATTTCTAAACTACCCTCCTTCGGTTTCTATCCCTCCATCTGTACCTTTGTCTCTAATTTCCTTTCCGGCCGTTCCATAGCTGCGGTTGTGGACGGCCATTGTTCACTTCCTCACCCTATAAACTCTGGTGTTCCTCAGGGCTCTGTCCTATCTCCTATTCTCTTTCTAATTTTTATAAATGATCTCCTTAACTGTACCTTAATTCCCATCCATTCATACGCAGACGACTCAACCTTACACTACTCCATTAGTTTTTCAGAACGCCCCAGCCAGCAATCCCTCAACGACAAACGTAATGAAGCCATAGAACTCTTAAATTCTGATCTAAATACTATTTCCAATTGGGGCAGAGAAAACCTTGTTAACTTTAATGCTTCCAAAACCCAATTTCTCCATCTATCTACCCGTCAGGATCTCCCAGCGGACTATCCCTTATTCTTCAACAATACAAAAATCAACCCTTCATCTTCTCTCAATATTCTTGGTGTCTCTTTTTCTTCTGCTCTCATTTGGAAGGACCATATTACCAGTCTTGCTAAGGCAGCCTCCCAGAAGCTGGGTGTGCTCAACCGCCTTAGGGGGTTCTTTTCCCCTGCACAGCTTCTTGCTCTGTACAGGGGCATAGTGCGCCCTTGTATTGAGTATTGTTCACATGTGTGGGGAGGTTCCTCTCACACCGCTCTCCTAGACAAAGTTGAAAGGAAGGCCTTTCGTATCATTAACTCCCGTCCACTCACCAACTCTCTGCAATCTCTCTCTCTCCGCCGCAATGTTGCATCTCTCTCGCTATTCTATCGCTACTATAATAATCAGTGTTCCTCAGAGCTATCCCAGTGCATACCACCTCCTTTACGTAGGGCACGTGGTACCCGTCTTGCAACTCAATCCCACCCCTACTCTGTGCAACTCTCCAACCCAAGAGTGAAACGTTACTCTCAAACTTTCTTCTACTCAACATCTGAGCTCTGGAACTCTCTCCCAGAATCAGTCTTTCCCTCTTCCTATGACTTAAATTGCTTCAAACTCCGTGTGTCCAGGCATTTTGGCTCGAACGTCCCTTGATTTTGGCCCTGTCACTCTTTCAACTATGGGGGAGGCACTCGCTATAGGCAGTTATGCCTTTTGCCTCCCTCAATCACATAGAAAAAACTCACGAGAGTATAGCCTACATATCAATGCATCCAACTCGGCCGATGGCGAACACCATCGTATGGGCTTCACAACTGACCAATCTGAATGACTACCCTCTTTGATTCTACCAACTCTCATGCTTCGCAAATAGATGGATCGTAATCGCAATCGGTAACACACATAACAAAGCCCCTCCAACAGCTTCCTCTCTCGCCAACACCTCTTCTCTCTCTACACTCTTCAGAAAATAGGAAAATGGAAAGTAGCTACGAGGTGCCGTTGTAAAGGCTTATCCCTCAATACCTTCACCTCATCTGTTGTGATTGAGAATAGGTCCCTCTACTACACTCTACAGTATATAATTTCATGGTTTGGCAACACTGTCAGATGAAGGAAACAAACTTAGCCCCGCCCAAGTGAACATCATAGAAGCGTGTGATTGGCTACTGTCCTCGAGGAACTAACGCAGCCGACCGTATCCTAAAACATATGGAAATTAAGGTTGTTTACATATCGAACAAAGCCGATACAACCAAGTGTTGGTTTATGAGAGGACTTGATAACATTAACTTTTTAAAAATCCTTGTATTTCTAATTTCGTTCATGACGCCAAAGGGTTTCAATGTGATCGGGTTTAAGAATATAGCGCTAATATAGCGCGTTTTTCAAAGGCACAAAGAGGCATAGATTACCATAGATTACCAGACAGCCTCCCGAGATTGTCTGGTAGTCTTTGGTCAGCTCGGCCAAGACCAAAGATTAACGGAATCTGGGGGTGTGGCCACCAGCCGGGAGGCAGGACTCTGGTGACAGTTTCAGCCACTCACAGCCTTCGTTACAAGGCATGATTCAAATGTTATACAACTGAGGTGAGTGTTGACAGGGGTGAGTGTTGTAAATATTTGATCCTTGAATCCTTCATATATTTATAATTATTATTTCGAATGAATTAGAGTCCTTTGCATTCCTATAGAGTTGAAAAGTAATGTTATTGTTTAATTAACAAATTTTTCTCTGAATTATGCTTTTTTATTTATATATATTTAAAAAATATAGGTCTGCCATGAGCAACTTGCCAGTTTTTCAAAACATAAAAGTTCTATGGTCCACAGTGTCTTTGAAAAATACCAAATGAAGGGACTGACCATGTCTTATTGAAATCCATTCATTCCTTTGAGATATATTGTACTAATAGACAGACAGCCAGAGATTCAAACAGACACACTGAAAGTATCGATTACAAAATGTAATGAGGTATATAGGCATAACAAATGTGTTATTCCGTGCAATATTATTGGATATAATGGCTTAATAGAATATGGGGGTCAATTCTCCCCCACCCTCCCACCCCATGGTGGTCATCTAATCTATAAAATTGATCTGTGGATTCGGCGACTAACCAATAACTAAATTCGTCCAATATTGCGAATATTGAACAAACTCTTCTCACACTGGTATTGGGAGGGAGGTGGGGGAATAGAAGGGGGGGGGGGGGGGTCATCTAATGTTCCAAAACTTAATGGAATCCTATCGCTATCAGGAACCAGATGGAAAAGTTGTACAGTAGCAAATCTAGTTGAAATTCATTAATTTATTCTTGCGATAGTTTGCTAACAGACAGACAAACACATACATAAAGACAGAAGGCATCGATTACAACAATCAGTGATATACTGTATGTATAATGGCACAATGCATATAGCCACCATAAATCGTGTTATAACGTGCTATAATTTCGGAGATAAAGCCATATAGTAATATGTGGGGCCCAAGGCCTTCATCATTTCCAATTTGTTTTGTTTATTCCGCGAGTAACCAAAAATTATAATAGTAGCCTACGCTTAGTATCGTGAATATCAGTAAAAACATATGGCAAATAGGAGGGGAATGAGGTGCAGGGGCGTCATCCAATATTAACTAAACATAAATAAACAAAACAAATTATTGTCCTAATCTCCGTTGAAATCCATTTATGCGTTATCGAATTATTATGCGAACAGAAAGGCAGACAAACACAATAACAGGGATGAAAATAAAACCTTGCATTATCACTCCTTCGTTGGCGAGTAAGGTAGAACCGTAGAACGGTGTCCTTAGGAATACGGTCCTCGTGTTCACTCTTCGTGGACCATAGCCAATCACATGCTTATCTGAGGATCAAATGGGCGGGGCTTAAGTGTTTCGCTTACGTAACATACTGTCATACATCTCCCGCAGACCGCAGTCTACTTTGTTCTGATGTTCACTTGTCGAGGGTGTCTTGTTCGGTGAGGATAGCTAATGAAGTTGTGTTTTTGTTATTTTGTGTTGGATTGCGACTCGGCTTCCGTCATAATGTTAGTAATAAGTGTTGCAACTTGCCATGGTGTGTTGGCTGGAGTAAGCACAGCACGTTACTAGATCTGTAAAGGGAGAAGGCTGTGAAATAAACATCCGTGGTTATCCTGGACGGTGACAGCGTGGGTCCTAGATGTACGTGAAAAAGTACGGGTTTGAACTATCTTCCTTCTCTTCAATATATTCTCCTAAAATACTATAGTTTATTGGCAGAACATTACTGATCATGAAAAGTGAATATGATAAAGCTTTATATGAGGCTTGCATCTCCCCAGACGAAACTTAATTTGACTGCTTGGGGAGCAGAATGCGTGAAATGGCTAAAAGTGCTTTTCCTTCCGCCTCCATCTCGCATCTCCAGTCCAACAATTATCGCGTGTGAGAAGAGTGGCATGTGCGCTAGCCATGAGTGACAAGACACATGCACCCCCTACATATTGCACGTCCGTCCTTCATCAATCCACATAGGCTAATTAACGTACGACTTCCACGACTCCATGATGCACGTGCACCGTCTGCTATACATGATGCACGTGTACGTCTAACCACCCTTCATTATTGGAGTCTTGGAGATGGATTGGTAAGTGTTAATTTTCTTTGGTAATATTCTAGGAAACTGGCTCACCCTTAGCCTATTATTAATTTTTACTTTTGACCAAACATTCTGAATACACACATATTGTTGGTAGGCTATAGGCCTAGTAGGCTATGCATAACATTGGGATTAATTTTTCTTAACTTTCACGTGTTAGTTGACATTTTAAATGTGCTCATCAGCCATCAGGTTGGCAAATTGGATTTTTTTTTCTCCATATCCAGCTTTAATAGTAGGCTAAGTTCCTTGTTGTTAGTCATTATTATATATTTACAAAGTTAGCCTAGTTCCGATCATGCCCTTAGAAGTAACTAAATAGACAAAACAATGCACATTCACGCACATTTTCACCTATAGGCCTAGGCCTAATGTCACTCAACTCAGTCTAGAAACATCATTGCCCTGGTTTCACGGTTTGCCACCCTGCGTGACGGTGACATCATAGAGCCTATCAAGATTTTTTTTTTTTCAGGGGGTGGCCAACTCGAGACAGCATATTTTACTGCTATAGGCCTAGGCCTAACTCAAAGTATATAGACACTAGTGTCTATATACTTTGGGCCTAACTAGCCTAATGTTTAGATCACGATTTTAAGTTAGCCCAACACCAATACATATTTAATGGTACGGTAATCATGAAGGAGAGTCCGGCCAGTTAGGTAATTTAGGTTGCATGTTAGGCCTATTATTATTTTTGTTTGTTATTATTATAGCTTTCACCATAGGCCTAACCCTCCTAGAGTGATTTTAAGTTGTTCCCGTGTGCGATTGTGAGAATATATTATTTAGGCTACTAGGCTAGGCCTATTTATATTTGAATCGGCAAATTTCCTTTTTTTATTATTTACTCCCCCCAATGAGGAAGGAAGACTTTGGGGATTAAAGGAACTTGATTAGTTTTAAGTTAGGTAACGTAAGTTAGGCTAGGGGGTTAGGTTAGATTGAGTGAGGTAGAGTAGAAACAATGTTAGTAACCTATTGTTTATGTTTGGGTTGGTTTTACTGGAAACGAGACAGTAACAGGGTTAACAGATGTCATCAGCTGTCTGGTGGAACAAAGGTTTTCAGGAAGTAGGCCTATATTCGAAAACAAAAAATAGGCCTAGGCTATAGCCTAGCCTATATATACTAATACGCGATGCTTGAACATTTTGTTTCACAATCTAAAATAATGTAGCCTAGGCCTATAGGACCTATTTACATTTTTCTTTGTGATTTTTTGTGTGAATATTTTAAAGCTGACCAGAGCCTCCTTCATGATTACCAACATACGGTAATACAAAATAGGCCTATATGAATAGGCCTAATATATTTTCCCACTTCCATTCAAGATTATTAACAATATATTATGTATTCTGAATTTGTTCTCCAATAGATGACAAATAACGTTGCATGTCCTGGACCTACTGTAGAGTATTGCCTTTTCTCTATATACTGTATATCACATTTAACTAATGTCTGTATCGGTACTTGTAATTTTTACTGTGCGAGTAAGTTTATATAGCCTAGCTTTTAGTTGTTAGCCTATAGCCTAACCAAGAATTCTGGATTTTATACGGTAGGCCTAATTAGAGTTTCTTGGTTGCTTAAGAGTCCACCACACAGAGATAGGCCTAAGTAGCTGAATATTAATTACTTTATAGGCTAGTACATGTCTAGCCTGTATTGTATATTTTCAAGAACCAATCAATGCTTTACAAAACATAGTGCGTCCATACTTCAAAGCACTTAATTATCGGTTACAGGTAGGTTTTATTTGTTTTTGGTAAATTTGAATTTGAGTTTATCCTTGAGTTTTCCTAACGACTAGGTTATTCTTCCAGTATTTTTCTATGTGATTCATTTGATTTTAGGACCGTTCCTTTAAACATCGTAAAAGCTTTCCCAACGACCATTCCCGACCCAGATTGACCCTTATAATTTATCTGTTTAAGGGTCAATCTGGGTCGGGAAAGGTAATAATAATAATAATAATAATAATAATAGTTCTTAAAGCTAGCGCATGCTAAGCTAGCTAAGGATAGCTCAATAAGGCCGATTAGGCGTATTTCCATTGGGGTCCTGTACTACTACCCCATCCCTTTGCTCATGAGGGATGGTAACGACTCAGTGCTTGTGAAAAATCTTTAATGCGCCGAGCATGGGCGCGAACCCGGTGGCCTTCTGGGTGGAAGTCCGAGACGCTAGTCACTACACCAAGCGAGCCGCTTGGTCGTAGGGAAAGCTTTTACGATGTTTAAAGGAATGGCCCTTAGGCCTCATCACTATCGGAAGGGCTTCGTTTTTCTGCCCCAATCCCCTCCCCATTAATATATAGCCTAGGCCTACCTGACCTAAGATTTTTTGGTTTTTATTTATATATTTATATATTTATTTATATATGTAATTTATTAATTTATATATTTTTCAATTCGTCATTACTCGACCCGACGACCCATCTGTTTCGGGTGCCGATGTTTCCTTCACTATCTGGATCGCTTGATAGCTGTTGTTGTTGATCATGCTCGTGTGGGGAAAACCGTGGAGATCGTTCGCTATTTTATATTTTCTTATAATTTATAATTTATAATTCGGTGGTAGAGTGGTTTAGGTGCTGGAGTGCTGCACTACTGGCCTGGCCCGGGTTCGAACCCTGGCTGGGGCATGACACAAAATATTAATTTATTAATGCTCTACTTGTTTATCAGTGAGGCCTTCAATGTGCCCCAGATTACTTGTATCCTTCTCTAGTACTTATTTGCTAGTATTTGTGTGTGAGGTGTTTGTGTGTATGGTAGCCTATCTAGCTACGGTACGTGATCACGAGTCGGAGCGGGTGGTGGTGGATGGGATATAATTCTAAATTAAGCCACTACTTTTAAGCTCCTCGGTAGTCTAGTGGTTTAGGTGCTGGAGTGCTGCACTGCTGGCTTGGGTTCGAACCCTGGCTAGGGCATGACACAAAATATTAATAGGCCTACCTATGGTTTTAGAGGAGATCCGCTGTTCAGCCGCTTGTATTTTTGGTATCTCAGAAGCTAGGCTTTCCAGTGTAATACAATTGTTGACTATGGAAAATTAAATTCCTTTAGATTTGCAAGTGGCTAGGACAGGTCTTCCCAAGTTCCCATCTCTCCGCTAGGGGCCATACACTGTTTTTCGCTATAGCCTATTTGTATTACTGGCCAATACTGGGCTATTTTTCACAGCAGAAATGTATACTGTATGTGTATTAAGCCTAAGATCAAACCAATTTGTATTTATTTTCGAGGGTTTGTCCCCCCATTCCCTTGCACACCTGTTCGGGGCATAGACTGTGCTCACAGTAACCTTGCCAACTTTAGTTGTGAAATTTATATTATATCCTAGGCCTACAGTAGTTCCATGTTGAAGGTGGAAAATTTATATTTTCAAGGTTCTAGGTGCCTCCACCCCTCAATCCCCATCCGCCCAGCCGAGGTTTTGGTTGCTTAGTTAAACATTTTGCTGCCTGGCTGAAATTTTACCGCCAGGCAGAACATATTGGTGGCCATCCAAACATTTGGATTCCCCGCCAAACGTTTAGCTGCCCACTTGACTGTTTGGCTGCCTGCATAACCACCAATGTTTGCAGAGTGTGTGATCTTTTGGCTGCCTCATCTAATTTTGGGCTGCAGGTCCGAACATTTGACCTTTTGCCCTCCCAGCCAAACTTGAAAGTCCTGTTGAAATTTTGGTCAGGACACCGAAATGCCATCCGTGTAGCCTAACTGAAAATGTTCATACCCAACCGAAATTTCGGATTCACAGCGCAGTGCCAAACTGGGCATTATTTTAATAGTAATCATATTAAAACTTACCTATATTAACGCTAATAATATTTTGAGGACATATTGTATTCTTACATGGTTGCTGTCTTTTATTTTTTGTATTATCATTTACAAGCATTACAGAAATATGCCGGTGTGTTCAATTATAAAATAAAATCACGGTCATGTTTATGGATTTGAAGTATACTATGCTAACATAATAACTATTACATATTATATGTACTCAAGAAATGCCTGAAATATCACCTGCGATCGATTATACTAGACCACAGTATAAGTGTCATATTCTTATGTTATAGCCTATTCTATTACCCGTCCCATCCCAAACAATTCCTATATTAACTCGTTCACCGCCATTACGTAATGTTCATCATTCGAATTCGCGAATTTTACCAACACAAATTTGCATTCGTATTCGAATTCGCAAATAGTGAAAATTTATATTCGTTCCATCTCTAAATTCTAAACTTAGATTTATTAATTTCGAGTGGGCTATACAAACCTATTCCTACACTTACCCACCCTACTCAACATCTGGCAGACATTATTACAGCACAGAGCTAGCCAACCGAAAGGACAGCTGAAACATGAATTATTAGCGCTACCGTACATGATATAAACCTTTATTTAGATTTATTAAGCCAAGCAAAAGATTCTCACAGAAAACGGAGTCTTGGCGGGAAATGCGTGACATCCGTGACACCCGGAGAGGTATACAATGTCAAATCTCCTTCCATATTTAACTCTAGGTGATCGATATAAATATTTTCACTTCACATAAACAACATACTGATATTGAGTTACGGGTTTAATAGTGTAGTTGATTTTTAAGCTGCGTATTTCTATTATCGTGTGTAAGTGTGCAGGTGGAGGACTATAGACTCTCGCTTGATTCCCAGAGGCGGTGACTCGGTAAAGACGCATCGCTATTCTCGTAGTTATTTCTTCTTTTTGTGTGCGATATTCGGGTGCCGGAAGTGCGGAAAGAGACTAGAGGTGGTGTTTGACGAATTACGGACGGGCTGAGAGGAGAATGGGAAGGAAATAGGCTGAAATAAGGTGAGAAATATGGGTGATATAAGTAACCCCTTCAGGATACGATGACGCGTTCCTTCATTATGTTCTGGCTATAATTATACGATTTTATGCAGTTTGGGAAGGACCTCTAGGAATCAAATGGGTAAAATCTATCGTGATTACCCCTTGAGCGTATATTTTCGTCAATTTTTATGGGCAATTGTAGTCTAGCAGTTTCGAAATGTTAGTGTTATCAGAATTCAACTACCGAACATAATCAGTCTAGTTTCCTATTTCAATGTGGTGTTGTAAAGGCATATCACTCAATATTTTCACCTGACCTCACCTGACCTGTGAAACGAAAGTTGCCGGAAAAAGCGCTCGTGTGACACCGTCTTTAACCTTTATCTTTGTCGTATCCTCAGAACCAGTTCGTCCTAATATTATTCAGTCACAAGTATAAAGCAGTACAAAGGAAAGCAAGTAACATCAGAGCTCTTCATACTTACGAAGCTGCTTGTACCTTATCTACTTTACCTATAGTTCATTCATTATAGGTAGGCCAGATGTCGTGACACCTAACCTCTGTAACTCATATGGGGCTAGAGAAAATGGGCTGTACATTTTCACACCTATTTCCTGGCTGAGTCTTCCCAAATGGTAGAAATATAAGGTCGATTACTTTAGGCGTTTTTGAGTTATAGAAGTTAGTGGTATAGATTTTTGAGTTATAGAAGTTAGTGGTATAGATTTTTGAGTTATAGAAGTTAGTGGTATCGATTTTTGAGTTAGAAGTTAGTGGTAGGCCTATAGATTTTTGAGTTATAGAAGTTAGTGGTATAGATTTTTGAGTTATAGAAGGTTAGTGGTCAGGATTTTTGAGTTATAGAAGGTTAGTGGTCAGGATTTTTGAGTTATAGAAGGTTAGTGGTCAGGATTTTTGAGTTATAGAAGGTTAGTGGTATAGATTTTTGGCCTAATTTTAATAAATCGATTAAACATTATAATGATGTTTGTGTCTTTCGGTGATACGGTTCGATTAATTATTTAAGTTATGTATTAATGAACAGCATTGTACCTCAACCAATATATACTCTGATTCGAAATAGGTTTAACTATATAGCTATTTGTTTAGCTATGTGGCATTCTCTGCATTATTTGATTTAGAAACAATTGTATTTTATTGGAGATTGTATTTATTATGCGTCTACCTTTATTGTATTAATGTATTTTTGTATGATTAACGTTATGCAATTGTGCGATTATGAAACTCAACGCGCTAAGAAGTCATGACTCGCTTTTTCTAAGGATCGGACAATAGTTCCCAAATCTGGCTACCGCTGGCAACTCTCCACTGCCCCTCGGAGCCCGGTCGTTTCCAAATTTTAAACTATAGGTCTTTGGATATTCCCAATAATTGGCCTACTTATAACCTATTTATGCCCTCCAATTTTTATTTATGTTGAAGTTTAAATAAATATAAGTAATGTTTGTTTACATTTCTTTATAGAATAATGAGAGTAATTAATTTACATGCGCTATCTAGCATGTTGCACTCCCAGGCCCGTAGGAACGGTAGGATATTCCGATTCAGCGACCGACGGACCGAGTCAGTCATTGTCAGGATATGAGGGGGAGTATATCTCTTTGCGTTTATAAATAATAATAATAATAATAATTATATTCACCTTTGTCCTTTTACACTTGCCTTTACATATTCCGTTTTTATATGGGTCTCCCTATGGGTTATTATATATTCTAAAAGTTAAAATTTATCGTTTGTCTATACAAATTACAAGCTGTTCTCGAGTATTCAAGCTTTCTTCCAAAATATACTGGAGACAGCTTGTTTTTCAGGCAGACTGTTGTCCCACATAGAGAATAAAATGTGGAAAAAACAATCTGTTATATGTTTATTTACGTGATTTATTGACATTTATGGTTTGAATATTAGTTTTATCTGTTGGTTTTAATTTTATGAGATACTTTTCTCCCAGTATTGTTGGTTTAAAAAGTAATACAAGCATTAAGAAACTTGCTCCACATTTTAATCCTGAATCTAGTGAGCGAAATACTACGAGTTTCAATTTTTTTCGTTCGGGTTAGTCTAAACTTTCGTATTATTTGGTTTGCTCTCACATAATGAGATACATATATTGCAACAATACTTGTATATCGTGTTTTTTGTATTGTTTCCTTCAATACAGTTCTCCCCAGTGTGTAATATATGAATATAGTAGAGCCTCAATAGTTGCCAGATAGCACTTTCTGAACAAAAGGTACTGGGAATCGAATCATGACTTCTTAGCGCGATTGTACAATCGGCCTAATAAGTGATGTCTCGGCACCAAGTATATTTTGATCCATAATTGGTTTCAGCAATCTCTATCTATCTATCTATCTATCTATCTATCTATCTATCTATCTATCTATCTATCTATCTATCTATCTATCTACCTCTCTCTCTCTCTCTCTCTCTCTCTATATATATATATATATATATATATATATATATATATATATATATATATATATACATACATATATATATATATATATATATATATATATATATATTATATATATATATATATATATATATATGTATATATACACCGGTATATATATATATATATCCCGTGATCTTTCCAACCACCGTCATTCAGGTGGCCGTCGATAATACGTCCACACAGATTAGTTTCCGATATTGGCGGAGCGATAGTGGCGCTGGCGACGAGTAGGGGGAGGGGGGGTTGTTGTTGGAGGGGAAGATAGTTGTGGAAGGATGGTTGAAGGGGAAGATAAGAGGGGGTGTTGGGGGCGAAGGTAGTTGGGGATGGATGGTTGAAGGGTAAGATAAGTGGGGTAAGGGGGGGGGGGGCCGAAGGTTGTTACAGAGGGTTGGTTGAGGGGGAATATAATGGGGAAGAGGGTGTTGGAGGGGAAAGTAGTTGTGGATGGATGGTTGAAGGGGAAGATAAGATGGGATAGGGGGGTATTGGGGGCTAAGATAGTTGTAGAGGGTTGGTCGAGGGAGGAAAATAATGCGGGAGGGGGTGTTGGAGGGGAAGATAGCTGTGAAAGGGAAGGTGCAGGGAGGGGGGTGTAGGAGTGGGCATAGTTGTGAGGGTGTTGGAGGGGATTATAGTGGGGATGGGGAGGGGAACATAGAGAGAGTTATTAGGGATGGAACATTAGGTCTTTTCGTACACTCACACACCCTAATAATTGTACTACTATTTAAGTCGAGTAGGCTATTTGCAGTATTGCCTTGTGTCTCTCTCATCCACATATAAACAAATTACTATAGAAAATGTAAACTTATTGACAATTAATGAGTGATACTAGTTAGCCTTTCTATCCTTCTATATACCGGAACCAATATACCTTTTAAGAGTATATTATTATACGGTAACTCAAAAAGGACTGAATTGCTCAAGCTTACTTGTCTACTAGTTGGGAATAATTAGACAAGGAATAAGTGTGGAAATTTGCAGCACATTATCGCTAGTTAGTCATTATTGAGGTACACCCGGATGCCATAGTCTCATCCCACTCATCAAATGTGTGGACTTCACCTATTTCGAAACATGGAAGATACAGGATCAAACATAGGAAAGAGCGAGAGGGAGGAAGTACCGGTTCAGGTATATCAAATCGAGCATAGGAGAGAGAGAGAGAGGGGGGGGGGGGGGGGGGGCGGGGGGGACGGAGCGAGAATAATGTTTCCTCTCGATAATAACCCATGTGCCGTAAACAGATTCATTAAGGGGAGATGGGCGTTTTTATTTGTGTATTGTTTATTTGTTTTCCTTTCCACCCTAGACCTCCATCAAGCTGACATAATAAACCCCCCCTAGACCCCCCTTCAAGATAAATTTGTACAGTTTTCGGTAGAAAAAATTTCCGGCCCAAGGCCGGTTACTTTAAAATTACAGGCTCGCTAACGCTCGCCAAGAAAAAATCGACACCTAAATAGCATGAAAGGTCTTATTGACAAAGAAATGGGGCGTATAGTCATAAAATCCCGAAACTAACGGGTCGAACGTCTTAAAATCTGAAAACTAATGGGGATAAACATGAGGATGAAGGGGGACCAGCAAAACTACCCATCTCCCCCTTAACCGGTAACCAGTGTACGATTATTCAACCAGCTGCCCGATAATTATCAACTCTCAACATAACATCATCCTAAAAGACAAACCTTCATCTTACTGAAATATTTGACTGAAGATTATTGTTTAATTATATAATCTAACAAGAAAACCGCTCGGTAAAACAGTATATAATATTGTTTTTTATATTAATTTAACTCTAATACCAAACACCTCCCAACAAATTAATGCAAGCAACCATGCCCGATCGTGGCCATGGCCTTTCTCAGGGACTCGGGGCTGTTCGGCCAGGCAGCTTAGGGAACAACAACAACAACAACAACCATGTGATGTTTCAGAAGTTCGTGTATAATTTTCTCAACTCTGTGGGTCAGATTATTATTTATTTGAGTATTTATCAAATATATTGTTTATTTTTTTTTATATCTCTAGACCTTCATCAAGCTTAATACAATACCTCCAAGACCCCCCCCCCCACCCCCCCTTCGAGATTAATGTGCGCAATTTTTGTTAGAAAAATGCACTCACTATCGCTCGTTAACTAAAAACGACACCTAGGCCTAAATGTCACGAAAGGTGTTAAAATCGCCAAACTAATGGGGCTAATGTCGTAAAGTATCTAAAGTAATGGGGCTAATCATGAAGAAGAAAGGGGGGGCCAGATCTCCCCCCCCCCCCTCCCCTCCTCACTCTTAAATTACGGAATTCCCTAAAGTAATTAATGTGCGGAAACGTCCTCGGTCTCTGGGTCTTCTCCTGGGCGACCTAGATGTGTGGGCTTTACATATTTGTTTATTTCATTCTGTTGTTTATTTTCGGGCTCTGTCTCGAGTCAGCCTCCCACAGCTATGAGGTACCGGTATGTGTCTGAGTATATACTGTACATAGGCTACTGTACATACATTTATCTATCTATCTATTGCCTGACGCCGTGACCCCCAAGGGGTGGCCATACATGAAAAGGGCAATTAATGTGTCCATGATAATATACCCTATTACCGATAATTCATATTATTTTTCGCCAACTCGCCTGTAAATTTACAAATAAACCCAACTAATGAAATCAATGAAAGTAATGACCCTTTGAAGCTTATCACGCACCCCATTTCAACAGTTTATTCTGGCTATCATTAGACTTTACATCCACCACTAAAATGCTCGTGTGACACCGGCTTAAACCGGACAGTTAGGTAAAGGGTTGTAATAGCGGAAATAAATGTAAACAAAGAAACAGTTACTTGCTATAATTTTCCTTGCTAATGGCCTCGTTACTCCAGATGCCCTTGTTATGAGGCTAATATATAAAACACCCGGGAAATATAGTTTCAGTCTGCCCCCAAAACTAAAAAAAAAAAAATGCTTCCCTAAACCCCTTCAAGCTAAAAACATAATACCGGTATATGTTTATATATATAAAAAAACAAAAAAAACAATAATAATATGCGCACCCCAGACATCCCTTCAAGCTAAAATGAAAGAAATGCATAACTGACTTAATATATATATATATATATATATATATATATATATATATATATATATATATATATATATATATATATATATATATATATATATATATATATATATATATATATATATATATATATATATATATATCTATATATATATATATATATATATATATATATGTATATTTGTATATATATATATATATATATATATATATATATATATATAGATATATATCTATATATATATATATATATATATATATATATATATATATATCATATATATATATATATATATATATATATATATATATATATATATATATATACTGTATATACCACCCGAGTAGTGTATTGTGAGTTGATCCCTTGTAGTAAAGAAGGGCCTCCCTCAGCAGACTCCTTACACACACAGAGCTCCCCTTTCAAGCTGAATTTGTACATGTTCCAGAAGAAAAGTGTCGATTTCTATGAAGTTTTAGGCTCGCTTCCGCTCGTCCAGAGAGAATATCATACTGAATGGGACGAAGAAAATGTTTACAATTGCCAAACCATTGGGGTAAAACATTTAAAAAATCACCAAACTGATAAACAGGGGTTGTCAATAAAAAAGAAAGAGAAAAGAAAGAAAAAGTTATTTGGCAATATATTCCTTGCACTATTGCCCTCGTTATGTTTGGCGCAACAGAGGCCCTTGTTTATGACCATCATTTATAAAACACCCCAGCCATATAGTTTTTCTAGGCCCCCTAAAGTAAGTAAACACCTCCCCAAACCCCTTCAAGCTAAAACAAAAATGAATAACTATATACGAATAATAGAATAACAAGAAGTGACATGAAATAAAACGCGCCCCACGTCTAAATAAACAAAGACAAATATATTTGGCAATATAGTATATGCTTTAATAGGCTACCCTCGTTATATCTGGCACAGCAGGACCTCGTTTGTGACAATAAATTATACTGTATACGGTAACACTCCGGGCAATGTATTTTTTTAGTTGGTCCCTTAAACTAACACCTCCCCCACCCCCCCCGCCACACACACACACACACACACACACACACACACACACACACACACACACCTCACCAAACCCCTTCAAGCTAAAATGCGCCTCCCCAGACCCTTTAAAAAAAAAAAAAAATCGCCTAAATAAAAATAAAAAACACTCCCAGACGACACTTATAGCAGATGTTATACATTGTTTAAATGATTAGGCCGAAGACCGATTTTTCTTATATTGCAGGTTTGCTGTCGCTCACCCAAAAAATTATTCGATACCTGAATAGGATGAAACGCCTAAAAATCGGGGCGAAGCAAGGGTGGTCCAAAAAAGACAACCCTTGGACTAGTCAAGGTTAAACAAATATATATTACGGTAATACAAAAAAAAAAAAAAAAAAAACATACAAAAAAATAAAAATAAAAATAACGTAATGTGTGGATATACTTGGGCCCTCGTTACCGTGTACCGAACAGACGGGCCCGGGTTTATGAGGTTCATACTGTATATAATACACACACGGGGGCGTCATGTGGGACTCATACTCTCCTGCTGTTTACATCAATTGTTACCTTAACCCCTTCTTTACCGGCGACGTCTTTTTAACTTGATTTCACCTACAGTTAGACGATTTATGAAGCTCAGGAAGGATATATAAATCTACAGTTAGACGATTTTATGAAGCTCAGGAAGGATATATATATAAATCTACAGTTAGACGATTTTATGAAGCTCAGGAAGGATATATGATAGCTAAAAGGATTAATTGAGATAGTCTGTAGCCTTTTAATGAGTAAACGGCCTTCCTAAGCTATACAAAATAATGTAATAGTCGCCAGAACATAATGCAAATTACATCACCTGTACAGAAGGAGTTAAGGGGAGATGGGCCGTTTTTTGGTCTATTATTTCATTTATTTATTAATTTTCTAGTTTCGAAGCTAGACCTCCATCAAGCTTAAAAAGCACCCCCAAGACCCCTCTTCAATATAAATTTGTACATGTTACGGTAGAAAAATGTCCCGGCCGATGGCCGATTCCTCCTATAAATACAGGCTCGTTTTCGCTCGCTAGGAAAAAATCGACACTTAAATGGCACGAAAGGTCTTACTATTGACAAAGAAATTGGGGTGGAAGGTCTTAAAATGGATAAGCTAACGGAACGAACTTCTTAAAATCTCAACACTAATGGGGCTAATCATGAGGCAGAAAAAGCGACCATCCCCACGTAAAACAATGAACCGGCCGCCAATATTTGAATCCCCCTAGATTTGGCATATTGGAAACCCCCCAGATTTGGCAATATTTGAAACCCCCTAGATTTGGCAATATTTCAAACTCCCTAGATTTGGCAATATTTTAAACCTCCTAGATTTGGCATATTGGAAACCCCCCAGATATGGACATTTCAAGTCAGATAGCCTATGTTGCCAAAATTGGCTAAGAAAAACTTGCATATCTTTATGTAATTCTTCAGTAACGATTAGCTAACCATTATTTACAAAACTGTGTGCTCTCACAAATGGAATACGTGGGGTCGATGTGGAGAGATAGCACAGAGACGGCTGGCTAATATTCAAAGTAGAGCTATAAGAAATACCAATAATTCATAGATTCCAGATGTATTTTCCTCCACAAGTCAACAAAGAAATGTTGCACCCCTTGTATTGTTTTATAAATACTGTTATGGTGAATGTGTAGATGAACTAGAGTATTGTGTCACCTATTCGCATCTTTCCTTGTGTTACTAAACTACGGTAGCCTACATCTGTCAGCGCCCATGACTGGACAATCACTCCTCCACAGGGTAGAACTTCTGCTATTCAAAAACCTCTCTGGAAATCACTTCATCGGAGTAGCTTTCCATCGCAATTCCATGAACAACAATTCAAAACTGATTGGTACAAATTTCTCATGAATGGAGGACGGTATCAGGTGCATGGACGTGATATAATAATAATAATAATAATAATAATAATAATAATAATAATAATAATAATAATAGAACAATGGTTAATGTGCCTGAGTAGATAGAATATAATAAAACATATTATATATATATATATATGACAATCCTAGTAATATTAAAATCATATCATAATAGTTAGAATCAATGACAAAATGCATCATGGAGTACCGAAAGGGTTAGCGCTCTTTTGTACTGTACGTATGGTTTTGACCGCTATTTTTTTTTAACCAAACAATTTAAAGGGCAACGTTATTTGTTCAGTGGTGGGGCTGGACATGCATTGTTCGCCAAATGAAAACTGCTCAGGAATAGGAGTACCGGTACCATGTGTGTGGACGTTATTTGGTTTCCATTTGTATTTGTATTTTGCTGTTAACCCATGATTAGACCTGTCCTTTTATTTGCATGTACCGGTAATATATATGTATACCGGTATGTATACTTAGCCTATATATATATGTTCCGGTATATATATATATATATATATATATATATATATATATATATATATATATATATATATATATATATATATATATATATATATATATATATATATATATATATATATTCCTAATCAGATTATAATTAATATATTGTACACTATTTAAAATATGCCATGCTCTCTAACACAAATATTATATTATTAACAAATATAGGCTGAAAGTTGCAAGTTTTATGGACGTTAATATTCAATGCCATTTTGCAAACGGAAAAATGCGGAATGGCGTAAAATACACTTGTTTTCGCCATGGTTATTTGAAATAGTGTTCAAATATTTAAATAATTTAGCAATTCTTAGTATGATATTTTAAATCTCGTTTAGCCTGACCTGTTATGGTATGAAGAATACGCTGTGAACAATTAGGGGGTATGCAAGGGGTAAATGAAGTGTCCATTATAGGCCTACTCTACCCTTTTCAAGTTATAGTGGTACCGGCAGTAATAAAGCCATTAAATGTAGAATTATAAACCTATCTAATTTGACTATAGAAAGGTAAACATATATCAATATACCCAATGCTATTAAATACCAATACCTTTTAACACCATTTTCATATTCTTAATTTTTCACAGTGTAGCCTACAATGCATATTTTTTGCTATGATACTAAGACATTTATTTTCCGGTAAATACAAGGCAATTTAATCTAGGCACAGTTGCGCATACTATAAGCTAGCCCGGAGATTATTATATGTATTTATGCGTTGTAGCTTTTTATGAATATGTAATTGAAAGCAAAATATACAGTCTTGACCTCAATTAATTTAGGTCGAATATATAGAATTGTTCAGAATAGTTATAGATGTAATTTCTTTTCTTCTTATTTTATCAATAACCATAGAATACATAGGTTTGGGAGATGACACTACATTTGAGAATGGCAATACTACACACACACACACACACACACACACACACACACACACACACACACACACACACACACACACACACACACACACAGCCCGTAGCCTAGTAGGTAGAGCTCTCGTCTCACACACGAGGAGTCGGGGGTTCAATCCCCGGCCGGGCGGAGACAAATTGGGCTTGTCTCCTTTCATGTGTTAGCCTCAGTTCACCTAGCTGTAAATAGGTACCTGGAATAAGTGGACGACGTTGTGACGTCCCATCTGGGGTTGGCAAAAATGGTACAAGGCGAGATGGGTATCATATGGTTCACCTAAGCTGATGGCTACCTAAGCCTTCGGGCGAGACGGTACCGTCTATAGTGAGAATGGTACCAAACAGATCCACCCTAAGCCTTCGTTTCCGATGTCGCCAATTGGCTATATACAGACTACACACACATCCACAGCCATTCCAACAGTACATAAAACACTTAACATGCATTTCACGCAATACATTCCCAGTTAAGGAGGCGCGATAATAATGAGCTTAGCTCGCATTGCGTGGATTCCCCTTGACGAACAAGTAACTGAGTAACTGAGTAACACACCACACACAGACCTCATATCAGTATAGGCTACCTCCCTTTATTATGGCCACGGTTAGAAGATGTTAGGTGCTCTCTCTCTCTCTCTTAAAACCTCGAAGCTAATATGCTAAACACGAGGGAGAAGGGGGTCCAGAAAAGCGAGTACTACCCCCTTAATAACAGCTGAATGAATTAAACGAGCAGTAGCCAATAATATAATTAGTGTAAAAGGTGCGACAATTATGATTTAAAGTTTTGAAAGTGAACATAGCGTGATTTAAGGGGAGGTTTTTAGTTGATTCCCTAGACTTCCATCAAGCTTAAAATTACTCCCCCTTGACCCCCTTTCAAGATAAATTTGTAAATTTTTCGGTAGAAAAATTTCTCGGCCGAAGGCCGGTTCCCCTTAAATTAAAGGTTCGCTATCGCTCGCCAGGAAAAGATCGACACCTAAATGGCACGAATGGTCTTAAAATTGACAGAAATGGGGGCGAGGGTTCTTAAAATCGCCAAACTAATGGGGCAAGCGTCTTTAAATCTCACAAGCAATGGGGCTAAACATGAGGGAGAAAGAGGTTCAGAAAAAATTCTCCAGGTGGAAATCTGACCTTAATGATGTATATAGTGAGTTTATAATGTTCTACCGACAGATAATTGATGGCTATAACAATATAATGCATTATAACTATTATATTATAATAATTGCGGCTTTATACTTTCTACAGACCGAATACAATTATACATGAATGGTTAATAGCACGTTAATTAAAAACAAAACATATTTATATTTATAACTAAAAATATATACTCGTAAACTGCTAGCCTTTAATATCACTGCTATTAATGATAATAATTATTTCACAATTTAGAAAGGCTCCCCCAGAAAAAAAGGAAAACATGGGGAATGGGCTTGAGTACATACAAACATACATACATACATACAGTTTGTTAATAATTATGTGTTCAAATTTGTAAGAATATATACGCATACATTTTATTGAGTTTCATATACATTTATGCTCCGAAAACAAACCTATTATTCAAAAAAATTGTACACGCAATTTGTAAAACAATTTAGCTTAAGTAATAGCGCCGGGTTCATATAATTGCTACGGGTCGTTGGTAGCTGATGGTTTGTTTACACTTGGTCTCTCATATGACCAATTAGTTCAGGGATGTGTTACAGTGATGATATAAACACTATTATGTTATATTGGGTTGTCTTTATGAGTAGGATTGTTATGTTTATTGTCTCTGTTAATCCATCTCTTTATCCGACTATCTATCTATCTACAGTAAATATATATATATATATATATATATATATATATATATATATATATATATATATATATATATATATATATTTCCATTACTTATTTTCTCTCTTTGCCTCGCTATTTTATCCATTTATCTCTATAATTAACTGTAGCTATTTATCGTCTGACTATTATTTATGTAGGCTAGCCATCACTTAATCTAAGTTATAAATCCAGGGTTGTATGTAGATAATGACTGTCTATTGTATATAACTCTCTACTCACACCACACATATATATATAGGGTGATGTTGGTAGGCGGCTTGTTTATAGTCGATCTCGTCTGACCAATTAGTGCAGGGTTGTGTTACAGTGGTGATAACGATGATGGTTTAACACTTAGAACTCAGCTTCCCACTCTCTCTCTCTCTCTCTCTCTCTCTCTTGCTCCCTCTCTCTCTCTCTCTCTCTCTCTCTCTCTCTCTCTCTCTCTCTCTCTCTCTCTCTTGTATCTTTTGCATTCTCTCCCAATCGGCCTCACTGTATCTACAGCAAATAGCTAGCTATGTATTTCAATAATTTGCTTTTTCATCGCCTGTACCTAGCTATCAAAACACTTCTATAATTCACTACACCTACAGTATAATTCACTGTATTTATCCATCTATATACGTCTCTATAAATCTCTATATAATAAATATCTATATTAGCCATTTTTTGTAGCTAGCACACCCAAAGCTAAATTGATGTTGGTAGTTGGTTTGTTTATAGTCAGTCTCATCTGACCAATTAGTTCAAGGTGATAACGATGTTGGTTTAACACTAAAGCCGGTATCACACGAGCGCTTTTTCCCTCAACATTTATCCTCAACACTGGTCTGGCAGCTTATGAGGTCCACATTTAAGATATTACGGTTACCTAAATTCATCTACCATTAGTCTAGTTTCCGATACCAGTGCAAAACATTATAGAAATGTTGCCAGAAAAATGTTGATCATCGAATGTTGACTATAAAAGCTCTCGTGTGATACCAGCTTAAGAGGCTCTCACTCACTCACTCACTCACTCACTCACTCACTCACTCACTCACTCACTCACTAACTCACTCACTCACTCACTCACTCACTCACTCACTCACTCACTCACTCTCTCTCTCTCAGTTCGTCTGGTATTAATCTTTGGGGTGGTGCATAACAAGCATTCAATCAAGCTCTCTCATCTTATCTCTCTCATTCCATCTCTCTATTTCACACACACCCTCTCACTCTCACACACTCTCTCTCTCTCTCTCTCTGTTGACTTTAAGAAATTGCTCCAAGATGATTCAACGTGAGTTAGTCATTTGGGATCAGCTGGGAGTATTTTGGTTGAGAGAGAGAGAGAGAGAGAGAGAGAGAGAGAGAGAGAGAGAGAGAGAGAGAGAGAGAGAGAGAGAGAGTGAGAGTGAGTGAGAGTGAGAGAGAGAGATGGAGGTCTAGCGAGAAAACTAATACATAGATTAATAAATGCATAGACCAAAACCCAAGCACCACCCTCTTAAGAATGCCAGATATAAGCCTGACGATAAGCTCAACAAAGAGATATTGAGAGCGTATTAGCTTTGCTATTGGAAGACGCAAAAAAGGGAAATTTTGTATACTAGTGCATTCGTTGTGTGTGTGTGTGTGTGTGTGTATGTGTGTGTGTGTGTGTGTGTGTGTGTGTGTGTGTGTGTGTGCGCTATATATATTTGTTTCTTTGTTTTACTTGTTATGAATAGATTGTTCCAAGACTGAACACAATGAATCCCCAGACCCTATTTGAAATAGAAAACGTAATTTCCATTTCCATCTTATTATGTCTGTCAAACCCAGATTGCAGAGATTAATACTGTGATCACCGATATACAGTACGTCTGTTTGGCAGCAGTACTTCACAACAAATACTGTGATCACCGATATACAGTACGTCTGTTTGGCAGCAGTACTTCACAACAAATAATAATCAGATTTAAAAGTAACTTCTATTGGGTACCTGAATAGAAACTATTAACTTTTGCCCCCCCCCCCCCAACACACACTTTTAACTATGACTAAGATAACTTTAACATACCAATATCACTTATCCTCTCCAATGAATACACTATCACACATATACACACTCTTAACCAATTAAAACACACTCTCCAACACAGACTAATACACTCTCCAACACACACTAACACACTCTCCAACACACACTAACACATTCTCCAACACACACTAACACACTCTCCAACACACACTAACACACACTCCAACACACACTGACACACTCTCTATACCACCCACTGTTAACACTGTAGCGCCTTCTAACACAGCACCCCCCCCCCCCCCCCCGACCTTCCCTAACACCTCATTATCGACTGATCCTCCTCTTACTCCTCCTCTTCTAGTTATTTTTCTTCCTCCTCCTCCTCATTTTCTTCTTATTGGTTCTTCTTCTTCTTCTTCTTCTTCTTCTTCTTCTTCTTCTTCTTCCCCCTTTTCTTCTTCTTTATCTTCTTCCTTCTTCTTCCTCTTCTTCGTCTTCTTGCCCTTTCTGCTTCTTATGTTTCTTCTTCTCCATAGTAGTTTTATTATTTTACTTGTTGTTATTGTTGATGTTATATTTCGTGTTCTTCTCTAGTGTCTCCTTTATCCTTATCCTCCTCCTCATCATCATCCTCCTCCTCCTCCTCCTCCTCCTCCTCTTCCTACACCTAATAGAGGTGTTCAAAATCTTCAAGGGATTCAGCAACCTAAATGTAAGCAAATTATTTACGATCAAACAAGCAAACACGAGAAACAATGGTTATAAGATTATAGGCAAGCGTTTTCATTCTCACGAGGCGAAGCATTTCTTCTTCAACCGCGTTGTGAATAATTGGAACAGACTACCCTCGAACATTGTAAACTGTAATACTGTCCAAACATTTAAGAACCATCTGGATAAACACATGGCAAATAACCCCCGATTAACAGTTTCTTTCAGAATAACGCGCAACGAAGTGTCAACGCATACCGCAATGTATATTGATTTTCATACATCTGTTCCCTTTCAGAATTTGTAGTAAATAGAGTTAGCTTAGATTACAAATCAACTTCTTTTTTCTCCCTGTCCTGTCCGAATTTCCGTGTCAGTTTTTCAATACTACATGGTATTTTCCTATCTGTTTCCATGCCAGCATTAGCTGGAGGGAGTGGTGGGTGGGGAGGAGCCTTCTTCTTTGCTATCCTTTTCTCTACCTCGTAGTCAGTAGATTAGTAGTTTTAGATATCCAAACTGCCCCGTAAGGACCAATAGGTCTGTTGCAGTTTGTTCTCCTTTGTATTCCTTTGTATTCCTCCTCCTCCTCCTCCTCCTCCTCCTTGAGGTGATATAGACCCAGTTATTGAAGAAGGAGAAGAGCCGTAAATAATGAGGTGTAACCCTAGCAAGGTGTAAGGTGATAGGGAAGGTCAAAGGAGGGGGGTGTTAGAAAGTGTGTTAAGAGGCTGTTAGAAAGTGTGTTAGATAGTGTGTTAAGAGGTTGTTAGAAAGTGTGTTAGATAGTGTGTTAAGAGGCTGTTAGAAAGTGTGTTAAGAGGCTGTTAGAAAGTGTGTTAGATAGTGTGTTAAGAGGTTGTTAGAAAGTGTGTTAGATAGTGTGTTAAGAGGCTGTTAGAAAGTGTGTTAAGAGGCTGTTAG
>CM064545.1:31653805-31660507 GCA_032716605.1 Paralithodes platypus
AGAGAGAGAGAGAGAGAGAGAGAGAGAGAGAGAGAGAGAGAGAGGTGTACTGGTACTTATTAGTTAATGTTCTTGTTCTCACACACTCACATATACTTTACATAGTTTTTGATGCATTCTTCTTCTTCTTCTTCTTCTTCTTCTTCAACTTCTTATGCAAACAAACAACTTACCTGTCCCTTACACACACACATTGTCAAGCACACTCATACTCACACACAACTCACTCTCTCTCTCTCATGCACACAAACAACTTACCTGTCTCTGACACACAAACATTGGTAAGCACACTCATACTCACACACAACTCACACTCTCTCTCTCTCTCACACACACACAGACAAACAAACAAATTTTCGCGCACAACACACACACTCACACACACACAAACCATATTAGTCCTCTTTGACAGATATATAGCAGCGGTTTGATTTTTGTCAAGAGCACATATGAGGACGCATCCATTTGAACCAGTATCGAGCTTAAACGAGACAATACAACGCTTTTTGTATAGCCCAGATGCTTAAGAAGGTTCACAAATTCGAATTGGTGTAACTATATAATGCTCATGATCGTAGTTTGTTGTCCCAATATATTGCTAATAATAACAAAATAAAATAAAAATGGTGGAAACTTAAAGAAGCTCATTTGTTTTCTAATGGCATATACTCTCAGAGATTTATAGTACAATTCATCATACACGCAGAAAAAAGCTTGGAAATACTAGACAGCTAAATAAAATGAAGGTTCAAGGCTAGGTTTTGTGAGGATCAAATGCACAGAAAAACTTGAGTTTCGTGATAATATTGTGATAGAGGTGTGGCGATAGAGACTCCCTTTGTGTCCAGCTGAGAGGAGGAGGCGGAGGAGGAGGCGTGTGTCTAGTTCACTATAATACTGTGTGGAGGAAGGGAGTTAAGGGGAGGTTTTTAGTGTGTTTCCTAGACTTCCATCAAGCTTGAAATTACACCCCCATGACCCCCTTTCAAGATAAATTTGTACATTTTTCGGTAGAAAAATGTCCCGGCCAAAGGCCGGTTCCTCTTAAATTACAGGCTCGCTATCGCTCGCCAGGAAAAAATTGACACCTAAATGGGACGAAAGGTCTTAAAAGTTACATACATGGGGTGAAACTTCTTAAAATCGCCAAACTAATGGGGCGAACGTCTTAAAATGTCAAAAGCAATGGGGCTCAACATGAGGGAGAAAGGGGTAAAGAAAAAAGTCCCTCAAGTGGAGATCTCCCCTTAAGAGTTACAAGGAATAGTATCTAACAAACCCAGTGGAAAGATAGATTGTGTAATGCACTATGCTATCTACTCTCTTCTTGACTTGCCGACTTGCGAGTTTCGTTCTATAAGGAAGTTGATGCTGTAGACAACGATATCGAACATAATTTACAGCTAAAATACGGTCGTAGTGCATATATAAGTACATAAAACCCAATTAAATAGACCATTTATCCATCAGAAACGTACATTATTATTGCATTTCTGTTTAATCTCCATGTTCTCGGCTCCAACTTCCTTATAGAACGAAACTCGCAAGTGGTCAATTGTTCTACTGAAGAACAGTTTATAACTTCTGAGGGAAGTTTGTTCCAGGTAGCACAGATCATATATGTGAACAAGTTTCCACACATACTATACTAGTGCTGAACCTTTCTAATTCTAACTTCCAGCCATGATTGCGTGTTGTATGCATCATAAGGTTGCCAATTTGCTGTAATCCACATTAGCCTATCAAACCCTTAAGGGGAGATATCCACTTGAGGGATTCTTTTCTTGACCCCTTTCTCCCTCATGCTTAGCCCCATTGTTTTTCTAATTTTAAGACGTTTGCCCCATTATTTTGACGATTTTAAGGACTTTCAACCCATTTCTGTCAATTTTAAGACCTTTCGTGCCATTTAGGTGTCGATTTTATCCTGGCGAGCGATAGCGAGCCTGTAATTTAAGAGGAACCGGCTTTCAGCCGGGACATTTTTCTACCGAAAAATTTACAAATTTATCTTGAAAGGGAGTCAAGGGGGGGTAATTTCAAGCTTGATGGCAGTCTGAGAAACACACTAAAAACCTCACCTTAAGTATTTATTTAATCAATGAGAGGGTGAGAGTGAGTGAGAGTGAGTGAGAGATAAGAAGAAGAGTAGGCAATAACAAGCACCCTGCCAGACAGACAAATAAACACTAACAGACAGACACACGGACAGGCAAAGATATACGGTATATACATACAGGTCTGTTTGTACATTACTGTAAACCATAACACCATACAGGACATGCACATACCGATATAGTGACAAGCAAACAGGCAGACACGCACATACTGTACATAGACATACACACATACTCATACACACACAATCCCATTTATAGTCTGTGCAACTCTCCAACCCAAGAGTGAAACGCTATTCTGTCTTTCTTCTATTCAACTGCTGAGCTCTGGAACTCTCTCCCAGAATAAGTCTTTCCCTCATCCTATGACTTAAATTGCTTCAAACTTCGTGTGTTCAGGCATTTTGGCTCGAACGTCCCTTGATGTTGGCCCTGTCACTTTTTCAACTTTCGGGGAGGCACTCGCTACAGGCAGTTCTGCCTTTTGTCTCCCTCACTCACATACGAAAAAAAACACATACCCTATATAAACAGAGAGAGAGAGAGAGAGAGAGAGAGAGAGAGAGAGAGAGAGAGAGAGAGAGAGAGAGAGAGAGAGAGAGAGAGAGAGAGAGAGAGAGGGAGAGAGAGATAGAGATAGGAAGAGAGAGCGAGAGGAGAGAGAGAGAGAGAGAGAGAGGGAATATGAAGAGGGGAGCGAGCCGAGAGAGAGAAGCAGCAGCAGCAGCAAATTCCCAAAGGCTCGTATATTGTAAGGTCCGAGGCTCGCCAGCGATGCAGTTCACCTCAAATACAGCCATACATATATTACACACACATACAAACACACACACACACATACACACATACATACACACACACACACACTCAAACACACCCACACACACACATACATACAGTAAACAAACTAACAACCTCACTGAGAGAGAGAGAGAGAGAGAGAGAGAGAGAGAGAGAGAGAGAGAGAGAGAGAGAGAGATAGAGAGAGAGAGAAGGGAGAGAGGAGAGAGAGAGAGAGAGAGAGAGGAGAGAGAGAGAGAGAGAGAGAGAGAGAGAGAGAGAGGGAGAGAGAGAGAGAGAGAGAGAGAGAGAGAGAGAGTGAGAGAGAGAGAGAGAGAGAGAGAGAGACGCATGTAGAAACTAATATATCGGACAAAACAAAAATGCAGACAAGAGCAAGAACACGAAAAGAAGACAGGCACCCTCCACCCACCCCCCCCCCCCCCCACACCCTCTCTCTTTCTCTCACACATTCTATCTCTCGCTCTCTCTCTCCCCTCCCTTTCACTCTCTCTCTCTCTCTCCCCTCAACAAATACCTAAAGGTTCGTATTGTAAGGACCAAGGCACGTCAACTATGCGTTCCACCTCAGTCCTCCAAATCATTAGACTTGGAAAACCTGACCTGACTTGGCTCAATCTGTCCCGACCTGACTTGGCTATCTGACAAGACCTGATCTGACCTGACCTGACCTGGCTATCTGACTTGGCTATCTGACCTGACATGACTTGGCTATCTGACCTGACATGACTTGGCTATGTGACCTGACATGACCTGGCTATATTGACCTGACTTGGCTATCTGACCTGACCTGACCCGACCTGACCTGATGTTTTCTGACTCAACTTGGCTATCTGACCTGACCTGACCTGAATTTTTCTGACTCAACTTGGCCTGACCTGAAATTATCTTATTCAACCTGACCTACTGGATTTTGTTCTGACTTAACCTGACCAGATCTGACATTTTCTGATTAAACTGACCTGACCTGACATATTCTGATTCAACCTGATTTTATCTGACGCACCTCCACCTACCGTACCCTTAACATACTTTATACAACTCAACTTGACCTAATCTAAACTGACCTTATTCAACCTAACATGACCCGACTATGACTCAACCTGATCTTATTTCAACCTAACATGACCTGACTATGACTCAACCTAACCTAACATGACCTGACTATGACTCAACCTGACCTAACATGACCTGACTATGACTCAACCTGACTTAACCTGACCTTATTCAACCTAACATGACCTGACTATGACTCGACCTGACCTGACTATAACTCCACCTGACCTAATTCAACCTAAAATGACCTGAATATGACTCCACCTGACCTAACATGACCTTATTCAACCTAACATGACCTGAATATAACTCAACCTGACCTGACTATGACTCCACCTAACCTAACCTGACCTTATTCAACCTAACATGACCTGAATATGACTCCACCTGACCTAACATGACCTTATTCAACCTAACATGACCTGAATATAACTCAACCTGACCTAACTATGACTCCACCTGACCTAACCTGACCTTATACAACCTAACATGACCTGACTGACTCAACCTGACCTAAACTGACCTTATACAACCTAACATGACCTGACTATGACTCAACCTGACCTAACCTGACCTGACTAGGACTCCACCTGACCTTATACAACCTAACATGATCTGACTGACTCCACCTGACCTCACCTGACCTTATACAACCTAACATGACCTGACTATGACTCAACCTGACCTAACATAATCTAATAAATGTTTTAATATAAAGTAATAGGCATATATGCTGTAAAAAATGGCACTGAATTAAAATAAAACATCGATTGTCTAACCTACCGTACTTTTACAATACGTATATTATATTATATCAGGATTATGACCTTTAACCCTTTGCGTACCAGCGAAGTGTGTTATATTTCCTTCTAGCTATAATTAGACCATATTATATACAGCTTAGAAAGAATATGTGGTAGTTAAAAGGGATGGTTGAGATAGTTCGAAGCCTTATTATTGATAGAGGTCCTACTTAAGCTGAATATATTCGTCTGATAGTTGCCAGAATATGATGAAAAGGAGATCCCTGGTAACGAAGAAGTTAATAATAGTATGCGCACGTCTTAACTAGTATAACATATTTAGTCATAGTATAACCATCAATCAAACGAATTGGACAGAAATATAGACCAAGTGTCTTATATAAGCGCACCTATTGCACCATAGATGGTACACGTAGAGATACCATACATATATATAATGCCACAGCAGTTTTTACCTGGCTGTGGAGATAAGTACTGTGTGCCAGGTGTTACACAAGTCGTGTATATGTAGGAAGTTAGTTCAAACACTCCCTGCTACAGTATATATGTAGTGAATGGCATTATCTTACTAATAGAATGAATATACTGTATATATATATTTTTTTTTTCTTTTCTCCGTTTTTTCCAGAGATGGCTTTCGTATGTTCAATGATATTATATAAATATCTCCAATAATCATTGAACATACGAAAACCATCTCTGAAATAATAAAGATACGTCATGGTAATAAGCTAAAGTGTAACTAGGTAGGTAACTAGGCTTACAAGGTGCATAGGTACCAATGGGTGTAACCTTAATAGTTCCCACGACTGTAAGACTGTATCCTCCCCCCCCCCCCCCCCAGAGTTGAAGCTCTCCTCCTCCGGCCTACTACCCGAAAAAGACAAAGCTGCTTGAAACAAGTGTCTCCCCAAAAGTTGGAAGATAGCGAGCCAAATTCAAGGTAGGTTCGAGTCAAAACGTCTGGACACACGAATCTTGAAGCAGCCTAAGCCATAGGATGAGGGAAAGAAAGACTGAGGGAGAGTTATAATGTTTCCTTGTTGAGTAGAAGAAACACTGGGAAAATCGGTTCACTCCTGGGTTAGAGAGTTGGACAGAATAGGGGTGGGAGTGTGTTGAAAGGCGGATGACCCTCACTCTCCGTAGGGGAGAAAGTATACACTGAGAAAGCTCTGAAAAAGACATGAAAAGGGTAATTGCAGTGCCCATGATAAGTTTGCCTATTAAAGATATATCGGTAGTATGAAGCTCATCTAATAATTAAAAAGATAAAAGGGTAAATTATCAATATACTCAAGTATTTTAAATTCTTTTTGCGTATATTCATTGATTATTTTCAATGTACTTCGCACTGTTTTTTTCTTTGTTTTTTCTTTTTGCGCTGTGACGTACCTGATAATAATATAACCAACTGTAATAATGTCTGCCAGATGTCGGATAGGCTAGCCTATAACCATTAATGTGTGGCATGATATAATTCGTCCTTGTAGCCGAGGATTAAATCATTAACACGATTCTGTTACTGACCAAACACCTTGGAACAGTGGTGGTGGTGTGTAATATCTCTCTCTCTCTCTCTCTCTCTCTCTCTCTCTCTCTCTCTCTCTCTCTCTCTCTCTCTCTCTCTCTCTCTCTCTCTCTCTCTCTCTCTCTCTCTCGCCCGCCTCTCTCTCTCTCGCCCGCCTCTCTCTCTCTCTCTCTCTCTCTCACCCTCATCTCTCTCTCTCTCTCTCTCTCTCTCTCTCTCTCTCTCTCTCTCTCTGTGTTTACATTATAAAGGTTGTGGCTGAGCCTATTGAGAGCCAGGGTTCTCTTGACATACACTTACTGTCTATAGCTATAGTATTTTAATCCTTTGAATATTATGACACATGTTGACATTTTATTCTGGCCATCATTTGACGATTTTATTCAGCTAGGGAAGGATTTGTGGGAATTTTAAGGGTAAAGGCTATGTCAAT
>CM064545.1:31660607-31783107 GCA_032716605.1 Paralithodes platypus
GCCATGGTCATACATTTTGGAGAGCTTCCTGAGGATTCAAGGTGTCAGAATTGTGTGTGTATAAGTAAGATCAGCTCAGGTGTGATTTTGTGTTTTTTCTTTGTGAGTGAGGGAGGCAAAAGGCAGAACTGCCTGTAGCGAGTGCCTCCCTCAGTGTTGACAGAGTGACAGGGCCAAAATCAAGGGACGTTCGAGCCAAAATGCCTGGACACAAGCAATTTAAGTCATAGGAAGAGGGAAAGACTGATTCTGCGAGAGTTCCAGAGCTCAGCTGTTGAATAGAAGAAAGTATAAGAGTAACGTTTCACTCTTGGGTTGGAGAGTTGCACAGAGTAGGGGTGGGATTGTGTAGGCAACTCTTTAGGCTAAACATTAAATCAAGACCAGTATAATTGGTAATATTACAGCTTAGCTGCAAGCTCAGCTCAGAATATTTAGTTTTGCCATAAGCTTTGTTAAGCATGATTTTAGATGTATTGTTAGATTACACAGGAATTATAAAACTAACACGGTGCTAGGTTAAATAAGAGATTAGGGAAGATATGTTTGAAAATTCTCTAAAGGGGGTACAGTTTAAGGTAACCCACCGAAATGCCAAACAAATACCCTCATTGTTCCCTGATTAAATAACACTGTATGAATATTCCCATATTCAAAATATGTTAGAGGGGGACAATGCCTAGTGAGTTCACTGCTCAATAGGTGGCGTTCTGAGAGTGAGGGGCTGAGTCTGGAGGATGAGACAGTTAAGCACTTGAACGAAGCAACCAGCCGCTTCAGAGATGGAGCTGCTTCGAGCCATGAATGGATGCTTCACATGTCTCACTCCCCAGACTGGAACAAGACCTCACGGGCTTCACCGTGTTGAGCTGTGGAATGCACAGGCTCTCAGCCTATGCCCGAGAGGGAGTAGTTGGAATATAGAAAAAAAAAAAAAAGTGAGAAGCTCTTGATAGTAAGCACTACCTTGGTCAATCACTGGGTCTGACTGGGGTTAGCAATATTCACATCAAGAATATCTACACTGTATACCTTATGTTGACATAATACAACACGTAAAATTATTCAAAATAAGTATATAATGCATGAGTACAATGAATTAAATATAGTAGATAGCTTTTCATGTTTGGCATTCATTTCATTATGCTCAGATTTAATAATTATTAGTATTTCAAAATCCTGATTTTATTTCCATATAAATATTACGCAAAGTTAATATTACACACTTATGATGCTTATTAAAGTATTTGTCAGCGTATATAGCCTGGTCAAACACGACACGCATAACAAATAAATTAGCTGTTTCCAATAAACATTAGTATTTTGTGAATATTCCCATATTCAAAATATGTATTGAGTCATAGTACCTAGAGTCGACTTTTATTGAAACTGTCGATAAATTGAGTGGGCCCTATCCTTATTACTCGGATATTACAAGGTGTGTATAACCAGTTGTGTTGTTATGTATGAAAACTTGTTAGTTGTTTTCCTTAAATATCGATAAATCAACTGTTAATAGAATAAAACTTCCGCCAAGTTGAAAACAATTATAAACAATCTAAAAAATAATAATTAGTGAGGGATAAGCTCAATAAGTAGCGTTTGAGCTGGAGAATTGTCCGTGATTGAGAGTAAGCCAGCGAGATAATGGCGATGAGGCTTCTTGACGTTGAAGCTACAACACCGAGACAATGATGACAACCAGTCACCTTAGGTAAAAGAAGGTGAGAGTAAGACCATGAATAAACCGGTTATATCACCCGCCTATCTTGTCGCTTCATTCACAATCTGGAGTAGGAACTTCTGGCTTCATTATGTTGAGTGATAGGCTACAAGTTGTGTCCAAGGTAGAGTTGTAAAACACACAAAACAAAGGACAAAACAACTATTACTGCCATAATAACACCTAAACATGCAAAAACTCTATAATACATAGTACATTCCTATTATTGATGTATCCATGATTATTACTTTCACGCAGTGTTTAACGTCATGCTTGTAAAAAAGACCGTAACATTTATGAATAGTCACTGACAATAAATATCCTGGTTGTTGATGAGAAGTCTGACAGTCTAAACAACAACAATAAGTTGAACACATTGACAAGAATATTGAACATTAAAATGATACGGTTAATAATGAAAAAAACAACAATTTTATAGTCTAATTAGTGCCGCGTTTATTCACAAGGTATACATAAATATATGGGTAAAACTGTAGCATAATGAACACATTGAAAATATATGAAAGAACATGCCACAATCTTCTACGGGTTACTCAATATAAAACAAAGTACACCCATTCATAATCCCCACCTCCTCCTCCACTAATTCTCTTCTTCTCCCTCCCATACCCGATCCAACTATGTTTGCTGGCGTTTCATGCCTTACATTCAACCATTGTTGAAGTACTCCCTCCATATCTCGACTTTCTTGCTTCTCGGATACCACTCTCCCAGTCTTATGTTTCACACCCTTGCTGCATCCCTTGCTACCCTCCCTAACTTTCTTGACCTCTTCCCAGAACAGTTTCTTACACTCCCTCCATTATACACTTAGATTCCTTCCAAATTTCTTATCTAGTCTTCTCTTACTTTCCTTCACCACTCTCCTTTTCTCCAAGTACCTCTCCCTTTTCTGTCTCTCCAAATCTTAATTTTCCCTAGTACCCAACGCTCTCTTCTTATCTACAACAGCTGGTTTACCCTCTTCCACGTTCCACCATGCCTGTACCCTCATTACCCTTCCCTCTTCTCCTAACTCCACATACCATCCTTGACATGCTGACACTAATTCTTCCTTAAACACTTTGCTCACCTCTTCCAACTTCCTCCATACCCTCCAAGTCAAAGCTACCTAGTCGTCTTTCTACTGCTCCCTTGAACTTTTCCCTGATCTGTTGCATCTGTAACCTCTCCACCTTCTTCACCACCTCCACCTCCCCAACCTCACCATTCCTGCCCTCCCTCTAGCTCATCTTCACCCACTTCTTCTGTATCCTAATTGACTACTACTACACTACTAGACATAATGGTCAGGGCACACCCACCCCCCACCCCAAATATTACCCCTATATATCCTAGCATAAAGCACAAAATTCTGCATTCGTTTTTCCTCCAAAACATATATAATTAATCAGTGCCTTGTCGCTTAGGCCGGTCTCTCTCCCCTCCTCCCCCTCCACTTGCCATGTGCCCAACCTGTGTATCATTTCTGTATTGGAAGAAGGTGTTGGGCTATCAATAGCACCCCTCCCCCAACCACATACGGTCCACAAGTGTACTTGCCATTCCCAGTTTTCTTTTTAACCTCTGAGGCCTATACTCCACCCTCCTCACAACCCCATCAACTTTACTATCACCCATCTTCCTATTTATATCCTCAATCAGAAATATTCTTTTCGCCTTACTAAACTTATCCCAGGCACGCATCATCAACATTCCACCCAAAAGTCCTCTTTCTCGCTTACATGTTTATTCGCTATCGAAGCATACAGACACACACAACGACCCCAGTTTGTATTCCTACGTTCATTCTTACTCACACAATCCTTGCACCTAAAGAAACATAGTCCGGTTACACCCACTCCTTCCACTTGTTACTTACAAACAAACAAAACACTCACCTTCTTTCGCTCTCCTCATTCTCATTCACACCAGCACACCCACCTATTCCACATTCCCATTCTTTCACACATGTACCATTCCATTTGGTCTCAGTCCATCCCCATACATCCACCCGGGCATTCACTAACACTTCCCGAACCTCTCTCTCTTTTGAGCCATCATTCACACCGCTTACATTCCAAGTGGCAATCCATAACCCATAGACTGGCGACCGTGTCTCAATATAGGTTTTTCTGGTGCACTGCGACCGTCCTCAATATATCCACAGCATAAAAAAAAATTTAGAAGACACCCTAGTGGCATTCAAAACGAAGACATTTGTGATTAGATGAGATAATTCCCCTCCATTACTTGCTACCCGACCTCTACACAAATGCGTCCCACCCCCCTCCCCTTCCCCTCCCTTTTTTCCCCCCTCCTAACCACTATCTAACCACTCCTATCCCCGACCTGTACGCAGAGGTCCCGCCACCACAGGTATCCGGATTACCACCAGTGAGGAACGGTGCACAACCAACGCAGAAAAGGTCTCATCTACCAGTCACAATGTCAAACAGATTTGAGATATTGGTAGAGATGGAAGACGAACCAGAAGAGACCAGGCTCGTTGGGGATTCCATCCTACGAGGACAGGTCGAAGAGTTCTGCGACAGAGTCCCAAATCAACGAAAAAGATTTTGCATCCAGGAGCTGGACTGGACGACATTGTGGAAGCCTTCGAAGATACCACAAAGGATGCAAATGAAAATACCCTTTTTGTCATCCATGCTGGTTCAAATGACGTCATGCGCACCAGATCCGAAGAGTTGATGGAGAAATATCGCAAGATGATCCAGCACTACAAAAAACAAGTCAAGGAATATCATCATCTCAGGCATTCTCCCCAAGATCGACGCACCTGACAAATTCTACGACAAGGCCTTCAGCACAAATAGCCGACTAAAATATTTGTGTCTGAGGGAAGAAGTTGAATTCATCAACCTCTGGGACAACTTCTACAACCAGCCTACTCTGTTCCGCAAGGATGGCACTCATCTAAACCCTGTGGGTTCAGCACGCATGGGTCGTCTCCTACACGAAGCAGTCTGCAGCCATGGATCAAAAAACGCCATCCGAGAAGAAGCAGCAGGGACATAAATCATCCAACGCCAAGAAAAAAACAGAGGCAACCGAGGACCACCAGCGATAAGGACCGAAGACAGCGAGGACCGAGGACAGCCATGAACATAAATGTAGATCCGACAATGAACCAAAAATATTATTAAAGAGCGTTCCGTGGAGTTCTAAAAATAAAAAATTTAAAGGTTTTCTATGCAAACTCTCGTAGCATACGCAATAAATTTTCAGATTTAGAGGAGCTAGTGTTTACAGAAAATTATGATGTGAATGGCATAACGAAGTCTTGGCTCAATACAGAAGATAGAGACTTTTTAGCAGAGTATTCACTTCCCGGTTATGTAATGTTTGAGAAAAGCCGAATAAATCGAAATGGAGGTGGCGTTTTACTTTAATCCAAAGAAAGTCTTAACCCTACCCTCTTGTCAAAACCTCAAATTGTGAACGTCGACGCATCTTTTGTGCTAATAAAGAATAATAAAGGTACAAAAATAATACTTGCCATTTAATATACAGACCTCCAGCTCAATCAGTGCAAACTGACCGAGAAATTTACGAACAAATTGCAGATGTAAGTAACTCACAAGATACCGTAATTTTTGGTGACTTTAATTTACCTGTGACCAAGTGGGGCGATACTCTTACTTCACACTCCGGACATGACTTGTATACGAACTTGCAAGAGAGTTCGCTTTATCAATTTGTTGGAACGCCGACCGTGGTAATAACGTTCTTGACATTGTACTTGTCAACAAAAGAAGAATTAATAGAGAATTTGAATGTTGGTGATGAATTCAGTAACAGCGACCATCGTACGATAACTTTCACTTTAAAGTTTACTAGTAACGAACCAAATAGTAGCATCGAAAAAGTCCCTAATTTCAAGAAAGCAAACTTCCATAAACTTAGAGCTATGTTTAAAGAAACTGACTGCGAGCTTTTTAATTAACAATAACGACATAAATACATCTTGGAAGTTATTCGAAACCACTTACCTAAAAGCAGTGCAAGACTGCATACCATCAAAAAAAGGCGTCCAGGCCATAATAATAAGCCCAAATGGTGGAATAAAGATATTTCAAACTGCCTGCTTGCTAAAAAATTTGCTAATGATAGATTAAAATCCTCACAAAATGACGAAGAACGGCCTGAAATTTGTAGAGCTACGACGCAAAGCCAAAAAGTTAATTAAGCAAAGTAAAAAGACCTTAGAGTTACATATTGCGAATCAAAGTAAAACAAACCCGAAAGAATTCTATAGTTATATCAGAAAGAAAAAAGTCGTTACTTCAACTGTTGGACCGTTAGTCGATGAAAATGGAGAATACACCAAAGGCGAAGTACAAATGAGTAATGCCCTCAATACCTCTTTGCATCAGTTTTTACAACCAGAAGACCTCAGTGATATCCCTACACCATCGCCGATTCAGATTGATAATTCAGATGTTTCTAAGCAATATCACCGTTACAGAGAGAGAAGTATTGAATTGTTTAGATAAACTCAAGGTAAATAAAACGCACTGGACCTGATACAATCTCGCCTAGAGTTCTAAAGGAAGCTAAGGATGAGCTCTCTAAACCACTGACATTACTATTCAATAAATCCTTGCAGTCTGGAAACTATGCCTGATCAGTGGAAGCTAGCCAACGTAACACCGATATTCAAAAAAGGCAGCAAATCCCTACCCAGTAACTATCGTCCAATTAGCTTAACCTCAGTTGTATGTAAAATGCTAGAAACGGTCCATACGAGATAGACTCGTAAATCACTTAGAGGAAAATAACATACTTAAAGATACTCAACACGGCTTTCGTAAAAAACGTTCCGGTTTAACAAACCTCTTAGACTTCTTCCACGATATCCTCAACCTCTACGATGAGAGTAAAGCTGTAGATATTATATACCTTGATTTTCAAAAGGCCTTTGACAAAGTTCCCCACAAACGTTTACTGCTAAAACTAAAAGCGCATGGAATACAAGACGGTGCTGTTTGAAATGGATAGAAAATTGGCTCAGCGACAGAAAGCAAAGAGTAGTCATAAACGGTAAGGCATCAAAATGGACCAATGTAAGTAGCGGGGTACCCCAGGGATCGGTACTAGGACCAATTCTCTTTCTAATTTACATCAACGACATAGATGAGGGTCTCACCTGTACAATCTCAAAATTTGCTGACGATACAAAAATTGCAAATAGCGTACTCTCAAAAGAACAAGTTGACGATATGCAACACAATCTAGATAAATTGTCATGTTGGGCCCAAATTTGGCAAATGAGTTTCAATGCGGATAAATGTAAAGTACTACATATCGGATACCTAAATGAGAAAGCAAACTATTCGATGAATGGCACTCAGCTTAAGAATGTAAACAGAGAAACCGATCTGGGAGTAACAATATCGAGTAACCTAAAACCGAGTCAACAATGTTCAGAAGTTGTTAAGAAGGCAAACAAAATAATTGGCTTTATAGGCAGGTCATTTGAGCATAAATCCAAAGAAGTTATCCTAACCCTTTACAATTCATTAGTCCGCCCTCTTCTGGAATACTGCTTTCAATCCTGGTGCCCTTATTACCAAAAGATATAAACAAGCTAGAACGAGTTCAACGTAGAGTTACCAAAATGATACCTAGCCTAAAGAACAAACCATACGAAGAGCGTCTTAGAGAATTAAATCTATTTCCTTTAACCCAGCGCAGATTAAGAGGTGACTTAATTCAAGTGTTCAAAATCATCAAAGGCATCGACAATATGAACTGTAGTAAGTACTTCACTATCGACCAATCTAATTACACGCGGGGAAACGGTTGCAAAATTATTGGTAAATCTTTTAACTCACACGAATCTAAGAATTTCTTCTTCAATCGAGTTGTCAACTTGTGGAATGGGCTTCCCCGAAAACGTTATAGACTGCATCACCGTTGATTCATTTAAACTCCGCCTAGACAAATATCTCGCATCAAACCCGCGACTGACTGCGTTTGTAAATGAATAACTTTATTTTATCCCCCCCTCAGTTACTAACCCATCTGTCCCCTACTAACTTCCTAATCCTGCCACGGACATTAGTTCCAGGGCAGTATTTCCCTTTCCAATGTTCCCTTACCCACTCTAAACCACTGTTTGGACACTTGATCCTCAGTGTTTTGGAGGACAAGCAACCTAGAAGGGTCACTAGATCTGTTGTTGCTTGATTTCCTTTGTACTCCTTTGTTCGCCAGGGAAACAATTGACACCTAAATAGCACGAAAGGTCTAAATATTGACGAAAAAATGGGTCGAAAGGTCTTACAATCGACTAACTAATGGAGCAAACATCTTAACATCTGAAAACTAATGGGGCTAAACATGAGGGAGAAAGTGGTCCAGAAAACCGGCCCATCCCCCCTTAAAACTAATGGGTAAGAGAAGTAGACAGGTTACCAATACTTGAAGTCATATTTATGTCGTGTTTTAAATTTCCATAATAGCTCCTTGATGAATAGTTGTCCAATTTTTAGTTATATCTATAGTTTGTTTATTATGGAAACAGTACCGTACTCAAATTTATGGTACAAAACAAAAACCGGTGCAA
This sequence comes from Paralithodes platypus, assembly GCA_032716605.1. Lineage (NCBI taxonomy): Eukaryota > Metazoa > Arthropoda > Malacostraca > Decapoda > Lithodidae > Paralithodes > Paralithodes platypus. Next base: position 31,668,923 of record CM064545.1, read on the forward strand.
TAGCTTCTCGGCCTTAACGATTGAGAGGGAAGACCTGGGGAAACCTTCAACAGACCCCCAGCCTGTATGGGCAACTCGGGCATGCAAGCCTCCCACTGCCTCTTTGTGCAGATAATCTTGCTTGTAGTGCACCAGTCAAGGACTCGTCATGAGTACTAGAATGAAACAGCAAGATGTCAGGAAAAGCCGTACCTGTACTTAAAATTTAATAAAGAACCATGAACCAAACCCAATGGCAAGTAGAGCCCTTGGACATTGGGTTATATACTGACAAGCTCGCTGTGTTCGACAGATGAAACTGGGATATGGTAGGCAAATGCTGCAGGGCCGAATGGTCGAATGAGGTGTGACATCGAATTTGACAGAGTGATAGAATTGAACTGAGTTGTCGAATTTGCCAAAGCGGTTCAATGGCAGGGAATGCTGTGGGTTACGGTACCTATTATCATGTTACCCACCAAAATTACTCTCATAACAGTATCAACCTGTAAGATACAAGCTGTGTTTCTAGCCAGCACCTCATCAGGCCCCAGCAATGATACCTCCCCGATTTCCTTCGAGATCGATCAACTTACCTTTGTATCACCAAGTTGTTCACTGTTAGATCCTAGTATCAGGAACTGAGCTACCTAATCACATCCATATAATTTGTTGAATTTAGATTTATGTATAACTTATTGGCAGTCTTCCTGCATTTCATACAGCCTGTGACCACTTCTACTTTGTAGAGGTGTCAGGATATGTCCCTCTCACTAGATTTATCATAAGTTATCATTAAGGTTTTCAATGAACTTTGACTCAGCTGCTTATTACATGCTCGCTTCTCGTCCGTCATAAAACTAAGAGTAACAAGACAGTGAAGGATGGAGGGCTAACTTTAATAACTGGCTTAACAATTTTCTCGTTAACTTTTTAGTTCCACCTCCCTCCCATTACACCTTCGCTTTACTTGGACTTTATTTGTGAATTATCTCCGACAAAACAGAGTTTTGTGGAGATTGTGTGACCGTCGCGGTGTGTTTGTCTTCGTAAAAGATGTAATAAACATATACCTCCATTTGGCACTGGAAGATAAACGATTAGGATTTAATCAATATCCGCAGATCGCCACCCCCACCTCCTACTATAAAACAGATGGAAACAAATTATAATGACATTATTGTTTGTTTTTATTCTGTGATACACATTATTTACCTAAATATTTCACACAATAATGTCAATAATTATTAGACGACCCAATATGCGGGTTTAGATTGAACACACTGTCATTTCTAAAAGGTATGACTATAATTAATTGAGAATTAGTTGATTGCATTCAGTGGCAACTAACATTTGGCTAATTAGATAAACTCTTTGTCATTTTAAACACTTGACCCAATTATATATATTTTCTCAATTCTCCGTATATATACAGTTCAACCACACGTTCCAATTCAACTGCTCCACTTAACCCGATATTCTGTCCAATTCTACCATTCCACCTAATTCAATAATCCGTGCAAATTAACCACTTCTCCTAAGTCCACATTCGGCTCAGTTCTACTATTCCGCCTATACTCTATTTTTTGTTCTCCATCTGACGGTAAATTGCCATGTGTTCAGCTTGATTACTCCGCTATTATGCAGTTTTTGTAGCGATTTTTTTTGTTAACCCTTTGAGTACCAGCGACGTGTGTTATATTTTATTCTAGCTATAATAAGACGATATTATGCAGCTTGGGAAGGATCTGTGGTAGTACAAAGGGTTGGTTGAGATAGTTTGAAGCCTTATTTATGGCTAGAGGTCTTCCTAAGCTGACAAAAATCGTCTGATAGTGGCCAGAATATGACAAAAAGGACGTCCCTGGTACGGTACTGAACGGGTTAATGGTGAACACTTGGCACTCATATGAAGCAGAGACATAGTACCATAGTTTCATATGTTTCCTTTAGTTATCGATAAATCAGTTGTTAAGGGGGGGTGACCTGTTTTTGTTCTGTCCTTTTCTATCTTTCTCTGGCTTGTATCCATTTGGCCCCATTCAGCCTACTGTTATAAGACGTTTATCCCCATCCAGGTGTCAAATTTTTACTGGTGAGCGGTAGCGAGCCAGCATATTTTTTATTTTTGTTTGACAGCAGGCTAAATTTCTAAATTTTTCGATAGAAAAATGTCTGGCGAAGCCGGATTTCTTCATATAATGCTGGCTCGCTATCGCTCGCCAGGAAGAAATCGACACCTAGATGGGGATAAACGTCTTAAAATAGTTGGCTGAATGGAACCGAATGGATACAAGCCAGAGAAAGAGAGAAAAAGACAGAAATAACAAAAAGCAGGTCACCCACCCTTAAGGGGAGGTTTTTAGTTTGGTCTCTAGATATCCATCAAGCTTAAGATTACACCCCCTTGAGCCCCTTTCAAGATAAATTTGTACATTTTTCGGTAGACAAATGTCCCGGCTGAAAGCCGGTTCCTGTTAAATAACAGGCTCGCTATCGCTCGCCAGGATAAAATCGACACCTAAATGGCACGAAAAGTCTTAAAATTGACAGAAATGGGTCGAAAGTTCTTAAAATCGTCAAAATAATGGGGCGAACGTCTTAGAATAAGAAAAGCAATGGGGCTAAACGTGAGGGAGAAAGGAGTCAAGAAAAAAATCCCTCAAGTGGATATCTCGCCTTAAGGGATTTAATTTACCGTCAGATGAAATGAAACCGAGTATAATTCAATATTCAGTGCAATAAGTAATGACCTTTCTTGTCATTTAGGTGTCTATATTTTCCTGGCGAGCGATAACGAGCCTGAAATTTAAGAGAAACTTATTTCTACCGAAAAATGTACAAATATATCTTGAAAGGAGGTCAAGGGGGTGTAATTATAAGATTGATTAAGATCTAGGGAACACACTAAAAAAACTCCTTAAACATAAGCCTGTGTATATATTTGTACATTTCTCTACCGAAAAATTTACAAATTTATCTTGAATAGGGGTCAAGGGGTTGTAATTTTAAGCTTGATCAAGGTCTAGGGAACCAATTAAAAACTTCCCCTAATTCGACATCCCAGCCTACTCGACCGTTCTGTAGCCCACCATAGGCCTATCCCACCAGTCTCATCTGTCGAACCCCGAGTTGCGATTTTAAGACTTTACGACCCATTTCTTTGACAATATCAAGACTTTTCGTGTCATTTAGGAGTCGATTTTTTCCTGGCGAGCGATAGCGAGCCTGTAATTTAAGAGGAACCGGCCTTCGGCCGGGAAATTTTTCTACCGAAAAACATACAAAATTATCTTAAAAAGGGGGTCAAGGGAGTGTAATTTTAAGCTTGATGGAGGTCTAAGGGGAAAACTAAGAAAATATAAAAAAAGCTAACTAAACGAGCAAATAAAGACGCCCATCTCCCCATAAGCTTGATGAAGGTCTATAGGAACAAACTAACAACCTCCCCTTAATTCGACATCCCAGCCCACTCGACCGTCCTGTACCCCTTCCCTACCATATCCTATAAATAACCTATGCCGCTATCATCCATTAATAAGTCGCTGTTAGCCTGGGAGTGTTAGCGAGGATAATGTGTGTTTGGCTGTGGGTGTATTATGTGTGTGTGTGTGGGTGTGTGTGTGTGGGTGTATTATGTGTGTGTGTGTGTGTGTGTGTGTGTTTGTGTGTGTGTGTGTGTGTGTGTGTGTGTGTGTGTGTGTGTGTGTGTGTGTGTGTTGGGGGGGAGAGTAAGTGAGTGTGTGAGTGAGTGAGTGAGTGAGTGAGTGAGAGAGAGAGAGAGAGAGAGAGATAGAGATAGTGAGTAAGTGAGTGTGTGTGTACAAAGGAGTACAAAGGAAATCAAGCAACAACAGGTCTAGTGACCCTTCTAGGTTGCTTGTCCTCCAAAACACTGAGGATCAAGTGTCCAAACAGTGGTTTAGAGTGGGTAAGGGAACATTGGAAAGGGAACTACTGCCCTGCCACTAACGTGGCAGGAACTAGGAAGTTAGTAGGGGACATATGGGTTAGTAACTGAGGGGAGGATAAAGTTATTCATTTACAAACGCAGTCAGTCGCGGGTTTGATGCGAGATATTTGTCTAGGCGGAATTTAAATGAATCAACGGTGCTGCAGTCTATAACATCTCGGGGAAGCCCATTCCACAAGTTGACAACTCGATTGAAGAAGAAATTCTTAGATTCGTGCGAGTTAAAAGATTTACCAATAATTTTGCAACCGTTTCCCCGCGTGTAATTAGATTGGTCGATAGTGAAGTACTTACTACAGTTCATATTGTCGATGCCTTTGATGATTTTGAACACTTGAATTAAGTCGCCTCTTAATCTGCGCTGGGTTAAAGGAAATAGATTTAATTCTCTAAGACGCTCTTCGTATGGTTTGTTCTTTAGGCTAGGTATCATTTTGGTAACTCTACGTTGAACTCGTTCTAGCTTGTTTATATCTTTTTGGTAATAAGGGCACCAGGATTGAACGCAGTATTCCAGAAGAGGGCTGACTAAGGAATTGTAAAGGGTTAGGATAACTTCTTTGGATTTATGCTCAAATGACCTGCCTATAAAGCCAATTATTTTGTTTGCCTTCTTAACAACTTCTGAACATTGTTGACTCGGTTTTAGGTTACTCGATATTGTTACTCCCAGATCAGTTTCTCTGTTTACATTCTTAAGCTGAGTGCCATTCATCGAATAGTTTGCTTTCTCATTTAGGTATCCGACATGTAGTACTTTACATTTATCCGCACTGAAACTCATTTGCCAAATTTGGGCCCAACATGACAATTTATCTAGATTGTGTGCATATCGTCAACTTGTTCTTTTGAGAGTACGCTATTTGCAATTTTTGTATCGTCAGCAAATTTTGAGATTGTGCAGGTGAGACCCTCATCTATGTCGTTGATGTAAATTAGAAAGAGAATTGGTCCTAGTACCGATCCCTGGGGTACCCCGCTACTTACATTGGTCCATTTAGATGCCTTACCGTTTATGACTACCCTTTGCTTTCTGTTGCTGAGCCAATTTTCTATCCATTTCAACACACCGTCTTGTATTCCATGCGCTTTTAGTTTTAGCAGTAAACGTTTGTGGGGAACTTTGTCAAAGGCCTTTTGAAAATCAAGGTATATAATATCTACAGCTTTACTCTCATCGTAGAGGTTGAGGATATCGTGGAAGAAATCTAAGAGGTTGTTAAACAGGAAACGGTTTTTACGAAAGCCGTGTTGAGTATCTTTAAGTATGTTATTTTCCTCTAAGTGATTTACGAGTCTGTCTCGTATGACCGTTTCTAGCATTTTACATACAACTGAGGTTAAGCTAATTGGACGATAGTTACTGGGTAGGGATTTGCTGCCTTTTTTGAATATCGGTGTTACGTTGGCTAGCTTCCACTGATCAGGCATAGTTCCAGACTGCAAGGATTTATTGAATAGTAATGTCAGTGGTTTGGAGAGCTCATTCTTAGCTTCCTTTAGAACTCTAGGCGAGATTGTATCAGGTCCAGGCGTTTTATTTACCTTGAGTTTATCTAAACAATTCAATACTTCTCTCTCTGTAACGGTGATATTGCTTAGAACATCTGAATTATCAATCTGAATCGGCGATGGTGTAGGGATATCACTGAGGTCTTCTGTTGTAAAAACTGATGCAAAGAAGGTATTGAGGGCATTACTCATTTGTACTTCGTCTTTGGTGTATTCTCCATTTTCATCGACTAACGGTCCAACAGTTGAAGTAACTACTTTTTCTTTCTGATATAACTATAGAATTCTTTCGGGTTTGTTTTACTTTGATTCGCAATATGTAACTCTAAGGTCTTTTTACTTTGCTTAATTAACTTTTTGGCTTTGCGTCGTAGCTCTACAAATTTCACCCGTTCTTCGTCATTTTGTGAGGATTTTAATCTATCATTAGCAAATTTTTTAGCAAGCAGGCAGTTTGAAATATCTTTATTCCACCATTTGGGCTTATTATTATGGCCTGGACGCCGTATTTTCGATGGTATGCAGTCTTGCACTGCTTTTAGGTAAGTGGTTTCGAATAACTTCCAAGATGTATTTATGTCGTTATTGTTAATTAAAAAGCTCCAGTCAGTTTCTTTAAACATAGCTCTAAGTTTATGGAAGTTTGCTTTCTTGAAATTAGGGACTTTTTCGATGCTACTATTTGGTTCGTTACTAGTAAACTTTAAAGTGAAAGTTATCGTACGATGGTCGCTGTTACTGAATTCATCACCAACATTCAAATTCTCTATCAATTCTTCTTTTGTTGCAAGTACAATGTCAAGAACGTTATTACCACGGGTCGGCATTCGAACAAATTGATAAAGCGAACTCTCTTGCAAGTTCGTATACAAGTCATGTCCGGAGTGTGAAGTAAGAGTATCGCCCCACTTGGTCACAGGTAAATTAAAGTCGCCAAAAATTACGGTATCTTGTGAGTTACTTACATCTGCAATTTGTTCGTAAATTTCTCGGTCAGTTTGCACTGATTGAGCTGGAGGTCTGTATATTAACGCAAGTATTATTTTTGTACCTTTATTATTCTTTATTAGCACAAAAGATGTGTCGACGTTCACAATTTGAGGTTTTGACACGAGGGTCGGGTTAAGACTTTCTTTGATATAAAATAAAACGCCACCTCCATTTTTATTTATTCGGCTGTTCTCAAACATTACATAACCGGGAAGTGAATACTCTGCTAAAAAGTCTCTATCTTGTGTATTGAGCCAAGATTCTGTTATGCCAATCACATCATAATTTTCTGTAAATACTAGTTCCTCTAAATCTGAAAATTTATTGCGTATGCTACGAGCGTTTGCATAGAAAACATTCAAAGTTTTGGATTTGGGATTCAAGGAACGGTCTTTATTCAAATTATTGGTTCTGGTCGGATCTACATTTACATTCATGGCTGTCCTCGGTCCTCGGTCGTTATCCCTGACGGTTTTGAATTTGGGTCGTGTTGGTGGAGCTTTATCCAAATTCGCGGTTCTTGACGGATTAGTATTTAATTCCTTTGTAGATTGCCGTCCTCGCTGTCTTCGGTCCTCCTTCCTGGTTGTCCTGTGCTGAGTCGATTTCTTCTCCGAAAATCCTTCACCGCATCGTTGAGAAGGCGCCCAAAACGCGCTGCTCCCACCTGGTTCAGATGAACTCCATCGTCCGAAAACAAATAGTCATCGTAGTAGAAATTGTCCCAGGTGTCGACGAATCCCACGTTCTCCTTCCTGCAGAGGTTTGCTAGACAACGATTTGTGCTGGTGGCTATGTTGTAAAATCGGCTCTCTACACCGAGCCGGGGGACGATTCCTGAGAATTCCTGTGTGTGTGTGTGTGATTCCTGTGTGTGTGTGTGTGTGTGTGTGTGTGTGTGTGTGTGTGTGTGTGTGTGTGTGCACGCGCGTGTGTGGTGTGTGAGATTTATTTTTTATTATTTTATTTATTTTTAAAGCAAACCCTCTGCAAACATTCATTGCTCGACTGGTTAGTTTCGGAGGTAGACTACTGTTAGGAAATGGCCATGGCAGGATTTATTTTATGGTTTGTATTATATTAAAACGTCAAAAAGTTAAATATTGGTTATATTATATAATATACAAATGTATGCATTTATATATGCCATGTATGGAAGCATTCATTCGTTCTTTATTACACAATTGTTCAGACATTAACTAAATTACAAATTCATCTTGATCCTATCTCTTTCTTATATTTTCAACCAACCATTTCATTTTATACTTGTGTTTATACATTACCTCTGTCTTGCACATTCCATAAGTCGCTTTATCATTATTAAGTATTCAGCCAACCGTTAGAGTTTATTAGCCATTTAATGAGTCGCTAACTCTCTATAATACACTCAATTGCATACTAATTATCTTATAGTTTCGAAAATAATCAACTATATAATTATTACATACCGGTAATTACAGTATTAACTTAAGGGGATATTTGTGTTTATTTGTATATATTTGTTCTTATATTAATATATTCATAATTTTTAGCTTCCTTCCAAGACCTCCATCAAGTGTTAAAAATTACCACCCAAAGCCCCCTTCGAGATAAATTTGTACATTTTTCGGTAGAAAAATGTCCCGGCCAAAGACAGTTTCCTCCTAAATTACAGGCTCGCTATCGCTCGCCAGGAAAAAAATCGACACCTAAATGGCACAAAAGGTTTAAAGTCGACAAGCTAATGGGGCTAAACATGAGGGAGAAGGGGTCCAGAAAAACCAAACCTCCCATTAATTAGTCGCTAACTCCTAATAATACAGTCAATCGACTCTCTCTCTCTCTCTCTCTCTCTCTCTCTCAAGATAATCAACTACATATTACACATTTGATAACTCACTAACTTGATATTGCACATACTACGTCAGGTCAATAACTCTCTCTAGCGCATTCGGCCAGTCATGAAGTATATATTGCAGGTTCGGCAACTTCGGCTCTTATTAAGGGAGCCCACCTCGCTTTTTTTCTCTTTCTCTCCCTCTCTCTTTGGCTTGTATCCATTCGGCCCCATTCGGCCTACTGTTTTAAGACGTTTACCCCCATCTAGGTGTCAATATTTACCTGGCGAGCGGTAGCGAGCCAGCATATATATATATTTTCGTTTTGACATTTGTACATTTTTCGATAGAAAAATGTCTCCGGCGAAGCCGGATTTCTCCATACAATGCTGGCTCGCTATCGCTCGCCAGGAAAAAAATCGACACCTGGATGGGGATAAACGTCTTAAAGCAGTTGGCTGAATTGGGCCGAATGGATACAAGCCAGAGAAAGAGAGAAAAGGAGAAAAAGATAAAAAAAAAAGCCGGTGACCCCCCTTAAGCTTTCGGCCTCCCAATACCCTCCAGTATTTTTATTCCGCATTCCGCTCATCATTAACAATCTTTAGTGTCCATTCAGGCAATTGCACAACAATAATGTAGGGTATGCAATTAGATATTTAAGATAGAACAGATGTAAAAAAAATACATACAGTATTCATATTAATAGAAATTCAATTATGCATATACAAAAATGAATGTATAAATATGTAAATAGGACAAATGCATTCCACATACATTATTCATAGACATAAATTGTTTAAATATGTCAATACATGGACAGATTTATTCAATTATACATAGACAAAAATGAATGTGTAGATAAATACATAAATGGACAGATTTATTCAATTATACACGGACAAAAATGAAAAACACAGTATATGGACTGAAAAATTCAATTATACGTATACAACAATTAATGTATAAATATCTAAATAAATGCACAGAAAAATTCAATTATACATAGACACAAATGAATATATGAATAAATAAATAGATGCACAGAAAAATTCAATTATACATAGACACAAATGAATATATGAATAAATAAACAAATGAACAGAGTATATATTCACTCCACACTCATTCAGTTTTTATCTGCCAATATATTCCGAGAGATCGCAATTCCGAGTTTTTATGGTAGCCTAGAAGTAGTGTATAGAGCGGGCTCGGGCGGCACGGGGCTAAAACTGACAAGCAATATGGGCCTTTGGAATTGTTTACTGACATGATTCCTCTCTGTCTGTCTGTCTGTCTGTATGTGTGTGTCTCTCTCTCTCTCTCTCTCTCTCTCTCTCTCTCTCTCTCTCTCTCAGAGCCTTCTTTTTTGCTATCCTTTCCTTCCACTGTCTCTTATTCGCGGGTTAGCTATCTCTACTAGAATTAAGTCCTGACCATCTCGCTGGGATCGTAAGGTCTGTGTGGTCAGTGTATCTATCTAAACACACACCTACACACACTGATCACAAAACACACACACACCTACACACACTGATCACAAAACACACACACACACACGCACACGCACAGATCAGGTAATATAACCGATAGATAGATAATTGGTTGATAGATAGACAGAGAGAGAGCGAGCATTCAAAAGGTGGAACGTGAACAAAATATTCATAAAAGTTTATGATCAGGACTGGAAAATGCGCAAACACACAACAGCTACCCCCCAACAAAAAAATAAAATAATAATACAGAAACAAAAGAGAATTAAAGTAAAACAATCAAAACAATGATAATGAAATCGTGTTGTATATTATAACATTTCGAAGCCTAACACACATTGATTTCAACACCATGTGAGGAGGGCCACCTTATTGACAACGTTTCTTTCAGAGGTTCATCAGGTTCATCGGATCATTTTTGACCTGGAAAAGCTCTATGAGAAACGCTGTCAATAAAGTGCTCCTCCTCATATGGTGTTTACATTCATTCTGTCAACTTTTCTGAGTATATTTGTTTTTAGCACACATGCACATTATTATTATTATTATTATTATTATTATTATTATTATTATTATTATTATTATTATTATTATGTATTATGTACCAGAACATAATTGAAATGTAGAGACAGAAGTTATAATTATTATGTTACCTCCACCAACCGACTTTACTCCCAAACTCAATTAATTAAATCAACAAATACATGTGGCAGTCCAGGGATTCGAACCTAGGATGCTCACACCGAAATTCAGTGCATTTATTCATTGCGCTACGAAGACAGTTAAGGGGAGGTTTCTAGTTTGTTTCCTACTCCTCCAGCAATCTTAAAATGTCACCCCCTTGACCCCCTCTCAAGATAAATTTGTACATTTTTCGGTAGAAAAATGTCCCGGCCGAAGGCCGGTTACTCTTAAATTACAGGCTCGCTATCGCTCGCCAGGATAAAATCGACACCTAAATTGCACGAAAGGTCTTAAAATTGACAGAATGGGGCGAAAATTCTTAAAATCACCAAACTTATGGGGGCAAACGTCTTAAAATCTCAAAAACAATGGGGATAACCATGAGGAAGAAAGGGGTCAAGAAAAAAATCCCTCAAGTGGAGACCTCCCCTTAAAGAATAAATAAATAATACGTCATGAATACCTACATAAATAAATAAATAATACGTAATGAATACCTACATAAATAAATAAATAATACGTAATGAATACCTACATAAATAAATAAATAATACGTAATGAATACCTACATAAATAAATAAATAATACGTAATGAATACCTACATAAATAATACGTAATGAATACCTACATAAATAAATAAATATACAAACAATAAGGAACATGATCAGTGACAATTACTTCATTAACGAAAACGAAACGAGGAGAAACAGTTTATATATTTTTTTATAGTAAGAGCAATACATATGAGATTAAGTGTAAGATGATGAAACAGGTATGAGACCAGGAAGAAGATGACAGTATTGAGAAAATGAAAATATGATAACAAATTAGGACAAAAAAAAACAAGATTAAAAAATGAGAGTAGAATTTTTTATGATGAAAGAAAAGATGAGAATAAAGGGAAAAGGAGAACAAAAACGTGACAAATATGAACGAAATGAGAACAAGAAGAACATGACAATAATAGTACGAGATAATAGGAAGATGATGAGAAAAAGGAGAATAAAAAGATGACAAAAATAATAATATAACATCAAGAGGAAGACAATTAAAACTAACCCTTCAATTATAATGAAGAATAATACAATTAACAGATAGGTTGACGTGTATACGGGAAAAATACATTCAAATAAGTATATGATGAAGTCACATACACAAAGGAGGTCCCTTAAGGGGGTACTACTGGTCAATGTACATATATATATATTTGAGCTTCCTCGCTAGACCTCCATCAAGCTTAAAAAAGCACCCCGTAGATCTCCTTTCAAGATAAATTTGCACACTGTTCGGTAGAAAAATATCCCAGCCGAAGCCGGTTTCTTCTAAAATTACAGGCTCGCTATTGCTCGCCAGGAAAATATGATTATGACAGAGAAATGGAGCGAAAAGGTCTCAAAATTTCAAACTAATGGAACGAACGTCTTAAAAAATCACAAAACTTGTATGCTAAACAAGGAAGGAGAAGGGGATCCAGAAGAAGCGACTACCTCCCCCATAAAATAACAATAGCAAGAAAGAGATGTAAGGCAGGCGATGGTTCGGAAGGAAGGATGGAAGGAATGGCAGCAACAAATACACATCGAACATAGGATGCGAGAAGAGACCTGAACGAAAAGGAAATATATGCGGCGGGCAGGAAGAACATAAAACAGAGGAAAAAGAAAAGAAAGACAGACCCAAGAAAATAGGAAACAACGCAAATAAATATATGTATGTTTTGTAAAAATAACACCTAGTACAAAGAACGCAAGGTAAAAAAAGAAAAGAAAAAGAAAACGTTGCAAAAACTAAACATAACTAATATTAAAAAGCACAAGAAGAAATAGCCAGACGATAAAATATATGGGTGATAGAAAGGAGAAAAAGGAAGGAAGGGAAAGAATAGCGGCAACAAATACATATCGAACACAGGATGCGAGAAGAAGGCCGAACGAAAAAGAAATATATGAGGCGGACAGGAAAAATAAAAGAAAGACAGACCCAAGAAAATAGAAAACAACACAAATAAATATACGTATGTTCTGTAAAAATAACACCTAGTACAAACAACGTAAGGTTAAAAAAAACAAAAAACAAAAAACAAACTACTAATATTATAATTTACAAGAAGAAATACCCAGACCATAAAGACAGTTATAGATGATAGAAAGGAGAAGAAGGAAGGAAGGGAAAGCATGGGAAGAAAAAGTTAACATCGAAAACAAAATGTAAGGAGAGGACTGAAAGCCAAAAGAAATATATGAGGCAGACAGGAAGAACATAACACAGAGGAAAAGAAAACACAAATAAATAAATAAAACAAAACAAAAGACAGAACCGAGATAACAGGAAGGAACAAAAATAAGTCAAAGTATGTACTGCAAAAAATTACGACTACTACACAAACGCAAGGTAACTAAACAAATAAAATAATGCAAAAACACAACATAGCTAATATACATAAGCGCAAGAATAAATACCCTGACGATGAAGAAATATAGGGATGATAGAAAGGAGAAGAAGGAAGGAAGGGGAAGAATGGGAGGAAACAGTCAACATCGAACACAAAATGCGTGGAGAGGACAGAAAGCAAAATAAAGATACGAGGCAGACAAGAAGAAAATGCAACAGAGGAAAGAACAGAAACACAGAATCAGGTTAAAAGGTGAAATAGTGAAACCAAAACAATACATATACGGAAAAATATATAAAAAAAAAGAAAAAGAAAAATAAGAAAAAAGACAAGAATTACATAAAAAAGAAAAAAATAAGAAAAAATACGAGAATTACAAAAAATAAGAAAAAAAACGAGAATTACAAAAAAAGAAGAAAAAAGACAAGAATTACATAAAAAAGAAAAAAAAATAAGAAAAACACGAGAATTACATAAGAGGTAAAATAAACAAATATGAAAGAATCGGTGAACGGAAATTAAAATACAGCAATATAAACATCGTACACAAATAGCAAGGTAGCCATAAATATTCCAATGCCAAAGAAAAGACACAAAAAGAAATACCAAGAAGATAATACAAACAATGGGTGATAACACGAGAAGGAAGGAAGGAAGGAAGGGAAGAAATGGGAGAGAAAGAATTAAACGTAGAACCCTAAATGCGAAGAAAGGACTGAAAGAAAATGGATATAAATGAGACACACAGGAAGAACAATAACACAGACGGAAACACAGGAAGATCATGCATTAAAACAACAATTAATTAAAGTTTATGGAGAGAAAAACAGGAAGATAATGAATTAAAACATAACAATATAACACAGTTTATGCCATAGAAATAACACCGAACGCAAAATTCAAGGTAACAAATCAGAAAGGAAAGCCAAATACAACAACAAATATATATAAATATAGAAACAAACAACAACAAGATATGCCCAGACGATTACAAATATATATGGATGATTAAAAGGAGAAGAAGGAAGGAGGGGAAGAAATGGGAGCAAGAAATAGGCATCGAACACACAAAATGGGAGGGGAGGGCTGAAAGAAAACGGATATGTAAGAGACACACAGGAAGAACATTTAACAGAGGGAAAAAGACAGAGCCAATGTAATAAGTAAAGAAGCAAAAAAACTAAGCAATATACGGGCAATAATATTAATATTATAAATACTAATATATTTAATAATAATAGTAATATCAATAATCATAGTAATAATAATACATAGTAATACAAATAAACACGATGAAAATTAATAAAGAGATAAACGTAAATATACTGTAGATAAATTAGGCATCGATACAAAAAGAAAAATCGCACACGGAACGCAAGGTAACAGATATATAATACATGAAGACCATGAGGCCAAGCAAACTACATTGATATTAAGAAAATAACAAAACACACTAAACAAGATAATATAACATGGATGATATTAACGCGAGAAAGGAAGGAGAGAAATGGAAGCAGCAAATGAGGCTCGAACACAAATTGCTAGGTTAAAACACAAAGCAAAAAATAAATAAATAAAATAATAAATTACAACAAATAAATAAATAAAAGGACGCCACGAAATAACAAACAGATAAATATAAAAAAACAACGAATACTATTAGAAAAAAAGGAGGAAGGAAGGGAATATATGACAACAGCCGATAAACCTCGACCACCAAATAGGCTACGAGGAAAGGAAGGGCAACAAAAGGCGACTGAAGGAAAGGGAGATATACGAGACATAAAGAAGAAGCGAAAAGAAAAAGATAAGAATTAATAGATAAAGAAATACTGAATAACTAGCCTACATAAATAGAAAATATATACAATGAAAACAATCAAGGGAAGAGAAAAATATATAGGATCTCAATATATGCTAAAAATATAGAAACGAGAGGACGCAGAAAATACAGTCTATATATAACCAATAAACCAGGACCACACAAGGCGAGAAGGGGGAAGAGTCAGACAGTTGGGCCATCTATACCAACACAATCTGACTGAAAGAGAAAGAAATGTATGAGGCAGACAGGGAGAACCAAGAAAAGACAAAAACAATAAATAACAGCCCCCCCCCCCCAACTCACACAAACACGCACACACGGTAAAATTGAATGAAACTATAACGATAAAAAATACATGATGAATAGGTAAACACAATTGAATGAAACTATAGCAATAAAGAAATACATGGTGAATAGGTAAACACAATTGAATGAAACTATAGCGATAAAGAAATACATGATGAATAGGTAAACACAATTGAATGAAACTATAGCGATAAAGAAATACATGATGAATAGGTAAACACAAACTACGTAGCAGGCAATAATACAAAACGGAGAGGGACTATTAATAGACTGAAAGAAGCACATAACTGAAAAGCGAAATTCCGAGGAGAGAGGTGACACATTCAATTATGCAATGGAAAACATATGGAACGCAGAGAATACACCAAGAAGAGAGGAAAGATACAATGACAAAACGAACAGAAAAACAAAATATATACACAAATAAAAATATAAACGAACAAGAAAAGAGGTAAATAATCACAAACTATACAAGCCAATACAAATAAATAGAACACAAAAGAAGGCTGGAAGGGAAGAACTAACATCAGTGAATAAACGAGGAACCCATATTGTGAGGAGAGGCAGAGTAAGATTATATGGATGAGCCAAACCCACAACAGGTGACTGCAGGAACAGGGAAAATCCGAGACACACAGGAGAAGCCATTAAGAGAGCAGAACTAAGAAAATAGGAAAAAGAGAATCAACACAATATCTATCGCTAAGGAACAACAGAGCAACAGCAACTACCGAGGAACTATCGAGAGATAAATGAAAAAAATAGGATGATTATTACAAGAAAGGCTAAAAGGAAGACACGTCTGTACCAAATAAACCAGGACCACAAACTGGGAAAAGAGAAAGAGGCAGACATCTAGGCCAGCAATACCAACAAAAGGTGACTGAAGGAAAAAAGAAAATACGAGACATACAGGAATAGACCGAAACACGTAGATGAGAGGTAAAATAGAGCATAGATTTAATGGGAGGTTTCTAGTTTGTTCCCTAGACCTCCATCAAGTTTAAAATGACACCCTCTAGACCCTCTTTCAAGATATATTTGTAAATTTTTCGGTAGAAAAATGTCCCGGCCAAAGGCCGGTTCCTCTTAAATTACAGGCTCGCTATCGCTCGCCAGGAAAAATTTGACCCCTAAATGACACGAAAGATCTTAAAATTGATAGAAATGGGGCAAAAGTTCCTAAAATCGCCAAACTAATGGGGCGAACGTCTTAAAATCACAAAATCAATGGGGCTAAACCTGAATGAGAAAGGAGTTCAGTAAAAAATCCCTCAAGTGGAAATCTCCCCTTAACAATCTAAGGACAGAGGAAAATAATACAGAATTAAACAACAACAACCAAGAAGTGATACAATACAGAACTAATTAATCCAAGCTGATATGTTAAAATATACAAAACTCATTATCATGCATAACAATGCTGCCGAAAATATCTAGGTAAGAAAATGTAGATAAGAAAAATACGAAGTTGATTCAAGCAAGAGGAGGCAAAGGGAAGACATAAAAAAACAAAAAAACATTAAAACGAAAAGATGCAAATATACCAGGACCACAAACTGGTAAAAGAGGAAGAGGCAAGACATCTGGGCCAGCGAGACCAACACAAGCTGACTGAAGGAAAAGGGAAAATACGAGCCACAGGAAGAACGTATAGTAGGACGAAAGAAAGAGTACAAGAAACACAGGAATAAAGTTGGAGAATCTCATAGTAATAACACAGACATGAAGTGACAAGAAAAGATAATATTAACGTTCTGGATGACAATAAAGTAATCGAAAGAGACGTAATCAAGAAGAAATGTAAACGAATACAAAAATGCAAAATACTACAGACAAAAGCACCAAAAAGAGAGGAAAAAAAGATGCAAACAGGAATAAAGGAAACTAAATACAAGCGCCATAAACATGTATATAGCAAAATGAGAAACTGAAACAATATAGAGCACATCAGCACATAAACCTTGAACACATACTACGAGGAAAAGAAAAGTCTGACATCTGGGCCAGTAAGGCCTAAAACAGCTGCCTCAAAGAAAACGGAATATACGAAACACACAAGAAAAACGTAGAAAATAGTATATTTACAGCACAGACTAAGTCATATATTGTAAGAAAAAGGAAGAATGAAGAAGATGCAAATAGAAAGACGAAATGAAGATATATAAACAAACAATTACATGAGTGTAAAGCATGAATGGAGAAGAGGTAAATAGAAAGATGAAATTAAGATGTTATGTGAAAAATAATTAATTGAGTGTAAAAAATTAACGAAGAAGAGGAAAATAGAAAGATGAAATGAAGATGATATGCACAAAATAATTACATGAGTGTAACTAAAAATGGAGGAGAGGTAAATAGAAAGAAGAGGATATGTAAAACGGCATTTACATGTATAATAACACGAGATGGAAGTAATGAAAAGTCTGTATCAATTAAGCCTGGACCACAAAGCTGCGGGAGGGGGAAGAGGTAGACATCTGGGACACCTAGACCAACAAAAGCTGACTGAAGACAAAAGGAATATATGAAGAATATAGGGAGAACCAAGAATAAGAGGGAAAGACGGAAGAGATATAATAAACTACTCTAGCAGAGAAAAGCAAAGATAAATGTGGACAAACATTATGAGGAACGCAGGGAGAACCATTAATAAAAGAGAAGACAGAAGAGACATAATACACTATGAAAAAGGCTAAGATAAATTTAGACAATATGAGACACACAGCAAGAACCTAGAATGGGAGGGATAGACAAGAACCATAATACACTATGAACAGAGAAAGGCAAAGATAAATTTAGACAATATGAAACATAGAAAGAACCAAGAACTGAAGGGAAACATAGAAGAGACATAATAAGCTATGCACAGAAAAAGGCAAACGCATATTTAGACATCATGAGACACAAAGGAAGAAACAAGAATAGAAGGGAAATACAGAAGATACATAATAAACTATGAACAGAGACAGGCTAAGATATATTTAGACACCACTAACCAAGAAGAAGCAACAATAACCAAGAGACTTAAGATGATAAGTTAATAAAAGAAATACTGTATATGTAATAATAATAATAATAATAATAATAATCATACAAATACGACAAACACTGACCAAGAAAGATGAAAAGAAAAGGCAGACAGACTCAAAGTGATACGATAAGTGAAAAAAATAGGACATTATATAAATCATACAATTACGACAAACACTGATCAATAAAGATAAGGAAAAGGGGCAGAGGGAAGAAATAACAGCCTTCAATAAACCTGGATCCCAAGCTGCAAGGAATGGAAGAATCGGACATCTGAGCCAGCGAAACAAGCAACAGCTGAATGAAGGAAAAGAAAGGAGAACAAAAACAACGAGACGGAAAGGAAGAATCAAGAATAATAACGAGAAATACTGACTAGATTAAGGGGAGATTTCCACTTGAGGGATTTTTTACTGAACTCCTTTCTCATTCAGGTTTAGCCCATTACTTTAGAGATTTTAAGACGTTCGCCCCATTAGTTTGGCGATTTTAGGAACTTGCCCCATTTCTGTTAATTTTAAGATCTTTCGTGTCATTTAGAGGTAAACATTTTCCTGGCGAGCGATAGCGAGCCTGTAATTTAAGAGGAACCGGCCTTCGGCCGGGAATTTTTTCTATCGAAAAATGTACAAATTTATCTTGAAAGAGGGTCTAGAGCAAGGGTTCCCAACCTGGGGTACATGTACTCCCAGGGGTACATTTGCACTTCTCAGGGGGTACATAGGGGTCTGAGAGAATAACCATAGTGTACAAAACATGGTGTTCTATCTACAGGCAGTATGCACAAAGTTGTATTTTTATCAATTTCCTCATTTCAGTAAGCGAAACTTATATTAAAATTTGGCAAGGATGTAGTTACCGGGTGGACCGCCCGCCTTACACTATGCGGACGCTTGCAATCATGTTCCCGTCTATTTTGACTGCCGTGGGAAACAATAATAGGTTGAAGGGGGGCTTTTGCCCCCCTCACCCCCCATGACTTATTGTCATCATCATACATATTGCCAGCAGGGGTCAAATAACAGAAAAAATATACGGGAACTTAACCGCGAGCGATCGACCTATGTAAACATGACTACCGTTGGACCGTACACCAGGATACTACATCCTTGCCTTAAAATTATATCAGTGAGGTGACTATTCCATTGTTTTCACTATTATGTGACTTCCTGCAGAATAAATATTATTCTCCTGTTATCTACAGTACGTATGTTCATATTTTCTTCTCTTTGCACGTGATATTGTTTAACCCACTGAACCCCAGCGACGACAACGTGTCGTCGGCAATGTATGTAACGCTAAACCCCAGCGACGACAGTGTGTCGTCACTGGTACTCCGGTCCTATGGCACCTAGAGGGCTCAGATTTGTATGGGAACTGTGTAAGTATCCCACGCAACCTTGGCGATGGTTGAAAATTCTCAAAGTCCAACCGTGTGCGCGTGAGCGTGCAAAAACATGGTTTTTGGGTGTTTTTGCCTTCATTTTTTTACTCTTCTAAAATCTGTTTTAGGGGGCTCCGTAGGACCAATTTTTGACCTTTTTGATATTTTTTTTTTGGTTTTTCCTTCATTCCTAACCCATTCGCTATTGATTCTGGAATATTTTTTTTGTTCAAATCCTGCCGGTCCCTGGTGGTACATTTATTTATAACTAGCTGGGGCTCAGTGGGTTAAATAAATTAACAACGAAATACAAATATCCCCATTTTTAAAGACCTGAGGATCATTTTTAACATTATTATTATTATTATTATTATTATTATTATTATTATTATTATTACTATTACTATTATTATCACTTTTTATTAATATTATTTGTATTACTATTATTATTACTATTACTATTATCATTATTATTAACCATATTTTCTGTGTATTTCCAGATGGATTTAGCAAGAATGGAAAATCCAAAAATGACAAAGAAAAATACGGAAACAAATGAAGGAAACCAATGGTAAGTCTGGCCGGAGGAGCACAGGCCCTGCAAAACCCTCCCCTCGTATGAACTCGGTTTATGTGACTGCCGGATTGATAAAACGCACCTTATTATATTTGTGATAGATCCTTCCTAAGCCGAATTTATGGAACTCTCCTTGATTTTATACCCTGTGGAGTTGATTATTGGTGAGAGATCTTTGCTAAGCCGAATTTATGGAACTGGCCTTGTTTTTAGCTCTGGAGTTGATTATTTGTGATGAGAGATCTTTCCTAAGCCTAATGACTGATAGACAGTGTTCGCCAATATTTACTCTACTTTAAGTTTATATATGAGAGGACTTTACTAAGCGAGATTAATGTTTAAATATTCGCCATGCTGCAGTAATAAGATTCAATACTAGTTAGATCCAGTATATGTGAGATATTACTTAAGTTACTCAAGAGAGAAGAATGACAAGAAGACCAGAACAAGAGAAGAAGTAGAAGAAGACAAGACGAAGGAATAAATATATGAAGAGGAAGCAGTGAAAACCATAAATTAAAGAAGATCAAAAGTAAGAATAAGAGGAGGACTAAAAGATCTAGACAAGGCGATTTGCAGAAGTTTCCGACATTTATAATAAGTATCCACATCTCTACAAATAGATATGAAGAAGCTTATAATCTTGCTATTTAGGATCTGCATCTTGACACAGTGAAAAGCTAAAGTTCCAATCTCTCCATCAAGTGTTAGAATCTGAAGCTTTGGACAATTAAGGTGTTCGTTTTGTGACAGACTAAAGTTCCAAATCTCTCCATCAAATATCCGAAAATCAAGCTTTGGGAAATTCAGGTGTTCGTTTTGTGACAGACTAAAGTTCCTAATCTCTCCATCAAGAGTTCGAATCTGAAGCTTTGGACAATTAAGATGTTCGTTTTGTGACAGGCTAAAATTACAATCTCTCAAGAATCCGAATGTTAAGCTTTGAGAAATTAAGGTGTTTGTTTTGTAAATGTGGCCCCTGTATCGAATAGTAGCCGGAGATTTTGTAGGGTCTGTGCTGCGATGGGAGTCTTCCAAACCCTTCCTTCATCGCGGAACATAAGAAAACGGGAGTCTGCAGAAAGCCGAATGATCTACACATGGCAGATCTCTTTCACATCCAACCTATCTCTTCATGTTCATGGTCCTGTCAATGCTAAGGTAGGTACAAAGTTTATCAATTAGTTGGTGATACTAATGTTGTCACCATATTAATAGTAGACCCTCTACCAGCGACGTATTTTGTATTTTATTTCAGCTACATTTAGGCGGTTTTATGAAGCTTAGGAAGGATATATGGTAGATAAAAGGATAAATTGAGATAGTCTGTAGCTTTTATTGGTAGACGTCCTTCCAAAGCTGAATAAAGTCGTCTCATGGTAGCCAAAATAAAGTGAAGAAGATGTAGTCGGTAAAGAAGGGGGTAATAGTCAAATTTACATACTATATTCTGTTTCTTTTCAACTGACGGTAAATTGCAAAGTTCCCATCAAGATTTCTCAGTTATTTTGAAGATTTTGTAGTGAAATGTAGTGCTAATTATATAAACTTGGTCTTATTATGATGCACAGACATAGTAGTTTCATATTTGTCCAACCTTAAGTATCGAGAAATTAGCTGCTCAGGGATTCACTTTATCGTCAGCTGAAAATAAACAGAGTACAGTTAATATGTGAATTATCCAAAACTAGCACATCATTGTAATCCCTTCTCATATAGTAATTTGCTCTTGGAATTGTGTCATTGTTACTACTGTTGCTAAAGATTCTTTCTTCGGAAAATGAAGTTGTATATGTGTATACTCTGGCACCTTCCCCAATTATCCTTTTTTTTATGGGGGTGGCTGACTCGAGACAGAGCCCGAATAGGGACATCACAACACATCAGAAAAACAAAACAAAACATAAACTCTCACATCTAGGTCGGTTACTTGTTGGACCGTACACCCAGATACTCTACATCCTTCCCTTAAAATGATATCAGTGAGGTGACTATTCCATTATTTTCACTATTATGTGACTTCCTGCGGCCCCACAATCTGTATTGGACGTGAAACAATCAGGTATGTATACCAACTCGAGACAGCTGCAGTACCGCCCGATAATGTCCGAGTATGTGACAGATCAAAATATTTTATAGTCACTGAGTTCATTTTATTGATAATATCAATGCTAAGATCCCCATCAGTCTACACATACATATTTCATAATAAAATAATATAAAATTGACATAATTTTATAAATTTTTATCTTAAATTGTTAGGGGTACATGGGTACCTATCATAATGCCCAAGTGGTACAGAGGAACTAAAAGGTTGGGAACCCCTGGTCTAGAGGGTGTAATTTTAAGCTTGATGGAGGTCTAGGGAACAGACTAGAAACCTCCCCTTATACGAACCGAGGGAGGAATAAATCAGAACGGACTAACTAAACAAAGAAATGAGGATAGTAAGGACAGATATAGACAGCGAGAAACAAGAACAGGTAGAACAACATCGATAGAACCAATGTGATAAGTAACAGATACAGAACATAGTTAACCCCTTCTCTACCGGCGACGTCTTATTAATATAATTTTAGCTATATTTAGACGATTTTGTGCATTTAATTAAGAAGGCTCTGTGGTAGTAAATCGGGTTAAGTCAGATAGTTCGAAACCTGTTGAGCCCCTTTTTAAACTGAATGAAATCGTCTAATTATAGCCAGAGGCAACACAGAAAAGAGGATAGTAAAGACAGATGGCGAGAAACAAGCACATATAGAAAAACAATGATAGAACCAATATGATAAGTAAAAGGATACAGAAAACTTGTAAATAATAATCACAACCACAGTACAAAAACCCCCCCCCCCAAAAAAAAAAAAAAAAAAGGAAAATCATACAAAACACGTGTAAATCATAATCATAAATACGGAACAAAGGACCCCCCCAAAAAAAAAATAAAAAAATAAAAAAATAAAATAAAAAATGACAAGAAGCAAAGAAATGAATCGACAGCCGCCAATAAACCCTAAAGACATAATGCGAAGGAGAGACATCTGGACCGGTCAGGCTATCAACAGCTGACGGGAGGAAAAGAAAATATACGAGACACGCACCAAGAACCAAGCAAAGAGGAGTCAGCTTATAAACGTAAATGTTTATAACAAAATAATATATAAAATGAGTGATATTACCAAAAAACTAACAATCATTATAAGAAAATATATAATAATAAAGATACTATAATGAAAAAACTAAAAGCTAATACAATTATAAACTGAAACTAGGAAAATAATATAGAAATAATAAGAATACAAAATATGATGAAAATACCTGTACGTGGAATAAACTAAATACACTAAAGAAACGTAATGAGGAAAATAGAGAACAAGCAAGAAATACAGAAATATACACCAACTAAAATACAGGACAATATAGGCCAGAACGAACTAAGATGATAAGGGAAATAGACAGCCAGAACTAAAATCACAAAACAAAATACACCAATAATGGTAAAAGTACAAAAGAATTAATGACAGAAAATACCAAGAAAAAAAAATATTATTCGAAAATAGAAAATCCGAGACAAAGCGGAAGAGCTAAGAAGAGAGGAAATACAATGCATATAAGAAAGCTAAACGACCTAGAAACTAGAGAGACACTCGGGAGAGCACTTACCTCCGGCTACGCTGGCGGAAATATGTGCGCTACCGATTGCCTCCAAAACAGAATTGCTTCTTTCTTGGTGCATATCCTATCTGCCTACCAAATTCCACGAAAATCGGTTAATAAAATTTGAGATATCTTGTTTCCATTCAGAAAACGGAGGCAAAAACATAACATCCGCCAAGAGGTAATAATCAAGGGTATGAAAAAGGCATATATAATCACTGGGCATATTGATAGTGCTTTACCTTTCTATCCTTGTATAAGATAGGTTTCTTATCGCCAGTTTATTAAATAAGTAACGGTACCGGTTGATTATTATGGACAATTTAACTACCGGTACCCTTTTCATATCCACAATTATTTACAGTACAGTATATACGTTAGTTGAATAATATCGCTCAGTTATTGTCGGGAAAGTGAAAAAGATACGATCGTACAAAAAGGGTTGAATGTGGTATTAATATATGTGTTCCGTGTGTTTTTCACCCCCGCACAGCCTCTTGCTTTATATAGGGGCACAATACGCCTATGTATCGAGTATTGCTCGCATTTGTGGGGAACTTCAACCCATACGGTATTTCTCGAAAGGATAAAGTAAAAAGCATTTCGTTTCATCAACTCACCTCCTCTTACTAATTCCCTACAATATATTTATACACGCTGCAATGTTGCATCTCCATCACTCTTCTACCGCTATTACAATAATCAATGTTTTTCAGATATTTCTCAGTGTTTACCCTCTCCATTACGGAGAATGGGGGACACCCGCCTTTCAACTCAATCCTACCCATATTCTGTCCAACTCTCATACCCAAGATTGAGCCGATTTAACCAGTCTTTCTTCAACTCAACAAGCAAGCTTTGTAACTCTCTCCCTCAATTTGTTTGTCCCTCATCCTATGAATTAAATCATTTCAATCTCCGTGTGTCCAGACATTTTGACTCTAAAGTACCTTGATTATGACCCACTTGTCACAGGCAGCTTTGCCATTTGCTTCCTTCATTCACAATGGAAAAAAAAAAAAAAAAATGCTGCTTGCTTAAACAAATAAAACTCCATACATAAATAAGAGCCAAGAAAAGAAACAACAAATTTCCGCCAGATTTTACGAATATACAGAGAAAGATATTACTTTGGACTGACGAAAATGTTTGGGTGGAGAAGTTACTGAACAATATATAATGTAAATATGTTGAGGCCGAAAAGAAGAGAGGGAGAGAGAAGCTGAATATAAGATTGACACAAAGGAAAAGACGATAGCAAATGCGGCACCAGAATAATATAGCTGGTGATTTCACACGAGCGATTTTGCCGGCAATTTTCGAAGAACATATTATTTCTCGCAATATTTAGGGTCTTTTTTTACTTTGGCATATAGAACTAGACCGAAATTAGAGTACGATTGGTGGTTTTAGACTAGTGATCATTTAGTTCTAAAGTGACCAGACCGGAATTGCTCAAAAATGTTGTCGGAAAATGTGTTCGTGTGACTCCAGAAAAATATGCCGAGGATACATAATGTAGGATGTGTTTTCACTTCTGTGGCGCGTGCAGGGTTGTAGGTTATTTGACGCATGTGTTTTGATTGTCTATACTGGCGAACGTTAGACGTTGCACCCTTTCTCCCTCGTTTTTAGCGTAATTTGTTTTTATATTATAAGACGTTTGGCCCATTAGTTTGGCGATTTTAAGACCTTTCGCCCCATTTCTTTGTCAATATTAAGACTTCGTGTCATTTAGGTGTCAATTTTTTCCTGGCGAGCAATAGCGAACCTGTAATAAGAGAAACCGGCCTTAGGCCGGGACATTTTTCTATCGAAAAATGTACAAATTTGTGTTGAAGGAGAGTCTTGGGCGGGTATTTTTAAAGCTTGATGAAGGTCTAGGGAGAAAACTAATAAAATAATAAAAATATACCGGAATATAAATGAGCAAATAAATGAGCCCATCTCCCCTTAAACCCTTGGCTACCGCTCTTGTGTTTATTCTGGCAGATGTTAGGTGATTGTATACAGCTTCAGAAGGATCTCTAGAAATTGTATACAGCTTCAGAAGGATCTCTAGAAATCAAACTGGTAACCCTGATCCCCATTAAACATTTAGCTCCCACTCTTTTTTTATTTTATTCTGGCTTACATTAGACGATTGTATACAGCTTAGACACAACATCAAGCAATGCCAAGAACACGCATGATTTTAATCCATACTGTACCGGTGACGTCCTTTTCATCCTATTCTGGCAACTATTAGACGATTTTGTTCAGATTAGGAAGGACCTCTAGCAATAATAAGGCTTCAAACTATCTCAACCAACCCTTTTAACTACACCAGATCCTTCCCAATCGTCTAAATATAGATAGAATAAAATATAACAAGACGTCACTGGTACTCAAAGGGTTAAATACCGGTAACCCTTTGAGTTCCACAGATCCTTCCAAAACTTAATAAGATTGTCAAATATTAGTCATGATAAAAAACAAGAAATACATTTTGGTGTACGAAGAGGCTTAAGGGAAAAATATTATTTATTTGTTTATTTATTAATTCATGCATTACCGGTACTACTATTTTTGTTTTCAAGTTTCATCCCTACCCCTCCATCAAGCTTTAAACAAAAACAAATAATAATAAATATATATATATACGGTATATACAAGTGCCCCCTTCGAGAATTTGTTTTGTATTTTTCGGTAGAAAAAGGCCCCAGCCAATGGCCGGATCCTCTTAAAATGCAGGCTCGCTATCGCTCGGCAGGGAAAAAAATCGACACCTACATGGCACGAAAGGTCTTAAAATAGCCACACTTTACTAACGGAGCAAAATATGAGAGAAAATGGAGTCTAGAACCCCCCCCCACCCCCACCCCTTTACGATATTCATATTATATAAAACATAAAATTTCACTCCCAACACCAAACACCTCTCAATGAAATTAATGAAAGCATGAAATGCAAGCAGAAAATATTTTAGCTTTTGTGTTGTCTGGGCAGCTGGATATATATATATATATATAAACTGAACTATAGTGACATTGAGGTAGGTACAAGATGTGTGCTTTCTTTTAATCGTAGCAGGACGGTTTATGGACCCTAAACACGTATTTTATTAAGACTTTAAGGCGGCCCTCATTACACTTTAGAGGGTACTTTGTCACCAAATTGCCTAGTTTGTTGCATACTGCAGGTTTTGATATTAATGAAACAGCTCTATGGTCATTGTAATTGATATATAGATGGATAGATAGATAAATAGATAGATAGAGAGAGTGAGTAAGTGAGTGAGTGAGAAGGTAATGTGTGAGACTCCCCATGATCGCCTGGTAAGACTGACATGTTGAGGACCATTCAAGCTAGAGATCCTTTAGTATATATTGATTACCGGTATTCTATAGGAATCAAAGGGGTAAGGATTTCTCTATTATTATTGGTATTATTATTATTATTATTATTATTAGTAGTAGTAGTTGTAGTTGTAGTAGTAGTAGTAGTAGTAGTAGTAGTAGTAGTAGTAGTAGTTGTAGTAGTAGTAGTAGTAGTAGTAGTAGTACTACAGTAGTATATATTTATTTATTATTTTTTTGTTATGTTCCAATCTCCCTTCAAATAAAGGCTTTTCATAGTCTGCACAGTCAATTCATTACGATTTGGACAACAATTGAACACTAACCTCTATGTTTCAGAAATAACTAGAGTAATTGAATTAATATGTCTATCACTTGCGAAAAGTCGGCCTGAGAATAGGTATGAAAATGCACAGCCTATTTGCTGTAGCCCTTTTTTTTAGTTACAGAGGTTAGTGGTTACGATGTCTTGCCTATACCCTGTTTCTTTTCCGCTGACGATAAATTGAATCCCATAGTACCTATTATATCGATACTTAATTAATGGAAAATATGAAACTACCATGTGTCTGCATCACATTGAGACCAAGTTTATATAATTAGCATCACATTTCACGAACAAAATCTTCAAAATAACTGATAAATCTTGATAGGAACTTTGTAATTTACCGTCAGTTGAAATTAAACAGACTATATTTATACTGAAATGGACTGTAGTGGTCTAGGAAGTCAGACTAAGCCCAGCCGGTTGCTAAACTCATTATCTGATTCATCATCTACTTAGACTGCTTTAAACTTCGTGTGTCCAGGCATTTTGACTCTCACGTACGTTTAATTTGACTCTTTTGCCACTCTTTCACCTTTGGGGGAGACCATTATTACAGGCAGCCTTGCCTTTTGTCTCCTTCACTCACATTAAATAACAATAAACATAAATAAAACAATAAATAAATGAGGAAGACTTAAAGGACACATATCGGGCAATTATTTCAGGGTACTTACGTACTATAAGAATAATATTTTCAGGGGGCGATGTACGGTATCTTATATAAACTGGGAAACTTAAGACTAGAATAGATTACACGGTCACAGTATAGCAGGTTTAAGGGGGTGGGGGGGGGGGGGGGGGGTAGGATTAGCCTAGGGGACAAACTAAAGTACATTTTTCGAATATGGCAGAAGCAAGCAAAAGCCTCAATAATAATTAAAATATAATAACCCACAAGGCATCGTATCGGATAGCGTTAAGGGGAGGTATTTAGTTTGTTCCCTAGACCTCCATCAACCTTAAAATTACACTCTCTCGAGTCCCTTTCAAGATAAATTTGTACATTTTTCGGTAGAAAAATTTCCCGGCCAAAGGCCGGTTCCTCTTAAATTACAGGCTCGCTATCGCTCGCTAGGATAAAATAGACACCTGAATTGCACGAAAGGTCTTAATATGGGGTGAAAGTTCTTAAAATCGCTAAACTAATGGGACAAACGTTTTATAATATCAAAAGCAATGGGGCTAAACATGAGGGAGAAAGGGGTCAAGAAAACAATCCCTCAAGTGGAGATCTGCCCTTAAGAGTCAAGCTATGTAACTCTCGCCATTGTTCCATGTACAATTTTTCTATATACAGTATATGTAAAATTGTTATATCAGAAAGCTTACTAACACACACACACACACACACACACACACACACACACACACACACACACACACACACACACACACACACACACACACACACACACATTTTTAAGACTGAAACACAAAATCAAATTATATATGCGTATGATTTTTGTGTGTCTCTGAAAAAGTTATGTGAAATGTCAAGATTGCCTGTCGTGTCTGCCAATAATTAAAATACTCGGACAGCCGATACGAAGGCACGGTCGAATTAAAATGCTTGGACGAACTGGTAATATGTTATTTTGTTTAGTAATTATTGAGGATTTTGATTGATCCAGCCATTTTCGGTAATGTGTTTTAGTTTGTACACTGGGTTAACAAAAATGCCTTCCCAGACTTCCTTCAAGCTAAAAAAAAATGATAAAAATGTCCCCACCGAAAGCTGATTACAAGTTCGCTATCGCTCACCCAGAAGAAAATCGACACCTGAATGAGCTGAACCGTCATATTTTCGCCAAGCTAATGAAGTAAAGCGTTTACAATCTCCAAACTAAGGGACTGAAACAGGGAAGGTCAGAAAAGATCGCCCATGGACCAAATAGGGTAAATGAGTTCAAATCATAGGAAGGAGGAAAGACAGACTAAGGGAAACACTTTCGGATTTACCAATAGCATCAACCTAGGGAATAGCATCTTTTTTGTTGTTGTCAATGTTCACTAAACTGTTACTATATGCCATTGCCATTCATATTCTTTCATTTGTGTCACATAATTAACATACTGATATCTTGAATGAAAATATGTAATTACAAATTCCTAATTAGCAACGTTTGGTTTGAAATATAATGCATTCGAAATATCCATTAAAGCTTACAAAAAAAAAAAAAAAAAAATCAATTTGTGTCAAATAACCAGAAAATGAGAAACAACAGCAGTTGAATGTCAAGTTCATCAACTTAATTTATTCAGCGTTTAGCTCATATTCTCGAAATAATTCGAAGTGCTTGTATAGCTTATGCAATCAGATATCATCATAAATTATAATAAACACAATTATCTATACTGAACTAAAGTTACCAATTTCTATTATTGGCTAAGGAGGGCATGGGTTGGGGAAGAGGGGGGAGGGGTGTTCTAGGTCATCACACGAGACATTTATCCTCAACATTTGATCCACAACTTGATTTTGGCAACATTTTGAGACTTTTGCCCTGACATCGATAACTATAGGCCTACTCGATTTTGTGTTTAACTTGGCGACAATGTTCTCCTTTAGCAGTTCATTTCTCGATAAGTAATGACAGAATGAGGAAGTACTCTGTCTCTTCATCATTATTTTGGCCAAGTTTTCGTAGTTAACATAATTAGCTATACAAACATTGCAATATCCGAGTAATTAAGATGGAAGCAAAGCACTTTTTCGCCAATTTTAATAATAATAGGCTATAGAATGGAGGTAGATTATCATACCTGTACGTGACAAGATTACTATAAAAGTATATTCCAGATGCTGCCATATCAGTTTTACAGATATAAATGATGGAAAAGTTCTCGTGTGATAAAATTATCTCGTTCGAATAATGAATGTTTTGAATGTTTGAATGTTTTGAATGTTTTGAATGTTTGCACTAGAAGCTACACAAGAATAAAATAAAAAAATTGTGTGAAAAACAATAGCTGACAAAGGGAATTCCAAATAGTTTCCACTTTGTTTGTAAGCTGGTAAATCCCAGTGCACTACATTTGATATTTAGGTATCTTGTTTTGAAGGACATGTACAGTTGCCCACATAAGTTCTAGTCCTTTCCGCGATCTTAGGTTAACTCATCTGATTTGTCAACTGATGATGGTTCACTTTTTGTCAACTGATGATTAAGGGGAGATGGTTCACTTTTTGGGCGATTTTTGCATGTATTAATTATTTTTCTAGTTTTCTTCCTAGACCTCCATAAAAAAAAAAAAAAAAAAACAGCCATTATATCCCCCTTCTAGATTAATTTGTACATTTTTGGCCCGGCCGAAGGCCGGTTCTTCCAACATTACAGGCTCACTATAGTTCGCCAGGGAAAGAATCGACACCTAAATAGCACGAAAGGTCTAAATATTGACGAAGAAATGGGGCGAAATGTCTTAAAATCGACTAACTAATGGGGCAAACATCTTAACATCTGAAAACAAGTGGGGCTAAACATGAGGGAGAAAGTGGTCCAGAAAACCGGCCCATCCCCCCTTAAAAGAAACCACACTCGCAACTCATTCACATTTTGTTCTACTTTCATATTATTTTTTTTTTTTTTTTTTTTTAAGAGACAATGAACGGAGGAAGGAAAAACACAGATAAAACAAAAAGGTCCATGTGCCTAAAGGCATCCTCCATTCATAAAATGTTTGTAACAACTGGATTTAAACATTTGTTGATTGTAAGTTTGTGGAAAGCAATTCGAGGGAAGTGAATTCCAAAGAGTAGTAGCTCTGGGGATAAATGAATTCTGATAAGCAGAAGTTCTGCATTGTGGAGGAGAAAGTGTAAATTCATGGGCGCTCTCAGCTGCCCTAGTTCTACGGGGAAAGATGTGGAGAGGCGGCACAATTGAAGCAAGTTCCTCGGAACAATTGCTGTGAAAATATCTGTAGAATAATGCAAGGGATGCAACGTTTCTTCGTATGGCTAATGTAGGAAGGTCCTGTGTGATTGCAGGGTTATTGATTAATCTAATAGCTTTATTTTGAATTTTGTCCAACTGCCTCAATGCAACCACTCCACTTCCACCCCACAGAGGTGAACAGTAATCCATCTGAGAGCGCACATGACTTTTATATATTACGGCCAACTGCTCGTCAGTGAAGAATTCGCGAACTCTGTACAGGAGTCCCAGTTTTTTAGAGGCATTCTTAGCAATGCTTCTAACATAATGTGTCCAGCTCAAGTTAGTAGTTAATGTTACACCGAGAATGTCAATACTAGGGGAAGTGGGAATATTTACATCATTAAAAAATATATGGGAGTCAGTGAGATTCTGTCGGTTAGAAAATTGAATGTACTTGGTTTTCTGTGCATTAAAGGAAACTAGATTCTCTTGTCCCCATTCATTAATTCTAGAAAGGTCCTGGTTCAGAGAAATTGCAGTGTTTATTTTTGAATTTATAAGATCGGGTTGGGTGAAAGAATTGGTAAATGTGAAGGAACTGTGGAGTGTTGAGTCATCTGCGTAGGAATGTATAATATTATAATATCACGACGAATAACATAACTTATATGGCAACTGTACCTTATATAACAGTGTTGCTAAATAATATTATCACAAAGCCTCGTGCTTAGTCAGGCTTACATTATAGAAAACATTATTAGTGAGAGAGAGAGCGCTAATGGTGCGATATCGTGTGTGTGCGTGCGTGGGTAACACTTATATTCTCGTTCAAATACGTTTATTTGTGTGATTAAAACACACACACACACACACACACACACACACCCACCCACACACACACCCACACACCCACACCCACACACACACACACACTGGACTGGTAATCCAATGGACCCGGGTTCAAATCCCGATATGTCACTGGGAAGATATCATTGGGATGAAATTTGTGCTGTACCTAGTATCAGTGCATTACCACAAAGCCCACCGAAACGCCAAATAAATACCCTCATTGTTCCCTGATTAAATAGCACTGTATGAATATTCTCATATTCAAAATATGCTACAGGGGTGCAATGCCTAGCAAGTTCATAGCTCAATATTCAGAGATGGGGCTGCTTTGGGCCGTGAGTGAGCAACTAAGCCCCATGCATCCTGCGAAGGCAATACGGTAGGGGCTGGTTGCAGCTAAAAAGTGTTCACATGTCTCACCCCCTAGACTGGAACGAGACCTCATAGGCTTCACCGTTCAATCTAGAACGGTTGAATGTACAGGCTCTCAGCCTATGCCCGAGAGGAAGTAGTTGAAAAAAAAAAACACACACACACACACCCAAACACACCCCACCCACCCACACCCACACCCCCAACTACTAACACACTAACACACTAACCCATCTGTCCCCTACTAACTTCCTAATCCTGCCACGGACATTAGTTCCAGGGCAGTAGTTCCCTTTCCAATTTTCCCTTACCCACTCTAAAACACTGTTTGGACACTTGATCCTCAGTGTTTTGGAGGACAAGCAGCCTAGAGGGGGTCACTAGAACTGTTGTTGCTTGATTTCCTTTGTACTCCTTTGTACCCCACCCGCCCACCCACACACACCCACCCACCCACCCACCCACCCACACACACACATATTGACCATCCTTCCTGCCGTTCCTCTTAGACGGCACACACACACCCACACACCCACACAACAAACCCCACCCACCCACCCACACACACACACGCACTA
This sequence comes from Paralithodes platypus, assembly GCA_032716605.1. Classification (NCBI taxonomy): domain Eukaryota; kingdom Metazoa; phylum Arthropoda; class Malacostraca; order Decapoda; family Lithodidae; genus Paralithodes; species Paralithodes platypus. The sequence continues at coordinate 31,701,889 of CM064545.1, forward strand.
ACCTCCATAACAGCCTCCCCTCTCCTTCCATACGTCCCCCTTGATTACAAATTCGTCTCCGGCCCAACAATTAAGGTGGAGGCCGTCTGGGGAGCTGTGTGTGTGTGCGTCTGTGTGTGTAAGCTGATGATGGTGGCAGTGAAGGATGAGTGTTCGTACGGGATTAAACAGTAAAGTAGATTGGGAATAGGTTTTATGCAGATACATTTACACACATTCTCTCTCTCTCTCTCTCTCTCTCTCTCTCTCTCTCTCTCTCTCTCTCTCTCTCTCTCTCTCTCTCTCTCCTGATGATGGTGGCAGTGTGAGTGTTTGTATGGAATTAGACTGGGAATAGGTTTTATGCAGACACATTTACACACAAACTGACACAAACTTTCTTTCTCTCTCTCTCTCTCTCTGTCTGTCTGTCTGTCTGTCTGTCTGTCTTTCTTTCTTTCTCTCTCTATTCTATAGAAAAAACAAAATGTTTAACCTCAGTGAATACAACACGTAACCTTGGCTGGAAGTTAGAATGAAAAAGGTTCAGCACTAGTATTTGTGGAAGCTTTTTTCACATGGAAGTTCTGTTCTACCTGGAACAAATTTCCCGCAGAAGTTGTAAATAGTGTTTCAGTAAAGCAGTAAAGCAGCAAAGCATGCTCTGTAGTGCACTATGCAATCTCGCTCTCTCTCTCTCTCTCTCTCTCTCTCTCTTGAAATAAGCATAGCTAAAGATAGTAAAACTAATCCTAAGCAATTTTACAGATACATTAACAGTAGCAAACAAATCAAAAGCGGGATAGGACCCATACTTAACACTCAAGGTGTTCTAGAAACAGATAGCAAAGACATAGCCTCTACACTTAACAATTATTTCAGCTCCGTTTTTACCACTGCTGCCAACACGAACACTCCACAAGCTACTAATCAAACAAGCAACATTGTGCTCCCTGACTTCAAAATTAGCCAATCAAGCGTCACTAGACAGATTGAATTACTGAAAATAAATAAATCTCCCGGCCCAGACCTATTCATCCCTAAAATCCTAAAAATAGTCAAAGATGAAGTTGCCGAACCCCTAACCAAAATGTTTAACATGTCACTCCAACATGGACAATTACCCACTGACTGGAAGACAGCGAATATTACACCAATATTTAAAAAGGGAGATAAAAAACAACCAGGGAATTACAGACCCATTAGCTTAACTTCCGTTGTTGTAAAACTATTAGAATCAATTATAAGAGACGAACTTGTACTTTTCATAGAGAATAATAATCTTATTAATAATAGTCAACACGGCTTCAGAGCAAAAAAATCATGCCTAACGAACCTTATCGAATTTTATGACAACCTATTTAAGATTAATGATTTTACCAAAAGTCTTGATATAGTGTACTTGGACTTCCAGAAGGCCTTCGACAAGGTCCCTCATAATAAATTACTTCAGAAGGTCGAGAATCTAGGAATACAAGGCAACACACTTAATTGGATAAGGAATTGGTTAAGCGAAAGAAAACAAAGAGTAATTATTAATGGAGTGGAATCAGAATGGACTCCGGTGACTAGTGGAGTCCCACAGGGTTCAGTTCTGGGCCCATTATTATTCATAATATATTAATGATTTAGACAACGGCATTAATAACATAATTTCCAAATTCGCCGATGACACTAAAATAGGAAATGCAATAATATCAGAAAGCGATAGAAGTAGCCTGCAATCAGATTTAAACAAGATATCAGAGTGGTCAGAAAATTGGCAGATGCCCTTTAACGTAAACAAATGCCTGATACTACAAATAGGCTCCCGAAACAACAAATACGAATACCATATGAATGGAGAAAAGATAAAGAGCGTATCACAGATAAAAGACCTAGGAGTGCTTATCAATGAAAATCTAAAATCTACAAGCCAATGCACCGCAGCATCTAACAAAGCAAATAGAGCGCTAGGTTTCATTAAAAGAAATTTTCATTGTCATAGTAAAGACATAGTTGTACCACTATATAAAAGTATTGTGAGGCCACATCTGGAGTATGCTGTGCAGTTTTGGTCTCCCTACTTAAAAAAAGACATAGAGAAACTAGAATCCGTTCAGCGTAGAGCAACAAAGTTGATCCCTTCCCTTAGAAATAAGCCATACAATGAGAGATTAAGAGAACTCGACCTGTTTTCGCTTAAGAAACGGAGAATACAGCTGATAGAGTGTTTTAAGATACTAAAAGGCTTTAGTAACGTAAATTCTAATAATCTATTTAAGATAGCCAAAGAAGGTTCCACAAGAGGAAACAAATTAAAACTAACAGGCAGGAAAGCGAACCTAGACATAACTAAAAATTTCTTCACCCACAGTATTATTAATGAGTGGAATAAGCTCCCTAATGAAGTTATTGACAGTGACTCGATATACACATTTAAAAAAAGGTTAGACACATATCACAGAAAAGTTGGTCTGCAGTAGAAGCTGATCACTGATAAGAGAACCTGGCGGAAATGAAAACAATTTCAGTTGGAAAAGGGGGAAAAAAAAAGAAAAAAAAGGGAAGGTGTGCATGCCTTTTCCTTTCCATTTCTAACTATACTATAAATTCCTTCAGGCGATTTCCAAGCCCTGCAAGGTTATTCACTTCTAACTATTTTCATGTACGGCATATTGCCGGAGGGAGCGGAGGGTGGGGAGAGAGCCTTCATCTTTGCTATCCTTTCCTTCCACTTTCTCTTAGGGTTGCTATCTCTATTAGGATTAAGTCCTGGTCACCTCGTAGGGATCGTAAGATCTGTGTGGCCAGTGTATCTATGTAAATCTATGTAAATCTCTCTCTCTCTCTCTCTCTCTCTCTCTCTCTCTCTCTCTCTCTCTGTAAAGTGCCATGGGTCGCCATCTCATCAGAGCAGGGGCAGCACTATTACAACACGGGTGGATGGGAATGGCATGAGCATTACACCAGCGGAAGGAAAGGGATGGCTGAGGGTAGAGAGAGAGAGAGAGAGAGATCCCGTACAGTCACGCAGAAAATTTCGCGGACCCTTTTATTAACCCTTTGAGTACCAGCGACGTGTGTTATATCTTCTAGCTATATTTAGACGATATTTTGCAGCTTAGGAAGGATCTGTGGTACCGTAGTTAAAATGGGTTGGTTGAGATAGTTTGAAGTGTTCTTATTGCTAGAGCTCCTTCCTAAGCTGAATAAAATCGTCTATTACTTGCCAGCATAGGATGAAAAGGGCGTCCCGGGTACTGAACGGGTTAATAGTCACTATAGTCGGTTTCATTCAAACTGACGGTAAATTTGAATCCCTTGACAGCTAATTTCTCAATACTCAATGGAAAAATTATGAAACTTCTATGTCTCTGCATCATATTAAGACCAAGTTTATATAATTAGAACTGCCTTTCACTAACAAATCTTCAAAATAACTGAGAAATCTTGATGGGAACTTTGCATTTGGGAAAATAAAACAAAAAATAAAAAAATAAACAGACTAAAGGCTAATTTAGTCTTTAGAGTGTGAATTATGGATGGAATTTGCTTTGCATTATATATTAGTGTATCGCATTTTTAGTTTGTTAGACTTAAGAAAATACCTCCCCAGACCCCCTTCAACTAAATTACTCTCCTAAAGCCCTCTTCAAACTAATTATGTACATGTTCGGTAGAAAAATGTCCTGTTTCTTCTAAATTGCAGGCTCGCTATCGCTCGCCCAGGAAATAATCGACACCTAGGTGAAATGAAGTTTCTTATAATGGCCAAACTAATGGAGCGAATGTCTTAAACTCTCAAAACTAATGTGGCTAAATATTAGGGAGAAGGGAGTCCAGACACCCCCACCTCCCTTTAAGGGGAGGTTTTTAGTTTGGTCCCTAGATATCCTGCAAGCTTAAGATTACACCCCCTTGAGCCACTTTCAAGATAAATTTGTACATTTTTCGGTAGAAAAATGTCCCGGCTGAAAGCCGGATCCTCTTAAATGACAGGCTCGCTATCGCTCGCCAGGATAAAATCGACACCTAAATGGCACGAAAGGTCTTAAAATTGATAGAAATGGGTTGAAAGTTTTTAAAATCGTCAAAATAATGGGGCGAACGTCTTAAAATTAGAAAAACAATGGGGCTAAACATGAGAGAGAAAGGGGTCAAGAAAAAAATCCCTCAAGTGGAAATCTCCCCTTAACCCTTTCAATCAGATGTCATTATTGTTTTATTTTAGCTACACTGTAAAATATCAAATGTAAAGAAAGGCATATACAAATAATTGGTTATATTGATAGTGGTTTACCTGGTTATCCTTACTTAAGGGGGGTGACCTGCTTTTTGTTATTTCTGTCCTTTTCTCTCTTTCTCTGGCTTGTATCCATTCGGCCCCATTTAGCCAACTGTTTTAAGACGTTTATCCCCATCTAGGTGTCGATTTCTTCCTGGCGAGCGATAGCGAGCCAGCATTATATGAAGAAATCCGGCTTCGCCGGAGAAATTTACAAATTTAGCCTGCTTTCAAACAAAAATAAAAAATATGCTGGCTCGCTACCGCTCACCAGTAAAAAAATGACATCTGGATGGGGATAAACGTCTTAAAACAGAAAGCTGAATGGGGCCAAATGGATACAAGCCAGAGAAAGATAGAAAAGGACAGAATAAATACAGGTCACCCCCCTTAAGATGGGTTTATTACTTCGAATTTACCTGCATAAGGTTATATCATTCTGGACAATTTACTTGCCCCTTTCATACCTTCCTAAGCACACATTATATTGATCGTACAGTCGCGCTAATAAGTGATGTCTCGGCACCAAGTAAATTTTGATGAATAATTGGTATCAGCAATATCCAAGCTTCATTTCTTCATATCGAGTGAAATATACAAACATGTTCCTACACTTACCCACCCTATTCAACATCTGACAGACATTACTACAGCACAGAGCAAGCCAAACGTAATGACAGCTGAGACATGACTTATTAGCGCCACCGTACCTACAGACGAGTTTATTTAGTTTAGGAATAACATCTAAGAATCTCAATTAACCTTCTTCCTTTGACATATCTTTGCTATACAAATATTACATAAATATATACAATTTGTAGCTAGATTTAGTGAACCACACTTTGGCGTCATCTGTTTGAATGGGTTAAAAGCACACTCAAAAATTTTCAAATTTGATGTCTGTAAAAATTTCTCCCATCTCTAAATTTCGTACAAATTATCGGATTGTACTTTCCTTAAGGGAGCCCACCTCGCCTTTTTTCTCTTTCTCTCCCTCTCTCTTTGGCTTGTATCCTTTCGGCCCCATTCAGCCTACTGTTTTAAGACGTTTACCCCCATCCAGGTGTCAATATTTTCCTAGCGAGCGGTAGCGAGCCAGCATATATATATTTTTGTTTTGACAGCAAGCTAAATTTGTAAATTTTTCGATAGAAAAATGCTCCGGCGAAGCCGGATTTCTCCATACGTTGCTGGCTCGCTATCGCTCGCCAGGAAGAAATTGACACCTGGATGGGGATAAACATCTTAAAACAGTTGGCTGAATGGGGCCGAATGGATACAAGCCAGGGAAAGCGAGAAAAGGAGAGAAAGATACAAAACAAAAAAGCCGGTGACCTCCCTTAAGTTATTTGGGTTAATTATTGATCTGGGCTGAGCACTATATTCTGCCTCACTACAACCAAACCTGGCAGATCGCGGTGGCAGGTCATTTTGCACTATGTTGCACAAGAGACATCAGCCACATTGATATGATGTCACCGGTACACTATGACATCTTCACTAACATATAATATTAACCCTTTTAACATTGTGACGCCTTTCTGAAGTTTATGATATATATACCACGTTCCAAATAAGTAGGCCAAAACTCTTGGAATATTAACTTCTATATCATACAACCGATTATAGTTATCAAGCTAATATTTGTATCATTTGGAGATGGTCAACCATGGAATACGTATGGAATTTTACACTCCATTTGCTCAAGCCCTTTTTGAGTTACAGAGGTTGGGGTTCGATCTCTGGCATAACTTTTTGAAACGGTATATAGCTAACATTATACAATTGTATACAGCTTAGAAAGGATCTCTAGGAATCAAAGGGGCGCCGACTATTTTAATAAAACCTCACTCCCTCAAGTCCTTCTTAAACTAAATACAATCGTTTACTGATAACCAGAATAATACAGCCTTTTATTATTTTGTACTACTCAGAATTCCAAATTATCCCAAATAGTGTAGTAGTTAATATTATGGTGTTAGAGGTGCTTACATAAAGGTGTTCGGTGTTGCTAGTAGGCCTATACGAGAAAGGTCTCAAAATACAGACCTTTAATCTTATTTGTAATGTTTGTACTCAGAAATTCAGAATCCCAAATAATCCATTAATAGTGTAGTGAAAATGATGGCGTTAGAGGGGCTTATAAAAAGGAGAACTATGGGAAGAGGATTGGGTTTAGTAGGAAAGAATGGTAGAGATTGGGAGTTGAATCAGTTGCTGTTCGCTGATGACACAGCATTGGTGGCGGATTCTGATGAGAAACTGCAGCGGGTAGTCAAAGAGTTTGGTGTGGTTTGTGGAAGGAGGAAACTGAAGGTGAACGTCAATAAAAGTAAAGTAATGGTGTGTAATAGGGGAGAGCATAGGGTGAATCTAGATGTGAGGCTGGATGGGGAAATATTGGAACAAGTAGAGTGTTTTAAATATCTAGGAGGAACGATAAGCAGGAGTGGAGGTATGGAAGTGGAGGTAAAACAGAGAGTGTGTGAAGGAAGGAAGGTTTTCGGAGCAATGGGAAGTATGTGGAAGACGAGAAATCTCGGAGTGAAAGTAAAAAGTGCACTGTATCAAGGAATTGTTGTGCCAACAGTGATGTATGGGGCTGAGACATGGGCTCTGAAGAAAAAGGAGAAAAGAGGGCTGGATGTGATGGAGATGAGCTGCTTGAGGAGTATGTGTGGAGTTACTCGTAGAGACAGATTGAGGAATGAAGAGATACGTAGGAGAGTGGGGCAGCAGGAACATTTGTCAGCCAGAGTGGACAGAAGGGTGCTGAGCTGGTATGGTCATGTTGAACGAATGGGAGATGAAAGGCTTACAAAGAGAATATGTGAGTCAGGTACAAGGGGAGATAGAAGGGCAGGAAGACCCCCATTGAGATGGAGAGACTGTGTAAGAAAGGCTTTGGATGATAGAGGAATGACTATAGATCAGGCAGGGGAAGTGGTGGTGGACAGGAGTGAATGGAGAATGCTTGTGAATAGTTGAGTGAACACGTGGTCATTTGGAGTAAGGGGTCGGGCGCAAGTTCGACTAGATAATAGTCCATCAGGCGCCTGGCCCGGGGGGACGATTAATATGAAGGGTGTGCCTGGAAGTGTGGTGGGAGGGCTTGTGGCTTTGGCTCCGCTGCATGTCTGCCTGCCGAGATCGGAACCTCTCCGGGTGGTCAGGGGCCGGGGGAGTGCTGGAGCGACCTTGGTAACCCTGGTCTCTGGGTCTTCTCCTGGGTGACCTGGATGTGTGTGAGTTTGTGTTTTTTATCTGTGTTTATTTTTTGTTTTATGTTGTTTTTGTGTTTTCCCTGTTCTTGCTCTGTCTTGAGTCGGCTACCCCCAAAATGGGGATTGGGCCTGAGCATATAGATAGATAGATAGATAAAAAGGTGTCCAATGTTGATATAATGCGACAAGGCTCTCAAAATACAGCCCATTATTTTTATCTTATGTTTTGTACTCAGAATCCCAAATAATACAACATATTGTAGTGCAAATTATGAAGTAAGAGGGGCTTACATAAAGGTGTCCGATGTTGTTAATATATACAAAAAGTATCAAATTACAGCCCATTATATTATATGTATAGTTATTCATGTACAGTATATATACCGGTATATATTTATATTTAATGATCTATTAGTAGGCCTACTCAGAATCCAAAAATAATCCAAAATAGTGTAGTAAATATTAGGTGGCGTTAGAGGGGCTCACATAAAGGTGTCTGATGTTGGCATAACTTGAAAAAGAAAGTCTCAAAATACAGCCCATATTGTAAGGTAGGCTAGTGAATATACTGGCGTCGTAGCGGCTTACATAAAGGTGTCCGATGTTGTTATTATAGGAAAATGTCTCCCAAATATGAAAATGTCTCCCCAAAATATAATATAGCCCCTTATTTCCCACCCTTGTTATCTCTCCTCCTTCTCCCGAGTTCCTCCTTGACTTGACCCTATCTTAGCTGATGGGGGTCTTTCTTTGGTTTCCCCTGATTCGCCCTTGTTGACGTTTCGGTTTTTCAGATTGGTGATTGTATGGACCTGGAGAAGGCCTATGACTGAGTGGATAGAGAAGGTATGTGGAAAGTACTTAGAATAAACGGAGTAGATGGCAAGTTGCTGAAAGCAGTGAAGAGCATGTATGAGGGTTCAAAGGCGGCAGTACGTGTGGAGTATGAGCAGAGCGAGTTCTTTGACCTGAATGTTGGGTTGAAACAGGGGTGTGTGATGTCCCCGTGGTTGTTTACTGTATATATGGATGGAGTCATGAAAGAAATACTAGGAAGAGCAGTGGATGTTGGTGTATCGCTGAAAAGGGAGGGAAATGAGTGGAAGCTGCCCATACTGCTGTTTGCCGATGATACAGTTCTGATGAGCGATAATGAACGAGAGTTGCAGGGTCTGGTAAATGAGTTTGGAACAGTGTGCGAAAAACGGAATTTGAAGGTAAATGCAGGGAAGAGCAAGGTTATGGTCTTCGAAAGGGGTGAAGTCACAGAGTGTGAGGTGAAGTTGAACGGTCAGGCTATGGAGATCGTCAGCTCTTTTAAGTATCTGGGCAGTGTGTTGAGTAAAGATGGGACTATGGATGAAGACGTGCGGGAGAGGGTGCAACAGGCGAAGAGGGTTGTAGGAACGTTGAAAGCAGTAACAAGAAATAGGGTGGTCAGTATGGAAGTGAAGAAGTCCTTGCATGACAGTGTGGTAATCCCGACACTAACTTACGGAAGCGAAGCATGGACGTTCGGGAAGAGACTTAGACCAAGAGTGAGAGTGGTGGAAATTAGTTACTTGAGAAGTGCGTGCGGAGTTACATGGAGGGATAGACAGACGAATGAGGAAGTAAGAATGAGGTGTGGTGTGGAGGTAGATGTGCTGGAAAGTGTGAAAAGGAACAACTTGAGATAGTTCGACCATATGGAATGTATGGAAAGTGAGAGAATGACTAAGAGGGTGTACGAGAGCAAGGTGGAAGGACAGAGAGGGAGAGGTGCACCGAAGGAGAGGTAAAAGGATGGAGTGAGGAAGTATATGAATGAAGGCGGTGCTGGTTGGGAGGAGGGGCGTCGACTGACTGGGGACAGAGGTGCATGGGGGCGGTTCGTTCGTGGCCACCCCTTCGGGGATCACGGCGTCAGGCAATAGATAGATAGATAGAAGAATTTTCGACCCATTCAGATAACGCGTTTTTCATATCGAGCGATATCGAGCCTGCAATTCATGAATAACCGGCTTGGACATTATTCTACCGAGAAATGTACAAATTAAGACAGTTAGCTACACGTTTCGCCACTATTTTACAGAAACTATTATTATAAAGGTGATCTATGTTACTAATATATGCAAATTTTCCCCAAATATAATATAGCCCCTTATTTTCCACCCCATCTAATGCGATTTTAAGACGTTTTATTCTTTTTGTTTGGCGATCGTATACAGCTTCACTCCACTCAGATATTCTAGCTTTTCCTGGCGAGCGATAGCGAATCTGCAATTATGAAGTAACCGGTCTTTGGACGGGACACCTTTCTACCGGAAAATGTAAAAATTAATACAGTTGGGTAATGGGTACCGTACACGTTTTCTCCACTACTATACGGTACACTATTTTATAAAGGTGTCCAATGTTGCTATTATGTGAAAATGTGACCATAATATAATACAGTGGCTTATATAAAAGTGGCCGAAGTTGTTAAAGGGAGCCCACGTCGCTTTTTTGTTTTTCTTTTTCTCCCTCTCTTTGGCTTGTATCCATTTGGCCCCATTCAGCCTACTGGTTTAAGACGTTTACCCCCATCCAGGTGTCAATCTTTTCCCGGCGAGCGGTAGCGAGCCAGCATATATATTTGTTTTGTTTTGACAGCAAGCTAAATTTGTAAATTTTTCGATAGAAAAATTTCTCCGGCGAAGCCGGATTTCTCCATACAATGCTGGCTCACTATCGCTCGCCAGGATTAAATCGACATCTGGATGGGGATAAACGTCTTAAAACAGTTGGCTGAATGGGGCCGAATGGATACAAGCCAGGGAAAAAGAGAAAAGGAGAGAAAGATAAACACAAAAAATCCGGTGACCCCCCCCTCTTAATATACTGAAAATGTCCCCCAAAATATAATATAGCCTCTTATTTTCCACCCTTGTTATCTCTCCTCCCGAGTTCCACTTTGAATAAAAGGGGGCCCACCTCGATTTTGTTCTCTCTCTCTCTCTCTCTCTCTGGGTTGTATCCATTCGGCCCCATTCAGCCAACTGTTTTAAGACGTTTATCCCCATCCAGGTGTTGATTTTTACCTGGCGACCGGTAGCGAGCCAGCATATTATTAAATATTTTTGATGACAGCAGGCTAATTTTTTACATTTTTCGATAGAAAAATGTCTCCGGCGAAGCTTTTCATTCTCCATACAATGCTGGCTCGCTATCGCTCGCCAGGAAGAATTCGACACCTGGATGGAGATAAACGTCTTAAAACAGTAGGCTGAATGGGGCCGCATGGATACAAGCCAGAGAAAGAGAGAGAAGGAGAGACAAAAAGCAGGTCACCCCCCTTAATCTTATCTCAGCCAAGGGGAGTCTTTCTTTGGTCCCCTCCCCCCTCTCCCCCATTGCCCACACTGAAGGTCTTAAAGTTGACAACGAAACGGGGCGAAAGGTCTTAAAATCGTCAAACTAATGGGGCGAACGTCTTAAATTCTCAAAACTAATGAGGCTAAGCATGAGGGAGAAGGGGCTCCAGAACCCCCTTATTTGTAAAACTTAGTGTTGTGCTAATATGTTAAATAATTTCGGTATATATACAGTATAAGCGACCACCATTATTTACTCACAACAGATATTCGCGGATTATTAAGTTATTCCTTATTATATTCTAGCTACTCATTCCTTTTCTTCCCTGCCTAAATCCTTCTTTCTGTCTCCTTTTATTTCCCTCCCTCCTACTTCCCTCCCTCCTTCTACTTCCCTCCCTCCTCCTACTTCCCTGCCCAAATTCTTCTTTCTGTCTCCTTTTACTTCCCTCCCTCCTACTTCCCTCCCTCCTCCTACTTCCCTGCCCAAATCCTTCTTTCTGTCTCCTTTTACTTCCCTCCCTCCTACTTCCCTCTCTCCTTCTACTTCCCTCCCTCCTCCTACTTCCCTGCCCAAATCCTTCTTTCTGTCTCCTTTTACTTCCCTCCCTCCTACTTCCCTCCCTCCTTCTACTTCCCTCCCTCCTCCTACTTCCCTGCCCAAATCCTTCTTTCTGTCTCCTTTTACTTCCCTCCCTCCTACTTCCCTCCCTCCTTCTACTTCCCTCCCTCCTCCTACTTCCCTGCCTAAATCCTTCTTTCTGTCTCCTTTTACTTCCCTCCCTCCTACTTCCCTCCCTCCTTCTACTTCCCTCCCTCCTCCTACTTCCCTGCCCAAATCCTTCTTTCTGTCTCCTTTTACTTCCCTCCCTCCTACTTCGCTCCCTCCTCAAATTGTGAACGTCGACACATCTTTTGTGCTAATAAAGAATAATAAAGGTACACAAATAATACTTGCATTAATATACAGACCTTCAGCTCAATCAGTGCAAACTGACCGAGAAATTTATGAACAAATTGCAGATGTAAGTAACTCACAAGATACCGTATTTTTTGGCGACTTTAATTTACCTGTGACCAAGTGGGGCGATACTCTTACTTCACACTCCGGACATGACTTGTATACGAACTTGCAAGAGAGTTCGCTTTATCAATTTGTTCGAACACCGACCCGTGGTAATAACGTTCTTGACATTGTACTTGCAACAAAAGAAGAATTAATAGAGAATTTGAATGTTGGTGATGAATTCAGTAACAGCGACCATCGTACGATAACTTTCACTTTATAAACTTTACTAGTAACGAACCAAATAGTAGCATCGAAAAAGTCCCTAATTTCAAGAAAGCAAACTTTCATAAACTTAGAGCTATGTTTAAAGAAACTGACTGGAGCTTTTTAATTAACAATAACGACATAAATACATCTTGCAAGTTATTCGAAACCACTTACCTAAAAGCAGTGCAAGACTGCATACCATCGAAAATACGGCGTCCAGGCCATAATAATAAGCCCAAATAGTGGAATAAAGATATTTCAAACTGCCTGCTTGCTAAAAAATTTGCTAATGATAGATTAAAATCCTCACAAAATGACGAAGAACGGGTGAAATTTGTAGAGCTACGACGCAAAGCCAAAAGTTAATTAAGCAAAGTAAAAAGACCCTAGAGTTACATATTGCGAATCAAAGTAAAACAAACCCGAAAGAATTCTATAGTTATATCAGAAAGAAAAAAGTAGTTACTTCAACTGTTGGACCGTTAGTCGATGAAAATGGAGAATACACCAAAGACGAAGTACAAATGAGTAATGCCCTCAATACCTTCTTTGCATCAGTTTTTACAACAGAAGACCTCAGTGATATCCCTACACCATCGCCGATTCAGATTGATAATTCAGATGTTCTAAGCAATATCACCGTTACAGAGAGAGAAGTATTGAATTGTTTAGATAAACTCAAGGTAAATAAAACGCCTGGACCTGATACAATCTCGCCTAGAGTTCTAAAGGAAGCTAAGGATGAGCTCTCCAAACCACTGACATTACTATTCAATAAATCCTTGCAGTCTGGAACTATGCCTGATCAGTGGAAGATAGCCAACGTAACACCGATATTAAAAAAAGGCAGCAAATCCCTACCCAGTAACTATCGTCCAATTAGCTTAACCTCAGTTGTATGTAAAATGCTAGAAACGGTCATAAGAGACAGACTCGTAAATCACTTAGAGGAAACTAACATACTTAAAGATACTCAACACGGCTTTCGTGAAAAACGTTCCTGTTTAACAAACCTCTTAGACTTCTTCCACGATATCCTCAACCTCTACGATGAGAGTAAAGCTGTAGATAATATATACCTTGATTTTCAAAAGGCCTTTGACAAAGTTCCCCACAAACGTTTACTGCTAAAACTAAAAGCGCATGGAATACAAGACGGTGTGTTGAAATGGATAGAAAATTGGCTCAGCGACAGAATGCAAAGAGTAATCATAAACGGTAAGGCATCTAATGGACCAAAGTAAGTAGCGGGGTACCCCAGGGATCGGTACTAGGACCAATTCTCTTTCTAATTTACATCAACGACATAGATGACCTGTACAATCTCAAAATTTGCTGACGATACAAAAATTGCAAATAGCGTACTCTCAAAAGATCAAGTTGACGATATGCAACACAATCTAGATAAATTGTCACATTGGGCCCAAATTTGGCAAATGAGTTTCAATGCGGATAAATGTAAAGTACTACATATCGGATACCTAAATGAGAAAGCAAACTATTCGATGAATGGCACTCAGCTTAAGAATGTAAACAGAGAAACCGATCTGGGAGTAACAATATCGAGGAACCTAAAACCGAGTCAACAATGTTCAGAAGTTGTTAAGAAGGCAAACAAAATAATTGGCTTTATAGGCAGATCATTTGAGCATAAATCCAAAGACGTAATCCTAACCCTTTACAATTCCTTAGTCCGCCCTCTTCTGGAATACTGCGTTCAATGCTGGTGCCCTTATTACCAAAAAGACATAAACAAGCTAGAACGAGTTCAACGTAGAGTTACCAAAATGATACCTAGCCTAAGAACAAACCATACGAAGAGCGTCTTAGAGAATTAAATCTATTTCCTTTAACCCAGCGCAGATTAAGAGGTGACTTAATTCAAGTGTTCAAAATCATCAAAGGCATCGACAATATGAACTGTAGTAAGTACTTCACTATCGACCAATCTAATTACACGCGGGGAAACGGTTGCAAAATTATTGGTAAATCTTTTAACTCACACGAATCTAAGAATTTCTTCTTCAATCGAGTTGTCAACTTGTGGAATGGGCTTCCCCGAGACGTTATAGACTGCAGCACCGTTGATTCATTTAAATTCCGCCTAGACAAATATCTCGCATCAAACCCGCGACTGACTGCATTTGTAATTGAATAACTTTATTTTATCCTCCCCTCAGTTACTAACCCATGTGTCCCCTACTAACTTCCTAGTCCTGCCACGTTAGTGGCAGGGCAGTAGTTCCCTTTCCAATGTTCCCTTACCCACTCTAAACCACTGTTTGGACACTTGATCCTCAGTGTTTTGGAGAACAAGCAGCCTAGAAGGGTCACTAGATATGTTGTTGCTTGATTTCCTTTGTACTCCTTTGTACTCATTCTACTTCCCTCCCTCATTCGTCTACTTCCCTCCCTCCTTCTAATTCCTCTTTCCTTCTACTTCCCTCCCTCCTTCTACTTCCCTCCCTCCTATTTCCCTCCCTCCTTCTACTTCCCTCCCTCGTTCTACTTTCCTCCCTCCTTCTACTTCCCTCCCTCCTTCTACTTTCCTCCCTCCTTCTACGTCCCTCCCTCCTACTTCCCTCACTCCTACTTCCCTCCTTCCTTCAACTTCCCTCCATCCTTCTACTGCCCTCCCTCCTTCTACGTCCCTCCCTCTCTTCTACTTCCCTCCCTCCCTCCTCCTACTTCCCTCCCTCCTCCTACTTCCCTCCCTTCCTCCTCCTACTTTCCTCTTACTTATTCTTACTCCTCCCTCGTGCTTGCTCTCCCTCATTTTCCACATTTCTCGCCACAGGGCAGTTTATAACATTAAGCTTATTACTGCAGACTTTATCGTTGCTGTGGGGGGAGAGAGAGAGAGAGAGAGAGTGTGTGTGTGTGAGAGAGAGAGAGAGAGAGAGAGAGAGAGAGAGAGAGAGAGAGAGAGAGAGAGAGAGAGAGGATGAGAGAAGGCAACAATATAAGAGAGAGAGAGAGAGAGAGAGAGAGAGCTTGCAACATGTGTTCTGTGCCAGCCTTATATTACAAATGCATATATTAGGCCTATATACCAGGCCCTTTAATTACAAAGTTAACTTAAAAAGCTGTACTTTTCATGAATGTATAAAAATACAGAGATGAAATATGTTGGAGTTATATATGGAGTGAGGAAGTATATGAATGAAGGCGGTGCTGGTTGGGAGGAGGGGCGTCGACTGACTGGGGACAGAGGTGCATGGGGGCGGTTCGTTCGTGGCCACTCCTTCGGGGATTGCGGCGTCAGGCAATAGATAGATAGATAGATATATGACTAGGTCAGTAGAATTATTTGTTGACTGTTTTATGAATCCTGGACTTCTTCAGTAAGATGCTCTCTAAATTGCAAAGCTATTGAGTTTGTACATTTTATATTTATATTGCAATGCTCTAAACAATTGCCATTATAGGTTTTCAATCATGAACTTTGCATAAAGTATAATATTATCTCAAGACAATTTTCTTAAGACATTTACTCTAGTGTCCAGATGAGTCCTAGTGTTCAGCGGTACCCCATTCATGTTTTGATATCACTTGGCCGGGATCCAACTCAGAACTGGACATATTTTTACTACACTCTTTCCTTTGAGCCTTCTTGTATAGTTTTGCTGTATTTCTTCTAGTTCTTAAGGGGAGATGGGCCGTTTTTTGGTCTGTTAATTCATTTATTCCTTTATTTCTTAGTTTCCTCGCTAAACTTCTATCAAGCTTAGAAAAACTCCTAGACCCCCTTCAAGATAAATTTGTCCATTTTTCGGTAGAAAAATTTCTCTGCCGAAGGCCGGTTCCTCTTAAAACTTCAGGCTCGCTATCGCTCGCCAGGAAAAAAGCGACACCTAATTGGCTCGAAAAGTCTTAAAATTGACAATGAAATGGGGCGAAAGGTGTTAAAATCACCAAACTAATGGGCCGAACGTCTTATAATCTCAAAACAAATGGGGCTAAACATGAGGGAGAAAGTGGTCCATAAAACCGGCCCATCTCCCCCTTAAGGGGGTGTTTACTCTGGGCCCCCCTCTCCAATAGTCACCGTAAATTTAATTAGTTACTGGCTGATATGAGATAATTTTATTCAACCTAGGAAGGGGAAAAAAAGGCAATTAGATCAATTTATTCAACCTAGAAAAAAAAAAAAAAAAAAAAAAAAAAAAAAAAAAAAAAAAAAAAAATCCAGACAACAGTATTTCAATCGGCCCCCAACTCGGATCAGATCAGATGAAGGTATTGAGGGATAAGCCTTTACAACGGCACGTCGTAGCTACTTTCCACTTTTTCTATGTTTTTCTGAAGAGTGTAGAGAGGGGAGAAGGGGTGTTGGAGAGAGAGGAAGCTGTTGGAGTGGCTTTGTTATGTTGTTATGTTGTTATGTTATGTTTTCAGGTTGTAACTGGAAACTGGCAATATGCGGCCGTAGATTTTATAACTGATTTTGTTATCAGAAACCAAGACCAAAAACAGCCCATCATACTCGACCGCTTAAGGAGGGATGGTTCACTTTTTGGTCGATTTTGTATGTATTCATTATTTTTATAGTTGCCTCCCTAGACCTCCATCAAATTAAAAAAAAACAAAAAACATCCGTTACATCCCCCTTCTAGATTAATTTGAAAAAAAATTCGGTAGCAAAATATCCCTGCCGAAGGCCGGTTCTTCCATCATTACAGGCTCACTATCGTTCACCAGGGAAAAAATCGAAACCTAAATAGCACGAAAGGTCTAAATATTGACGAAGAAATGGGGCGAAACATTTTATAATCGATTAACTAATGGGGCAAACATCTTAACATCTGAAAACTAATGGGGCTAAACATGAGGGAGAAAGTGGTCCAGAAAACCGGCCCATCCCCGTATTGGCTGATAACTGAATACAATCGCGTACTAACAGCCAATAATAAACCCTTTGTTTCTTCTGGCTATTGTTAGACGATTGTATACAGCCTGAGAATGACCCCTAGCAATCGAAGGGGTAAAATCGATCTCAATTAACCGTTCGACTCGCGTTGATCCCTCGTTTACTTTATAATATCGTTTACTAATAGCCAGAATTAAAAAAACAAAAAATTACAGGCTCGTCATCGCTCTCCAGGGGAAAAAATCGACCCTCTAATGGTACGATAGGTCTTCATATTGATAAAGATATGGGGTGAAATGTCTTAAAATCGCCAAATTAATGGGCCGAACATCTTAAACTGTGAACACTAGTGGGGCTAAACATGAGGGAGAAGGGGGGGCCAGAAAATGAACCATCCCCCTTCATATGTTTTCTGACTGGCAGTACGGTACCTAACATTATTCAGCTTCGGTGTCACCTCTTGGGCAGTTGGCCCCATTAACCCCTTCTGTACCGGCAACGTGATATTTGTTCTTATCCTAGCTATATTTAGACGCTTTTGTGCAGTTTAAGAAGGACCTGGGGTAGTAAAATGGGTTAAATGAGAGAGTTCGAAGCCTGCCAATTGCTAGAGGCCCCTTTTAAACTGAATACCATCGTCTAGTAGTAGCTAGAATAAAGTTAAGGAGGGTCACCGGCTTTTTTGTTTATCTTTCTCTCCTTTTTTCTCTTTCCCTGGCTTGTATCCATTCGGCCCTATTCAGCCAACTGTTTTAAGACGTTTATCCTCATCCAGGTGTCGATTTCTTCCTGGCGAGCGATAGCGAGCCAGCATTGTATGGAGAAATCCGGCTTCACCGGAGAAATATTTCTATCGAAAAATGTACACATTTAGCTTGCTGTCAAAACAAAACTATATATACTGTATATATGCTGGCTCGCTACCGCTCGCCAGGAAAATATTGACACCTGGATGGGGGTAAAAATCTTAAAACAGTAGGCTGAGTGGGGCCGAATGGATACAAGCCAAAGAGAGAGGGAGAGAAAGAGAAACAAAGCGAGGTGGGTTCCCTTAAAAGGACGTCGCCGCTACAGAAGGGGTTAATTTGTATACACCAGGTGATATTATGTATGGAAGAAAAATTACTATGACTGACGTAGAAGTGCATAATTAAATAATAGTTAAATAGTTCAATAATATGACCAATTAACGGTTTTATAGTTTAATATTCTTGTAAGTCAATCATACTAGGATTTCTTATATACAAATTAATGTGGCCAACTGTACATTGTCTCTGTCCAAACCCTGGAGCAGATCCAACTAACCTTCACCCTGTTCTTCTTCTTCTGTCAATACACAATCTCGAGGGTATGCAGATATTGGCCAATGATCACTTTTTCGATATGCATAGGTGGGTTCTGATGGTCCTTATGTGGTGCGTGGAGTGGGTGGTAATAGTGTGGGTGGTGCTGGTGTGAGTAGGTGTGTGGGTAGGTGGGTGGTACTGGTGTGGGTAGATGGTCCTGTTGTGGGTGGATGAGTGGGTTCTGATAGTACTTATGCGGTGGATGGGTCAGAGTGGGTGGTTGGGGACTGTTGTGGGTGGTGCTTGTGATGGTGGGTGGTACTGGTGTGGGTGGGAATAGTATGGGAGTGGGTGGTGGTACTGGGGTGGGTGGGTTGTACTAGTGTTGGTGGGTAGATGGTACAGGTGTGGATGGGTGGGTGGTACTGTTGTGGTTGGGTGGTACTTGTGTGGGTGGGTAGGCGGTACTGTTGTGGGTGGATGTGTGGGTAGTACTTATGTAGCCTATGAGTGAGTGAGGGATATATATATGTGTAAGTGGATGAGTAAGTGGTTTTATGGGTGGAGTATGTGTTGGTTAATGGGTGATATGGTGCTTGTGTGAGAGAGTGGATGAGTGAATGAGTGAGTAGGAGGGTCAGTGAGTGGGTGGATAAACGAGTGGGCGGGTGATTGAGTGAGTGGGTGAATGAGTGATTAAGTGGGTGGGTGATTGGGTTAATGAGTGGGTGGGTGAGTGATTGAGAGGGTGAATGATTGGGTGGGTGAGTGAATGTGTGAGTAGATGGATGAGCAAGTGGGTGGGTGAGTGATTGAGAGGGTGAATGATTGGGTGGGTGAGTGAATGTGTGAGTAGATGGATGAACGAGTGGGTGGGTGGGTGAGTGAAAGAGTGAATGATTGGTTCGTTAAATGAAAAACTCACATCCAAATACGTCTTTAAGCGTAACATTTACAATCAGTGAGTGCTACTAACTATAATTTATGATCCAAAACCTTGTAAAGAAAGAGAAACCACGGAAAATATTGTTATTAGTACACATAAAACAGTGGATAACAATATTAACCCTTTCACCACCATGACGTAATTTTGATATAGTTTCTGGTCCAACCTCTTGGCGGGTAAGATGATATTTATAAAAAAAAAAATCAGTTATTATTCAGGATTTTGCTTCCTTTTGTCATTTTCGAGCCATGTATTATAGATTGTCCCCTTGGCTAGCAAAAACATCTTCCCAGAGTTCCTTCACACTAAAGAATGCCTAACCAGACCCCTTTCAAGCTAAATTTGTACATTTTTCGATAGAACATTATCCCGGCCGAAGGGCGCTATCGTCTAAGTTTCAGGATCGCTAACGCTTGGACAGATATTTGAATGGGTTGAAGCGTCGTATTATCGTAAAACTAATGGGGTGAAACGTCTTCAACTCCAAGCTAATGGAACGCAACAGGGAAAGTCCTAAAAGACCCTCCTCTGACATACTAAGGTTAAGAGTAAAAATGGTATCACACAAGCGATTTTCCCTCAATTTTTTGCGTCAGCACTGAGGTCAACTATTTCAAGATTGTGTCACCTATATATAGTCGGTTTATTTTCAGCTAGCAGTAATTTGCAATGCCTTCGCCTTAATTACTCAGCCATTACGAAGATTTTGAAGTGATATATTGATTTAATGATAAAAACTTGGTATTTATGTGAATGAGACATAATGTAGAAGTTTCCATAGTCATTCCATTAAGTATCGTGAAATCAGCTGCTATCTATCTATCTATGTGCTCAGGCCCAATCCCCACTTTTCCTTTTTTTTTGGGGGGGGGGGGGGAGCGACTCAAGACAGAGCAAGAATAGGAACAACACAAAACACAACAGAAAACAATGAACACACAAAAACAAAACACAAATTCACACACATCTAGGTCATCCAGGAGAAGACCCAGAGACCAGGGTCACCAAGGTCACTCCAGCACTCCCCTAGCCCCTGACCACCCGGAGAGGTTCCGATCTCGGCAGGCAGGCATGCAGCTGCTAAGAAATTTAATTTACCGTCAGCTGAAAGGAAATCGACAAATTTATTCGTCTATCTTCAATCTAGAGTCTGTTAGTTCCCAGTTGACGGTATATTCAATCCAATAGCAGCTGATATCTCGATACCTACTGGAAAACTTGGAAACTATTCGGTCTCTGCGTCGTATGTATGCCAAGTTTTCACAATTAGCAAAATATCTCGAAACAATATCTACGCAATAGTTAAATAATCCAGATGGGGACATGGACATTTGCCGTCAGCTGGGAAAAAACAACAACAACAACAACAACAACAACAACAACAACAACAACAACAACAACAACAACCTTCTGATACCAGTACAAAAAATTCCAGAAATGTTGCAGGAAAAATGTTGACCATCGAAATTTGACGATAAAAGCTCTCGTATACTGAGGAATGAAATGAGAGCATCATGGGAAATAGAAGAAATGAAAGTCAATTATATTTCTGAAAACGATTAAAGAGCAGAAGGATATATTGCAAGGAGAGAGGATAATAACAATGTATCCCCAGAAAAGGAAGACGGGATAGAAGAAGATGGGAAAGTAAAGAGAAGATATGTGATAAACAACAACAACACTGGTGATGGGCTGGTCTATCAGAATGAGAGCTGAGCGATCTCTGCCATACCCATAGCTTACCCTGCCATACCCATAGCTTACCCTGCCATACCCATAGCTTACTCTCCCATACCCATAGCTTACTCTGACTGTTCCTTTTACTTATATATTTTCTAGATCTCAAGTGACGGCGTCTCTTCCGTGGATTGACCTCCCTACTGCCAACCTAGAGGTTGGCAGATTGGGAGCCAAAGCGTCACATTTTGTCTTTGCCCCTCATCTTTCCCTTCATAATTGCTGAAGGGCACAGGGCCTTGGGTAGGGCTTTGGTTTCCCATAATTTCTGAAGGGCACAGGGCCTTGGGTAGGGCTTTGGTTTCCCGGGCGTTTCCGCACCCTCCTCAGCTCCCCGCCTTGGAGTGGCTTCGGTCACCTGGGCTTTATTAGTGGTACGCAGGGAGGGTTTTATGGGGGCGCTCGGTTATGGCCTTGCTTGGGACCTTGGGGCTGCTCTGCCCGACAGCCTGGAGAACAGCAACAACAACAACAACAACAAAAACAGCAACAAAAACAACAACAATAATAATCTATATATCTATATACTCTGGCACAAATCCATTTTTTTTGATTAATTGAGGATGGCCGACTGGAGACATAATAATAATAATAATAATAATAATAATAATAATACTACTAATACTAATACTAATAATAATAATAACAACCAGACAAAAGGTGGAGAGATAAGAATGGAACACTGCTGGGATAACATGGCAAATTTTGGCAATATCTTATGAATCATGGAATAAATTAAGGGTAGCCTTTGTTAAACAGTGGCTTCCTAATGGTTAATGGTGATGATATCGCTATGTAAATATTCCTCTCGCCCTAAACACTCTTCAATGGTTTGCAGAGAAACTAGGAATAGCAGTGAATTATTCCTTTTAATTTCTTAAAGGTGTGTGGGCAAAACCTAATAAGCATTTTAAGGGGGTAGTGCTTGTTTTTGGGTGGTCTATATATTTATGTACATATTAATTTTTTAGTTTTCTCGCTAGTCTTCGAATCAAACTTAAAAAAAAAAAAAAAAACCCTAGACCCCCTTTCAAAGTAAATTTGTACATTTTTCGGTAGACATTCCTTTTAAAATTACAGGCTCGCTATCGCTCGCCAAGAAAACATCGACACCTAAATGGCACGAAAGGTAATAATATTGACGAAAAAATGAGGCGAAAGGTCTAAAAATCGCCAAACTAATGTAACGAACGTCTTAAAATATCAAAACTAGTATGCTAAACACGAGGGAGAAGGGGATCCAGAAAAAACGACTACCTCCCCCTTAAAATGTACACTACATAAACGACTACCTCCCCCTTAAAATGTACACTACATAAAGGCTACTCTAAAAGCAACAACAACGTAAACTAGATGTTTTTGTGTGATATTCTCTCTGCTTATTTTCTTGGTGTCTCCGCAGTACCGAGTCCAAGAGATAAATTCCCTCCAAACTTAATTGTACTCTGTATGAGAGAGAGAGAGAGAGAGAGAGAGAGAGAGAGAGAGAGAGAGAGAGAGAGAGAGAGAGAGAGAGAGAGAGAGAGAGAGAGAGAGAGAATAGAGCCAGTGTGTTTCAAGCGGAGTAAAGAAGAAATAAAACACTAGTAAAGAGACACAAGGGAGATATAAAAATGCAGCTTACGTCTAGGTGTGTGTGTGTGTGTGTGTATGTGTGTGTGAGAGAGAGAGAGAGAGAGAGAGAGAGAGAGAGAGAGAGAGAGAGAGAGAGAGAGAGAGAGAGAGAGAGAGATATGGTATATTAATGCGAATGTGGATGTCAGAATATGTGCTGTGATACTAAAATGATATATATACCAAATTATTTGATATTTTAATCTTTAGCGTACATTCGATTTTTTGGATTGAACTTGCTTTTCAATAAATAGTATATATAGGTTTGTAGTTGATATATAGAAAGATATATCATAAATTCGTTTCCAGATATAGGTTTCCTTAATTAAAAATAGAGTAGGCCTATACAATGTTGGTTTAAACAGAAGAACTTTTTATGGAATTAAATGTATTTATTCATATACAGTAGTAAGTTAAATTATTCTTGTAATTTCATTTATTTATGGTCATATACTAAGCTTTTTACTTTCACATTAGGCTATCGAGATAAATTTTAAATAACTCTTAATACGTTCAATATTAAAGATCTGCAGTTAAAAGAATACGGTTCGAAAGCAGTTTCCAGTTTAAGGGAGCTAACCTCGCTTTTTTTTTATCTTTCTCTCTCTCTCTTTGGCTTGTATCCATTCGGCCCCATTCAGCCTACTATTTTAAGACGTTTACCCCCAACCAGGTGTCAAAATATTCCTGGCGAGCGGTAGCGAGCCAGCATATATATATTTTTGTTTTGACAGCAAGCTAAATTTTTACATTTTTCGATAGAAGAATGTCTGATTTCTCCATAAAATACTGGCTCGTTATCGCTCGCCAGGAAGAAATCGACACCTGGATGGGAATAAAAGTGTTAAAATAGTTGGCTGAATGGGGCCGAATGGATACAAGCCAGGGAAAGAGAGAAAAGGAGAGAAAGATAAAAGTAGCCGGTGACCCCCCTTAAAGGACTGGTTGAGGAGGACGTATGTGTGTATGTTTTTCTTTTAGGAGGTCTTTCCCAATATTTACACAATCCTCTTGGCAGCAACAAGAAACATTACATATTGTCATCTCATTGATGTGGTAAAATGTACAGTACAGTATATAGATAACAAACATGGAGCTTCCGTGTCTTTCTTTTATGTACTCCTATTATTTTGTATTGCCTTGTTGTTCATCATTTTCTTCTTCTTCCTCCTCTTCTTCCTTAGTGTCTTCCCTAGGCTACACACATCCACTGCACGCAAACGTTCCGTCCTCTTCAAGCCGTTATATCCCCCCCCCCACCCCTCCCCTCCCCTCCCCAGAATACTGCGGTCAAGTGTTTTTCGCCTCCTCATCTCTTCTCAGGAGTCCCCCAAGCGGCCGACCTATAAAGTTGTTCTCGTAACTCCTGAACCTTTATGTCTGGACGCTCGAGAAGTGTGTGTGTCTGTTTGTCTGTGTATGTGAGAGAGAGAGAGAGAGAGTGTGTGTGTGTGTGTGTATGTGTGTGTGTGTTTGTGTGTGTGTGTGTGTGTGTGTATTTTATGTGTCAACTCTGCCTTCGGATATAGGTTTATAGTCTGTAAATTCGATGGTTGAACATCATGAAGTCAGGAGGTCTTATTCCAGGTATGGAGTGAGACGACGAGACAGACAAGTCTTTGCAACCAGCTCGTTCGTACTCTTGTCTTCACATTTTCAACCTCTCGAGGCCACATCAACATTATCTCTCTGATATTTGTTATTTCTTTTAATATTTTTGAACGACACTTTCTCTCCCACCTCCTACTGACGTTCTCACTCACTTGGTACGGTCTCCACAGTATACTTTGAGTATTGGAATATTCATTCGACACTAATGTAAGGAAAACCGCTAGGGTGGTTCTTATGACGTGTTGGTGGTGGTTTTTGGTATTGTACTTTAAGGGGGGATGGGTAGTTTTTCTGGTCCCCCCTTCCTCATGTTTAACCCCAATAGTTTTCAGATTTGATGACGTTCGGCCCATTAGTTTGGTGATTTTAAGGCTTTTCGCCCCCATCTCTTTGTCAATATTAAGATATTTCGTGTCATTTAGGTGTTGAGTTTTTCCTGGCGAGCGATTGCGAGCCTGTCATGTAAGAGAAATCGGCCTTTGGCCGGGAATTTTTTCTATCAAAAAATGTACAAATTTATCTTGAAGGAGGGTCATGTTTTTTTGAAAGCTTGATGGAGGAAACTAAAAAAATAATATTAAGATACATTAATTAGGAAATATATACGTCCATCCTCCCTTAATTAACACATTCCAACCCAATAATATCTTCCCATTGACACATCAGGAGTTGAACCTCAGGACTTTAGGACTACTAGCTAAGTCGTAAGACCACACCACCACACCTGCCCTAGGGATGTCGTAACTTTCACTCACTTGAATTTGTATCGAACCCAAACGAAATAAAACAAAACATGCTTCATTATATCCCAAATGGTTCAGATTTTGGCTTTAAAAGTTCAGTAATTTTAATGTGTGTCTACTAAATAATTATTCAATATTGTACCTTTTTATGCCTGGTATTACCAATGTGTACTCAAAGTCCCGAATGGATGCCTTCACAAGGCCGATATTTCCGCCATTTTGTGTCCGATTAGTGTCATTGATGGCTAGTTATAACACATTACGGACAACCCAAAAAAAAATCCAGGACCCTTCAATGCCATATAAAATCTATACCGGTTTTACCTGTTCAATTGGATCGCGTTATTAGGCAAATTATATGCTTTTGAACCAGCTCAACGAGCATCTATGTCAATTAACCCGCTGACTTCCAAAATAACTTCATAAACTGAAATGTGTCCAGGTTTGATATATATATACTGTATATATTTATATATATATATATATATATATATATATATTTATATTGAGAATATATCACAAATACACGTGAGCCACTAAATGTTTCTAGTCCCAGTGGGGATCGAACCATCGACCACCAGAACGATAGCCGACGCTTTAGACTGACGTGGTGTAATTGATTAAAGCGTCGGCTATCGTTCTGATGGTCGATGGTTCGATCCCCACTGAGAGACTAGAAACATATATATATATATATATATATATATATATATATATATATATATATATATATATATATATATATATATAAATATATATATATATATATATATATCAAAATGATAAGAGACAACATAAGTGGATGATGGCCATTTACTTTGTAAATGCATTTTCAAGCCGATGATAAACCCTGTTAAATGTCCATTATATACCGGGTAATCAAGATGCCTGTTACCTGGGCCTATTGTGTGTCTTTGTAATGATTTATTGGTACCGATACTTTATGAACATATCAAATATACTCTATCTTCCATTTTCTAGCCAAATTACTCATAATATCGATCCTATCTCCTCCATTTTGCATCCTGATACTTGTTTGCTCTAATAGGCCAAGCACAATCTCCTCCATTTTGCATCCTGATACTTGTTTGCTCTAATAGGCAATCAAAATCCTCAATAATAATTAAACAAATAACACCACAATGATCCCGAAAAACGTCAGATAGGCTAATGGTAAAGGAAGTTTGGTGACAATTGTAAATCTCAGATACCGCGAATCACCATTGTTGTGGTAATTACCTTCATCAACGAATTTGGACGGAGGTTATGTGCATTCTTAATTACTTATTATTTGATAAGCATAACACATAAATATAATGGAGAAAATGAGTCCATAATAATGATTCTGCTTGTCCTATTCAACTTAAGGGGAGGTTTTTAGTTAGTTCGTTAGACCTCCATGAAGCTTAACATTACACCCCCTAGATCCCCTTTCAAGATAAATTTGTACATTTTTCGGTAGAAAAATGTCCCGGCCGAAGGCCGGTTCCTCTTAAAATACAGGCTCGCTATCGCTCGCCAGGAAAAAATCGACACCTTAATGGCACGAAAAGTCTTAAAATTGACAGAAATGGGGTGAAAGTTCTTAAAATCGCCAATCTAATGGGGCGAACGTCTTAAAATATCCAAAGCAATGGGGCTAACCATGAGGGAGAAAGGAGTCAAGACAAAAATATCCCTCAAGTGGAAATCTCCCCCTTCATCAATTAATTACCGGTAGTACTGATAATCTAATCTAACCCATGCCTTTATCCTAGAGTTAGTTACCGGTTATACACACTAAGCTCGTTATCACCTACAGTGCCCCTACCCTATACGCGATTCAAACATTTAAGGGGAGATTTCCACTTGAGGGATTTTTTTGTCTTTACCCCTTTCTCCCTCGTGTTTAGCCCCCATTGTTTTTTAGATTTTAAGACGTTCGCCCCATTAGTTTGGTGATTTTAAGAACTTTCACCCCATTTATGTCACTTTTAAGACCTTTCGTGCCATTTAGGTGTCGATTTTTTCCTGGCGAGCGAAAGCGAGCCTGTAATTTAAGAGGAACCGGCCTTCGGCCGGGACATTTTTCTACCGAAAAATGTACAAATTTATCTTGAAAGGGGGTCAAGGGGGTGTAATTTCAAGCTTGATGGAAGTCTAGGAAACACACTAAAAACCTCCCCTTAACCCATGCATTTATCCTATAGTTACCTATTATTCACTAAGCTCATTATCACCTACACTATACGTAATTCAAACATTTAATTGTAAGAAATATGGTAAACCTAAACAGCGTTCATCGGTTTATGTATTTATATTACAACACAGACGATTAGAACTCATTATGCGTGTCACGTTTGCTACAAGAAAGCGTTCAATGTATACAGTCTACCCATAATGCCTATTTAACCAATGTATACAGTCTACCCATATGCCTATTTAACCAATGTATACAGTCTACCCATAATGCCTATTTAACCAATGTATACAGTCTACCCATATGCCTATTTAACCAATGTATACAGTCTACCCATAATGCCTATTTAACCAATGTATACAGTCTACCCATATGCCTATTTAACCAATGTATACAGTCTACCCATAATGCCTATTTAACCAATGTATACAGTCTACCCATAATGCCTATTTAACCAATGTATACAGTCTACCCATAATGCCTATTTAACCAATGTATACAGTCTACCCATATGCCTATTTAACCAATGTATACAGTCTACCCATAATGCCTATTTAACCATTGAACTGATAACATTTTCCCATATATATATAAATCTGCTTAATTGTATTATTTTCGCTGACTAAGGAATACAGAGGAATACAACGGCATCCAATGAATAATACAAATATATAAACATAATAACGTGATCAGTCTTATGCAAACCACCAAGTAATACATCTAAATCGTCTTGAATATATCTAGGCTACTAAATTAAGGGGTCCAAATTGAGACTCCACTCCAAGTATATAATCCATCTCTTCATCAAGGCAGGGTTTCGATCCCCCTTAACGGAGGATGGGTTCTATTTATTTGCTCTTTTATATATATTTTTGTTTCCTCCCTAGACCTCCATCAAGCTTAAAAAAAAACACCCGCCCAAAACCATTCTACAAGATAAATTTGTACATTTTTCGATAGAAAAATGTCCCGGCCGAAGGCCGGTATCTCTTAAATTACAGGCTCGCTATCGCTCGCCAGGAAAAAATGGACACCTAAATGACACGAAAAGTCTTAATATAGACAAATAAATGGAGCGAAAGGTCTTAAAATCCCCAAACTGATAGGCCAAACGTCATACAACCTGAACACTTATGGGGCTAAGCACGAGGAAGAAGGGGGACCAGACAAACGGGCCATCTCCCCTTAAGCCCGCGGGATTATAGGGGGAAGGAAGGAGATTGGCTGACATATTAATCAAAACCCTCTTCCGGCCAAAGTGAACTGTAGGGAGAGAGAAGTGGGGAATGAAGTGGGTTGGTTTGATATTTTGGTTATTATTACTGTTATTTTATTATTATTATTATTATTATTATTATTATTATTAGGGAATGAAGTGGGTTGGTTTGATATTTTGGCTATTGTTGCTGTTATTTTATTATTATTATTATTATTATTATTATTATTATTATTATTAACAAAAATGAACTGTAGGGAGAGAGAAGTGGGGAATGACGTGGGTTGGTTTGATATTTTGGTTATTATTACTGTTATTTTATTATTATTATTATTATTATTATTATTATTAGGGAATGAAGTGGGTTGGTTTGATATTTTGGCTATTGTTGCTGTTATTTTATTATTATTATTATTATTATTATTATTATTATTATTATTATTAACAAAAATGAACTGTAGGGAGAGAGAAGTGGGGAATGAAGTGGGTTGGTTTGATATTTTGGTTATTATTACTGTTATTTTATTATTATTATTATTATTATTATTATTATTATTAGGGAATGAAGTGGGTTGGTTTGATATTTTGGCTATTGTTGCTGTTATTTTATTATTATTATTATTATTATTATTATTATTATTAACAAAAATGAACTGTAGGGAGAGAGAAGTGGGGAATGAAGTGGGTTGGTTTGTTATTTTGGTTATTATTGTTATTATTTTGTTATTATTTTTTTTATTATTATCATTTTTATTATTATTATTACTATTTTTTATTATAGTTTTATTATTTTTATTGATATTTGTATTCTTATAATTTATTGTATTATATTTATTTATTCATTTATTCATATTATGTGTGTGTGTGTGTGTGTGTGTGGAGCTTGCTATTTGCGAGAATGTTGCTATAGTTTGCTTCCAAGACTAAGGCAAAATCCTCCCCACTCCCCCTTCAAGCTAAACATTAGCCCCCAGACCTTTCAATGTGTACATTTTTTGATAAAGAACGCCTTGTAATAGTCAATCTAATGCGGTCAAAGGATTTAAGATCGCCAGAGGAATGGAGTGAAACAGAAAGGGGTCCAAATCCACCTTCATCGCATCAGATAGGGTTGAGTCTAGACAATTATAAAGGGAAGAGATTGACAAATATTCATCAAAATCCGCTACCGGGGAAAATGAACTGTTGGGGAGGGAAGTGGGATTAATTTGGAGAGATACTGGCTTCTGATTAAGGGGGGATGGTTCACTTTATAATCGATTTTTGCATGTATTCATTATTTTTCTAGTTCCTCCCTAGACCTCCATCAAATAAAAAAATAAAAAAAATCATCCATTACATGACCATTGTAGATTAATTTGTACATTTTTTGGTAAAAAATTTCTTGTAACATCCCTCGGCTTGTGAACTGAATTCTCAGGATAATAGTGATCAATTTTACAAATCGTGCAAAGTTACATACATTTTGTATAATATATATATATATATATATATGTGTGTGTGTGTGTGTGTGTGTGTGTGTGTGTGTGTGTGTGTGTGTGGTGCACATCGGATAATACATGCAGATTCAATTTTTCTTCACCGAATCACACTAAATTTGCAAAGGCTGCAAGAAACGTCGTGAGGGTAAACATAAGGCGAGTTACAAGGAGTTACAAGAACTGTTTAGTGTAGCAAACATCTTGCGGTACATTCCGAGGTGATACTCTTAGTGGAAAAAAAGATAGATTGTACACTGCACTACACTCACTGAAGAGAGTACAAAACATTATCTACTTTGTTGCTGAATTGATCTATTGAATAATTATACATAACTTCCGATGGTAGTTGGTTCCAATTTGATTTTGTTGTATATGTAAACAAGTTTCTACGTAAAGAAAGCTAAGCCTTTTGATATAATCCATGTTGTCAAACCCATAGTCTACCTACGCATTGCCAAAGAAAACAGACTGAGAGCTCTCAATTGGTCCTCATTTCTCAGTCATTTCATTGATGGAATAAGATGTATATATAACCTTGACTGGACTTTTCCTAATCGCTCTATATCTTCTCAGAGTGCTGGAGAATAGAAATGAACAACCTATTCTTATACGGGCTGAAAAAGAAAAAAACAATCTTGGCCATGACGCTCATCTCCGTATCATTGTTTTGTTAAGGGGTTCATATATATTTTTTTTTATCTCCCGTTCTCTCTTTCTTTGGCTTGTATCTATTCGGCAGCAGTATCTATATGTCAGTATTTTCCTGGCGAGCGGTAGTGAGCCAGCATATATATATATATTTGTTTTGACATGCAAGCTAAATTTGTAAATTTTTCTCGGATGTACGGATTTCTCCATGCAATGCTGGCTCGCTATCGCTCGCCAAGAAAAAATCGACACGTGGATGGGGATAAACGTCTTAAAACAGTTGGCTGAATGGGGCCGAATGGATACAAGCCAGGGAAAGAGATAAAAGGAGAGAAAGATTTAAAAAAAAATACGGTGACCTCCCTTTATTAACTTCACGAATCAGTTCCAACAGGAAATAATATACAGGTAATAATCTGACATTTCACTGTCAATAAATCAAGGGTGTAAAATAATAGGGCACATAAAATTCAAAATTATAATATTGATTGTTTTATTGCCTTAAATGAATTTATATTAAGGGGGGTCATCGTTTTTTTTTTTTTTATCTTTTTCTCCTTTTCTCTCTTTCCCTGGCTTGTATCCATTCGGTCCCATTCAGCCAACTGTTTTAAGACGTTTATCCCCATCCAGGTGTCGATTTCTTCCTGGCGAGCGAAAGCGAGCTAGCATTGTATGGAAAATCCGGCTTCGCCGGAGAAATTTTTCTATCGAAAAATGTAAAAATTTAGCCTGCTGTCAAAACAAAAAATATATATATTTATGCTGGCACGCTACCGCTCGCCAGGAAAATATTGAAACCTGGATGGGGGTAAACGTCTTAAAACAGTAGGCTGAATGGGACCGAACGGATACAAGCCAAAGAGAGAGGAAGAGAAAGATAAAAAAAACGAGGTGGGCTCCCTTAATATATTTAATTGTTTTAGTGCTACCAATATACCGCTAATTTCGCAAATATTGGTAAAATAAAACTGTGCTTCAATCCCGTCCACTCCAGCTCAATTTACGCACTATTTTCCGACCCGATTATAGTTATCTATACTTATACCCTATTCCGAGTAAAGCCGGAGTTACACGAGCCCTTTTTCGAGCAATTTTTACGAGCAATTATGGTCTGGAAGCTTAAAAATGACACTGTATCAGAATTCAGCCGCCTAACACAATCTACCTTCTGTCTAATTGCCGATACCAGTGCGAAAATGTCCCGAAATAATACGAGAACATACTTGCTCATAGAAAATTGACGGAAGAAGCGCTCGTGTGACAGCTGCTTAAGTATACCCAAACTCTTGAACATTAATCTATTCTTTCTTTCAATACTAGCATATAGTCTGATTCTCTTAGGGGTGGAGGTTGGTTTTTCTGGCCCACCTTCTCTTTGTAGTACCGTGGTAATATATATATATATATATATATATATATATATATATATATATATATATATATATATATATATATATATATATATACAATAACATACAGTATATACTGTATATGTATGTGTGTGTATGTATTTATACTGTATATGTTCAACACAGGCATCAACTGTTATTATCTTTATATATATGTTTATCTTTATATATATGTTTATCTTTAACGGTATATTATTAGGAACACAACACTTCAGTTACAGTTTCCATTGATCATACATTTTGAAACTAATTTGGTTTAACAGTTTGAAATAATAGTCTCACTATATGAGTGTGAAGAGGAAAGTAATGTAATAACCTGCCTCGTGTGACCTCTGACCTTCCATTGGCTGCTCTCATCAGTGGCAATTGTCCGGGTCAAGTTTAAAGATGAACGCTTGATGCTCTGTGTTATTTACGTCTGTGTGACTCTCTGTCTCTCACTCATTATTAATATCACTCTCTCTCACTCTCTCCCTCACACACACACACACACACACACACACTCTCTCTCTCTCTCTTTCTCTCTCTCTCTGTAACTATCGTTGGAATATGGAGAAAAAAAAATTGTTTAATGGAAAAAGTGTTCTAATTATGATTCTCTAGCTTTCGCTTTCGCTTACCCCCCCCCCCCTCTCTCTCGTATTCTAGCTTTTTATCCTTATATTAGATGGGTGTATTACCATCAGTATACCTATAAATGGCTAGATTATTATAGTTACCCATATATCACTCTTTTCATACTTTTTATCTTCACAACCCCCTGCAATCACACAGCAATTTTATATTACACAAACATTGAATTCAGCTTATACAAGACTTCTTGGTGTTCACATTTTATATATATCAGGTCACTTAACCCCTTCTGTACCGGCGACGTCTCTTTTACTTGATAGCATCTACATTTAGACGATTTTATGAAGCTTAGGAAGAATATAAATTATATGGTAGGTAAAAAGATTAATAGAGATATTCTGTAACCTTTTAATGGGTAGACATCCTTCCTAAGTTGAACAAAATCGTCCAATAGTTTCCAGAATATAATGAAAAGTACATCATTGGTACAGAAGGGGTTAACACTATCTCATCCGAAGTGTTGGGGGTTATTATGATATTTAGTTTGATTATTATCGAGGGCCTTGATTGCTTTTGCAAGTTTCTAGCAATGTACTGTATATTACCATATTACCAGTCTTGCTAAGGCAGCCTCCCAGAAGCTGGGTGTGCTCAACCGGCTCAAAGGGTTCTTTACCCCTGCGCAGCTTGTTGCTCTATACAGGGGCACAGTGCGTCCTTGTATTGAGTATTGTTCATATGTGTGGGGAGGATCCTCTCACACCGCACTCCTAGACAAAGTAGAAAGGAAAGCCTTTCGTATCATTAACTCCCGTCCACTCACCAACTCTCTGCAATCTCTCTCCCTTCGCCGCAATGTTGCATCTCTCTCGCTATTCTATCGCTACTACAATAATCAGTGTTCCTCGGAGCTTTCTCAGTGTATACCACCTCTATGTAGGGTACGTAGCACCCGCCTTGCAACACAATCCCACCCCTACTCTGTGCAACTCTCCAACCCAAGAGTGAAACGCTATTCTCAGACTTTCTTCTATTCAACTGCTGAGCTCTGGAACTGTCTCCCAGAATCAGTCTTTCCCTCTTCCTATGACTTAAATTGCTTCAAACTCCGTGTGTCCAGGCATTTTAGCTCGAACGTACCTTGATTTTGGCCCTGTCACTCTTTCAAATCTGGGAGAGGCACTCGCTGCAGGCAGTTATGCCTTTTGTCATTTGCCATTTGCCATTCACATAGAAAAAAAAAAAAAAAAAATGGTTTGACCCATACATTAAAACAAAAATGCATTCTCAGACCCCTTCCAAACTAAAAACCGCCGCACAGACCCTTATCAAGCTTATTATTACATTTTTTCGGGAAGATTAATGTCCCGGCCGATGTTTTTTTCTAAATTGTAGGCTCGCTCTTGTTAACCCAGACAAATCGACAGCTGAATTGGGTAAAGTGTACCGTACTATGATCCCTAAACTATTAAGATGTATATTCTTAAAATCTCTTAAGTCAATGAAATAAAACAACAAGGAGTGTCCAAAATAATCCTCCCTCGCACCAGATAAGGTTACGATATACTGTAGAACTGGTATGTGAAATAATGATATACTAATATAATTATGTACCGGTACCAGTTTCGTTATAGTCTACAGATTCTGCACACATATTACAACGTAAAACACTTTTGAACAAATAGCTGAATGAATTTTAATTTACAGGTTGAAATACTGATATACTGCTATGTAGAATGAGGTGCTCTATCGCTAATAGCATATAAATAATAACCCCTTGAGTCTCGCTAATGTCCATTTAATTTTATTCTAGCTATTATTAGATGATTTTATTTAGCTTCGGAAGGACCTCTCACCTACAGTACAGACTACTTACTATCTCAATTACTAATTTTAGCTACCACAGATTATTTTAGCTACCACAGATTATTTTAGCTACCACAGATTATTTGCTACCACAGATTATTTTAGCTACCACAGATTATTTTAGCTACCACAGATTATTTTAGCTACCACAGATTATTTTAGCTACCACAGATTATTTTAGCTACCACAGATTATTTTAGCTACCACAGATTATTTGCTACCACAGATTATTTTAGCTACCACAGATTATTTTAGCTACCACAGATTATTTTAGCTACCACAGATTATTTTAGCTACCACAGATTATTTTAGCTACCACAGATTATTTTAGCTACCACAGATTATTTTAGCTACCACAGATTATTTTAGCTACCACAGATTATTTGCTACCACAGATTATTTTAGCTACCACAGATTATTTTAGCTACCACAGATTATTTTAGCTACCACAGATTATTTTAGCTACCACAGATTATTTTAGCTACCACAGATTATTTTAGCTACCACAGATTATTTTAGCTACCACAGATTATTTTAGCTACCACAGATTATTTTAGCTACCACAGATTATTTTAGCTACCACAGATTATTTTAGCTACCACAGATTATTTTAGCTACCACAGATTATTTTAGCTACCACAGATTATTTTAGCTACCACAGATTATTTTAGCTACCACAGATTATTTTAGCTACCACAGATTATTTTAGCTACCACAGATTATTTTAGCTACCACAGATTATTTTAGCTACCACAGATTATTTTAGCTACCACAGATTATTTTAGCTACCACAGATTATTTGCTACCACAGATTATTTTAGCTACCACAGATTATTTTAGCTACCACAGATTATTTTAGCTACCACAGATTATTTTAGCTACCACAGATTATTTTAGCTACCACAGATTATTTTAGCTACCACAGATTATTTTAGCTACCACAGATTCTTCCTAAGCCGATTAAAACCGTCTAATAGTTGCCAGGATGTTAGGAAAAGGACGTCACCGGTACTGAATGGGTTAACAAACCTTTACGCCTACACCATATATTTACGTGAATAAGTTAAGGGGAGGTCTCCACTTGAGGGATTTTTTTCTTGACCCCTTTCTCCCCCATGTTTAGCCCCATTGCTTTTGAGATTTTAAGACGTTCGCCCCATTATTTTGACGATTTTAAGAACTTTCGACCCATTTCTGTCAAGTTTAAGAACTTTCGTGCCATTTAGGTGTCGATTTTATCCTGGCGAGCGATAGCGAGCCTGTAATTTAAGAGGAACCGGCTTTCAGCCGGGACATTTTTCTACCGAAAAATGTACAAATTTATCTTGAAAGGGGCTCAAGGGGGTGTAATTTTAAGCTTGATGAAAACGTAGGGAACAAACTAAATACCTCCCCTTAAAGTAGATGTAAGAGGATCATGTATACGGTCAAATTAACTCCTCTGTAAATGTTCGTATTGTTTGTATTGTATGACTTGTCAGAGAGGCACAGCCAAACTGTTTTTTTTTTGTTCTCGT
This sequence comes from Paralithodes platypus, assembly GCA_032716605.1. Classification (NCBI taxonomy): domain Eukaryota; kingdom Metazoa; phylum Arthropoda; class Malacostraca; order Decapoda; family Lithodidae; genus Paralithodes; species Paralithodes platypus. Next base: position 31,737,669 of record CM064545.1, read on the forward strand.
AACGTTCTAGACTCTGAAACGTAATTCGATGGTATGTCAGGCACACGCAAACGTTTTTACTCAAAATATTCCTGACTCTGAAACGTAATTCAATGGAATATCAGAGGCACATCCAAACGTTTTTTCTGGACATATTCTAGACTCTGCAACGTAATTCTATGGTATGTCAGAGGAACATTCAAACGTTTTTTTACTCGAAATACTCCAGACCCTGAAACGTAATTCTATGGTGTGTCAGCGAGGCACAGCCAAACGTTTTTACTCGAAATACTCCAGACTCTGAAACGTTACTCGCTCTCTGTCAGGGGGCCTTACAGAAAAAAACCCTAGCAGCTCCCATCCGTCTCCCTCACAAAGCCTCTCCTCTCAAACGACTCCTGCTCCCACTTCCATTAATCTTTTACTTTTCTCTTCCTCCCATCTCTCACCACCGCTTTTACACTTAAGGGGGGGAAATGCTTTTTCTCTTTCCTGGTTGTATCCATTCGGCCCCATTCAGCCTACTGTTTTAAGACATTTATCCCCATCCAGGTGTCGATTTTTTCCTGGCGAGCTAACGAGCCAGCATTTTTTTTAGAAATCCGGCTTCGCCGGAGAAATTTTTCTATCGAAAAATGTACAAATTTAGCCAGCTGTCCAACTCATCGAAAATATGGTGGTTCACTATCGCTCGCCAGGTATAGTGAAGCAGATAAGTGAAACAATCGTTCAAATGGTGATGCAAGCATGAAATTTGGTACAGGTATTCTTCAAAGCTCACTTTCAAAGCACATACCGCTGGCCACGCACAAATTCAATATGGCGACCATTTTTCAAGATGGCCGACACATATGACTGAGCCCTACTGTTATGGGTCAGTTAATTGAAAGAAAAAAGACATGAATACTGTCCAATCCATTTTTGTTTGGCTCTAACGTGGTAAGTTAGTTCACTGCTCAATAGGTGGCGTTCTGAGAGTGAGGGTCTGAGTCTGGAGGGTGAGACGGTGAAGCACTTGAGCGAAGCAACCAGCCGCTTCAGAGATGGAGCTGCTTCGAGCCATGATGGATGCTTCACATGTCTCACTCCCCAGACTGGAACAAGACCTCACGGGCTTCACCGTGTTGAGCGGTGGAATGTACAGGCTCTCAGCCTATGCCCGAGAGGGAGTAGTTGGAATATAGAAAAAAAAAAAAAAAGTGAAGGTAATTTTGTCCAAAGCAGTTGCATATTAGACTTTAATTAAGATGGCGTCCAAGATGGCCGCCATTAACCCGAGGAGGCCGGATTTTTTTGGCGATTTTCGGTAGTGTTTATGGGTTAATAGCTAATCAAAGAATAAAGATAGAGAAATGAGTCATAAACCACGTGAGAGAGGTCACTTTCAGCTTTTGTCTCGTAAACAAAAATCAGCTCCATAGGCCCAGTAGTTACTGAGATATTGCTTGTTTTCGTGAGGTAACTTTTCCGTGATTTTCCGTGTTTACGCACCTTTGCCATAGTGAAATTTCCTTAAACCCATTGTGTTGACATCACGGTAGTTTCGGTGATATTGGAACTCGGTGAAAATTACCGCAAAAGTACCGTGACGTCATGCAAGTAAATAGCAGCCATCAGGCTATTTAAAGGCTATTTAAAGCCGTGCTATTTGAGTAGTGTATCGGCCTTCTGGGGTTAAAGACAAATTTTGTGATATCTTGGCTATTAGTAGAGCTAGACAAATGATTTTTTCATCTAATCCTACATTTTTGAGGTCAGAGAATTAGAAAGACTTGTCACATTATTAACTCATCAGGGTCATAAGTAACTAGACAAAGTGAAGGAAGATTATATCGTAGGAAACGGCCTAATTCACACCATTTATACATATCCATTGAGTACAAATAACATTAGTAAAAATACCATAGAATCAAAGACTCACACCTCACATTTGCAAGTGCACAGAACTGTACAGGAGAGACCCAGCCTGTAGCACTTGCACCTGCCACGACAGTCTGATTTACAGCCACATTTGGTCAGCTGTTCGCAACTCTTGGCTATGGGGGAGTTGGCTGTCCAGAAGACGTGCCATTCTTCACCAACCTTCTGCCCTCCCCAGTCACCAGGACTCTCTGCTTCTGGTTGACACTGGGTTGCTTGGGCCCAAACACAACCAGCCTGGAAGGCAGCTCGTCTAGTGTGCTGAAGCAGAGCTGCTCTTGTTGGTGGAATGGCCTCATAAAGCCTCTGTTTTCTGGCAAACATGTCAAGCCTGGCCTCATCCACAGTTGTAGCAGTGCTGGACCTGTCATACATCAGTATGACAAACCTCTCCAGTATCTCCAGGTCACCATCTTCCACTGTAAAAGGGTACTGGCTCAGCTTGGAGAAGACAGGGGAGGCCTCTGGACAAACATCCCATGTCTGCCAGGCAGTTTTCTTTCCCTTGTTACGGAAGGCTGAAACAGTGTCACACCCTGTGAAGGCATGAAAGAATAACATGCCTTTAGCCTTCTCCTGCCCCATACAGCGATACAGGCCATGCACACTGATCCAGCGCCGGCTTTGACCGTGACCAAATGCCACCCATAACTGCTCTAGCCCCAAACTCTGAATGGCTGGAAAGGCACTCACTGCAATGACCACAACATCTGTATCATTTGCCTTGACCATGACGGCTTTGCTCCCATGTTCTGCAGCATATTTGGCATGCACAAAGATGCGGCTGTCAGCTTCCTCATGAGAGCACTTGTCCAGTCCTTGAAGACCAGTTTCATGAGTGTTGAGGACTGCAGATCCCTTTGTGACAATTACCAAGTTTGGTGCAGACATTTGGGCAACCCTGTCTGCCAGGAACTGGAACAACTCCGTCTTGTTGTCATTATGCCTAAGGAAGTTACGCCAATTGGATGGAATGCTGTTCTTGTTTGTCACCTTGCGTCTTCCTCCCTGGCCACGTTGAGACCTGGTCTCGGCTTTGAGGCTGGATGGGTTGTACACATCAAAGACAAGATGTGTTGTCTTGTACTTCGTAGCATAGCTGTGAATAAATGGCAAGAAGTCCAGAGTTGCATAGCCCTCAAAGGTCTTTCCTCTCTTTGGTGGCACGACATGGACCAAAGCAGACCCATCTACAATCAGGACATCGGTCTCTGGTTCTTCGTCTGTTGATGTAACATGAGTCTCCAAGATAGAGGTCAGTTGAGACTTCTGGCAAGTGTACAGCCTTCCACCCTCACTCAGTGCAGCTGGGAATGCCTGATTCTCATGCTGGAAGAACTCCTGCAGATCACACTGTCTGCTCTGACAGGAGATGAACAGCTTTGAGAAGAGCTTGTAGTCCTCCTTCAGAAGCTTCTGCTTTGAGTGCTTAATAGGAGCAGATTCTTGCCTGAAGAAGTCAGTTTTGTTCCTCTTGATTGACTCATAGAAGGAAACTGGATTATTTGCTAAGGCTTCAGAAAAGTCCTGGAATTTAGTTTGGCCTCTCTCCAAGTGAATCTGCAGAAGTTCCACTGAGCTGGAGTGAGCTATGTCTTTGTTGTTAATAGAATACAGCTCTTGACTGTCATCCTGGAAAGGACTGCCCAACTCTTGCAAAGTCAGAGACAGCTTATTGACTTTCCAGGAAAGTCAGCTGTGCCTGCGGTGTTTGCTCGTGGTGAGCTGTGTGTTCACGTGACTCTTTAGCTTGTTAGGACTCTTTAGGTTGTTAAACAACAACCGGCAGTTGACATGGTATTTTGCCTGATTTCTTCTCAAAGTGGCATCTATGCCGTCACCTTCATCAAGCCTTGTTGGATCCACGATCAATGGCATTTCCTGGATTTCATGAAACATCGGTATGTTGGTAGCCAGCATGGCATAACCGTCATGTTCAAGGGAATAATGGGTTCTAGGTGATGTTAAATCTTCACCTATTTTGTCTTTCTGGCAAAGACAACATTTTGACCAGTCAGTTTGTCTTATGGGAAAAATGGATTTTGAATCTGCCATTTTGCTTTCTGATTAAGGCCGAGGGTTTATCCTTTTACCACCTTAACGAAATTACACACACATTACTTTATGGGATACAACTAGGTTCGGGTGATCTACACCTAGCCCGATCATTCATCCAGTGCCATTTAAGTCCCGTGTGATCTGTACACCATCCAGGTAAGTACATGAGCAAGTCATATATAGCCCCCTTACCCTTGGCTCGGCTCTCCCGCGCTGGCACACCCTGTCAATTCAGGTGCGGCTATCTAACTCTATCTACTAACTACCAACTACTGTCTAGTAGCCATCTTGGATGCCATTCTAAAATTCCAATTATAGACTATGACAATGATTAAAACAGTGCTTCTCATTAATCTGGCTAGCAAGAAACAGTTTTCTCTTAAAATGTTCACCAGGTAATAATTAAAAAAAAAATTAAGCAATATATGGTCAGGCACAGCAGCCATTTTGAAAAATGACCGCCATCTTGGATTTTCGCGTGGCCAGCGGTATTTCTGAGAAGAATGGACCTTGAAGGGTACATGTACCAAATTTCATGCTTGCATCACCATTTGAACGATTCTCCTGAAATTTGCAGTTATCTGCTCCACTAGATACCTGGATGGGGATAAACGGCTTAAAACAGTTGGCTGATAGGGGGCGAATGGATACAACCCAGTGAGAGAAAAAATAGCTGGTCACCTCTCTCAACTTCTAGCCATGTACAGCTGCCACACAAGCTCAGTTCGGCCTGTCAAACTATACTCCGTTCAAATTGACTTGACGATAATACTTCACCCCGAAAGTCTCAGCAGTCAAATGTTCGATATGTTTTGTCCTTTGATTTTTATTTTGCTATGTGAGTGAGGGAGACAAAAGGCAGAATTGCCTGTGGCGAGTACCTCTCTTAGAGTTGAAAGAGTGACAGGGCCAAAATCAAGGAACGTTCGAGTCAAAATGCCAGGACACACAGAGAAGCAATTTAAGTCATAGGAAGAGGGAAAGACTGATTCTGGGAGATAATTCCAGAGTTCATCTGTTGAATAGAAGAAAAATTGAGAATAACGTTTCACTCTTGGGTTAGAGAGTTGCACAGAGTATGGGTGGGATTGTGTTGCAAGATGGGTGCTACGTGCTCTACGAAGAGGGGGGGGGGTATACACTGAGAGAGCTGTGAGGAATACTGATTATTGTAATAGCAGTAGAATAATGAGAGAGATGCAACATTGCGGCGAAAAGAGAGAGACTGCAGATAATTGGAGAGTGGACGTGAGTTAATGAGACGTAAGGCTTTCTTTTTTACTTTGTCTAGAAGTGCTGTGTGAGAGAATCCTCTCCACACATGTGAACGCAAGAAGCTGCGCAGGGGTAAAGAACCCCTGAAGGCGGTTGAGCACACCCAGTTTCTGAGAAGCTGTTTTAGCAAGAGTGGTACCGTAATATGATCTTTCCAAGAGAGATCGGTAGAAAAAGAGACACCAAGAATATTCACGGAAGATGAAGGGTTAATTTGTATGTTGTTAAAGAGTAGGTCATAGTTTTCTGGAAAGGGGCGACGAGTAGACAGATGGATACATTGAGTTTTAAAGCATTGAAAGTAACAATGTTTTCTCTGCCCCAATTAGAGATTGTAGAGAGATCAGAAGGTAGGTGTTTTAAGGCCTCCTTACGTGAGTTTTGGAGTTCCTGCTGTGAATTATTTTGTGGAAGGCTAGTTAAATAGTGTAATGTAGAGTCATCAGCATATGTGTGAAAGGGGCTGGAGGTGCAGTTGAGAAGGTCGTTAATGAATAATAGGAAGATAATTGGGGATAGGACAGAACCCTGAGGAACACTGAAGTTGATAGGTTGAGGAAGTGAACGGTGGCTGTCCACAACCGCAACTATGGAACGGCCGGAAAGGAAATTAGAGACAAAGGCACAAATGGAGGGATAGAAACCGAAGGAGGGTAGTTTGGAAATAGGGTTTTGTGCAAGGCCTTCGATATGTCTAGCGCAACAGCAAAAGTCTCACCGAAATCCTGAATGGAGGATGACCAAGAGTTAGTAAGATAAGAAAGAAGATCACCAGTAGAGCGGCCCTTAAGGAAACCATACTAGCGGTCTGAGAGTAGGTTATGAGAAGGTAAAAGCTTAAGAAATTTTGAGGTAAGAATAGTTTCAAAAACATTAGAGATGCAAGAAATGAGAGTAATTGGACGATAGTTGGAGGGTTGAGAGCGGTCACCCTTCTTTGGGACAGGTTGAATGAGAGCAAACTTCCAGCAAGAAGGGAAGTCGTTAGAGGAGAGACAGAGACGGAATAGTTTGCCTAGGCAGGGAGTCAGCACGGAAGCACAGTTTTTTAGTACAACAGGAGGAACACCATCCAGTCCGTACGCCTTCTTAGTATTAACCCCAGAGAGGGTGGAAAGTACATCCTTGAAAGAGATTATGATGTTAGGCATAAGTAGGAGAGAGGGAGGAGTAGCACTGGAATCATCCAAAGTGGAGTCTTTAGCGAAAGTGTTAGCGAAGAATCCAGCTTTGTCAGAGGAAGTGACGGTAGTGCCGTCTGAGTGGAAAAAAGGAGGGAAAGACGAAGAAGAAAAATTGTTGGAGAGGTTTTTGGCTAGATGCCAGAAGGCTTGGGAAGAGCTAAAGTTGGATAGTTAAGTGCATTTAATATTGACGAAATAATGTTTGGTGAGGCGAAGAACAGATTTAGCTTGATTCTAGGCAGAAACATAGGAAGTATGAGATTCTTGAGTTTGAAGGTGACGGTACCGTTTGAATGCTTCCTCCTTATTGTGGACAGCAGTAGAGCAAGCGTGAGTTGACAATAAGACTAGAGTATAGTCCGTTCATTCTAGGTTGGGCAGAAATCGTAACCTATAACCTCTCATAACTCAAAAAAGACTTGAGTAATCTAGCTAACATTGCTACCAAATAGGATGATTTGGCTAGGGAAGAGACTTACTTACCGGAGACTTACTGTATAACTGGTGACTTAATGTATAACTGGTGACTTACTGTATAACTGGAGACTTACTGTATAACTGGTGACTTACTGTATAACTGGAGACTTACTGTATAACTGGTGACTTACTGTATAACTGGTGACTTACTGTATAACTGGTGACTTACTGTATAACTGGAGACTTACTGTATAACTGGAGACTTACTGTATAACTGGAGACTTACTGTATAACTGGTGACTTACTGTATAACTGGAGACTTACTGTGTAACTGGTGACTTACTGTATAACTGGTGACTTACTGTATAACTGGTGACTTACTGTATAACCGGAGACTTACTGTATAACTGGTGACTTAATGTATAACTGGTGACTTACTGTATAACTGGAGACTTACTGTATAACTGGAGACTTACTGTATAACTGGTGACTTACTGTATAACTGGAGACTTACTGTATAACTGGAGACTTACTGTATAACTGGTGACTTACTGTATAACTGGTGACTTACTGTATAACTGGTGACTTACTGTATAACTGGAGACTTACTGTATAACTGGAGACTTACTGTATAACTGGTGACTTACTGTATAACTGGAGACTTACTGTGTAACTGGTGACTTACTGTATAACTGGTGACTTACTGTATAACTGGTGACTTACTGTATAACTGGAGACTTACTGTATAACTGGAGACTTACTGTATAACTGGTGACTTACTGTATAACTGGAGACTTACTGTGTAACTGGTGACTTACTGTATAACTGGTGACTTACTGTATAACTGGAGACTTACTGTATAACTGGTGACTTACTGTATAACTGGAGACTTACTGTATAACTGGTGACTTACTGTATAACTGGAGACTTACTGTATAACTGGAGACTTACTGTATAACTGGAGACTTACTGTATAACTGGTGACTTACTGTATAACTGGTGACTTACTGTATAACTGGAGACTTACTGTATAACTGGAGACTTACTGTATAACTGGTGACTTACTGTGTAACTGGTGACTTACTGTATAACTGGAGACTTACTGTATAACTGGTGACTTACTGTATAACTGGTGACTTACTGTATAACTGGGGATTTACTCTATAACTGGTGACTTACTGTATAACTGGAGACTTACCGTACTGTATAACTGGAGACATACTGTACATTATGAGATGTTCTGTGTATCTGGAGACATACCGTACATTATGAGATGTTCTGTGTATCTGGAGACATACCGTACATTATGAGGTGTTCTGTGTATCTGGAGACATACCGGTACCGTACATTATGAGATGTTCGGTGTGTCTGGAGACATACTGTACATTATGAGATGTTCTGTGTATCTGGAAACATACCGTACATTATGAGATGTTCTGTGTATCTGGAGACATACTGTACATTATGAGATGTTCTGTGTATCTGGAGACATACTGTACATTATGAGATGTTCTGTGTATCTGGAAACATACCGTACATTATGAGATGTTCTGTGTATCTGGAGACATACTGTACATTATGAGATGTTCTGTGTATCTGGAAACATACCGTATATTATGAGGTGTTCTGTGTATCTGGAGACATACCGGTACCGTACATTATGAGATGTTCTGTGTATCTGGAGACAGACTACTTTGCAGCTGGAGAACAGAATTCCTTTTCAGTTCATAGCGAACATAAATTTAATATCCACTATATCCTACAGCGACAATTACATATTGTCTCCCCATTCCCTACCTGCAGTCTATGACCCAGGTAGGCCCTGTGTGTGGTAACCTAGGCCAGGGTTAACAGTGTCCAGGATCCAACCATTGAGCTACCTTAACTGAATGTTGGTAGTGGTAGTGGCGCAGGTCACCAGAACAGTGTTGGTCACATCCATATATTCATCGTTAGAACAGAGGCCGAGTTAAAGTGACACACTACGGTACCTGGTGAACGAGGGTCAGTGCACGAACCAAGTGATAAGTTGGTGAGGCTCGTAGGTTATCATCAGGACAGGTAGGGACTGGTTACTTGGCTACCACACACGGGCACACAAAATATTACCTGATCTGTTTATAAGGTCAAGCTTAACCATATTCGATCAAGGTTTTTTGTAAGTAATAGGGTACCCGGTATGTACTAAATATATTTCGCTGGATTGTGTATTCAGTTTTTGCTCTACAGAGCATAATTAAACTTCGTCTTGTCAGTCGACAGTCGTACCTATATGCTTTCCAATTTTCGTCTTAGTATCAGAATAAATAGGATATGGTGAAATTCAAAATTGTCTCCCCATTCACCAATAACAACCTCCATACTAGATACAATGTTTATACAGTAGTTTCGAGTTTAATTTTTGTGACTATTTATACCGCATTGAAAGAGTTAATATCTCTCTTAAATATTTCTAAGGGTTGGAAATTGACTGAATATCTTGAGACTTCCTAAATATATGTAGACTTACTGTATTGTTCATCTGGAGATGTTCTGTACATTTGGAGACTTACCGGTGCTGTATTGTTCATCAGGGGAGTTTCTGTACATATGGAGACTTACTGTACTGTTCATTATTTATCTGGGGATTTTCTGTACACTCGGAGAATTACTGTATTATTCCTTCTGGGGACCTTTGTGTACATTTGGAGACTAACTACAGTGTTCATCTGGGGACTTTCTGTACATTTGGAGACTTACTGCACTGTACACATGGGACCTTTCTGTATATTTGGAGAATTACTGTGCTTTACACATGGGACCTTTCTGTATATTTGGAGACTTACTGTATTGTTCATCTGGGGGGACTTTCTGTACATTTGGAGACTTGCTGTATTGTTCATCTGGGGGGACTTTCTGTACATTTGGAGACTTACTGCACTGTACACATGGGACCTTTCTGTATATTTGGAGAATTACTGTGCTTTACACATGGGACCTTTCTGTATATTTGGAGACTTACTGTATTGTTCATCTGGGGGGACTTTCTGTACATTTGGAGACTTGCTGTATTGTTCATCTGGGGGGACTTTCTGTATATTTGGAGACTTACTGTGTTGTTCATCTGGGGGGACTTTCTGTACATTTGGAGACTTACTGTGTTGTTCATCTGGGGGCACTTTCTGTACATTTGGAGACTTACTGTGTTGTTCATCTGGGGGGACTTTCTGTACATTTGGAGACTTACTGTGTTGTTCATCTGGGGGGACTTTCTGTACATTTGGAGACTTACTGTGTTGTTCATCTGGATGCTAATTGTGTTGTACGCCTTGAAACTTCCTGTGCATTTGGGGTTTTAGTACATTTAGAGACTTACGGAAAATTTGCAGACATTCTGTACATTTAAAAACTGATTGTACTGTACTTCTGGAGACTTACTGTTCATCTGTAGACTTACTGTACATCTAGGGACTCTGTACATTTGGAGACTAACTATATTGTTCATCTGGGAACTTTATGTACATTTGTAGACTTACTGTAGTCTTCATCTGGGGAGTTTCTGTACATTTGGAAACTTTCTGTACATATGGAGACTTACTGTATTGTTCATCTGGGGACTTACTGTACATTTGGAGACTTTCTGTATTGTTCAGCTGGGGACTTTCTGTACATTTGGAGACTTACGTAGGCTATTGCTCATCCGGGAACTTTCTGTATATTTTGAGACTAACAATATTGTTCATCTGGAGACTTACTGTAGGTTACATATGTAAACTTACTGAAAACACTGACTCGGGCATGTGAAAACCGGTTCATAACTTTGTAAGATATCTTGTTTACAGACGGACAAACAAACGGACGGAAAAACATACCATCCGTCCAACTTCATTATCGGAGGTAAATATGAAATAAATATAATTCCACCACAATTCAAAGTATTGGTATATGCGAATCTAAAATATAAAAGGTCAATATAAAGTTTTTGTAATTAAATTGTGTTTTTTTTTTTTTTTTTTTTTTTTTTCGTCAATTTTATAGAGTTTTAGAGTGTTTTGATGTGTGATAATAGTAGGAAATGCATATTTACCCATTATCCAACAATTAGGATGAAAAGAGAAAAATAAGTTGTATTTGGCTGCAGCAGTTTGCCGTGGGATACATAATAAGTTGAGAGGGGGCAAGGCCTCCTCACTCCCCCAGGACTTGTTCAATTCCTCATATATTTCAACAGTAGGGGGCACAAACCTCATTTTCCCCAATGTGAGTCGCCGAGGCTACACTCGCGGCGGATGTAAACACACCACCTACCTCTTGCGAGGTAGGCAATATAGGCCTAGAGGATTTTTTTTTTCTAGGATCAGGAATACATCTTTACGCGCATTTAGACACATATAAAGCATGGTTCACACATACAAGAGTCGGTGCCCGAGTCCAGCACGAGTGAACGATGGGTGACACTCTTCGTGACTCTGGCAAGAACCAGCCCGAGTAGAGCCATCTTCACACATACAAGAATGCCCGAGTCCAGCACGAGTGATGAAATGTCCATATTCGGCAATGACTCTGGCATACTCTTCGTGACTCGTGTTACACTTGTGTGAGTACTGTTGGTATCGGGGTGTGTCCTGGGTACTCGTGACGTGGTCTAGAAATTTCAAATCTGCATGAAATTTCGTGTCCCCGTCACGAGTCCGAAGGACATACGTGTAGACATGTGTTGACTCTTGTTGACTCTTCGTGACTTGTGTTGACTCTTGTTAAACGCTGCATAACTCTTTGTGACTCGTGTTGACTCTTGTTACACTCTTGGGTGAATCGGGCACCTGCACAATGGGGGCCACTCTTGGGAGCACTCTTCGTGACTTGTTGACTCTTGTTACACTCATGATGACTCTAGTTACACTCTTGTTGACTCATACCGTACCGGCTCTTTGTTTTCGTACCCTGGAATTTGACCGTTATGTTTCAAATTTCCTCAACTCGTGTTGGGTTCATGTTACACTCTTCGTGACTCTTGTTGACTCTCCGTGACTCGTACTGACTCTTGGATGAACACGTACCAACTCTTGGTGAATCGGGAAAAGCGTGTATATTTGCTCATTTATGTATAGTTTTTACTTATTTATTTATTTCCTCCCTAGACCTCTATCAAGCTCAAAATAACACCCCCTAGATAAACTTTTACATTTTTCGGTAGAAAAATTTCCCGGCCGAAGACCGGATCCTTCTTAAATTACAGGCTCGCTATCGATTTGTTTGGTCGATTTTTTCATTTATGTATTATTTTATTAGTTTCCTCCCTAGACCTCCATCAAACTTAAAACACCAACCCCAGGATCCCCCTTCAAAATATATTTGTACATTTTTCGGTAAAAACTAAATTCCCGGCCGAAGGCCGATTACTCGTAAATTACAGGCTCGCTATCGCTTTCCAGGAAGAAGTGACACCTAAATGACACGAAAAGTCTTAACATTGACACAGAAAAGGGGTGACACGTCTTAAAATCGCCAAACTAATGAGCCGAATGCCTTAAAATCTGAAAACTAATGGGGTTAATCATGAGGGAGAAGGGGGCCAGAAAAACCAAACCCTCCTCCCTTAAATTAATATTATAAGCGGCGATCGTACAACACTTAATCGAATACGGTAAAACAAATAAATAACACAATACACTTAATCGAATACGGTAAAACAAATAAATAACACAATACACTTAATCGAATACGGTAAAACAAATAAATAACACAATACACTTAATCGAATACGGTAAAACAAATAAACAAAACAATACACGATCGTAGAATACGTAATTAAACATGGCAAAGATTAATGAATAAATATAGATAAATAAATGGACAAATAATTGAATAATAGCGTCACACACGATCGTAGAATGCAAAATAAAGAGTAATTGCCACAGCGATGATGAAATACCCGGATAAGAGAATACGTAAAGGGATGGATGTAGTTACCGGTTGTACCACTATCGACATACAACATAAATCATCTATAAATACTTATAATAAAATAAATACTTATAAATCTATAATACTAGGTTAGGTTAGGTTAGGTTGTTTGGTTAGGGTAATGTATTTTTGTATGCAAAGGCAGTCAAAATAGACGGTAACATGATGGTGAGCGTCGCGTAGTGTAAACAAGATGGGCGGTACACCCGGTAACTACTTTCTTGCCTACGTAAATTAAATAAATAAATAAATACATATAAATTATAATGTAAAACTTGCAAAATAAACGGTTAATATACAGGAGACGTAACAACGTGTTTTTCAGGTATTTTGTATTTTTTTGTATTTTGATTTTTTTTTTGGTGTTTTAGTGGAATCTAGTGATGAAATTGAATGGGAATTAAGCATTTACCCATTATCCAACAATCTAAAGACACGCCCCCCGATAGTGGGGAGGGCTATGAAGATCAGGGAAATTGAGGGGTAAAAAGCGTATAGAACACGATAATACACATTTGTAACCAAAATTTGGCTCCGGTTTTGTCAATTTCCAGACCCATAAAACCCGACTTTGTGAAAACCCGAGCCAAGTTTTGACGAAACTTGGCTCGGATTTAACTAATTTAAAAATGAAAATAACACAGTAAGTTTAGTAAAATGTTGGCTCGTGTTTTGTAAATTTCCAGACCCATATAATCCGACATTTTGAAAACACGAGGCAAGTTTTGACGAAACTTTGCTCGGATTTTAGTAATTTTCATGTTAAAATTACAGAGTAACCCTAATAAAATCTTTGTTTGGGTTTTCATAGGGTTAACATTAGCCTAACCTAACAACCTTACCTAACCTAACCTAGTAAGAATGGGGTTAACATTAGCCTAACCTAACAACACAACCCAACCTAACCTAACCTAGACCTAGTACGTGGGATACTATACTAGCCCTTGCATGCCAGCTACTGTGGGTTCAAAGTACCCAGTACGTGGCATGCAAAACTAGCCCTTGCATGCCAGCTACTGCTTAAGATTCCCGAGGTAGCTGTGGTCCGGCTCCTTTATTTTGTCCACCTAACCTACTAAGAATGGGGTTAACATTAGCGTAAGTTGGGGCTGAGTGATGGCCCCCCGCTGAGCCGCCTGAGCGCCAACCAACCAACTAACCTTAATGAGCACAGGATGTAGTGAGTTGAGGGTCGTCGGGTTGAGTGGCTGGAGACTGAGGGTAGTTATGCGGAGAGTCGTCGGGTTGAGTGGCTTCTGGCTGGGGTTGTCGAGATAAAAGAAAGTTGAGTATCACTAAATAAGTTGGTCACCAATTATTTTGCAATATTTGAAAACAAATATGGATTTTATATGCTCTAAACATAATATGAAAATGTGTTTTAAGCCTCGGCAAAACCTAATAAAAATATATGGTACTAAAATGGAATTTTGTCGTAACATGGTTGTCAAATACCTTCCTATAGACGGCACCGATTCGTACACACGCCATTTTCACCCGAGGTCTGTCCACCAGCTTTTTAGTCAACACTAACTCCACCTGCCCATCTCTGTCGAAACTACAGGTGTTCATTTCCACACCTTTGCGCATCACGTCATCGTAGTTGCGGTAGTATTTACAGAGGTATCTGGACACTTCGAGCGAATTCATATTATGAGGCATTTAGGTTAGGTTAAGTTAGGTTAAGTTAGGTTAGGTTAGGTTAGGTTAGGTTAAGTTAGGTTAGGTTAGGTTAGGTTAGATTGTGCATCCGCTCGATTAGGAATTCGCTCAAAGTGACTCGCATTCTTTACAGATACGGCCGAATACCGGTAGGCCACTAAATGGACGGCGGCCCAACCGCCATGTTGTATCCCACGTAGGCCTACTAGGTAGCCTACTACGGACACATTGTAGGCGTTAGGTGTGGATTAGGCTTGTATCCAATGTACTAGGTCTATGTTACTGGATATTTATGATTTAAATAAGTGCTACGTTTTCGATAAATCTGGTTATATGGCTTTGCAATTAGGGAAATCATGAGCCGATTACCGACATTTAGTTAGTCTTTTTCGATTCTCAAAATCCGATCCAAGTTTTGCCAAAAATTGGCTCGAGTTTTCCAAAATTATGCTTTTTGGGGTTTGCAATTTAGGGAAACATGAGACAAAGTTCTAAATTAGGTTACTGTAATTTGTTTACTCTTAAAACTCGCAAAATCCGAGCCAAGTTTTGCCAATGGCTCGGGTTTTCCAAAATTCGGGTTTTATGGCTTTGCAATTTCGGGAAACCTGAGCCAAATTTCTAAATGAAGTTACTGTCATTTTATTGTCTACAAACTCTCAAAATCCGAGCCGGCTTTGGCCAAAACGTGGCTCGGGCTTTCGAAATATTGGGTTTTAGGCCTTTGAAATACCTTGAAACCCGAGCCAAGTTTTGCTAAAATACGTTTTTATCGCCGTTTTACGCATTTAACCCCTCATTTTCCCTGTACTTCATAGCCCTCCCCACTATCGGGCGGCGTGGGTAAGATTTTACGGTGTGACAGTTACAAGCCCCATCGATGTTTGTGTAGCCTATAAGTATGTTATATAATAGTCTTCAGTCCTATATATGTCCTTCCCTTCGCAAATGTATTATAAGGGAGATATAGGGTAAAACACAGAATCTTGTCTGCATAATGACAAGTCCTGTGTTACGGGATTTCTGCTTTATAGATTTTTTTTCCCCCCTACCTTACTCGGGGGACCTTACAGTTCCGCGATCCAGTGCTGCTTTGGTAATTGCGTACATTTTATTTTCCCTCCCCTATAACATTTTCAGAGTCCCCACTGCACAAAGCCACTGTCACTTTGTTTATGTTCTCTCTGCCGGATTACACTTTTCCCGCTATCCACGTATTACTTTTAGGTTAGGTTAGGTTCATGACAAGGGATCAGCTGGTAGGTATGGGATAAACTAGGGACACATACTAGCTGGTAGGTAAGGGTTATTCTTGTATCCAACGTTCTTGGTTAGGTTACTGTTTTTTTACTTAAAAAAATCGCTAAACCCGAGCCAAGTTTTGGCAAATGTTGGCTCGGGTTTTCAAATTTTGGGGTTTAATGGCTATGAAAACTCGAGCCAACTTTCAAAATTCAATTACTGTGTTTTTTTACTTTGAAAAATGCCCCCTATTTTTCCCCTTTTACCCCGCAATTTCCCTGATCTTCATAGCCCTCCTCACTAGTGGGGGCCGTGTTTTTAGATTGTTGGATAATGGGTAAATACTCATTTGCGACAGTCCTTGGTATAAAACAACACTGTATATCAAAAAAAAAAAAAAAAAAAAAAAAAAAACACATGCTAAAACTCGTGACTGTCACACCGTATCAATTTACCGCGGCGTGTCTTAAGATCGTTGTATAATGGGGAAAACGGTTTCGCCGAGGGTTGTAATTATTTCCAAACACTATATATTGATGAAAACTAACAGGGAAAAATAAAAAAATCCATGGGAAAATTGGTGACCATCATATTTAGTTTTTCCGAAAGTTGTGCAATTATAGTGTTTGCAAGTCCAAAGGGTCATTTCTGGACAACAGCAAACTCGAATCGTGGATAGTGCTTGCCTTTATTGTCTATTGCCAAAGTAAGTACCTCGAGAGACTTCAAACATCTGCACCCTCTTCGTAATTTGAAAATATCATTGCAGACTAGTGTCGACTGGCGTAGTTTTTGTGGTGAGTTCTTGCACTGTCAACTCGCACACTTCCTTCTTCACCACCCTGTACACATCCTCAGACTGACCGAGTTGAAGATCCAGGACCTGTGTATCCAATCCTGGCATCACCTGATTGGTCGATAGGACATCACGGAGTCAGTTGGACTACATCGTAATTGGTTGAACTAGATTATATTTGCCATGAGAGCATTACTCTCGCCAGCAGTATAGTTCATTGCATTTATCGGGAATTTAGATAACTGTTAAATTATATATCACTGGTACATGAAATATCCCAACAAATAGTTATAATATATTTACCAACAAGGTATTCGTCGATGGGTGTAATCCAGTCCCCACACAACGGCTAGTTCCAATTGGCATGACATGTAGGAATGTTCACATAATACAATATCGATACAATGAACTAGCTTCGAGGACTTGGTGATGTAGGACTGTTGTATAAATTATATTTTGTATTACCTGGTGAACTGTGGTTGAGTCAGAGCAGGGGGGGGGAGGAGATGTTTGGACTGTTTGGTGTTGATTGAGAGACTACAGGGCTGGCTTCCGATCGCTTCGCGAAATTACATATGGCTGCGGCCTCATAATAATTATAACCCATAAACTTGGTTTCATAAATACATCTAGAGCTGATGTAGAATTTTTATAACCATTACAGTCTTTAATATTTAACCTAACTTAAGAAATAAACTACAATACACAAGAACCAGCCGAAATCGTACAAGCGTAACGATACCGCCAAATTCAAATGTCCTATTGGACCAAAACCTGTCGGGATCATTACCCTATTCCCGACATATTGGCCCGGCACCAAAAAATGATATACAGACAAAAAAGGACAACTCGAAGTCAAAGATCACCTTGTTGGCTCTTTGATCTCCAAAGATCCACGGAACTCATAGCCGTCCTCCCTTTTGGGACTAGCGCCACCTGAAGCCCCTGAGGAGGCTCATCCTTCTCATTAATCTGCTGCCCCACCTTGAGAGCACTGTCACCAGCACTCTCCCGCGGAGGGCGGTATCAGTAGAGACGCCAGGATAATCCGGCAGTTCTACATCCTGCTTCCAAGGGATATAACTCACGACTGTGCGATAGTAACCCCACGATCGAGTTCGTATTTAGCAACCCTATAGACCCATCAATGCCCTGGAACAATCGATAATCCTCCCAAGCTTCCAAAATAACCTAGGGTGACGCTAATCATGAATCAGGGACGATATCCCCGATACTGACCCATCGTTGAATTCGTCCCTTTGATCTTATTGAGAGTGACGCTCCGCGAAGAGGACAGCAAATATTCTTGGTCCACCGTTTCCTAGATCGTCGACACCTTGTGTTACATACTGGAAGCGACGACGTGTGGCGTCAGCATTTGCCGAACGTAGGGGTCCATGCAGATCTTCGTCATTTACGGACGATCTAGGAAAGGTATTAAGGGTTTCGTCCACGTGTGCATCATGGAAGGCGAAATGGGGTAAGAGGTCAGCAACATCTGCCGAGGTATAGGTCAAGGGCCTGTCGTTGACTAACATCCTTCAATCTCTATTAAGATGGTTTGCAACTCCCGTCTGGTTCACCAGTGCCCTTCCTAATACCTTCTTCAAGGCCAGATTTGACGATACCGATTGTATCTCCCATATCCCAAATCGCCCCGAACCATGGTGCACGTGCTGGGTTATAAATCTCCATTGACAACCCTTCCAGTGAGGGTAGCCACACCTGCGGGTCATCCATTAAACTCTGGAGATATTAGAGGCCCCGACAAAACAAGTCGCATTATCGCTCATAATAATGTGAAGGGAAAACCATTGCGACCTGGCCCAAAGCGTCTTAGAGTATGCAAAAACCCCTCACTGGATAGGTCGTCAATCAATTCAATATGAATCGCTCTGGTTTACCGAGCACATGGTGAATAGGACGGCATATAACCGTTTGATATTAAACAGGGCGATTCTCTCAACATCGAATCGCTCCGGTGTAGTCCTACCCGGTTACCTGAAAATGGTTCAGTCCTTTGTCACCCTGAACTCAGGCAAGGGAGGTAGATCAACTGGGGAGTAAGGCTTCCCTGTAATCTTTTACAGATAGTACAGCTATGTGGATCCTTTGAATTTGCTTGTCGAATCTTTAGTGAGCTCCACCAACGTTGTTCGCAGAGTACGCCAGCAGAACATAATTTACGCCAAAATGTAGGCAGTCCGATGGCATTGGTGAATCAAACATTTTGGTAATCAAATGAGAAGGAGCTTAAGGAGGAACAGGATCATATTTCGCAGAATCAATAATGTCCGCTTTTGTCATCCTGCCTCTACACTTAATAATGCCTCCTTCCATATATAATCCTAGCTGCCTCCTTTAATTAGAGGGTTTTGGCCCTTTGACTCCTGCTCAGGATTTGATGTTCAGTAGGATTAGGATTCCTTTTGTACTAACTATTAGTTTTGCTTCTGCTGATCTCAAGTTCATGAGTCTGATATGCTTCGAAATCTTCACTAGGCAGACCCGTGCGGCCCGACTTCTAATGTTGTTTAATGAAACGGTATATCCATGCAAATACCCGTATTACTTGATCATAGCTGCCCGTAACGTTCCCACTCTAACCAACTTGTTGATCCTGATGTGTAGTACTCACATTCGAACCATTCATCTGGGGCCGACTTGAAAGGATCAGATATGGATTCCCTGAAATCCTGAGGCCATTCAGTTGGAGACGTAAGCCATGGGATGTCCATGCCACCAAATAGAGGACGACATAAACTGCTGCGCCGAGATCCCCCGGGAAGGAAATTCTATGTCACTGGGGTTAGCCCTGGTGCTCACATAGCGAAATGTAGCTTGTAGGAACCTAAGTTATTGACTCTCATCAGTGCGATTAGAAAACATAACCAGGTAAACACTTTCTGGCTGTGTTCGCCCATGAAAGCGCGATTTGACTGTCGCTCCAGACATGGAGCGGTATAATCTGTAGTATGTCGGTATAAGCATCCAGTGTAAACTTGATTAGACGAGCAGACAGAAGCATGCAGTAAGTTCTAATTTAGGAACTTGTATCTTTTATAGGGGGGCTACTTTAGCCTTCGCTATAGCCAGTGTCGCTTCACTACCATTACATATGGATATGGCAGTACCGTACGCACTATTACTAGCATTCAGAAAAGGCATGTAGAATCCACCTGGTGACCACTAATAAACCTGATACCGACGAGTAGTTGGACCTTGCAACATGTGGAAAATGTCTGACCGAATCAACCGCCAAGTATCTTGTAACCCCAGTCGGGAGGGGAGGTTGTCCCAATCTAGTTTTTAGCCGCCACAGTTGCTGTCGAAAAACATACGAGCACCGGATTGTAACAGGCAGCAAAAACCATAGGGATCAAACAACCTCGCTGACAACAGCTTAAGCAGGTTTCGCTGGTAATAAGCTCACTGACGCATGGGGTGTGACAGACGGAATTATACAATCTGTGGTAGTGGTCCCCATTTGTGGCCTAAAAACTTTCACCTCACTATTCTCCAGTAGCTACACCGTCAGAAGCAAATTGACCTTTCAAAAGATCACTATTAGTGGCCCATTCTTTTAAGTATAAATGAGCCTTGGCAAATATATCACGGAATACTCCCAGCATCTCTTGAGCAATAAATCTTCATTGTCTCCGGTGCCTTGAAGATTGTCCACATAGATCCCCTGCTGTGATCTCATTCTTGAAAGTCAGGATCTAGTCCGCCTCCTCAAGATGAACGCAAGATAGTAGCGTTGAGAAGGAAACTGGGGGAACAGGTCGCTCCCGAATAAAAACATACTCTGAACCTGTAGGACCAGATTACTGCTGAATCTAGCATATCCATTGGGCTCCCCGTGGCCATCAAAAATCTTGTCGAGTCCCTGTCTTCACGATGGGAGTTGAAGCATCAGGAAGGCCTTATCAATATCGGCGACCCATGCAAACTTATGACATCTGAAGCGCAACATAATTTGCGCTAGATCAGAGACCAGGGACGGACCCGTGTACAGACAATCATTCAGGCTATAGGAGTGCGAACATGGATTTAGCAGAGCAGTCATACACAATACGAAACAGGAGTGGGTGGAACTGTCCTTTTTACATCCCATGGTGAGCAAGGTAACTTGGATTGTTATCCCCATACTCACTGAGATCTACTCTCTCCACAACTCCACGGTGTACCTGCTCGGCTAAAAAAACCTGCCGCATAATTCTCGCAATAACTTGGATCCTTTGACAAACTGCTTTCTGAAGGGCCACGTACCTACCAAGTGCTAGATGGAAATTAGTAGGTAATTTACTCGTGTATCATTCCAAGGGAGCCGCCTACCACATACTGACCACCGGTGCCAGAGTCATAGTTACAGTCTCTTCAATACGAGCTTAACGCTAGCTTGGAACTCACGATCAGTTTAATGTGGGTCAATTTCCCAATATTTGTTCCAAGTCCCATAGCTTATCTATATCAGTTCGGACAATGGTATTAGTCCGGCACATTTGGCCTAAAACTTTATATTTATCTATGGGGCTTTACTGCTACCTTGAGGACCGTAACCACCTCCACCTGTGGTGTCCTTGAGAGGAAGTGGCATAGGATCCAGAAATGGCATAACCTTGGATCGTGGGGAGCAGTATTAGCTTATCTACCCGCCGATATCCAGGGTGAACCAGGTCGTAGTAATAATCAGCTCCGACCAGTTAGCATAATACCATTGTTTTAGCAGAGAGTTGTCATCATGCCCAGTTTATACCCCTTTGCCTTCTGAGAATTTCAAATGCGGTTGAAATCTCTGCTGCTATATAGAAAACTGGGTAGTGTGGTCGGAAACCACAAACAGCCTTTGATGGGACATAACCCTTGTTTCTATAAACATATGAAATCTCCACAATATCATAGTCACTGGAATCTATTTTCACCAGTGAACCATGGAGACGCAAAATTCTCTTGACCCTTGCTGGTACACTTGAGCTGGGGTATGATGACGCAGAACGAATGACCTCTGTGAGCACTGGTCAAGTAAGGTGCGCGTCATTATAGTATTATTATTACTCCCCACTACTGGCAGCATCATAGTAGAAGCAATTGACATTCTCGAGAATCAATGGACATGGCAGAATACTTTATCACCCTCGCTCTTACTTTTCTCATGTGACTCTTTGGGGGTTCTCCCCTGTTTCTTTGCCGTCGTGCCGATCAGACTGGGTGCAAAGGAACACCAATGTTTCCCCTTGCAATACTTACAGGTTTGATGTAGGAAATTGTGCAGGTACTGTTGAAGTGGTCTCTGTGCCAGACAGCTGGTACATAACTTAAGCGATTTAGACCTTTGCTAAATCATTCTGTGTAGCCTTAGGATACTTAGGACACTGATAACCACAGATGACCGTGGACACGTGGCACAACCTTACAACTAATGTTATTGGCCTTTTCTGTTTAGGAGAAGTCTGTACCGGGGAAAGCTGCAAGTAGATGGCGACATCTCCAACTTGTCGGTAGTGTCCCAGGACTATCCATATTGAAGACTTCCGCAGTCTGGTACACCTGCACCAACGCTTCCAAGTTTTAGGTTGGGAGAGTACGCTTAGTTGTCGTTCTTAAGATTTCCCTTAGGGGAGAGGGATTTTATTCAAGATATTCACACTAAATATCTCCTCCTGGTGACGGCCATTGTATCCATAGAATCGGAGAGTAGGCTATCAAAGGAGGCGTAGTACTCCTTTAGGCCGTCACATCATAGGATTGGAGGATCTAGCGTGAAGAACTTAGTAATAAACCTGTAACGCGGTCTTGCATGACTTTCTCCACTCTCCCGTAAGTTCTCTTCAGCAACTCCACTGCAGACTCGTAGCTGTTACCTTCTAGCTTGAACCAATCGACTAACTTCAATGACTCCCCTTTCAATTGACCACGGAGATCTGTGAAACCTTTGGATGGATGTGAGTGTTTTTAATGATGATGGATTGAACACTCAAAAATATCACAAAATCCAGTCCAGGTAGCCGAATCCCCCGGAAAAAGGTAGGCAAAGTAAGCTTCGGCAGGTTAAAAAACCAGTCGACTTTGGTGTAACCGGTATCCTTAACAGAGGTTGAATTCTTGGGTGGAAGATAGTCTGGCTAAGGCTGTATTAACGTCCCTCAAAGTACTCAAAATCTTGCCCGACATTTATTCTTCCACATCGTCAGTAACTGTCAATAAACCATATACCTGCTGAGAATAACTATCATAAGCAGCTAGCGATTTAGTACAGTAGCAATTTACCTTTTATTCTGATCAGCCGTGGCAACTATTAAAAACAAATTCATCAAGATCCCTTAAAACTCTATTTCAAACTTCCCTTCATCCCTCCCTTAAGATCTTAAGTTTCTTCAAATCTGTCATCGTAAGTTTAATTTTAAGCAAACTTTAAACTACAATGCGGGTCAGACTACTAACCGTTAATCGCTTAAGGAATCACAGCGGCAAACCCCCCATACTTAAGGAAATTTGCTCAAAAGAATTACATAATACCTACAGTCCCCTTAATATAAACTAACGAAAGGGACATTATCTGACTAGACAACAACATAGTTTACACTGGGGCTATCTGTGAGGAGACCGACTACGGCGAACCGCCAAGATAGTCCCTTACCATCTTATGACATGGGCCAACAAACGATCGCGTGCCTTCATTGGTGAGTGGTGGACAGCCGGCATCTGGACATATACTGGGTCGGAAAACTATATGGGGAGAATCTACCACCAAGGTGCTGTATTCCTCTTGAGGAGAGTCATGTGAACCGAGTTCTTTCTTTCCCCTGTGGTATTTCGCCTGCCGTAACGGTATACCCCGAGGAGACTCCCCTCTGCTCCAATCCCAATACAAGACAGCGGCCATTCGGGATGCCTCACAATCTCATAGGTCAACTCCTGGATATTAGCCGCGAGCTCCTGCGGGACTACCCCAGAGACGATGTCGTTACCCCCATACACAATAATACAGTGATCTCGGCCTTAGGCTCAAAAGAACCATACCAGGCTGGTTGGGACCTGATATTATCGAGAGTGGCTCCTGGGCACTAAACACCCTCACTACAAAACCCGGGTCATAAAACTCTCGGCGGAACCCCTAGGCGACCACATAACGTGGCCTAATATACCCACCACTTTCCCCGGACTTCGGAGATTGTATGAGGAGGTTGGGTGTAAAATTCACCCCAATGCCACTTCCTGACGCAGCTGTGGGATGGGTGTTCCCTTTGAGCCATGATGTCTTGACAAAAGAATTAAATACTAAAATCCATTAAAAGAAAGGGTAGGTGAAGCACTAATTATTGTAAGCCCTTTAGAGGTAAAGCCTAGTTGGTTAAAGCTACAAATCAGAGGGTCTGACTATTAACTAGTCAATCGCTTAGGAATTAACAAAGACCGACACTCCCATGGACCGCCACTTTAAACAACTAGGCCTAGGCTTATTATGAAATTAAAGATAAAAGGTCACATGAGAACCCTCCCCACTAGCAAAAATTAATAAAGAG
The DNA here is from genome assembly GCA_032716605.1 of Paralithodes platypus. Lineage (NCBI taxonomy): Eukaryota > Metazoa > Arthropoda > Malacostraca > Decapoda > Lithodidae > Paralithodes > Paralithodes platypus. Next base: position 31,761,674 of record CM064545.1, read on the forward strand.
TCACCCCAAATGACAAAACACAACGCAACACCACAAGCACACCCACCTAAGAGAAAATGAAAAGCCCACCACAGACACCTGCAGGCCCGAGACTTGGCCTAGCCTAGGCCTAGGAGTGCGAAATGGCGCCCGACGAAATTACCCCTACCCCACATATTTCCAGCCCAGCTATACCACCAAAAACGCCAAGGACACACGCCCAAAAAAACCCTGGAAACTAGTACCCCAAAAAGATATGAGGACTGCGCCTAGACGGTAAAAAACACGAGGGAAGAAAGAAGCTTGGGACCCAAACTAGGGAAATGGCCAGGCGGCCAACAACGCGCGAGGCGGCAGCCATTTGGTAAGCCCACAAGCGGTCAAGGAAGCAAACAAAAACGGTACTACCAGTAAGGAAAGCTTTAGGGCAAGAAGGACCAATATTTATCGGGAATTTAGATAACTGTTAAATTATATATCACTGGTACAATGAAAATATCCCAACAAATAAATGTTATAATATATTTAGCAACATGGTATTCGTCGATGGGTTGGTAATCCAGTCCCCCACACACGGCTAGTTCAATGCATGACATCGTAGGAAATGTTCACATAATTACAATATCGCTACAATGAACTTAGCTAAGGACTGGTGATGTAGACTGTTGTTATAATTAATATTTGTAGTAACATGGTGAACTGTGGGTTGAGTCAGAGCCGGGGGAGGAGATGTTGACTGTTTGGTGTTGATTGAGAGACTAAAGGGCCGGCCTCCGATCGCTTCGCGAAATTACATATGGCTGCCGGCTCATAATAATTATAACCCATAACTTGGTTTCATAATACATCTAGAGCTGATGTATTAGATATTTATACATTACAGTTCTAATATTTACCTAACTTAAGAATATACAACTACATACACAAAGAACCAGCCGAAATCGTACAAGCGATACGATACCGCCAAATTCAAATGTCCTATTGGACCAAAACCTGTCGGGATCATTACCCTATTCCCGACAGCATTCGCCACCAGATGTTTCCGTTGTTGACTGACAGTCACGCAAAACAGCTCTCCCAGAAGCAGAAAAGGAAGAAGTGTAAACTAACCCTTAAAACGTAAATATCCATATAATATGTATTATGTTAGTTTCCTGGGAATGACACCTACATAAAAAAAATGGAAAAAAATCGCGGTCGTCATGTTGCGCGCTCGCAGTTACGTTCCCGTCTATTTCGACGCTATATTTTCTGCTATTTGCCCCCTGTCTTTACTACATGAATACTAGGTTAGGTTAGGTTAGGTTGTTTGGTTAGGCTAATGTATTTTTATATCCAAAGGCAGTCCAAATAGATGGGAAAGGTCCGACGCCACTACGCGTAGTGTAAACAAGGCTGGCGGTACGCCCGCACTTAACATTCTTGCCAAAATCGCTTAATATCATGCTATTGAGCTTAATTTTTTACCAATATTGTAGCGCCTCCTGTATATTGACCAAATAAACAAACCAAATCAGGGGCGACACAATATAAAGGCACACACGATCATAGCACACAAAATTGGAATAAGCGTCACCGGCGAGAAATATAAGAGAACTGAACACCCTTACTATCACATAGGCGCTATATTGCTTCGTATAAGACTGAATACGAGCTCTGAGACGGTGGTTCGAGACCCTAGATGGAACGAAGAGGTGCATTTTGGCGTGTCTTGTTCTCTTTCAGTCTCTCTCGTCCTCTCGCCCTCGCTCTTTCTTGCTCTCGCTCTTTCTCGCTCTCGCTCTTTCTCTCTCTCTCTCTCTCTTTCGATAACCGTTTGACTCCCACAGCTCCTTCCTAAGCTGAATATAATCCACTGATATTGGCCGGAATTATATACTAATGGTGTCATCTTATCGAATGGGTAAATAAAGATGGACGTTGATTAATAATATGGATTAATACGATCTTGGTTAACTCTTTCTCCCACAGGTCCTTCCCAAGCTAAATATAATCGTCCAAAGAAACCGAACTAAATGAACAAAGTGTCATTGCTGAATTGAATCTATTGTATCCATTGTATTTAACCCGTTGTGTACCGGTGACGTGTTTTTTATTTGATTTTAGCTACATGTAGACGATTTTACGATGCTTAGAAAGGATATATGGTAGCTAAGAGGATTAGTTGAAATAGTCTAGTCTTTTAAAGTGTATACGTCCTTTCTAAGCTGAATAAAATCGTCTTAATAGTCTCCAGGATATAATGAAAAATACGTCACCGGTACTGTACGGGTTAATATATTTTGGGGTCTCGAGATGTTATGATGTAGTTGATCGAATCGCTTGAATATATTTTGGCAATTTTCTTGTTCATTTAACCCCTTCAGCACGATGACGCCTTTTTGGCTATGATTCTGGCTAAAATTATACGATTTTTGAAGTATAAGAAGGACCTATGTTATTCAGTGTTTTTTGAGATCGTAATTACCCTTTGGAGTCCTACAGGTTGATTATATAAGCTATATAAACTCGAAGTGGCTACGGGACACCACCAGGGGTGTCAAACAGCCCAGCCAGTGAGGCTGTGCTACGGGACACCACTGGTGGTGTCCCGTAGCCCAGCCTCACTGGCTGGGCTGCGTGACACTACCAGTGGTGTCTCGCAGCCCAGCCACACTGGGTAGGCTACGGGACACCACCACAAGTGTTCCACGTATACAAAGCTTGATTTTATAGCTAAATTTGTTCATATCGTATTTCCATCTATTTTTTCTTAGTTTAAACAGGTGCCCTTTGATCCTACCAGGTTACTTTACAAGAAAGTCTTTGTAAATCGTTGTTATACCCCCTCACACATCTTCTCCTCCAAGCTTCGGAAATTGAGATTCTTCAGTGTGTGTGTGTGTGTGTGTGTGTGTGTGTGTGTGTGTGTGTGTGTGTGTACAAATGAATGGTAACGGTGTGGATGGAAATACAGGTATTTACGTATGTGTTTGTGAATGAAAGTACGAAATGTTTCTGTGATTGTGAATATAAAGATGTGTATGTGTGTGTGTGAGCACGTGGTTGTATGTTTGTGATTAGAAATATACTATGTAGAGGAAATAGTGATAGAAGTGTTTTAAAAAAAAAAAAAAGTGGATGAAAGTTATCAATAAGAGAGATATGTATATGGTATTAAAGCTTAGTAACCTGCCTTTTGTCTCCTTCATACACAGAAAAGAAGAAGACCAAATGAATATATATTAGAACATAAGAAAATGTGAGCCCGCATAAAGCCGATTGGCCCACACAAGGCAGATCCCTCTTACACCCAACCCGTCTCGTCCATATGTCTATCTAATTGTATTTTGAAGCTCTCTATCGTTCTTGATCGCACTATGGCGCTAGGTAGCCTGTTCCACAGGTATACCAAAACCAAACCAGTATTTGCCTATATTTCTTGAAACAAAATGTATCCCATTTGAAACCATTTGTTTGAGTTTTCTCGCTATCGCTGAGCTTCAGTACATTTTTCATATCCCCTGTATTTAGCCTATCTCACTTACCCACTTGAACACCTCCATCATATCTATCATATCATATCATATGTAACTCACTAACGAATGTAAGCCTAGCTTCTTCAACCTGTCTTCATATGGAAGATTTCTAATATTACAGATTATTTTTTGTCATTCTTAGTTGTACTCTCTCCAAGGAATCTATGTTCATTCTGTAATAGGGACTCCAATTTTGAACAGCATAATCCATAATTATGTAGCCTCACTAACGCTAGATAAAATGTCAAGATTACGTCTGCTGTTCTGTTACTCACACTTCTAGATATATATCCAAGAACTCTATTTGCCTTATTTCGAACACTGATGCATTGATTTCTTGGTTTCAAATCACAGTTGAGTACAAAGGAAATCAAGCAACATACGAGTCTAGTGACCCTTCTAGGCTGCTTGTCCTCCAAAACGCTGAGGATCAAGTGTCCAAACAGTGGCTTAGAGTGGGTAAGGGAACATTGGAAAGGGAACTACTGCCCTGGAACTAATGTCCGTGGCAGGATTAGAAAGTTAGTAGGGGACAGATGGGTTAGTAACTGAGGGGAGGATAAAATAAAGTTATTCATTTACAAACGCAGTCAGTCGCGGGTTTGATGCGAGATATTTGTCTAGGCGAATTTTAAATGAATCAACGGTTGATTCTCAAGTCTTTTTCATTATTTGAGTTAGTTATATCCACGTCATCGAAATTGTATCCTGCATTTTCTATCGATTTACTCAATTTTACTACACTGCATTCATTAACCTACATTGAACTTCATCTGCCAGTTTACTACCCATTTGTGTAGTATGTCTAAATCTATTTGGAGTGTTCCCATTTAAGTGTCATCTGTAAATTTACTGATTTTTCTAGTTATTCCTACATCAAGGTTGTTAATATATATATAGAAAGAGAGAGAGAGAGAGAGAGTCCAGACCATAAGATAATTATGCTGGTAGGTACAATTTACAATTAGGTGTTAATTTTCTGGATTACCTGGATTAGCTTGAGATCTTAAGGTAAAGGGTCCACGTACGCTGGTATCTAGAGGTTGGTCTCCGGGTTTTTTTTCTCGCAACCTTCTTCGGCCGCACTGACTTAAATATTTTATAATGCTATACATTTACCAATTACCATCCCTATCCTAAATTAACCAAACATCACATTTGGATGCCAATAATCACCAGACAATATATGCATCATCAATTGAGAAATGTTACCTATTATCTTCTATGTTGATTCACTATATAAACACACACAAACTCATGCACATTCACATTTTCACGCACAAAATCATTCAGGAACACATATTCGTATTCCTACCCACAATGTCATTAACTTGCATTGCGTGTATTCACCTTGACGAACAAGTTCGGTGATTTATATTCATATATCTACACACACACACACACACACACACTTTTAGATTACCACTCGACAACGCACATATATTCGAACATACATTCACAACTACACACTCGCCTTCACATTTCCAATCAGAATACACACGCACACACATTGATATTCCCTCCCACAATCGCACCCACACTCTAATGTTCTTTAAGAACCACACGCACAAATACATATTCGCATTCCTAAGCACAAACACAAACGCACATTCACAAAGACAAGTCATGTGAATGACTCTCTCTCTATCACACACACACACACACACACACACACACACACACTCACACAAACATATTGTACATTCATTATTAATTTTGTACATCCATTATACAAACTCATATTTCCACTCACAAACGTACAGGCTTTGTGCTCGTACATGCACATTCCTACTTGTGCACGCAAGCTTGCACTGCGCCCCCCCCCCCCCCCCCTACCTTACGCCATTGTGGGATCAAGAACGACAGAGAGTTTCAAAATGAAATTAGATAAACATATAACCGAGATGGGTTGGGTGTGAGAGGGATCTGCCTTGTGTGGGCCAATCGACTTTCTGCAGACTCATAATTATGTTCTTATTAGATGGATATGTAAGACGAAGAATATACACACATACAGTATATAACGGCTATATATAACGCCTAGTTAGATGTATAAATAGGTATGTGTGAGTGTGTGTGGCGTAGGGAGTTGAGAATGGAATAGGTCTGTATATACAACAAGTAGGATTATAATTTAATAAAGTCCAACGTTTTTAATGATAATATAAATAATAATCCAAAGAATTTCGATTCAACAGTCTAATTGGCTGAATTATATGGCGATGCTTCGATATAAAATCGTCTTATGGTAACCAAATAATGATATGATTTATATATGGCATTACGCTGAAGGGGTTAAGGGGAGAAACAAAACCCACTAGGTCTATGTAAGTGCATGTAATCTAAATTACATCGATTTGTGTTCTAAACAAAAATATATATATATATATAGGTCTATAGCGCCAACGAACTTAACAATAATCTGGACCCGTTAAATTCTTATAACTCAAAATGAATTAAAGCAATCGGGCTGACATTTCTATTATTTGGGAAGAGTCCACCAGGAAATAAGTGTGGAAATTTACAGCCAGTTTGCCCAAGGTCCTTTTGAGTTACAGAGAGGTCATGGATCAAGATAATTGTCAAGTTCGTTGGCGCTACCTATAGGAAAAATATAGTGTATGTTGTTTTGTTTTTGTTTTTCGTGTGTGGTAAGGGAAAGTGGTGTTTGTATAGGCCGTGACCCTTTATCTATCGTGGACCCTTATTTAGTGTGTTGGTCCCGCAGCCATGTTGAAACCCACGCTGGCAACACCTTCATTACTATGCGATCCTTACACGCTCATGCTCACATATACAGACTGCGCGCACACACACACACGCGCATACAGACACAAGCTGCACTCACACACACACACACACACACATGCATACAGACACAAACTGCACTCACACACACACACACACACACGCACACACACACACACACACACACACACACACATCTTAGTGATGAAGGACACGCAATTATTCGCTGGCACAATTCAGTAATTTGAAGAACATTTAGTAAAAAGGGTAACAATTGCTCTAAATATAACCAAACCATTAAACTCTTCTCTCTTTCCAATTGTTGTTCGTTCAATGTTGAGTGTTGGGGACAAGTTGTAACAGTTTTCTTTTACGTTAAACTAAGTTAAAGTTAAGAGTGTTTGTTTGGGAACTGTTGCTGCTGTTTGATCTCTCTCTCACTCTCTTATACTGTATATATACAGTACTAGCAGGGGTACCCGGCGTTGCCCGGGTAATCACCATAATCACCATCACTACTACCACCACTACTACTACCATAATCACCATCATCAATCACTACTACCACACCGGCCTCGACCTCCCTGTGCCTCATTAACGGCGACCTCGATTTCGGCCGCTAAATGACCTCCGATTTTGGATCTGACCTCATCCGTACCCCCATTTTGGGGGGCTGCGAACAACTTTCGTTCCATACACCTTTTCGATCGGAGGCCTCCTTCTGCCCCAAACGGCCCTTTTTCCGATTTCGCGCCCATTTTCTCCGTCCCTTTCACCCTGGGGAATTCTATTTTTTCACTAAAACCTGCCTAGGGACCCCCTTACTATGCATACCAAGTATGAATGCTCTAGCTTAAAAACTGCGGCCGCCTATAAAGAACAGACAGACAGACAGACAGACAGACAGACAGACAATCGAAATTATTATATAGATATGTAATGTGTGTGTGCGTGTTGGTGAGTGTGTGCGCGTGTAGTTGTGTTGGTGCGTGTGTGTTTAGTGTGTGCAACAATTTCGAAGGTGAGTTACTCCATCATCAACCAAGTTTAACAATGAGCACGTGTCCTATTAGTTAAATTACAAAACAAGGAATGCATCAATGTCGTTAATTGATCTCTGGACACCATGTGTAACAGAAAATTAAAATGAAGAAATGGAAAGCAAAGACAATGCAGTATAATGTGTGTGTGTGTGTATGTGTGTGGGTGGGTGTGGGTGTGTGGGTGTGTGTGTGTGTGTGTGTGTGTCAACATAATTCCCAAGAAGAGGTGGCCATGAATATTAGACGACGAATCGCTAGGTCAAGTTGCCCGGGATTGACATCTACCAATAACATTTTGACAGTGCGGGCTCGATCTGCCGACCCTTTGATCAGCAGCCCACGCTCTACTGACTATGCCATGGCTCGCGAAAGTATGAATTGCACGTGCTATGCACCGGTAAGTGCCTAGTTAACTTCACATGACTCGCACAATTATAAAATGAACTTCTTGATGTTTTGAATGCATACTGCATCTCTATCTAAGCGTGTTTTGAAAGTCAATACAGTGTTACAATTATTAACCCCTTCTGTACCGGTATTAAGACCGTTCGTGCTATTTAATTGTCGATTTTTGTTTTTCTGGCGAACGATAGTGAGCCTGTACTTTTGGAAGGTCTAACCGGCTTTCGGCTGAGACAATTTTCTACCGAAAAATGTACAAATTAATCTACAAGGGGGATCTAATGGATGATTTTTTTAAAAGTTTGATGGAGGTCTAGGGAGGAAACTAGAAAAATAATAAATAGATGAAAATATCGACCAAAAAGTGAACAGCTGGAGATAATAAGTCTGGCAACAAAGTACAAGCAGAGACCCCCTGACAAACACGGCCGTGGAGACAATAAAACAAAATAACGAAAGCGTGGGTTTACGTTGTGTGTTTGGGAGGGGAGGGGGGGGGGGGGACTGCAATATTGCCTCTGTGGCCAACACTGTCAAACTACCAAATATTTACCCTGGGTGCGTCACTGGGGAGGGGGGGGGGGTGCATACAAAAGAAAAGAAAAAAACCACACACATAATAACACACCCAAAATCTAAAATAATTCACAGACACACACACACACACACACACACACTAGGGCCATTTTTTTTTTTTTTTTGTAATACCATTTTGTACCATATTATCAAACAACAGGGTTATTTGGTATTTTGGATCATGTACAATTTATCACTAAACATTGAGGCATTTTAACAGTATATTATGGCTATTATTAGACGATTGTATACAGCTTAGGGAGGATCTGCGGGAGCTAGAAGGGTAGAACCTCTCCCAATCAACCCTCTGACATCCATATACCCTTCCTAATCTGCATACTATCGTCTAATGAGAGCTAGAATAATCTGTCTTAAATAAGGGGAGGCATACCGTTTTTCTGGACCCCCTTCTCCCTAATGTTTAGCCCCACTAGTTTTGAGATTATAAGAAGTTCGGCCCATTAGTTCGGCGATTTTAACACCTTTCGCCCCATTTCGTTGTCAATTTTAAGACCCTTCGTGCCATTTAGGTGTCGATTATTTCCTGGCGAGCGATAGCGAGCCTGCAAATTTGAGAGGAACCGGCCTTCGGCCAAATAATGTTTCTATCGAAAAATGTACAAATTTATCTTGAACGGGGGTCTAGGTTTTTTTTTTCTAAGCTTGATGGAGGTCTAGGGAGGAAACTAAAAATATACTGTATATGAATAAATGAATTATAGATCTAACAAACGGCCAGTCTCCCCTTAACACGTCATAATCCGCCAGGGGTTAATACGGTTTTCAAATTCAATAGTCACTTAATATTAATGTCAATGGTCTATGTATTGGGATAAGGAATTGTCTAGTTTTTTCTTCTCATCTTTCTGTCATAACACACACACACACACACACACACACACACACACACACATATGCAGTACGGGTCGCTGTGGTCCAGTGGTTGTTGTTGTTGTTGTTCCCCAGGCTGTCTGGCCGAACAGCCCCAAGATCTCGAGCAAGGCCAAGGCCACAAACGAGCGCCCCCACAAAACCCTCCCTGCTTACCACTAACTTAGCCCGGGTGACCGAAGCCACTCCAAGGCAGGGAGCCGAGGAGGGTGCAGAAACGCCCGGGAAACCAAAGCCCCACCCAAGGCCCTGTGCCCCTCAGCAATTATGAAGGGAAAGTTGAGGGGCAAGGGACAAATGTGACGCTTTGGCTCCCAATCTGCCAACTTCTAGGTTGGCAGTAGGGAGGTCAATCCACGGAAAAGACACCGTCACTTGAGATCTAGAAGATATATAAGTAAAAGGAACAGTCAGAATAAGCTATGGTTATGGCAGAGATCTCTTAGCTCTCACTCTGCTAGACCAGCCCATCACCACGGTCCAGTGGTTTAAGGTGCTGTGTCTCGCGCTGACCGCAAGGGCCGGGGTGAGGGGTCGAATCCATCAGAATCCTAAAGGGTTTTTCGGCCATAGCGAGGGAGAGAATTGTATTGTGGTTCCTCCCTAAGGACCCTAACCAAACTGCTATCAGCCTTTGTTAACCTACACATCTCACCAATACAAAGTGCATCTGTGTATGTACTTGGTGGGAAGACTGGCACTTCACGGTCGCCAAAGGTCGCATGTGACCTCGTAGTTTAGGTAAATAAGTATTGTACTGTACCTAGGTTTAAGAAAACTCAGTAGATTTTCAGCCTCAGGGCTGCAATGAACAATAAACGGACAATTAGTAGTATTTATTAATATTAAACACAATCACACACACACACACACACACACACACACACCCAAGACTAATAAATCTCAATTCTCTGTGATATGTCTGACAGAAACTGAATATATAAAATGGAATGATATATCTGAGGGAAAATTAATATAGAAAACGGAATGTAGAAATGTTTGAGGCCAAGGAAATGGAACATGCGTTGGCGAGACATGAAACAATAACACAAAAATATGAATACTTGAAAAATACATGGGCGATACGTGATGGTGGTGTGAGGGACGTTGGAAAGGAAATGACAGGCGGGCCGATAGATAGGCTGATAGACAGAGTGGGAAGTTGGCATTCTGTGATAGGTACATTGATTGATTGATAGACATAGAAAGATAAATTGGGAAAAATACTGATAGACAGGCAGAGAAAGAGAGAGAGTGAGAGTGAGACTGAATGAGAATGAATGGAGTTACAAGAAACAGCCAGTGTATCAAAGATCTTGCGGTCCATTCAGGGAAAATACTCGGGAAGAGAGAGATTGTGAATTGCACTACACTCATTGCAGAGTGTGAATAATGTTATCTACTTTCTTTTTTAATTGCTCTTGAGATATTTACTAATTATGAGGGAAGATTGTTCCAGGTAAAACAGATCAAATATTTGAAAACATTACCACCTATACTAGTGCTGAACCTTCTAAACTCTAACTTCCAGCCTTGGGTGTGTGGTGCATTCATATTGAGATAAAACTTTTGTTATAATCCACATTGTCAAACCATTTTATATTTTTATAGACTGATGAGTTGACCTCGTAGTATGCGTGTTTCCAAAGAAAAGAGACCGAAGCTAACATCCAGTCTTCTAATCGATGGAAAAAGCTTTGTGGCCCTAGTTTGAACTCTTTCTAGTCACTCTGCATCTTTCCTGAGTGCTGGAACCCAGAATTGAACAGTATATCTTAGAAGAAGCAGAATCAGTGCGTTGTAGAGTGCGAGGGTTACGGTACCTTCTCATTTCTGTACGGAAATTGCCTATTAATATACCCTAATAATTAAGAGAGAGAGAGAGAGAGAGAGAAGGGGTGAGTGTGAGAGAGAGAGAGAGAGAGAGAGAGAGAGAGAGAGAGAGAGAGGAAAGGGGAAGAGAGAGAGAAGGAGTGTGTGTGTGTGTGTGTGTGTGTGTGTGTGTGTGTGTGTGTGTGTGTGTGTGTGTGATGTCGAAACAGGCAGTAAATATTCAGAGATAAATGATGGTGTGAAGGGTGTGGCAAGGGAATGACAGACAGACAGACAGACAGATAGACAGGTACAGTATAGATTGATAGACGTGGAATATATGAGAGTCAGATTGATAGACGAACAGGCAAAGAGTGTGAGTGTGTGTGGGAGATAGTGTGTGTGAGTGTGTGTGTTTGTTTTATTTTTGAGGGGGGCGGGGATTTGTGTGTGTGATTTGGTGTGTGTGTGTGTGTGTGTGTGTGTGTGTGTGTGTGTGTGTGTGTGTTATTTTTAGCCATGAGCTATAATTTCCATTACTATATTTTAGATAGTATTCATTGTATGCAGTATTATATAGTATATATAAAGTATAGTTTAGTCGTCCACTCGTCCTCTCCACGTGTCGCATAAATTGTGGAAATGTTTATTAATCGTTTATAAGTACCTGAAAAATGACCCGCATCGATTATCATTATGCCCCACTGAATTTATTAGCCTGCAAATACACTGTCATATTAATGTATGCATAATACAACACATGATTTTAAAACAAACTGGTATACAATATACAAATAGAAATAGAAACACATTTTTGAAAGCCTCGCCGATTTGAAATTCAATCGCAAAAAACTTTATAATATGCAGTATAAATGTGTAAAAACCTTTATAATATGCAGTATAAATGTGTAAAAACCAAACCTGAGGAGAGATTATACATTACTACGGGGAAACGTTTATTGTACACTTATTACGCACTTATTACCCTGTTCCAAAAAGGTAAGCCAGTAATCGTGATCCCTAACCTCTGTTACTCAAAAAGGGCTTGAGCGAATGGGCTGTATATTTCCACAACTATTCCCTGGTTGACCCTTCTCAACTGGTAGGAATATTATCTCGATTATTCTAGTCGTTTGTGAGTTATGAGTTCAATTTTCAGAAGTCTAACAGCCAAATTAAATCGATTTGAATTGGGCAAGTTACCATTTTAGTATGTGGGTGTTTTTATTTGTGGCCGCTTTGGTAAGGTCTGTGGCTGAGAGAGAGAGAGAGAGAGAGAGAGAGAAAGAGAGAGAGAGAGAGAGAGATCGTGTGTGTGTGTGTGTGTGTGTGTGTGTGAAAGGGAAAGAGGCATGTGTGTTTGTGTGTGTAACAGAAGGAGAGAGAGAGAGAGAGGGAGGGAGTGAGTATGTGAGTGAGTGAGTGAGTGAATATGAAGCCCTCTAAACTTCCGGAATATGCCACCATGGGCGCTATAAAAACTTCCCCCCTATAGTGTGCGTGCGTGCGTGCGTGCGTGCGTGCGTGCGTGCGTGCGTGCGTGTGTGTGTGTGTGTGTGTGTGTGTGTGTGTGTGTGTGATATATATATGGTGAGAGATGTGAGGGAGTGAAGGGTTATTTGTACCGGGGGAATACTGGGTGTTGATGGTCTCGTTACTGGTGCTATTTCCCGCTAGACTATGGTGTGTGTGTGTGTGTGTGTGTGTGTGTGTGTGTGTGTGTGTGTGATATATATATGGTGAGAGATGTGAGGGAGTGAGGGGTTATTTATACCGGGGGAATACTGGGTGTTGATGGTCTCGTTACTGGTGCTATTTCCCGCTAGACTATGGTGTGTGTGTGTGTGTGTGTGTGTGTGTGTGATATATATATGGTGAGAGATGTGAGGAAGTGAGGGGTTATTTGTACCGGGGGAATACTGGGTGTTGATGGTCTCGTTACTGGTGCTATTTCCCGCTAGACTATGGTGTGTGTGTGTGTGTGTGTGTGTGTGTGTGTGTGTGTGTGTGTGTGTGTGTGTGTGTGTGATATATATATGGTGAGAGATGTGAGGGAGTGAGGGGTTATTTGTACCGGGGGAATACTGGGTGTTGATGGTCTCGTTACTGGTGCTATTTCCCGCTAGACTATGTGTGTGTGTGTGTGTGTGGGTGTGTGGTGTGTGTGTGTGTGTGTGGTGTGGGTGTGTTGTGTGTGTGTGTGTGTGTGTGTGTGTGATATATATGGTGAGAGTGAGGGAGTGAGGGTTTGTACCGGGGGAATACTGGGTGTTGATGGTCTCGTTACTGGTGCTATTTCCCGCTAGACTATGGTGTGTGTGTGTGTGTGTGTGTGTGTGTGTGTGTGTGATATATATATGGTGAGAGATGTGAGGGAGTGAGGGGTTATTTGTACCGGGGAAATACTGGGTGTTGATGGTCTCGTTACTGGTGCTATTTCCCGCTAGACTATGGTGTGTGTGTGTGTGTGTGTGTGTGTGTGTGTGTGTGTGTGTGTGAGAGAGAGATTGCGTTGATTTGATATGTTTATTAATCACTAATAAACCAATACAAAGACACACACTAGGCCCAGGTAATAGGTATCTTTATTAAACAATTGACATATAACAGGTTTATCAATGGTTCGAAAATCAATATACAAATTTAATGGGCACTACACGTTTATGATTAAAGGTGATCTCTATCTATTTGGATAATTTTGTATATATATCGAAATATAAACTTATATTACTATTGCAGAAGAAAGAGTATATACTGTACAGTTCACACAGTACAGCTAAAAAGAAAAGAACAAACTTCATAGATAGTTTTATAGATATATATAATTTACCCACATATATTGAGAGAAAGGAAACTTTGGATTTCTGCCAGGAAAGGCAGCTTCAGATCTTATCGTCCTGTGAATAGAGTAATAAACTGGACAAAAAAGCGAAGGCACGAGTAGTTGCTCTTGACAAAGCTGGGGCATTTGACTTGATTTGACATGGAGGACTAAATCTCACTAAATCTCAGGCTTCAATCATTAGGGATCTTACCTTACCTTGTGATACCTTGTGATGTGTTCGCCACTCTTCTAGCGGCACCGAGGAGCGCGTCACCCCTCGTTATGGGTGGTGATTTGGTGCAGCAGACTGTTTGAAGCGACAGCTCGATCCCTTGCGAAGATGGGCTCGTCTGGCACTTTTTGCAGTTCGACATCGAGGGCTCTCTTGAAGTTGTCTAACGAGACGTCCCTCATGTCTCTTACTCGCCGTGGGAGTTTGTTGAAGAGACGTGGGCCTCTTTGTGATAACCAACCCTCTCGCAGAGAGCCCATAGCACCCCTGTTATTCATCCGGGGGATATCGCATTGCCAGCCTCTCCTATCACTGAATTTCATGACTATCGGAGTATGTAGGTTTGGTACAAAACCCTCTGCGATTTTCCACGTGTATGTTATTAGGTAACGTTCTCTTCTACGTTCCAGCGAGTACAGTTTCAGTGCTCTTAAACGCTCCCAATAGTGTACAGTAGATGTTTTATCGAACTTATATGCGAAATTTCTTTGTACACTCTCTAAGTCATTTATTTCACATGCTTTGTATGGGGATGTTAATATGCTACAGTATTCAAGCCGCGGTAGCACTAGATATTTGAAGAGCGTTATCATAGGTAATTTACCGCGTGTTTTAAATGTACGCAGAATCCAACCCGTTAGACGTTTCGCAGCCGCAACTTTGACCTGGTTATGTACTTTGAAACCCATATTTTCAGACATTAACACCCCAAGGTCTTTCACACTGTCTTTCCGTTCTATTATTTGGCTAGATTCTGTTAAGTAATTTGTAATTTCTTTAACGCCCTTATTATCTCTGTACCGTATTAATTGGAATTTTTCTTCATTGAATTGCATGTTGTTTTCCCTGGTCCACTGGAACACTATATTTATGTCTTCCTGCAGTCGGCCCGTGTCCTCTTGTGGGTTTATTATTTTGCTTAATTGTGTGTCATCAGCAAAAGACGACACCGTACTGTGTCTAGTGTTGGTATCTATGTCGCTAATTAGTATGAGGAACAGAAGGCGCGCTAGCACTAAAGGGGCACTCAATGCCCCATTGAGCTTTTGACATCCGAAGGCTCAGATGTGACTTGGTTTACTGCTACTGATTGTTTCCGGTTTACGAGGAAGTCGTATACCCACCGTCCGATTTTCCCCGTTATACCTTTTGCTTTTAGTTTGTGGGCTATTATGCCATGGTCACATTTATCAAATGCCTTAGCAAAATCGGTGTAAATGACATCCACGTTTTTCTTTTTTTCTAGCGTTTTAAGAATTTTGTCATAGTGTTCCAAAAGTTGTGAGAGACATGATCTTCCCGCTCTGAACCCATGTTGACCGGTGTTGTGTAGTTGATTTGCCTCCATGAATGTTGAGATTTTGCTTCGCAGGACTCGCTCGAAAACTTTAATGATGTGGGAGGTTAGACCTACCGGGAACCTTCTAGATTTATTAAAAAGCTACCTGAAACACTTAAGTCTGCAGCCTATTGTGACTGCTGGTGTACCCCAATTTCCCAAGGAAGCCTTCTAGAACCTATTCTGTGGAACCTATTCTCTGATAAGTTTCTTCAGCTAGTACTTCTGCTGTAGTTTATACTGATAATCTGCCCATCAGCAGGAGTTATACAAGGGAGACACGAGAGGAGGCTTCACTACAGATCCAGAGACAAAATCTCTTACTGGGGTCATTTATGGCAGACATAGTTTCCACAGAAAACCCCCCCAAAAGTGAATGATTTCAAGAATGAAGGATCTACCAACTAACTGACCATCTCCTTTTTCTAGGGTCAACCTTTGCTTGATCCCTCAGCTTTAATAAGCATATTAAACCACTTCGAGAGTGGTAAATATGACACTATGCTGTATTAGAATAATTCCACATAGCGATTTTGATTAGTTCCTTTGCGTTTATCTTGTGTCTTCCCAGTTTTGGTTTGTTTATTTTGCAAGTTTTACATTATAATTACCCTAATGTTATGCAATTTCCAGGTAAGATTTTGTATGGAATGCTTTCGGCAGGAGCAGCAAAGACATATTTCCTAATCCTGACAAGATACAACAAGTTGGCAACTACTGTAGGTTAAAATCAACCTGAGGCGCCTCTTTGGGTACCTTACAACACAGGAGAGGTGTTGGAGGATTGACGGCCGTTTACAAGGCCAGTGTGATCGATGTGGAACACCTATCAAGTATTTTAGCCAGTTCTCGTTCCACTACCGACCTGGACATCATGGAGGCTCTATATACATACCGCTTGCGTCCCAGTATAGCTAAACTCGGTATATAAGCCGGTATCACACGAGAGTTATTATAGTCAACATTTAATAATCAAAACATTTCTGGCAACATTTCTGGTATATTTTGTTCTGATATCGGAAACTAGACTGATGATAGAGGAAATTTGGTCACATAAATATTTGAAATGTTGACCTCATAAGCTGCCAGACCAGTGTTGAGGATAAATGTTGAGGTAAAAAGCGTTCGTGTGATACCGGCTTAACCCTCACAGCTCCCACCACAAAATAACAACTGCAACACGAGAGCAGCCGACATCCTGGGGCGAAGCCAGCATTTTGACTTAATGACACCCAATGCTCTGTCAAATACAAATACTGATTTATGTGGAATAGCTTATGCTGTAATTTAAACAAAAGGTAATGCACAGACGTTTAAGGGGAGGTTATTCTATTTATATTTTCTTAATATTATATTATTGTCTTATAAGTTTACCCCCTAGACCTCCATCAAGCTTAAATAAACACTCCCAAGACCCCCGTTCAAGGTAAATTTGTATTTTTTGTTGGAAGAATAATGTCCCGGCCGAAGGCCGTTCCTTACTAAATTACTGGCTCGCTATCGCTCGCCAGGAAATATTCGACGCCTAAAAGTCAAGAAAGGTCTTATTATTGACAAAGATATGGGGGCGAAAGTTCTTAAAATCGCCAAACTAATGGGGTGAACGTCTTTAAATCTCATAAATATTGAGACTAAACATGAGGGATAAAGGGGTCCAGAAAAAACAAATACCTCCCCTTAAGGAACATGTTGATATCTATTGATCATGAATTGTTTAACAAATTCAAGCAAGAATTGAAAGTTGGTCTTAACCCCTTCATTACCGGTGCTGTACTTTCAAATTTATTCTGGCTACTATTAGACGATTTTATTCAGTTTAAAGAGGGCCTCCAGCAATTAACAGGCTTCGAACTATCTTATTTGACCCTTTTTACCACAGATCCTTCTTAAGCTGTAAACAAATCGTCTAATTATATCTAGAATAAAATGAAAACGACGTCGCCGGTACAGAAGGGGTTAATACGGTGTATATATAACTATATACTCGAGGAAATATGTCTCCAGGGCGGTATTAAAAGCATCCTCCCCTAAAGGTGAGAGATGTGAGGGAGTGAGGGGTTATTCGTGCAGGGGGGGAATACTGGGGGGCTGATAGTCTTGTTACTGGTGATGATAAGGAGAGAGAGAGAGAGAGATTTACATTTACATAGATTTACATAGATACACTGGCCACACAGACCTTACGATCCAAACGAGGTGGTCAGGACTTAATTCTAGTAGAGATGGCATATCCGATAGAAAAGGAAAGTTGAAGGAAAGGGTAGAAAAGAAGAAGGCTCTCTCCCCACCCTCCGTTCCCTCCGGCAATTGACGTACATGAAAAGGTTGGAAGTGATTAACCTTGCTGGGCTTCGAAATCCCCAGAAGGAAGAGAGAGAGAGAGAGCCTACACCGCTTGTAATTATGTATCCAATTGGAGGCTTTTCCGTAAATTATTACTCGTTGCTTTCGCTCGCTTAGCTAATCCTGAATCAATGTTGTATTAGAAGAATCACCAACCTACCAGGACTTCATATTCACATTACCCTCATGCTATAATATTCCCACTTAAGATGTTGCATGGATTATCTTGGGCAGGAGCAGAAAAGACACACCTCATTACTGGACAAGATAAAACAAAGGGCTACGAGGCTGCCAGCTACTGTTGGGGAAATATCAACATCTAGGCGACTGTTTGGACATTTTACGTCACAGGAGAGTTGTTGGAGGATTGACGTTCTTTTACAAGGCTAATGTGACAGAGGTGGGACCCCTAGCACTCCTTAACTTCCACCACAGACTCCTTACCTACAACACCAGATTCCAGGAAATCATCCGTGATCGTGCCTCGAACATACACCCCCCATATCCACCGATCTTTCACATATGAATACAAAATTACGAGGAATAACTTATTCTGTATTCTGTATATTTTTTAAGCTATCAATATACACCAACATATAATAAAACATGTCAATAGATATCAAGTATTTTGTGAATACAGTGATGATTATTTTAAATTGGCCTTTCATTCTTAATATACAATAACTATAACTTTGTTTTAATATAGTGTTTGCATGACTATAAACATCCGGAATACGCCACGCTATAAAGCCTTCCTATACCGTATACTGTATATTGAGATATGTGAGGGAGTGAAGGGTTATTTGTACCGGGGGAATACATGGTGTTGATGGTCTCGTTACTGCCGATATTTCCCGCTAGACTAAAAAGCGTGAAAGAGAGAGAGTGAGTGAGTTATAGAGAGAGAGAGAGAGAGAGAGAGAGAGAGAGAAAGAAAGTCTATGAACCCCTCTAAACTGGTGGAATTTGCCACTGGGAACCGCAAATACTTTCCCTTTGTATGCTGATAAGAGATGGGGGAGAGTTACAAGGAATAGTTAGTATCTAAAAATAATTCGTGGTCCATTCCAGGAAGATGCTGTAGGCTACATAAGAAAATAACAACACAAAATATATATACTAAGGTACTGTACACGCATTGCTAATTTTGAAAACAAAATAATATACCCGGTATATATATACCCGGTATAAATAAAATAAAAATCGTCTACTCTACTCTCATTTCATTCTTATCTACTAAAGAAATATTAACAAATGCCAAATTTTGTTGTTGTTTTGCTATACTTAATTATAGCCTAGATGCTTCAGAACTTGGCTTTAACCCATTTACTGCGGGTGACGTTCCAGAACGCATAGAATTTAGAACAATTTCCAGGCTTTAAAAGCCTGTAAAGGCCGTAGAAATCAAGTGTCAGTGGGCGGGAGCATGAGGGACCTCCGTTCGACCCTCAGAGCAGCCAGCCGCTCACTGAGGTAGACTGTGGTCTCGCGCGGCTGTCTCGACAGTGTTGCCAAGCGAGTGAGAGCTAATAATTAGCGAGTTTTCCCGAATGTCTATGGCAACGCTGCGGATGAACCTCGCCACGTACGAAGCTCGTTCTGGTGTCATTTTGAAGCTATTGTCGCCTAGTTTCCGGCAGAATACAGTTAATTTAATGCAGATACTTTATTAATCATTCAGGAGTGTCTGAATATGCGCTAAATAGCGCAAATATGCCCGCAGCGTAAGGGTTAAAGGTTCACAGATTCAAATTGGTATGACCTCATGAGTACTCAGGATTAAACCTCTTCAACTCTAACTTCCAGCCATGGTTGTGTACAGTATTCATGGTGAGGCTAAGCATCTTGTTGGCCACCTATACTGTTAGTCACAATTTGTATATTAAATATTTCTTTGACTCGAAAACTATGCATTTCCTACGAAAAGAGACAAAGTTTTCAACTGAATTTAAGAGCGTAGTTTATTAATTAATGAAAATATTTTTAGCCCTAGTTTGGACTCTTTCCAATCTTCCAATCGCTCAGTATAATTTCCTTTTCCCAGAATTGCAAATAGCATTCCCGATGAGAGGGAAATGCAGGTGGGAAGAAAATAAACGGGAGTGGGTGAATGTAAATATATTGTGTGTGTTGTGTGAGAGTGAGTGAGAGAGAACAGAGACAATACACCCCTTTAAACTTCCGAATTATGCCACCAGGGGGCGCTATAAAACCTTCCCCTCCTATACAGTGAAAGATGTGAGGGAGTGAGGGGTTATATGTATCGGGGGAATACTGGGTGTTGATGGTCTCGTTACTGACGTTATTAAGAGAGAGAGAGAGAGAGAGAGAGAGAGGGGGGGGGGGAGAGAGAGAGAGAGAGAGAGTGTCTGGTTATTATTGTTATTTCCCTCGAGACTATGGTGTGTGAGAGAGAGAGAGCGATATATAGAGAGAGAGAGTAGCTCGTGCAATAAATTAATTATCCGAATAAATTATCCCCTAGCCAAGGAAACGTAAACAAGAAGAGACTGGAACAAGCATATTAGGGTAGACAATAATAATATCACTAAGGATGACTGAAAGGGGAAGATTATAAAAGTTAAGGGGAGATTTATTGATATATATATATATATGCACACAATCGTCTAAATATAGCTAGAATAAAATGAAAAAGACGTCGCCGGAGTATCTATCCTATACCACCTGAGCGGAACGACACGCAGGAAATGGTGGTGGTTGTGTTGTTGGTGGAAGGGAACGTCGAGGCCTCTCCATTGGTGTGTCTCGCTACAGGAATTGTATTTCCACAGTGTTAAGGGGGGAATTTATTTAGCTAGGAACTAGTCTTGTATGTTAGAGGGTTAATTGAGATTAATTTACCAGGAAGAAGGCGTCTTAATACCGAAAGGGTTAACTGTATACGTGTTAATGCAGTTTGTGTAGAATGTATGCTACTTATAGAGTTAAAGTAGATAGTGTATAACCTTTTTACATTTTTAGAGGTCCTTTCTAAATTCATAGCTGAATAATAACCAGAATAAAATGAAGACGTCCCCCGTACTCAAAGGGGTTATAATTTGACCCTTTCAAGCTCCAATATGCATTTCTGTTATGTTTTCTGGTAATTATTAGACGATTTTATTCAGATTAGGAAGGGTATATGGAAGTCAGAGGGTTGATTGAGAGAGTCTTTACCCTTTTAATACCCACAAATCCTTCCTAAGTTGCATAAAATCGTCTAATGATAGCCAACATATACTGCTAAAACGCGTCAGAGCTTCAAGGGGTTAAAATGGCACCCAATGTTTATATATTCGAACCTTCACAGAATTTCAGAGAATAGATTTAACATATACTGTATTTCCCCATAGTCATTACCGCTAAAGATGAGTACCAATCAATACAATCAATAAATCTATAAATATATTATATCTAACCAATCACATCTATTTTCAGTGCCTCCCATAGTTTAGCATGTGGAAGGAAAAACTTAATATGTTATGTTATCCGTGCTAATTAAATCTATGAACTCCTGTTTGTGAAATTTGGTATATCATTCAGCAACTAATAAATTCATCTATACTTAGCTATAATGTATACGTGTTTATATTACGACATACATATACTTTTAGTCTTGTTATTGTAAATTAACACGGAATTGCAAGCTTTGGAGTATAAGCTGTATGTTAATCCCGTGTGTTTGTGATTATTTGTCCATATAAAAGTAAGGGGAGTTACCTGCTTT
>CM064545.1:31785607-31795607 GCA_032716605.1 Paralithodes platypus
TCCCCAAGCTGCCTGGCCGAACAGCCCCAAGGCCCCGAGCAAGGCCAAGGCCATAACCGAGTGCCCCCACAGAACCCTCCCTGCCGACCACAATAAAGCCTGGGTGACTGAAGCCACTCCATGGCGGGGAGCTGAGGAAGGTGCGGAAACGCCCGGGAAACCAAAGACTCACCCAGGGCCCTGTGCCCCTCAGCAATTATGAAGAGAAAGTTGAGGGGCAAAGGAAAAATGTGACGCTTTGGCTTCCAATCTTGGTAGATTGGGAGGTCAATCCACGGAGGAGACGCCGTCACTTGAGATCTAGAAAATATATAAGTAAAAGGAACAGTCAGACTAAGCTATGGGTATGGCAGAGATCGCTCAGTTCTCACTCTGATAGACCAGCCCATCACCACATGACTAGAACCCAATCCTCTCAGCATCAGCTAGGAAAGGCCCTAGAAAGCCGCCTTTGGCGGGGGGATAGCTCCCCTATTTCAACCCCTTTCGGGGTTGGGCACCCACCCTGTAGGTGTGTTTGTTATATTAGGCTATATTTGTGTTTACGTATGTGTGAATGTGTTTGTTATATTAGGATACATTTGTGTTTACGTATGTGTGGGTGTGTTTGTTATATTAAGCTATATTTGTTGTTGTTGTTGTTGTTGTTCCCCAAGCTGCCTGGCCGAACAGCCCCAAGGCCCCGAGCAAGGCCAAGGCCATAACCTAGCGCCCCCAGAGAACCCTCCCTGCCGACCACAATAAAGCCTGTGTGACCGAAGCCACTCCATGGCGGGGAGCTGAGGAGGGCAACAGAAACGCCCGGGAAACCAAAGCCCCACCCAGGGCCCTGTGCCCCTCAGCAATTATGAAGAGAAAGCTGAGGGGCAAAGGAAAAAATGTGACGCTTTGGCTTCCAATCTTGGTAGATTGGGAGGTCAATCCACGGAAGAGACGCCGTCACTTGAGATCTAGAAAATATATAAGTAAAAGGAACAGTCAGAGTAAGCTATGGGTATGGCAGAGATCGCTCAGTTCTCACTCTGATAGACCAGCCCATCACCCAAGCTATATTTGTGTTCATGTATGTGTGAGTGTGTTTGTATTATGTATGTGTGGGTGTCTTTGTTATATTTAGCTATAAGTAAGAGTCGAGTAAGTGTGGAAAGGACAGATTTGGGTTAGCTTAGGCCTTAGGGTAAAGTTTTGGACAAGCGTAGGGTAGGATAGGGCAAGTTTCGTTTAGACTAGGGTAATTTTTCTGGACCCCCTTCACCTTCAAGACGTTCGCTCCATTAGACTGACAATTTTAAGACCGTTTGTGCCATCGGGATATTTTTCTACCGAAGAATTTACAAATTTGTCTCGAAGGGGGTATATTTATATAGCTTGATGGAGGTCTTGGGAAGGAACTAAAGAAAATAATAAATATATAAATAATAATATGGAATCTACTAATAGGGGTCATCAAATTCATTACGAAGCAAGGGATCTCAACTCTCTCAACTATTCCCTTTTGGCATTCCTCCTTTTAGCCCAAGTTCACTGAATTATCTTCGCCTTTGGAATATTCAGTGTTTTGTTATATAATTCTCGCCAATTTTGTTTTCAATTATATATTTTATGAATAATATTCTTGTAGGCCTATACTCTTTTAAAGGATAACAATTTGGATATTATTTAATATTTATGCCAGTTAATTTTGTTCTGCCTTTCCGTAAATTCTTCGTTTCTTATCTGTATTATTTTTCACTGTGATTGATTGGATAGCGAGTTATTTATTTCAAAAATAATGTATAAACATGTGTTATTTATTTATAATGCGAGTTGCTGAGCATATGTATTTATTCGTCCTACTAAAGCCATTACGAATAATATACAGACTCATATAAATATCTGTCTCCCCTACTCCCCCCCCCCCTCTCTCTCACTCTCACTCTCTCTCTCTCTCTCTCTCTCTCTCACTTACTCTTACTCTCTCTCTCTCTCTCTCTCTCTCTCTCTCTCTCTCTCTCTCTCTCTCTCTCTCTCTCTCTCTCTCTCTCTCTCTCTCTCCCTCCCTTCTTACCGCTGCCCCAAGAGGTCGAAGTCAAGGGAAAACCCGTATGAGGTTATTTCACGGTGGACGGTAACGCAAGGAAGATACAGGGGAGAGAGAGAGAGAGAGAGAGAGAGAGAGAGAGAAAGAGAGAAAGAGAGTGAGAGAGAGAAAGAGAGAGGCCGACCATCTCTTACCTTGGACGCTATTTGGGGGGCCGTAGAGATCAAACAACGGGGCTATAATATTATATACTTCGATCATGTACAATTTAGATGCAAAGGCCAAACTAGTATCCTTTAAGGGGACATGGGCCGTTTTTCTGGTCCCTTTTTTTCCCTCGTGTTTAGCACCATTAGTTTCGAGATTTTAAGACGTTCGGCCCATTAGTTTGGCGATTTTAACACATTTCGCCCCATTTCGTTGTCAATTTTGTGCTATTTATGTGTCGATTTTTTCCTGGCGAGCGATAGCGAGCCTGTAATTTTAAGAGGAACCGGCCTTGGGCCGGGACATTTTTCTACCGAAAAATTTACAAATTTATCTTGAAGGGGGGTCTAGGGGTTATTTGTCTAAGGTCGATGGAGGTCTAGCGAGGATAAATAATGTATGAATAAATTAATTAATAGACCAAAAAACCAGCCCATCTCCCCTTAAGAATATTTTTGTCTATGTGTTTGAAGGAGACAAAAGGCAAAGCTGCCTTTAGCAAGTGTCTCCCCCAAAGTTGAGAGAGTGATAGAGAGCCATATTCAAGGTACGTTATAGTCAAAATGTCTGGACACACGGAGCTTGAAGCCTATTGTTTAGTATAGGTATGGACATACTCAAGTGTAAAGAGAGAGGCTAATGATACCAGTGGCACCAATATGGCGGAGGTTGGACCATATCTATTACTACAGGATCTCTAGGACACACCCTTTCATTGACAAGGAGCTAAACACCAAATTCATTTCACTCGACGCCATTTTGTATCCTTAACCCGTTCAGTACCAGCGACGACGGCAGAGAGCCATCAGTAGATAAATCACTCCCCAGTCCCAGCAACGGCAGAGAGATGTCAGTAAAATACGATCCTTGTAACTGCCAGTATCAGGCAGTGCCTGGTACCAAGACCGTTTGAGCACCGCTCTAGAGTTGGCAACACTTCTCAGCTTATATCCAATCCTCTACAGGCTGGGAGAGGCAGTAGTCCTCTATCTTTTGAGGTGGGAGGTTGTTATATTGCCATTTTGGCCACATTGCTTGGGACTGGGGGGGACTTTTATGGTATTACCCTAAGGTACAGTAGGGGTTAAGGCGGCATCATACGAGCATTCTTCAAGCGGTTTTTTTTCTGGCCAGTACCAGTATCGGATTCTGATTTGGGATTCTTTGATGAAAACACCAAACTAAGTCACACAGGTTGATTGACCCTTTGAGGATTATGATGCGTTTAACAGTATATTTTATCATTAGAGTATTGTATTCAGTTTAGGAAAGAACTCTAGCTATCAAAAGGATAAAATATATCTCAATTAACTTCAGACTTCCATGACTCCTACCCAAACCGAATACACTTTTCCACTGATAGTCAATGTAAAGTTGATTCACTTTAGTAATGAGTTGGAGTCTGGAGATGATGACGTTTGTACATACAGTAAATCAGGTAATTGGAATATAAATGTTCGAAATGATGGTGACACATACTGTAAAAGCCAGAATCGACAACAGACGACCAATATCCGCCCAAATATCTGTCCGATTACCGCCGGTTTTTTTTTATTTATTTTTTTAGTAATATTGTAGAATTGATTTGGCTTTGGAAATATCTGTGAGAGGTAGGGGTATAATTAGGATAGCGTCATTTCTACACTGAATGAAATCGTCTAACGGTAGCCAATATATGAATAGATTATGTCATGCAGCTCATGATCTGGTTTACTGAAAATAAAGCGGACATTAATACATAAATAATTCTGTGCAGTCATGGTCAGGATTTGTATTATATTGTATCGATTTATTTACATATACCGTATATATTTGTTTAGGGACAATTATGAAGCACTAGCGAACTATTTTGATAAACAACTTGAGCTACAAATATAATATTACTGAGATTCACTGATTTATGCTCACCGTATATTTTTATTTTATTTTCAGGAGGAGGTGTTCAAGTATTTATGACCACGACTGTACTTCAAAGGGACCCCAATGAAAGGTAAGCATAATGAATGATATATAAACCAAGATAGCTGAATTCTCCCTTAAGATGGTCGTGCTCCTCGCGGCTCTGTCTGGGCCCAATTTACGTGATAAGGAGTTACAAGGAAAAACTAACATCTCAAAGATATCGCAGCTCTTTTTAAGGTTATACGCTTGATGAACAAAGAAATATTGCATAGTGCAGTAATCCCCTTGCAAAAAACAATTTGATGCAGGATAATTATCTCATATTAATATCGAGAGTTTCAAAATTATGAAGTCGAATAAAGTTAGCTGTCTGGAACAAGAACAAAAATATAATTGCTATTGATATTTATCGGTCAGAAAGCGCTAAATCATAATATGTACCGTATTAATAGTAAAACATTTTTTGCTGAAATAATATAAATGAGATAAGGGTTAAATTTGTTAGTCTATTTATTTATTTATTTATTTATTATTTTCCTCCTTGGTAGATCTCCGTCTAGCTTAGAAAAACATCCCCAAGATCAACTTACGAGATAAATGTGTAAATTTTTCAGTAGAAATATGTTCCAGCCAAAGGCCGGTTCCTCCTGAATTACAGGCTCGCTGTCGTTTGCTAGGAAAAACAAAAGACACCTACAGTATATGACAAGAAAGGGCTTAATATTGCCAGCGAAAGGTCTTCAAATCGCCAAATTAAGGGGCGAACGTCTTGAAACATAACTAATGGGGCTAAGCATGATGGAGAAGGGGTCCAAACAAAACTATCCCCCCACCCCTCTTAAAGTTTAAATCCATAGATGGGAGAAGGGAAACTATGTGAGACAGCGCCTCTATTATTTGTTTCCACATTTTCTTTTAAAGCGGTGTGAAAGAAAACGAGAATGGGTTGAAACTCATGCAGTCACTTATATGCTGATTAAATAAGCACACATCAACATTTCTTAGTACTTAGAAGATCCGATTATGCATTTCTTTTCTGTTTTTTGGCTATTATTAGACGATTAAATTCAGGCGAGACCTTCTCTATTGCATTAGACATATCGAAAGCATTAGATAGAGTATCCCTAACTTCTAAACTACCCTCCTTCGGTTTCTATCCCTCCATTTGTGCCTTTATCTCTAATTTTCTTTCTGTCCGTTCCATAGCTTCGGTTGTGGGCGCTCATCTCTCACTTCCTAACCTATCAACTCCGGTGTTCCTCAGGGTTCTGTTCTGTCCCCAATTCTCTTTCTAATAATCATTAATGATCTTCTCAACTGTAACCCCAATCCAATCCATTCATATTCTGATGACTCTACCTTACACTTTTCAACTAGTTTTCCGCAACGACCCAGCATGCAATAACTCCAATACTCATGTGATGAGGCCATAGCACACCTATCTTCTGATCCATCAACTATCTCTGATTGGGGCAGAGAAAATCTTGTTACTTTCAGTGCTTCCCAAACCCATTTCTCTTTCTATCTACCCGTCACCTTCTTCCACACAAATTTTCCTTTTCCTTCATCTGCTATCAGTATTCTTGGTGTTTCTTTTTCTCCTGACCTCTCTTGGAAAAATAATTTTATCTATCTCTATCTATCTATTGCCGGACGCCTTACTCCCCTTACGAGGGTGGCCATACACAGAATGCCCCCAAGCGGACCTATTCCCTGTAAGAGGGACAACCAGAGCCAGTTTAGTGAAGGACTTACAGGATTGACCACTCAATTTAGGATCCGTCCGACTCCGAGGCCCTCTGTGTATCTTGTTAGCACTATTTTTCTACAGTGGTGTTCGGCTAATCCATCCACTAACCTGCCTTACCCTTAGGTAAGCAGTACGGATTTGTATCAGGTTTACTCCCCTAGACAGGTTGCCAACCAAGGCTGACGAGTCCCATCCACCCGGATTTGTATAAGGTTGTCTCCCCTAGATGAGTTGCCGACCAAGGCTAACGAGTCCCATCCACCCAGCTCTTGCTAAAACAGCTTCACAGAACTTAGGTGTGCTGAATCGTCTCCGTGGGTTCTTTCCCCCCGCTTCCCCCAGCTTCCTCCTTTGTATAGGGGCAAAGTGCACCCATGTATCGATTATTGTTCGCATGAGTGGTGAGGTTCCCCTCATACCGCAATTCTTGAAAGGGTAGAATGTAAAGCATTTCGCCTCATCAACTCACATCTTACTAGTTCACTACAATCTCTTTCTACACGCTGCAATGTTGCATCTCTTTCTCTCTTTTATCGTGATGCAACAACCAGTGTTCTTCAGAGCTCTCTCAGTGCATACCTCCTCAATTACGGCGAGTGGGAGGCACCCGCCTTTCAACACAATCCCACTTTTATTCTGTACAGCTCTCCAACCCAAGAATTAACACATTTTTCAGTCTTTCTTCTACTTAAAAAGTGAAGTCTGAACTCTCCCTAAATCAATCTTTCCTTCATCGGATGAAATAGACTGCTTTAAACTTCGTGTGTCCTGGCATTTTGACTCCAACATACCTTGAATTTGGCTCTCTGTCACTCTTTCAACTTTGGGGGTGACACTTGTTCCAGGCACCTTTGCCGTTTGTCTCCTCCACTCACATAGACAAAACATAGGAAGGGTATATGGAAGTCAGAGGGATAATTGAGATAGTCTTTACCCTTATGATTCCCACAGATCCTTCCTATATGGCATAAAATCGTCTAATGATAGCCAGAATAAACTGCCAAAATGCGTCATAATCTTCAAAGGGTTAAATGCTTGTGAATTTGGGCAATCTATGGGTGCTTATTATAAGTGAATGTGGACAGGATTTTATGTGCAGTTGTGGTCAGAAATACTTGAACATCTTACGGTATATACGAAACGGTGAGCTTTAATTAGAGAAAATCAGTACCGGTAGTCTGGCTAACTCTAATTCTCTCTCTCTCTCTCTCTCTTTCATACACACACACACACACACACACACACTCACTTTCTCTATATTTCATACACACACACTCTCTCTCTCTCTCCTTCATACACACACACACTCACTTTCTCTATATTTCATATACACACACACACACTCTCTCTCTCGCTCTCTCTCTCATATTCCCCTTTATCCTCCCCCACTCCACCCTCCTCCCTCACCCCTTTATTACATTCCAGGCAAGCTTTCCTTACTATTATGTTATTATAGTTTTTCCTTATTTTTGTTTTCTTTTATGTGGGAAAGTTGGTGGAAATTTTTGTGTATTCGTCCTGTCGTAAGTCACCATGAATAATATACTGATATATGGGGATTGTTTTTCTCTCTCTCTCTCTCTCCTTCATACACACACACACACACACTCACTTTCTCTATTTCATACACACACACACTCTCTCTCTCTCTCTCTCTCACACACACACACACACTCTGTCTCTTTCTCTCTCTCTCTCAATTATTGAAAATATCAGGTTCTATAATTGGATGGGAGTTTACCTCGATCATAAAGAAGAGGGAATTACTTTGGTCAGATTTTTTATTGGAGAGAGATGGCGATTTGTTGAACGATAAGTAATGCAACATAAGCAATACCGGGTGGCTGAATTTATAGTTATTAAGCAACATATATATTGTAAGTGAGAATGATACGAGTACTATTTATGTCATTTAACCCCTTCTGTACCGGTGACGTCTTTTTAAATTGTATTCTAGCTGTATTTAGACGATTTGTGGAGTTGAAGAAGGATCTGTCGTACCGGTATTACAAAGGGTTAATTAAGTTAGATAGATCGAATCCTGTTAATTGCTGGAGTCCCTTTTAAATTGAATAAAATGGTCTATTAGTAGCCAGAATATAGCTAAAAGGACGGCACCGGTACTGAAAGGGTTATGACTGCATAGTACTACAATGGAAAGTATGAGATCGATTAATGTATTACTTTAGAAATATGGCTGACTGTCAAGACGGCTTACTGCGTGCTGTGCTATCCTATTTCTTACTTACATAGACTAGTTTGATTAGCTACAAGCAGCCTCGTAAGGATTGGGATATTTGCTGTTGCTTGTTTTCCTTTGTACATGTATAATGCGTCATTATATGGACCTGATAGAATTGTATTGTAGGTGAGGAAAACACCGACTAATAACAAATAACCTATAGTTCATTCATTATAAGTAGGCCTGAAATCGTGAACCCTAACCTCGGTAACTGAAAAAGGGGCTAGAGCAAATAGGCTTTAAATGTCCACACCTATTCCCTGGCTGACCGTCCCTAAATGGTAGAAATATCAGCTGGATTACTCATTTCGTTTATGAGTTACAGAGGTTAGTGGTCATGATTTTTGGCCAAATTACAATCAATATACTATTAGCAATGTATATAATTAGCCCGTGTCCATGTCTATTTTGATATATTTTGAAATTATAAATGATACTTAGAACATAATAGTACCGGTACCCTCAGAGAAAGGCATTAGTTATTGAATGATAATAGGTGAGGTAAAATAAACTAATATCATTGGGAGGTGTTTAGTGTTGGGAGTGAAATTAATACATTAGATTATTACTTAAATCAATGACCTAAATCTGCTGCGTATCAACACTTATGTAACAGGAAAATTATTAAGACATTTCCGACAATCATATGAGTAGGAAAATTTATGAACTCAAGAAAGATTGAGGTCTTATAATTATATAGTCTATCATTTCTCACTTGACGGAAATTTTAATCACAAAGCAGTGATGTCTCGATACTTAAAGGGAAAAAATACAAAAGTACTATGTCTGCCTCATATTAGTGGCTGGTTTTCATAAGCAGCAACGTATTTCACTACATAATAATCGTAATATCTGGGCATTTTTCTACTGCAAAATGCACAAATTTATCTCAAAGGTGGGTCTTGCAGGTATAAGCTTGATGGAGGTCTAGGGAGGAAACTTAAACAAAATAATATATAAGTAATTGAATAAATAAAAAATATATATAAAAACCTCCCCTTAAACACATGGTCATTCAGTGTTTTTCTTCCTCCACTTTTCACTGCCACACGTCCATTAAAATGCAATGCACCAGCTATTTGTGCATGCGATTGTAGAGTGCAAAAGCTGTCGCGAATAAATCATATTGAACAGACCCAGTAACCAGGAATCGGGAAGTGAAACCGCACGAACAATGGCTGGACAAAGGAGGAAGGAGGAGGAGAAGGAAGGGGAACAAGGAGGTGGACAAAGGAAGGAAATGAAAGAAAGATGAAGGGAGAAGGAACACTGAGGAGGGAAGAAGAATAGAGGGAGGGATGTGAAAGGAAGGTTTTAAAATGTCAGTTATCGTTCTTGACTTGCCTTTCAGTGCATGCCAAAAGACCACGCGAGAGAGATGTGAGTTGTAAACAAATGCCGCCATTTGCAATATAACCAGCAATTTGTTCACATCTCTGACTCCACCACAAATGTGTGAGACCAGCAGAAAAGAGCCAGACTACCTCCTCTACCCCCGGCCCTCAGTAAGGTGCAAAATAAACATTCCCCAAGGTAAAGATTCCACGATTGCATGGCGACCTGTATACGTAAGGGAGGTGGACCTCCAGGAGCCGGACCAGAGCATCGTTGATGTTGCCCCCACCCCTCTGATGTTCCTGTGACTCCAGCCTCCAGCCAATCAGCACCCTGGACGCCACTAAGCCAGAAAGAGGAGAGGGCTCAACTCGGGGAAAGAAAATTGCCTGATCTTCCCCACTCCTCTTAGATCAGATGAGCAAAATTTGAATCTCCCCCATCCTGTAATTGGTCCAGCCATGACCAAGGGACCAACAGCCAGAGCCAGGCCGGGGCCATATAGCCTAAGCCCCCCCGGAGCAGCCCCATGATGACACTGGTC